>CALSFV010000007.1:25000-1225000 GCA_943737045.1 Parapristionchus giblindavisi
CCTGAGCTCAGGTAGGGTAATAATCACGATTAGAATCCTCTATTGTCAACTTAACTCCGACTAAGCACGAACAAACGCCCCGCGGTAGGCACGCAGGAATAGGGAAAGACAGGTGGCCAGCAGAAAAAGCAATCATGCTAGCAGCACCCTTGTGTCACATCCTATAAACGAATGAAACGTATCGGTTTCAGCTGACGAGGTTCAGTTCACGTATCTTACGACACGCAAGCTTTGCTATATTTGATCGATCTAATGACGGAAACCCACAAGGAGCTTGCGCCACGACTAGGTCAGCACGAATATCCGAAGATATCGCACCAACACACTGATTAGATCCAACCCTGAGCCAGACGTACCGTGGGTTGCCCCACGGCGCCATTTGCATTCAACGATTTCGTGTTCATTGTATCTGCAATTCACACTAATTATCGCAGCTAGCTGCGGTTTTCATCGATTCACGAGTCAAGTGATCCACCATGTAGAGTTGTAATTGTTGTGGTATTTCATAAGTAAGTCATCGAATCCCCTAATTGAGTCATCGAATCCCCAAAAATTTCATCGAATCCCGTAAGCATAGCGTGATTTCCCGGTAAAAGTAAGAAGCTCAACTGAAATTATCGAGGATTCCTCGTTATATTATGGACGGTTCCTGCTTTTAGCGTGAATATCTACTTTTTTCTAGACTAACCTTTTTAAACAACTAATGGTTAGTTAAAGACTCTTTTACACTCTTTTACACGTGGCTCGGATTTCTTTATAACTGATTTTCAATAACCAAGTAGTTATTTAACTGGACAAAAATTGACCAGTCTGGACAAAAATTGACCAGCCTAGTACAGCTAACTATTTCTGGACTTAGAATATTTTTCTATATTGGATCCTATAGAGGGAAGTGGTCCTCAACGTTGACGGATTGACGTCAAACTTGGAACATATGGTTATCAGACCGTCTGAATCTAAATTTCAGACGGACGTCATCTGACGACGTCTCCAGACGCCGTCATCGTCGATGTACATTTTTCGCTCCGATCGAGCTGATTCTTACAGTAACGTGTGTTTTCACCTTGAGGACTTTGCTGGTAGACTTCAGATGACGTCGTCGACGTGATTTTTCAAACTGCTCCTAAACCTCTGAATACGTTTATATTGTTTTCTAGTCATGTGTTCTTTATTATTAGACGAAAAAAGTACGTCAAAGTAGGTAAAACCATCGAAATATCACTCATTTACTTGAAATATAATGTGAATGCCATATCGAAAAATCGGCTCATTTAAATTTCTTATTTTTCTGTTTTTTACATTAAATAGGTCTAGTTATGGTTTTTAAGAACAAAAAATTAAAAAATTAATGGTGAATTATTTGCAAAACTAATTGTAAAAATAATTAAGTTTTTAATGTGTCCCAATTGACAACTTATTGAACTGTCGTAATATACGGTATAACATTCTTTCAAGTAACGCTTGTGTTGGCGGGGCATCTTCTTCTACTGTTTTGGTTTGTTTTCAATGTTTACCTTTATTTCCGCTTTAGAATGTTTGAAATATGCATATGGCACGTTCTATACCAAACGCTTACGTTTCCACGAATGTTTCTACCCGTTTTTGCCCTAGTCTTGTCGCTAGTCTTCCTTTCTTCATGTTTTTTTGAATAGTTCTACTTGCTTACTGAATAAGCTTGCATAGTTATTCATGAACGCGGCGAATATTTGTTATTTCTGAAGTGTAGCCTCTTAATCATACAATATTAGGTTCTAGCAACTAATATTTTGCTGGCGCTTCTTCCGATACAAAGATCGTATTTATTCTAACCGTTTCATTTTTAAAAAAGCGCAGATTTGAGGCGGTTGTTGTTGTTGTTGTTTTGGCGTCTTGTTGTCTGAAACTGTGCCATTCTTTTTGCCTCGGTTCTCATTTTTCGATCCTCTACCATTTCATTTTGATTATTACACAAAGCGATTGCTTCATCAGCGCCACAAGCACAGCGAACTTTAGTTCATAGTTCGATTCTACGGGTTATCTTGATTTTACTCGTGTTTATTCATAAAATATACTAAATGTACGTATTAAGACTTGAGCGTTAATTATCGATACATGATGATTGATTAGCATAGATTGCAGTCAACGCCATGTTCTACCTCGCCGCAGTCGACTTCAAGTACGTCTTATTGAGAGCGGTCAGTAATTAACTGATTTTAATTTACATGTTCATAAATTGATAATCATAGTTACTTGTTTACTTTCAGCCATGGGTGTTGATTAAACAGATGCTGTGTTATCTTATACTTTGTACGCTTTATGTGATTATTTTGCCCCATACTGATATTGATAGATTATTGACTTTATTGACAGGAATGACTGTTGGGATGGATCCGAGCACTCGCGACAGTGACGTCAATCGAGGTCGTCAATTGGTCAGTCGTTTCCTTCATTAATGTGAACCAATCTTGGTCAATAGATCTTTAATGTTATATATCTTTAAACGGATGATGCTGATCAGTTATTGAACTATTGATTAACTACGAACATGTAAGAACCCAGTTTTAAGGAACTGGGTTCTTACATGTTCGTAGTTAATCAATAGTTCAATATTCAATAACTCGCCTCTCCTCGTTAATACATTCATAATTCTAATTTGTTTACTGCATGCTTTGAATCAGTTTGTGATATTGCAATTGAAATAGGGATCCGAGGAAGTAATATGTAAATGAAACAGTTCTTAATGTTAGTCGCTAAATACAAACAGAGTTTTATCACAGGTCATGGTAAATTTCATGACACTGCTTTCGCAATTTATTCATAATGTGAAATTATTGATTGTGTAGTACAGTTACAATTTATAATTTATTTACAGAAATCGGCTCCACTCCACTCCACTCCACCCCGAGCTGATCTCAATCAACAATTTTCAACTGGTCAGTTGCTTCATCCCATTTGAATTATTTGGTGTTAACGTATCTGAAACGGGGTTAATCTTCTTTTATAGTTAATAAATTTTAATAGCTATTAGTATACTCATTTCTTCATATTATGTATTCTTTTTTATTATTAACTTTATTATTTATTGATTCGATCGACGTTCGCGATAGTGCGTAAAACGATTTGCGATTGTAAATCTATGAAGTTGCCCCATTTGGCAATTTCGTGGTATTACTATTGCCCGGTTTCGAAACTGTAAGTAAACTCGTCAAACTATTGTCCGGTCACGGTCTTTAGACGAAACTTGTATAGCTTTAGGACGTTTGCGCTGTTTATATTAGTTATTCTTGCTCGTCCTATCTTGGCTATGCCACGTTCATGTCATTTACTAATCAATTAGTAATCATGAACTTAAATTGGCTAGTTACCTCGCTGGTTTTGTTCATTTATTCGTTCTTCTGACTGATCGCTTAAGTACTTTTAATTAGTAATAGTTGCTTTAATTTTTGTCAAGTTTGGATTAGTAAATCGTGCATGACGAAATGATTGCCACGCGCACATTACCACTAAAAATTAAGGCAGAAACTGTGATGATCGATTTTTCGTTTATTTTTGTCATTAGCGTCCTCGATTATATAAACTGAATTATTCTCGGAAATTGCTCAATATCAATTGATTATGATTTGTTCTTGTAGACGCGAAACGTCTTTCGCTACACCACTTCATACGCCGCAGCGTATCGCCAAGATGCTCAGGAGGGCGATCAGTGAGTTCTATCTATTGATTATTTATATTAATTAACTTTGTAATTGTTAAATCAGCATAATTTTACAACCTGAATGATTTGATGTTCACATTCATATGCTGATCTGTAATTTGTTGACAAATTTGATTTTATCGATAAAAAAATTGAAAAATTAAGTATCGTTGATAAGCAGATAAGATTTAGGATTATTTTATTTCATTTTTTTAGTTTTATCTTTGATCTTTGATCAATACGTATTATGTAAGTTGTGCACTGAATTAGTGTCATTACAGCGCCATCCCGATGCGAGCAATGCGCGATGGAACCGAGTGTGAGAAGAATCGAACAGGATTCAAGCAGAAGGAGGTGAGTGTGATCTTTGATCTTTGATCTTTTCGTAGATTGATTGAGGAGAGAGCAATGTAAAAGGTATTTGAATAATACCAATCGATAATGTAATAATTGGGCAAGGGTGAGAGGAGTTTCTCTATAAATGGGCAGGGAATCGTGTCGTAGCTAATTTATTGGTTTGTGGTAGTTGAGCTAATTTATTGAGTAAAAATTAAATTATTTATTTATGAAGTTGCCCCATTTGGACATTTCGTGATGTTGCTATTTCCCGGCTTTCGGCCAACTGTAAGTAAACTCGTCAAACTGTTGTCCGGTCACGGTCTTTAGACGAAACTTGTATAGCTTTAGGGCGTTTTACGCTGTTTATATTAGTTATACTTGATCGTCCTATTTTGGCTATGCCACGTTCATGTCATTCACTAATCAATTGATAATCATGAACTTAAATTGACTAGTTACCTCTGGTTTTGTTCATTTATTCGTTCTTCTGACTTATCGCTTAAGTACTTTGATTAGTAATAGTTGCTTTAATTTTTGTCAAGTTGGGCTTTCAATATCCCATATTTACTCATTTTCATATTCATATTCATATATTCAGTGGTGGCTCGTCCGCGTCGTTGTACTTCTTCTCGTCCGCGACCCCATCCGGTCCGGACGCGCTGCGGGAGCGGACGGCGGCCAAGTTGGAGGATACGGTAGCCGCGGTTACGGTGGCGAATGTGGGCGGAGTTCCGCCATCGACATCGATTCACCTCATGGATGATTGTGGAGGAAGGCAGACGCCAGAGCGGGCGGAGTTTGCCACGTTGGAGAGGGAGGTATGCATATTGATGAATAGCTAGGTTATCGGTTTTCAAAATTCGGTCAGGTTTTTTTCGATTTTTGTACGATTTTGCTCAAAATCCGGTCAGGCTTGGTACTGTGTAACATACTTTTCGAACTATGGGTGGACATTACTTGGAGGGATCTGTTGGAAGATATTGCATCGATACTATTGTCTGATAATTTTGGCCGTTGCTTTCTTGTTTCATCTATTATTAGTATTCGGCATATTCACTCTCCAGGCTGATTGGAAGCTTGCTTAATTCTTTATCCTATCAACATACTTTTCGACCTATGGGGGTATGATGATGGGTGGATTATTGATTTTGTGCTTTGCTATCGGTTTCTGTTTACGGTATGAACAATTTTATCAATATTAGCTTCCCAGTAAGGGTTACTGAATATGGACTGTGATTAGAATTATCAAATAGGTGTACACATTGTTCAACAAGCTGATGATTAAATGCTTATTAGTTTTTAGTATATTCCAGAAAAGAGTGATTGATCTTTGATCTTTGCAGGTTCGCAAGTTGTCGCCCTCGTCGTCACTCGAAGAGGAAGAAGACGAAGACGAGGACGAGGAAGAAGTGTGCGGAGACGATGAACACAGTGACGAGGTGAGGATTACGGTAGTCCTCTTACAGTATATATTGATCTACCATGAGATTACGGTAGGTGATAGTTTTCGAGAACACCTAATTCGTGTATGATTACGGCGTTCCCTTGCGACATATTTGATAAAGGGTAGAACACTGTCATCAAGTGTTAAGAACTCTCGTGGGATTAGAACCATATTACGGTAGAACGGGATTACGGTTGAGCAATATTATCTATCGTGAAGTGACTTATTCCCTGTTCAGGCTGACCATTTGGACGATGCAATGATAGAAATAGATGAAGAAGAGGAAGAGGAAGAGGTGGCGGAGGATCAGTTGGAGGAAGATGATCTCGCAGAGTTGGAGAGGACCGTGGCGGAGATGGTGGATGAGGCTATCGATGGTGATGGAGGATGCACAGAGAAACAGGTACGGTAGGGATACGGTGGGTTATTGACTACGGTAGGAATTGACCTCGATGCGGTCAGGAGAGGGGTGATATGTGGCGTAGAAGTGAGCGGGATACGGTAAGAACTTTTCTGTTTGCAGGCTCTGTCGATTATCGAGACCATCAATCGTCGTCGGAGTACGGTAGATCACCGTGAATCAATCGATAATATGCCAGAAGAAGATGTGGATGCACTGATCGAACGAAAGCGCGAAGAGCTTGCAGTGAGAAGGGCGGCGGCACGGGAACGCGCTCGGTCCAAGACTGATGATCAATTAGGATTGATGGGTACGATAGGGGATGCGGGAATACTGTAGTTTTGATCGATACCGCGGAAATCATTATTGACACTGTAGATGTAGTCCAGAAGGAAATTTGCATACTGTAGTAATGAGCATTGATCTGTGTGTGGAGAATGATGGATACTTTCCAGACAAGACACCGTCTCGCGCGGCTGAACCAATCAATCAGACGCCTTCGGTCTATAGTACCCCCATCAGTGATGGTCTATCAATATCCCAGACCCTTCAAATGCGTGTGGGTATCTTGATTTTGGGTCAAAAAGGCGTGTGGGTAACCGAGATAAAAACGCATGTGGGTACCCCAAAATCGTGAAAATTTCAAGAAAACCGTCAATATATTGTCCAATTTTGCGGGTGGGTACCCATGAAAAGCAAATTTTTGCGCGGGTTTGTCTATCCCATGGGATAACCATAGACCATGTCTGTCTACGAGTCGTGAGAGTGTGTGTTGTGATCTATTGTTCACACGATGTCATTGTGAATGATTGCCCTCTCTGCTCAGGTCTGCTGGCTCGTCTCTTCTCGCCCTCGTCGAACCGCCGGCCTCTGGCGTCTCCGGTGGCGCCAGCAGCGCCGATGACGTCATCAACAACGATGACGACATCGCCCACCACCTCTTCCTCTTCTTCATCGATGACGAATACCCAGATCCAGAGTACGCTGTCCGCCATCAAGCACTCCTTCGCCGTCGACGGTGACGCCATCTGCGTAGAGAGTGCGAAGGAGAGCGCACTCAAGGCGAGAAGCTACAGGAGGTACGGTAGTTCGATTGGGTCAGATTTGTGAATTATCAGTTTCCGATGTTTTTTTTTTCCTGAGGAGCAACAGTGGGGTTGTTCAGATTGATTTATATAAGTACAGTAGTGTTTTGTTTAGCTGTATTATAGATTGCGAGTGCACTTGAATGGGCGGTTACGGTACCTTGATTGGGTCAGATTTGTGAATTGTCAATTGAATGGGCGGTTACGGTAGTTCGATTGGGTCAGATTCGATAACTGTCTCTGATTTGCAGAATGAAGCACTCTCGTAGTGTGGAGTCGAGAGATGACGATGAGCCGGCGTGCTCATCGGCGCGAGTAACAAGCGTAGGAGTGAGCGACGGAGGAGGAGAGGAGAAGAGTGGTCGGCCCCATGCGGCCAGTTGCAGCGCCGGCAGCGCCTACGGCACGCCAATGGCCATTGTGGCGCCGTCTCCCCGACCGGTCTTTGGCAATGGTGAGTGGCCCCGTGATTGTTTATCGGCACTACTGCAGAAGCCCAGATCGTCCGAAAATGGGGACGAGCCAGGGTCGAATGAGCCCAAAGATTATTTTTGGGTAATTATAGTTTTGGCCTCCGAATCCCTAAACTAGGATCTCAGGTACTGAAAATTCTCCTCCAAGATGTTCTCAGAAATTGGCTGCTTCGAACAGAACATCGGTAATTGAATTTAATACTTTTGAAGAGGATTTTGCGCAGATATTTCTCATAATTAAGAAAGCGTAAAGTAAGAAAGTATTTAATTAAATTTTCTGTGTGAGTAGATGCGTGCATTTTGAGGTATACTTTAATTTTATAATTATATTAAATTACGTTTAATTGCACGCCATAGGTGGGCGGGTGAAAATGAATTCTTTTTGCGCACAGCCTTGCCTTCCCTTGCGGGAATTTGCGCATAGCCTTGCATCGCAAAAAATGGCCATTTTCCAGTTGAATTCGCCAAAAAATAGCCATGCGCATAGCCTTGCTTTACAATTCTCCGGTTTGCGCACAGCCGTTCCCCCAGCGTGTCCACCTATGATCGATATTCTCGATCTCTTCCTGTCGCCCGCGTGAGTGATTCCATTGATTTATGCATGATGTGAAACGTTTATTTATTTATTTATTTGATACACCCGTGACAGGTGCGACAGCAAATACAGAAGCGATAAGAAAAATAATACTAATAATAGAAAGGACTTGGGGAAGGTGACAGGGGTGAAACATGAATCAGCCCGTAACCTTCCTCATCCAGATAGAGGCTCTCTGTGAGAAAGCAGGATAATCAATCGATTAAATCTAGATTTTATTGATCTTTTACGATTTAATCCATATATTGTTGTTATTTTTGATAATTGGTTACTCAAAAGGGTTTAGGATTTGGTTTTTTTTCATCGAACAGAAGAATAGGCCGTATTCTGTGGTATCCAGGGCATAAAAGGGAACCTGGCGGACACAAAGAAGGTTCTAAAAACCGGGAGGAACGTCTACTTTAGTTTTTATCTTTACTACTTCTTGACATTAGTACCTGATGATTCGATGTAGCACGGTGGTGTAATAGTGAGGTGGCATGGTTTGCTTCTTTGATTTCCATTGTTAACGAAGAACAACTCTTATTGTATTTGGCACATCTGATTTAGAGCTAATATTGTGTTGAATTCGAGAACAGTCTATGGTCGATCAATATTATTGATTGTTTTTTTTTGAGGTCCACTGGAGAATGATTCGTTCGACGAAGATGAGATGGATCTACGAAAGACGGGCGCATTAGAGAGGAGTCTGTGGGAGATCAAGGTATTGATTTTTATCGATTTTTTTAACTATTGATTGATTTCGTGGAAAATGAGACTTGTCATCACACTTACGCAGATCTATATGACATATAACGGTTCTTATTTTGTGTTGGGATAGGCTCACTTGGTTGGCTGGACCTGGTGATTCGACGTAGCGGTGAGTTTTTATTGAGAGGTGGCATCGTCCCTTTCCTCAATATCTTTCCCTTACGTATTCGCACTTATCATGTGATGTATAGTTAGTGATAATATTGTGTTGACTTTGAGAGCTTTCTGTGTGAAATCGAGATTATTGATTGATTTTTATGGGTTTATTTAATCATTTGTTTCATGTAAAATTTGGTGCCGATTTGACATCTTACTTTTTAGTTTCTGAGACTATTGGTGATCTAACGTCTATGCTGCGTGAAGATCCATTTCCACTTTAGTTTTGATCTTTACTACTTGGGAATAACATAACCTGGTGATTCGGCGTTTCATGGTGGTATAACAGTGGGTGTCATCGTTTGTTTCTTCGATTGCGTATTGACATATGCGATATCTAGATCACAGCTTTGATACTATTACGAAAAACTGTGGGGTTGGGCGAATTTGCAATAGATGAAATCAAGAGTATTCCATTTATTGACAACTCTATTAGACAAGAACCATCTAAATCTACGACGGTTCTTGTCTAATAGAGTTGTTAATAAATGGAATATTCTTGATTCATCTATTGTAAATTCGCCCAACCGTTAGTAGGCGTCGGCTGGATTACAGGTGGATGAGGGCGGGTATTGGTTGGTTTCAACCAGGTGAATCGCTTTCAAATATTTGCTGAATATAACCAATTTAATAACTAGAGCTTGATTTTTTTAACAATACGGCGTGATTATATAATAAAAATTCTATGAGTTCGTCGAAAATGTATGCTTTCAAATTAAGAGAACACTGTGCTTTCAACCCTGTGAATTCGTGTTGCACATTCATTATGAGTCCACCGTTTCTTTGTTTCACCGATTCTTTTGAGAATTGAAAACGGAAACTTGTAATAATAATAATAATAATTTAAATAAAATTGTTCTTTAAGCACTGGCCCATCCTCTCCTATCTCGTGTCCTTCCCCAATGTGAGGATGTGGACGGGAGTACTGATGGATTGATTGATCTGCTCTTCACTGCATCTTCACGCTTTTTCTGCTCGCTGATCTCGAGGATGAAGGTAGTCAAACATATTATTGATTGATTAGTTTTGGTAATAAAGTCAATTCGCAATAGGTACAGTAACAAATGGCTACCGTTTTTTTTCGATTCGGTCATCGCTCTCTTTTGGAAAATCTATTCAAGCAAATCAAATGCGTTCTGACGGCCCTTCGCGGATATATTTTCGGAAAATTTTTGAAAAATCAAAAACGAACAGTCACAACACACTTTTGAGCTAACGATAAACCAGTATTCGGGTTTCATGCCTGGCATATGGGCGAATATGTCTAGTTACTACGGTGATTTAGGAGCCCGTTTGCGTAAGAGTCGGACAATCAGCAACGGATCCCGTACAGAAAAAAAATGTTTTGAGATAATAATATTTTTGAGTACCTCTCGATATGTTACAATAATAGGCAAACCCTCATGGTATGCAAATTTGTTTTGAGCTCGGTATGGAGCTCCAAAGATGGCCCTTTTTCAGAGTTTTTCGACTATAGCTGGAGATCCGTTGAAGGAAACGGAAAAGTCACAAGAACAACCCTTGCTCAATTTGTATGAGGATCATAATGATGATTAGGATAATATAAAAAAGACGTGTTAGTCGAGAGATACAAATAATATTTTAATTCAACCAAAAATGTAAGAGCGGAGACGAATAGGGCGCGTGGATGCGGTCATGATAGAGTTGCAAAAAAAATTTTGTGAGAAAAAACATCCCGCAAAGCAAGTTATGATTTATTTTGTGTGGGGGTCGATTTAAAAATTCGCGAGGTCTCCACACAACAAATCCCGATGGGTTCGTTAACTCATCTATCAAGCATCAAATCAGCGGCCTGTGTAGTGTAGTGGATAAGGTGTCTGCATTCACTTTTGGCAGTCATGGGTTCGATCCCCCTTGCGGCACTTTTATTTTGCTGATTTTGTAGTTGTCAAGATCAAACGTTCAAGCTTGTTTGTCAGTGTAGATCACTATCGATTTACTTTATTCTCTCTTTGACCCTCGCTGGCGCTCTCTTCTATGCCGTTAAAAGGCCTTTGTGCTTCTTATTCAATCACACCTTCAATGGTCGTTGCCCTTCTCGCAGAAGTCTACCCTCCATCGTTGGATCCTTCTGACGTCATTCAAGAAGATAGGAGGCTCGCTCAAGTCATCATCTCCAAGCTTCAAGCTGCAACAGAGGATCAGATATTCTTCGACGAGGGTAACGAGTTGTATGTAGAAGTGGACGACTATGGCAAGGATTCGGGTGCGACATGGGATGGAAACGAATCAGGAGATGACGTCAAAAAATCGTCTTTGTTTCACTCCTTTTGTTGTTAAAGTTCACACTTGCGGATAAAATAAGGTGTGTTCTATTTACCGATTTCCTAATCACAGTAAAACATGTCAATCTTTCTACGGCAACAAAATCAGCAAAAGAAAAGTGCCGCAAGGGGGATCGAACCCATGACAGCCAAAAGTGAATGCAGACACCTTATCCACTACACTACACAGGCCGCTGATTTGATGTTTGATTGATGAGTTAACGAACCCATTGGGATTTGTTGTGTGGAGACCTCGCGAATTTTTAAATCGACCCCCACACAAAATAAATCATAACTTGCTTTGCGGGAGGTTTTTTCTCACAAAAATTTTTTTGCAAGTCTATCATGACCGCATCCACGCGCCCTATTCGTCTCCGCTCTTACATTTTTGGTTGAATTAAAATAATATTTGTATCTCTCGACTAACATGTCTTTTTTATATTATCCTAATCATCATTATGATCCTCATACAAATTGAGCAAGGGTTGCTCTTGTGACTTTTCTGTTTCCTTCAACGGATCTCCAGCTATAGTCGAAAAACTCTGAAAAAGGGCCATCTTTGGAGCTCCATACCGAGCTCAAAAAAATTTTGCATACCACGAGGGTTTGCCTATTATTCTAACATATCGAGAGGTACTCAAAAATGGTATTATCTCAAAAATTATTTTTTTTGCTGTACCGGAGCCTGTCCGACTCTTACGCGAACGGGCTCTTAGAGTCGAATGCTTTATTGGTTAATGAACAATAATAGTAAATTTAATTTTAAGCTTTAATATTATTATTATTATTATTATTATTATTATTATTATTATTATATTATTATTATTATTATTATTATTATTACAGCCGTTAAATGTCGTATAGTTCTCCGGAAGTGTGATAGCAAGTCTCATTTTCCACGAAATCAATCAATAGTTAAACAAATCCATAAAAATCAATACCTTGATCTACCACAGGCTGACATCTTACTTTCTGTTCAAAAGTTGCGAAAAGAAAAGAAAAAAAGAAAATATTACTACCGTATCCGGTTTCCCCCTACTGTAGAAGGAGGGGTACTGTATGCCACAATATTGATTGATTTGCTTGCAGGACAAGGTGCTGTTGATGGACTGCGCCCACAACTACTGCTATCTGGGCCTGCGCGTTCCCACACCCGGTGAGTTTGCGTTTCGAGTGGTGCATATAGGGTTGTGGATGTCATTTCTTGTTGATGCATGAATCGACAAGATTAATCATTTTTCTCATATTATTAGGTGCTTTACCTCTTCTTTAATGTAGAACATAATGTACAACAATGTTTAATAATAAATTAAAATAATAGTGATAAACGGGCTAATATATATGTTAATTTATGAAATACTCGATATTTCATTCTCATATATCATCCATACATGGGCGCCGAATCTTCGAAACATTATGAATCTTCGAAAATTGTGTCTAATGTCATGGTGTGTTTGAATGGGCTCGAAATTGCGACGATTCCTTCATTTGTATGTTTCACGGAATATATCTCGAGATTTTTGTAGTTGAAAGCTGGGGCACTGATTCAACAGAGTTGATATGTTAGGTCTTTCAACGTCAAGACAACACTGTGCCATATGAATTCGTGTTGCACATTCGTTATGAGTCAACCGTTTCTTTGGTTCACTGATTCTCTCGCTTTAGATAACTGACAAAAAACTGAAACTGTGAAAACTGAAATTTGCACAATAATAATTTAGTTGGTTTCAATAATAATACTACTACTAATAATAATATTTTAAATAAAATTGTACTTTAAGCACTCGCATCCTCTCCTATCTCGTGTCCTTCCCCAATGTGAAGATGTGGACGAGATTACTAATAGATTGATTGATCTGATCTTCAATACATCTTCACGCTTTCTCTGATCGCTGATCTCGAGGATGAAGGTAGTAAAACATATTATTGATTGATTGATTAGTTTTGATAATAAAGTCAGTTCGCGATGGGTACAGTAATCAACGACTACCGTATTCTTCTCGATTAGTGCTCGCGCTATAGGCCGTTATTATATACCTTTAAAATTCAAGCCCTATTTTGTATTATTCATGACTGCGCCTTGAATGTACTTCTCTGCTTTTTGGCCCAGGCAAATTTAAACTCTCCCTTCCCCCCGTCCACTATGATCTTCTGCGCGGCCAATCACGGCCAAAATGACTTGATTTCGAATCACAAAATAGCCAGCGGCAAAAAAGCCAGAGAAGTTCAGTCTAAAGTACCTGGTGATTCGGCGTGGCATGAGCGTATAAGAGACCGATGTCATTACTTGTTTTCGATATTACATTTCTTCCTGAGTATACCGGCTATATGTGCCCTCTATGCTGCGCTTTTGCACTTTAGTTTTACCTTTACTACTACTTGAGAATAGTACCTGGTGATTCGGCGTAGTATGGTGATATAATATTATGGTGGCTGGGTTTGCTTCTCTGATATCGTTATATCTTCTCTGAAATCGATATATTTTTATCGAACTGATGAATTATGCTGTTGAGTATGCCATAGTACCTAGGCGGTCGAACTTAAAAGGGATCGAACTTGGCGAACCCCCAAAATATTCTCAAAAAATTCGGTGGGACCGAGAACGTGTAGTCTGTGACATATTTTTGGCGGTTCTCGTCTAATTTTTATGAATGCAAACTTCCTTGTAGTCATCAGACATTATCAGAGAATTTGCATATGCCATGAATACACTTACAGTAGCGCCGGAAAGTCAAAATACACTTTTTCTTTCTGGTGTAATTTTGGCGTCAGTTGAGATATCAAGCTGAAACTTGAATATGTTGTACCCACAGTATGTACGTATTAGATCCTCTTATAAGGTCTCACGGGTCTTTCTGGTTATTGCATACTGGTGACGCTACCGAACAACACTTTTTCAAAAATTCATTATTCTTTCAGGGATTTTTTCGCACTCGTCAAACTTCGTGAGCATCAAGAGAACTACAAGGTCTATTCAGAAAAACATTTTCAGGTTGCTGCGAATTCGGGTATTGGCTGCAGACTTGCTGCAACTTAGTGGTCGCAAAATCATATCTCGGCTTCTAGAAGAGCTTAAAAGGAGTTCAAAGCAGTACACTGATTCTCTCGGTGAATCCTAATCATCCTGTAAGTATGGTAGCGCTAGCATATCATTCAACCTCATAGATCGAAAAAATCACTTTTTTATAAGACCAAACTTTAAAAAATCACAATTCTGGGGGCGGACATTGTAAAAATCTCGTTTTTGGATAGGAATGTTGAAAATATATTAATTAATCGATTCCCCACTTTTTAGAGCGATTGATTATCTTTCTTGCATGCGGCAGTCGATTATCTGAAGGATAGTCGTTTACGCCGCGCTCCCTTCACATCTCGCGACCCGTACACATCTTTAGACTTTCCACACTGATCAATGACGATTTAGCCGCTTTTAGTGATTTGATTAGCCAGAATAGAGAGGCACTGTATAAATCGAGTTTTTTATCTTTGACATTTATGTTTTTGATCTTTGATCTTTGCTCATTTTTTCGTCAAATTTTGCTCAAAATCATAATGAAAAGTTGTTTCATTCTATCAAAGAAGATTAAAAACGCTTTCTGTTATAGACTACGATGTTCAGGATTAGCGACAATACGTTTTGGAGTGATTTCATCTATCAAAGCTCGTTGATCAGTGTGGAAAGTCTAAAGATGTGTACGGGTCGCGAGATGTGAAGGGAGCGCGGCGTAAACGACTATCCTTCAGATAATCGACTGCCGCAGGCAAGAAAGATAAGCAATCGCTCTAAAAAGTGGGGAATCGATTAATTAATATATTTTCAACATTCCTATCCAAAAACCAGATTTTTACAAGGTCCGCCCCCAGAATTGTAATTTTTTTAAAGTTGTGTCTTTTAAAAAAGCGACTTTTTCGATCCATGAGGGTGAATGATAAGCTAGCGCTACCCTACTTACAGGATCATTAGGATTCATCGAGAGAATCAGTTTGCTGCTTTGAACTCCTTTAAAGCTCTTCTAGAAGCCGAGATATGATTTTGCGACCATAGGTCGAATAGCTAGGTTCTCGGTATTCAAAATGCGGTCAGGTTTTTCGATTTTTGACAAATTTGGCTCAAAATGCGGTCAGGTTTTTCGATTTTTGGATTATTTTGGCTCAAAATGCGGTCAGGTTTTTCGATTTTTGGGAAATTTTGGCTCAAAATGCGGTCAGGCTTTGTACTTTGTAGCATACTTTTCGACCTATGTTTGCGACCGCGAAGTTGCAGCAAGTCTGCAGCCAATACCCGAATTCGCAGCAACCTGTATTTTGACTTTCCGGCGCTACTGTATATAATGTTTGTATATTACTGTAGATACGATGGAGAGTGATCCTTTCGACGAAGATGAGATGGATCTACGAAAGACGGGTGCACTTGAGAGGAGTCTGTGGGAGATCAAGGTATTGATTTTTTATGGATTTGTTTAACTATTGATTGATTTGGTGGAAAATGAGACTTGCCATCACACTTTAGGAGTTCTATATGAGTTACTAGCCGCGCCTCGCAAGCTCGGCGCGACTATCGGGGGGAAACCCCCCGAACCCCCCCCCCCCCCCTATAATTTTTTGCTAATGGTAATTGTTTAGCGCTGCGGAAGATGTTAAGTAGATCAATACGATATCATAGGAACTAACGCTAAGACTACCTTAACTAAAGAAACGTCGATGGGGGTGAATGGTAACTCAATCGATAGAATGAATAAGTAGATCAATATAGATCGAGCTATTGATCATCGATCTCTCCTTATGTATTTAGTAATTATGTAAAAGTTGCAATTCAGTAATTGCAACTATATCGTCGCAACTTCTTGTCTTAATATGCATTTTTATTGTTCTCTTTTCTTACTTCTTTTCTCTCTTCTCCAAGATGCGATAAATATATTATTATTATTATTGTTATTATTATAAACTACAATATAGTATCATGAGAACTAACGCTAAGACTACCTTAAATCTTTAAGTAGATCAATATAGTATCACGGGACTAACGCTAAGACAACCTTAAATCTTTAAGTAGTTCAATATAGTATCACGGGAACTAACGCTAAGACTACCTTAACTAAAGAAACTTTGCTAAGTGTGAATGGTAAATCAATCGATAGAATGAATAAGTAGATCAATATAGTATCACGGGAACTAACGCTAAGACTACCTTAAATCTATAAGTAGATCAATATAGTATCACGGGGACTAACGCTAAGACTACCTTAACTAAAGAAACTTTGCTAAGTGTGAATGGTAACTCAATCGATAGAAACAGTAAGTAGATCAATATAGTGTCATGGGAACTAACGTTAAGACTATCTTAAATCTATAAGTAGATCAATATAGTATCACGGGAACTAACGCTAAGACTACCTTAAATCTATAAGTAGATCAATATAGTATCACGGGGACTAACGCTAAGACTACCTTAACCAAAGAAACTTTGCTAAGTGTGAATGGTAACTCAATCGATAGAAACAGTAAGTAGATCAATATAGTGTCATGGGAACTAACGTTAAGACTATCTTAAATCTATAAGTAGATCAATATAGTGTCACGGGAACTAACGCTAAGACTACCTTAAATCTTTAAGTAGATCAATATAGTGTCACGGGAACTAACGCTAAGGCTACCTTAAATCTTTAAGTAGATCAATATAGTGTCACGGGAACTAACGCTAAGACTTCCTTAAATCTTTAATTAGATCAATATAGTGTCACGGGAACTAACGCTAAGACAACCTTAAATCTTTAAGTAGTTCAATATAGTATCACGGGAACTAACGCTAAGACTACCTTAAATCTTTAAGTAGATCAATATAGTGTCACGGGACTAACGCTAAGACAACCTTAAATCTTTAAGTAGTTCAATATAGTATCACGGGAACTAACGCTAAGACTACCTTAAATCTTTAAGTAGATCAATATAGTATCACGGGGACTAACGCTACGACTACCTTAACTAAAGAAACTTTGCTAAGTGTGAATGGTAAATCAATCGATAGAAACAGTAAGTAGATCAATATAGTGTCATGGGAACTAACGTTAAGACTATCTTAAATCTATAAGTAGATCAATATAGTGTCACGGGAACTAACGCTAAGACTACCTTAAATCTTTAAGTAGATCAATATAGTGTCACGGGAACTAACGCTAAGGCTACCTTAAATCTTTAAGTAGATCAATATAGTGTCACGGGAACTAACGCTAAGACTACCTTAAATCTTTAATTAGATCAATATAGTGTCACGGGAACTAACGCTAAGACTACCTTAAATCTTTAAGTAGATCAATATAATGTCACGGGAACTAACGCTAAGACTACCTTAAATCTTTAAGTAGATCAATATAGTGTCACGGGAACTAACGCTAAGACTACCTTAAATCTTTAAGTAGATCAATATAGTGTCACGGGAACTAACGCTAAGACTACCTTAAATCTTTAAGTAGATCAATATAGTATCACGGGGACTAACGCTAAGACTACCTTAAATCTTTAAGTAGATCAATATTGTGTCACGAGAACTAACGCTAAGACTACCTTAACTAAAGAGACTTTGCTGAGCATCGCTCTATCTTCATAGGGGGCTGCTGTGCTCTCTGTTCATTTTTTCGCCAGTTGTCGCGAACTGATTCGGTTACGGTAGAGGATATGGTGGTAAGGTCACTGGCGAAGAGTAGTCAAGAAGTCTGGCTACAATCTAAACAAGAGAGCGCCTTGATTGGTTGAGTATGGATGAGTTATTAATATTCTACGAAAGGCTGTTGTGGAAAGTGGCTAAACGAAGCTCTATATAGTAAGGGCCCTAACCAGTGATGGCCTGAAGAAAAAGTGATGATACGAATACTGAATGAAACAATGAAAACGAAATTTAGCAGTAAACCCCACGATTAAAACGCGTTCTCCGTAAGAGCGGCGGGGGCATGGCACAATGTTTCAAAATCATCCTAGGTGACTCATATTTGATGGCTGGAGTCCCTAGGGGCCGTATACACTTCAGTCAAAAAATTGACCAAAATTATCGATTTTTGATCTACCAAAAGTCGAAAAATCAAAATGCGATTTCCATGGCATGTTACATACCATTCAATAGAGGACCGAAAGTTGTATAAGAATGCCAAGTTTCATAAGTTTTCATAGCTCCATGTTCGAGAAATATCCGATTTTCCGATTTTTGACCAGGTTTTTATGTTTTGATCTCATGGCTTACTATGTTAACATTATTTCCAGGGACTGGATTGTAGATATATTAGGGGGGAAATGGATGGGCTATCCGAATATCACACTTATTTAAAACAAAAACAAGCCAGGCATAGTGATATTGCCAGTCATAGTGGTCAGTTTTAACGCCCAAACGCCGACGCAGGTTCGAATCCGGGCACAGACATGATTTTTTGCAAATTTTTATTCGGCTCAAATTTGACTTCAAGTCATACTTCCATGTGTTTTACCTTGTTTTCATTAATTTATTGTACGAAATAAACATCAACATTATCAGAAATATTAAAAACTCGTATAACTTATATAATATTGGCAAAAAGTGATTGGAGGGGCGATAATAACGGTTTTTCGACAGCGCCACTTTTTTAAAATGCAATATTTTCTATTTGTGTGATAAAATAAGATCAATCTACGCTTGAACTCTTCAAATCTCGGTAGTCGAAAATTGTTTGTTGACAAAGATTTCAAAGATCAGAGACCAAAGTTCAGCAATACAGTAAATACTTTTGTGAACATTTTCAGCATATATTGGAGCTTTGAAAATAATAATTTCATCATTAGAGACGTAGGGACGAAACCACTGCAAGAGAAAAAACCTAAGTCAAAGCGTAGGCGCTGAAATACTGTAGACCTCAGAAGAACGTTTGCTGCGGGTCTGAAAAGAATCATAACCAAATCAAACTCAGCGAAATTATTATTTGATAATTTGAAAAGCTGCCTGTGGAAGAACCATAATTTCAGAATACATTTCCTCTGAACGGTAGTGTCTCAAAATCCGTCCTTCCAACAAAAACATTTTTATGTCCTGGGGGAGCTATGACTACCATAATGTACATAAACATTAATCGCTTCTCGCATCACTTTGGCACTTAGAACTAAGCGCATCTAGAAGAAGAGTTTTAAATTTTGGGGCAAAAAAATTTGCAGCTCCGTTAGAGCTTGAAATCGGAGGCAGAGACTTTCCGATTTTTTCACCTTGGGCAACCCTAGTGGAGGCCTCCGCTCTCACAATGTTTCAGAAGAACAACATTTTTCACTAACAATAAGGAACTATGCATGTTTAAAGAAGGAGACCCTTGAGTAGGCATGACTGACTCCCGCCACGATAAGCATGTCGAATATTGTTTATATTATATGGTAATTGGCGTAAGGAACAATGAGAAAATGAGAGAGCCAAGTATGCAAATCGGATGGGCACTCTGCTTTGAAAGTTGTACTTTCAATGCGCATAGTGAGCTTTAAACATATCGGGAAACAATATCAGATATGTCTTTCGATTCGAACGATGAATCTCTATCATTCTATGCGAATAGTCTTATTACGAAAAAACTCGAGGGTCTCCATCTTTAAAAAATGCACTTCGATTGTGCCAACATTACGCAACAGTTATACCAACACATCATGGTTGTATTCTTTGATGAGCTGCCTACATTGGCTCAAAAGATCAGCTAGATTGATTTCCTGAATCAAAATTCGCAAAAAAAAAAGTAAAAAGCGTCCCATGACTTTTTGCCGATGCTGTCTGTAGTAAGATTTTTTCCAAGCCGTGTGCTCTACTCCGACTCCACTGATGAAATCTCTTATTTTCAAAGATCCGATATATGTTGAAAATTTCTACAAATGTATTTACTCTGTTGCTGAAGTTTGGTCTCTGATATTTGAACTTTGATCTTGATCTTTGTCAACAATTTTTCAAACAATTTAAGAAAATCTAGATTTGAAGAGTTGAAGTGTAAACTTATCTTCTTTTATCTGAAAATATAAAATATTGCATTTTAAAGATGGAGGTTCGCGAATGTCTATGCAAATCCATAACACATCTTTTATGCATGGGATAAATTATAGGTATGCAAGAATTTAAAATGGCCATTAATGAATCACATGTCGCAGTGGCATCTTTCTGGCTTCACAGCTTGTTCATGAAAATATTCGTGTGCCTCCACCTTTAAAGAAGTGGCGCTGTCGAAAAACCGTTATTTTCGCCCGTCCCATGACTTTTTGCCAATATTATATAAGTTATACGATTTTTTAATATTTCTGATAATGTTGATGTTTATTTCGTACAATAAATTAATGAAAACAAGGTAAAACACATGGAAGTATGACTTGAAGTCAAATTTGAGCCGAATAAAAATTTGCAAAAAATCATGTCTGTGCCCGGATTCGAACCTGCGTCGGCGTTTGGGCGTTAAAACTGACCACTATGACTAGCAATATCACTATGCCTGGCTTGTTTTTGTTTTAAATAAGTGTGATATTCGGATAGCCCATCCATTTTCCCCCTAATATATCTAAAATCCAGTCCCTGGAAATAATGTTAACATAGTAAGCCATGAGATCAAAACATAAAAACCTGGTCAAAAAATCGGAAAATCGGATATTTCTCGAACATGGAGCTATGAAAACTTATGAAACTTGGCATTCTTATACAACTTTCGGTCCTCTATTGAATGGTATGTAACATGCCATGGAAATCGCATTTTCATTTTTCGACTTTTGGTAGATCAAAAATCGATAATTTTGGTCATTTTTTTGACTGAAGTGCATACGGCCCCTAGGGACTTCAACCGTGAAATATGAGTCACGTAGGATGACTTTGAACCATTGTGCCATGCCCCCACCGATACCCCTCCGGTGTTAGGGAGAGTGTGTTTTAAATTGACATTCTTTGAAATGATCGCTTTGAAGTGAACACACGCAACGCGTACGCGACGCGTGTGTTCACTTCAAAGTTCTCTGTGACAAATTTGTTACGCCCTGAATCGTTTCTTTTGCTTGTTTTTGCTTCTTGTGACTTATTTTTGTTTTGAATAATGATAATAAATTCGTAAATGTCATATGCAAGCGAAAAGAAGCAGTTATAGTTGCTTTTTATCGCAAAACGGAGGTGGTGAAATGTTGATATGCAAATTTAGGGCGTTAATCGATGGAATTGCGATCGGAGAATGTGCGCATCGTGTTCTGCGTATGCGATTTAGTAAAAATTAATTGAAAAACAACAGAATAAATCGATAAACGCAAAGTTGAAAATGTTGTAACTTTAATCAATATTTAAATTTTTTTAAGGACGTTTTTTTAAAAATCGGCTTCGACAGTTTTCTGGTTTCGACTACGCTGAATCCAATGGTGAAAACCGCATCGCTGTATCTTCAACGGGGGCTGCGGTGGGAGTGGTTCATTTTTTTTTTCGACAGTTATCGCGAACTAACTCGGTTACGGTAGGGGTTATGGTGGTGAAAAAATAAGCGAAAATTAGTCAAGATATCTGGCTACAATCTGAAAAAAAAACGCCTTGATTGGTAGCGTATGACGGAAGTTATTGATGTTCTACGAAAGGCACTTTTGGATTTTGGCAAAATCAACTTCTATATATTAAGGGACGGAACGCATATCATTAGACGTAGAATTGTCTCCTCTATCACTTGCTACTACTCTCATACCTCCATTCCGTTCTTTCCGTCCATATATCTATTCCGTACCTTGGCGGTATACTCGAGGCTTGCTCGGAAGTGCCACCATTCAATGTCATGCCGATTAGCATTGCTGTGATAGATGATTTTCTGTACTGTTATTGATTGATATTGATTGATTCAGGGTCGAGCTCGCTTGGTACGTGCAGGCATGGAATCGGATGAGTTGGCGGATGTTGATATAGACTTCGAGGACTACGATTGAAGCATGTCCGTTGCTTATATGCTACCTTAACCTGAAACATGTCCAGATGCAGTGCCTATGCTAAGCCCAATCACTGTGTTAATTTATTCATAATGTGAAATTATTGATTGTGTGGATCACATAGTACAGTTACAATTGATATTTTATTTACAGGAATCGCCTTCAAGCCACTCCACCTCGAGCTGATCTCAATCAAGAATTTTCAACTGGTCAGTTGTTTACGTCATCTCATTTGAATTATTTGGTGTAAACGTATCTGAAACGGGGTTAATCTTCTTTTATAGTTAATAAATTTTAATAGCTATTAGTATACTCATTTCTTCATATTATGTAATTCTTTTTATTATTAACTTTATTATTGATTGATTTGATTGACGTTCGCGATAGTGCGTAAAACGATTTGCGATTGTAAATCTATGAAGTTGCCCCATTTGGCAATTTCGTGGTATTACTATTGCCCGGTTTCGAAACTGTAAGTAAACTCGTCAAACTATTGTCCGGTCACGGTCTTTAGACGAAACTTGTATAGCTTTAGGACGTTTGCGCTGTTTATATTAGTTATTCTTGCTCGTCCTATCTTGGCTATGCCACGTTCATGTCATTTACTAATCAATTAGTAATCATGAACTTAAATTGGCTAGTTACCTCGCTGGTTTTGTTCATTTATTCGTTCTTCTGACTGATCGCTTAAGTACTTTTAATTAGTAATAGTTGCTTTAATTTTTGTCAAGTTTGGATTAGTAAATCGTGCATGACGAAATGATTGCCACGCGCACATTACCACTAAAAATTAAGGCAGAAACTGTGATGATCGATTTTTCGTTTATTTTTGTCATTAGCGTCCTCGATTATATAAACTGAATTATTCTCGGAAATTGCTCAATATCAATTGATTATGATTTGTTTTTGTAGACGCGAAACAACTTTCGCTACACCACTTCTTACGCCGCAACGTATCGCCAAGATGCTCAGGAGGGCGATCAGTGAGTTCTATCTATTGATTATTTATATTAATTAACTTTGTAATTGTTAAATCAGCATAATTTTACAACCTGATTGATTTGATGTTCACCATTCACATTCATATGCTGATCTGCGAATCGTTGAAAAAAAAATGTTTTTTTTTAAATTAAAAATAGAATATTCGTTATCTGTGCTACATGTGCTACATCATGGTACGGTAGCTGCAGGCTCTCTTTACCCTTGTTACTGTAGCTGGTATACGGTAGTCCGACTATGCAGCCTTATACGTTATTCTGGTTACTGTAGCAGTAATAATGTTGATTATTCCTATGCCAGGTGTCGGTGAAACACCCTCAGGCGGTCACCTCGTGCGATGTGGACCTCGAGTTCTAGGTTGTTAAAAAAATTTTTAATCTAAAATTTGTATCAAACTACAATTATTTCTATTATTTATTGCCAAACTTTTCTTCAATATTACTAGCCTTTATTAATATTACTATATTACTATAATATTACTAGTGTGTATCAAGTGTCCTGAGAGCTGATGAATTACAATTCATAATAATTTTTCAATTAAAATTAAACTGCCTACTTCACAGATCGTCGCGGTGGATTCGATTCGCCCCCCCCCCCTCTCTCGCTACCTCGGCAAGCACATCGTCATGTTCCTCTCCTCGCCAATATGCTCACGTCAGGTATGTTTTCCGAGAGTATTGATTGATTCTTTTTATCGGTTCAGTGGTGCGCTTATCAGATAATGTCGTGATATTTTGATTTACATTCAACTTTTGGGGTGAATCAAAATGAGGTATTTAATAGTTTGTGGAAAATTTGTGGAATGCCCCCTGTAAAAAATGACGTTTAGGTGAAATTTGTGATAAAAAAGTGAAGCCCCTTGTAAAATTCACCATTTTTCGATCGGATGCCCCCTGTAGAATCGAGCTCCAGGTATCCCGCCCATGTATGGATGAGAGTGTAGTTTGTAGTTTGATCTTTAACCTTTGAACTCTGATGATTTGTAGAACAGCCAGCTGGATGGAGGTGAGAGTGTGTGTAATGAGGAAGAGGAAGAAGGATCTGATCTGTGAGGATGTCTAAAAGTGTAATTAAAGGAGGGTATGCATAGGTGGGCGCGTGAAAACGAATTCTTTTTGCGCACAGCCTTGCCTTCCCTTCTGGGGCCTTGCGCATAGCCCTGCCTCGCAAAAATTGGAAAATTTCCAGTCAAATCTGCTAAAAAATGGCCATGCGCATAGCCTTGCCTTACAATTCCCCGGTTTGCGAACAGCCTTTCCCCCAGCGTGCCCATCTATGAGGGTATGGCATGAATTCCACTGGTTATATAGGTGGGCGCGTGAAAACCATACATTTTCGGCGCTCTCGCTCCAGAAAAAAAGATAAATGATAAATGAGTCAGATAAATGAGATAAAGATAGATGATAAATCCAGATAAATGAGTAAATCAATAATTGTCACATCAGAATGCCACCACGTGAGCGAAATTCGTCCGAAAGATGCGATTCGCTGTCGCGAGTTCGGCTACCGTATCCTGTACAAGAAGCGCTGCAGGAAGCTCATGGTGTACGATGGACGCTGATTGATTATTGATTGCCTGGTTTATTTATTTATTGATTGATTGATTTCGTGACCTCACTCATTTACACATTCACATTTGTTACTGTTCATATGTTGGTACTCGTTGGTCTCATGATTATTGATTGATTTGATGGAATAAATCGATTAATTTTCACACCTTGCTATGTTTTTCGTTGACCAGTTTTTGTGTCGACACGATCACTCTTATGTATTTAAAGGAGGAAAAGAAATGGGCAGGGAATCGTGTCGTAGCTAATTTATTGGTTTATGGTAGTTGAGCTAATTTATTGAATTAAAATGTAATATTGTTGATAAGTCCATTAGAAGGATTTAGGATTATTTTAATTTCGTTTTTAGTTTGATCTTTGATCTTTGAACAATACGTATTATGTAAGTTGTTCACTGAATTAGTGTCATTACAGTGCCTGCGAATTACTCGTGATTGGACCGAGGATCCCAAGCGTCGAACGGGATTAATGCAGAAGGAGGTGAGTGTGGTCTTTCATATTTGCTCTTTTCGTAGTTTGTGGTCTGATCAATCAATCAAAACATTATTAATGTTAGTAGTTGGTTCGTATCCCACACGGTTTTGGTCAATTAGTCATCGATTTATATGAATTATACCAATCGATAATGTAGTAATTGGGCAAGGGTGAGAGGAGTTTCTCTAGAAATGGGCAGGGAATCGTGTCGTAGCTAATTTATTGGTTTATGGTAGTTGAGCTAATTTATTGAATTAAAATGTAATATTGTTGATAAGTCCATTAGAAGGATTTAGGATTATTTTAATTTCGTTTTTAGTATGATCTTTGATCTTTGAACAATACGTATTATGTAAGTTGTTCACTGAATTAGTGTCATTACAGTGCCTGCGAATTACTCGTGATTGGACCGAGGATCCCAAGCGTCGAACGGGATTAATGCAGAAGGAGGTGAGTGTGGTCTTTCATATTTGCTCTTTTCGTAGTTTGTGGTCTGATCAATCAATCAAAACATTATTAATGTTAGTAGTTGGTTCGTATCCCACACGGTTTTGGTCAATTAGTCATCGATTTATATGAATTATACCAATCGATAATGTAGTAATTGGGCAAGGGTGAGAGGAGTTTCTCTAGAAATGGGCAGGGAGTCGTGTCGTAGCTAATTTATTGGTTTATGGTAGTTGAGCTAATTTATTGAATTAAAATGTAATATTGTTGATAAGTCCATTAGAAGGATTTAGGATTATTTTAATTTCGTTTTTAGTATGATCTTTGATCTTTGAACAATACGTATTATGTAAGTTGTTCACTGAATTAGTGTCATTACAGTGCCTGCGAATTACTCGTGATTGGACCGAGGATCCCAAGCGTCGAACGGGATTCATGCAGAAGGAGGTGAGTGTGGTCTTTCATATTTGCTCTTTTCGTAGTTTGTGGTCTGATCAATCAATCAAAACATTATTAATGTTAGTAGTTGGTTCGTATCCCACACGGTTTTGGTCAATTAGTCATCGATTTATATGAATTATACCAATCGATAATGTAGTAATTGGGCAAGGGTGAGAGGAGTTTCTCTAGAAATGGGCAGGGAATCGTGTCGTAGCTAATTTATTGGTTTATGGTAGTTGAGCTAATTTATTGAATTAAAATGTAATATTGTTGATAAGTCTACTAGAAGGATTTAGGATTATTTTAATTTCGTTTTTAGTTTGATCTTTGATCTTTGAACAATACGTATTATGTAAGTTGTTCACTGAATTAGTGTCATTACAGTGCCTGCGAATTACTCGTGATTGGACCGAGGATCCCAAGCGTCGAACGGGATTAATGCAGAAGGAGGTGAGTGTGGTCTTTCATATTTGCTCTTTTCGTAGTTTGTGGTCTGATCAATCAATCAAAACATTATTAATGTTAGTAGTTGGTTCGTATCCCACACGGTTTTGGTCAATTAGTCATCGATTTATATGAATTATACCAATCGATAATGTAGTAATTGGGCAAGGGTGAGAGGAGTTTCTCTAGAAATGGGCAGGGAATCGTGTCGTAGCTAATTTATTGGTTTATGGTAGTTGAGCTAATTTATTGAATTAAAATGTAATATTGTTGATAAGTCCATTAGAAGGATTTAGGATTATTTTAATTTCGTTTTTAGTTTGATCTTTGATCTTTGAACAATACGTATTATGTAAGTTGTTCACTGAATTAGTGTCATTACAGTGCCTGCGAATTACTCGTGATTGGACCGAGGATCCCAAGCGTCGAACGGGATTAATGCAGAAGGAGGTGAGTGTGGTCTTTCATATTTGCTCTTTTCGTAGTTTGTGGTCTGATCAATCAATCTAAACATTATTAATGTTAGTAGTTGGTTCGTATCCCACACGGTTTTGGTCAATTAGTCATCGATTTATATGAATTATACCAATCGATAATGTAGTAATTGGGCAAGGGTGAGAGGAGTTTCTCTAGAAATGGGCAGGGAATCGTGTCGTAGCTAATTTATTGGTTTATGGTAGTTGAGCTAATTTATTGAATTAAAATGTAATATTGTTGATAAGTCCATTAGAAGGATTTAGGATTATTTTAATTTCGTTTTTAGTTTGATCTTTGATCTTTGAACAATACGTATTATGTAAGTTGTTCACTGAATTAGTGTCATTACAGTGCCTGCGAATTACTCGTGATTGGACCGAGGATCCCAAGCGTCGAACGGGATTAATGCAGAAGGAGGTGAGTGTGGTCTTTCATATTTGCTCTTTTCGTAGTTTGTGGTCTGATCAATCAATCAAAACATTATTAATGTTAGTAGTTGGTTCGTATCCCACACGGTTTTGGTCAATTAGTCATCGATTTATATGAATTATACCAATCGATAATGTAGTAATTGGGCAAGGGTGAGAGGAGTTTCTCTAGAAATGGGCAGGGAATCGTGTCGTAGCTAATTTATTGGTTTATGGTAGTTGAGCTAATTTATTGAATTAAAATGTAATATTGATGATAAGTCCATTAGAAGGATTTAGGATTATTTTAATTTCGTTTTTAGTTTGATCTTTGATCTTTGAACAATACGTATTATGTAAGTTGTTCACTGAATTAGTGTCATTACAGTGCCTGCGAATTACTCGTGATTGGACCGAGGATCCCAAGCGTCGAACGGGATTAATGCAGAAGGAGGTGAGTGTGGTCTTTCATATTTGCTCTTTTCGTAGTTTGTGGTCTGATCAATCAATCGAAACATTATTAATGTTAGTAGTTGGTTCGTATCCCACACGGTTTTGGTCAATTACTCATCGATTTATATGAATTATACCAATCGATAATGTAGTAATTGGGCAAGGGTGAGAGGAGTTTCTCAAGAAATGGGCAGGGAATCGTGTCGTAGCTAATTTATTGGGTTATGGTAGTTGAGCGAATTTATTGAATTAAAATGTAATATTGTTGATAAGTCCATTAGAAGGATTTAGGATTATTTTAATTTCGTTTTTAGTTTGATCTTTGATCTTTGAACAATACGTATTATGTAAGTTGTTCACTGAATTAGTGTCATTACAGTGCCTGCGAATTACTCGTGATTGGACCGAGGATCCCAAGCGTCGAACGGGATTAATGCAGAAGGAGGTGAGTGTGGTCTTTCATATTTGCTCTTTTCGTAGTTTGTGGTCTGATCAATCAATCAAAACATTATTAATGTTAGTAGTTGGTTCGTATCCCACACGGTTTTGGTCAATTAGTCATCGATTTATATGAATTATACCAATCGATAATGTAGTAATTGGGCAAGGGTGAGAGGAGTTTCTCTAGAAATGGGCAGGGAATCGTGTCGTAGCTAATTTATTGGTTTATGGTAGTTGAGCAAATTTATTGAATTAAAATGTAATATTGTTGATAAGTCTATTAGAAGGATTTAGGATTATTTTAATTTCGTTTTTAGTATGATCTTTGATCTTTGAACAATACGTATTATGTAAGTTGTTCACTGAATTAGTGTCATTACAGTGCCTGCGAATTACTCGTGATTGGACCTAGGATCCCAAGCCTCGAACGGGATTCATGCAGAAGGAGGTGAGTGTGGCCTTTCATATTTGCTCTTTTCGTAGTTTGTGGTCTGATCAATCAATCAAAACATTATTAATGTTAGTAGTTGGTTCGTATCCCACACGGTTTTGGTCAATTAGTCATCGATTTATATGAATTATACCAATCGATAATGTAGTAATTGGGCAAGGGTGAGAGGAGTTTCTCTAGAAATGGACAGGGAATCGTGTCGTAGCTAATTTATTGGTTTATGGTAGTTGAGCTAATTTATTGAATTAAAATGTAATATTGTTGATAAGTCTATTAGAAGGATTTAGGATTATTTTAATTTCGTTTTTAGTATGATCTTTGATCTTTGAACAATACGTATTATGTAAGTTGTTCACTGAATTAGTGTCATTACAGTGCCTGCGAATTACTCGTGATTGGACCTAGGATCCCAAGCCTCGAACGGGATTCATGCAGAAGGAGGTGAGTGTGGTCTTTCATATTTGCTCTTTTCGTAGTTTGTGGTCTGATCAATCAATCAAAACATTATTAATGTTAGTAGTTGGTTCGTATCCCACACGGTTTTGGTCAATTAGTCATCGATTTATATGAATTATACCAATCGATAATGTAGTAATTGGGCAAGGGTGAGAGGAGTTTCTCTAGAAATGGGCAGGGAATCGTGTCGTAGCTAATTTATTGGTTTATGGTAGTTGAGCTAATTTATTGAATTAAAATGTAATATTGTTGATAAGTCTATTAGAAGGATTTAGGATTATTTTAATTTCGTTTTTAGTATGATCTTTGATCTTTGAACAATACGTATTATGTAAGTTGTTCACTGAATTAGTGTCATTACAGTGCCTGCGAATTACTCGTGATTGGACCTAGGATCCCAAGCCTCGAACGGGATTCATGCAGAAGGAGGTGAGTGTGGTCTTTCATATTTGCTCTTTTCGTAGTTTGTGGTCTGATCAATCAATCAAAACATTATTAATGTTAGTAGTTGGTTCGTATCCCACACGGTTTTGGTCAATTAGTCATCGATTTATATGAATTATACCAATCGATAATGTAGTAATTGGGCAAGGGTGAGAGGAGTTTCTCTAGAAATGGGCAGGGAATCGTGTCGTAGCTAATTTATTGGTTTATGGTAGTTGAGCTAATTTATTGAATTAAAATGTAATATTGTTGATAAGTCTATTAGAAGGATTTAGGATTATTTTAATTTCGTTTTTAGTATGATCTTTGATCTTTGAACAATACGTATTATGTAAGTTGTTCACTGAATTAGTGTCATTACAGTGCCTACGAATTACTCGTGATTGGACCGAGGATCCCAAGCGTCGAACGGGATTAATGCAGAAGGAGGTGAGTGTGGTCTTTCATATTTGCTCTTTTCGTAGTTTGTGGTCTGATCAATCAATCAAAACATTATTAATGTTAGTAGTTGGTTCGTATCCCACACGGTTTTGGTCAATTAGTCATCGATTTATATGAATTATACCAATCGATAATGTAGTAATTGGGCAAGGGTGAGAGGAGTTTCTCTAGAAATGGGCAGGGAATCGTGTCGTAGCTAATTTATTGGTTTATGGTAGTTGAGCTAATTTATTGAATTAAAATGTAATATTGTTGATAAGTCTATTAGAAGGATTTAGGATTATTTTAATTTCGTTTTTAGTATGATCTTTGATCTTTGAACAATACGTATTATGTAAGTTGTTCACTGAATTAGTGTCATTACAGTGCCTACGAATTACTCGTGATTGGACCGAGGATCCCAAGCGTCGAACGGGATTAATGCAGAAGGAGGTGAGTGTGGTCTTTCATATTTGCTCTTTTCGTAGTTTGTGGTCTGATCAATCAATCAAAACATTATTAATGTTAGTAGTTGGTTCGTATCCCACACGGTTTTGGTCAATTAGTCATCGATTTATATGAATTATACCAATCGATAATGTAGTAATTGGGCAAGGGTGAGAGGAGTTTCTCTAGAAATGGGCAGGGAATCGTGTCGTAGCTAATTTATTGGTTTATGGTAGTTGAGCTAATTTATTGAATTAAAATGTAATATTGTTGATAAGTCCATTAGAAGGATTTAGGATTATTTTAATTTCGTTTTTAGTTTGATCTTTGATCTTTGAACAATACGTATTATGTAAGTTGTTCACTGAATTAGTGTCATTACAGTGCCTGCGAATTACTCGTGATTGGACCGAGGATCCCAAGCGTCGAACGGGATTAATGCAGAAGGAGGTGAGTGTGGTCTTTCATATTTGCTCTTTTCGTAGTTTGTGGTCTGATCAATCAATCAAAACATTATTAATGTTAGTAGTTGGTTCGTATCCCACACGGTTTTGGTCAATTAGTCATCGATTTATATGAATTATACCAATCGATAATGTAGTAATTGGGCAAGGGTGAGAGGAGTTTCTCTAGAAATGGGCAGGGAATCGTGTCGTAGCTAATTTATTGGTTTATGGTAGTTGAGCTAATTTATTGAATTAAAATGTAATATTGTTGATAAGTCTATTAGAAGGATTTAGGATTATTTTAATTTCGTTTTTAGTATGATCTTTGATCTTTGAACAATACGTATTATGTAAGTTGTTCACTGAATTAGTGTCATTACAGTGCCTACGAATTACTCGTGATTGGACCGAGGATCCCAAGCGTCGAACGGGATTAATGCAGAAGGAGGTGAGTGTGGTCTTTCATATTTGCTCTTTTCGTAGTTTGTGGTCTGATCAATCAATCAAAACATTATTAATGTTAGTAGTTGGTTCGTATCCCACACGGTTTTGGTCAATTAGTCATCGATTTATATGAATTATACCAATCGATAATGTAGTAATTGGGCAAGGGTGAGAGGAGTTTCTCTAGAAATGGGCAGGGAATCGTGTCGTAGCTAATTTATTGGTTTATGGTAGTTGAGCTAATTTATTGAATTAAAATGTAATATTGTTGATAAGTCCATTAGAAGGATTTAGGATTATTTTAATTTCGTTTTTAGTTTGATCTTTGATCTTTGAACAATACGTATTATGTAAGTTGTTCACTGAATTAGTGTCATTACAGTGCCTGCGAATTACTCGTGATTGGACCGAGGATCCCAAGCGTCGAACGGGATTAATGCAGAAGGAGGTGAGTGTGGTCTTTCATATTTGCTCTTTTCGTAGTTTGTGGTCTGATCAATCAATCAAAACATTATTAATGTTAGTAGTTGGTTCGTATCCCACACGGTTTTGGTCAATTAGTCATCGATTTATATGAATTATACCAATCGATAATGTAGTAATTGGGCAAGGGTGAGAGGAGTTTCTCTAGAAATGGGCAGGGAATCGTGTCGTAGCTAATTTATTGGGTTATGGTAGTTGAGCTAATTTATTGAATTAAAATGTAATATTGTTGATAAGTCTATTAGAAGGATTTAGGATTATTTTAAGTTCGTTTTTAGTATGATCTTTGATCTTTGAACAATACGTATTATGTAAGTTGTTCACTGAATTAGTGTCATTACAGTGCCTGCGAATTACTCGTGATTGGACCGAGGATCCCAAGCGTCGAACGGGATTCATGCAGAAGGAGGTGAGTGTGGTCTTTCATATTTGCTCTTTTCGTAGTTTGTGGTCTGATCAATCAATCAAAACATTATTAATGTTAGTAGTTGGTTCGTATCCCACACGGTTTTGGTCAATTAGTCATCGATTTATATGAATTATTCCAATCGATAATGTAGTAATTGGGCAAGGGTGAGAGGAGTTTCTCTAGAAATGGGCAGGGAATCGTGTCGTAGCTAATTTATTGGTTTATGGTAGTTGAGCTAATTTATTGAATTAAAATGTAATATTGTTGATAAGTCTATTAGAAGGATTTAGGATTATTTTAATTTCGTTTTTAGTATGATCTTTGATCTTTGAACAATACGTATTATGTAAGTTGTTCACTGAATTAGTGTCATTACAGTGCCTACGAATTACTCGTGATTGGACCGAGGATCCCAAGCGTCGAACGGGATTAATGCAGAAGGAGGTGAGTGTGGTCTTTCATATTTGCTCTTTTCGTAGTTTGTGGTCTGATCAATCAATCAAAACATTATTAATGTTAGTAGTTGGTTCGTATCCCACACGGTTTTGGTCAATTAGTCATCGATTTATATGAATTATACCAATCGATAATGTAGTAATTGGGCAAGGGTGAGAGGAGTTTCTCTAGAAATGGGCAGGGAATCGTGTCGTAGCTAATTTATTGGTTTATGGTAGTTGAGCTAATTTATTGAATTAAAATGTAATATTGTTGATAAGTCCATTAGAAGGATTTAGGATTATTTTAATTTCGTTTTTAGTATGATCTTTGATCTTTGAACAATACGTATTATGTAAGTTGTTCACTGAATTAGTGTCATTACAGTGCCTGCGAATTACTCGTGATTGGACCGAGGATCCCAAGCGTCGAACGGGATTCATGCAGAAGGAGGTGAGTGTGGTCTTTCATATTTGCTCTTTTCGTAATTTGTGGTCTGATCAATCAATCAAAACATTATTAATGTTAGTAGTTGGTTCGTATCCCACACGGTTTTGGTCAATTAGTCATCGATTTATATGAATTATACCAATCGATAATGTAGTAATTGGGCAAGGGTGAGAGGAGTTTCTCTAGAAATGGGCAGGGAATCGTGTCGTAGCTAATTTATTGGTTTATGGTAGTTGAGCTAATTTATTGAATTAAAATGTAATATTGTTGATAAGTCTATTAGAAGGATTTAGGATTATTTTAATTTCGTTTTTAGTATGATCTTTGATCTTTGAACAATACGTATTATGTAAGTTGTTCACTGAATTAGTGTCATTACAGTGCCTACGAATTACTCGTGATTGGACCGAGGATCCCAAGCGTCGAACGGGATTAATGCAGAAGGAGGTGAGTGTGGTCTTTCATATTTGCTCTTTTCGTAGTTTGTGGTCTGATCAATCAATCAAAACATTATTAATGTTAGTAGTTGGTTCGTATCCCACACGGTTTTGGTCAATTAGTCATCGATTTATATGAATTATACCAATCGATAATGTAGTAATTGGGCAAGGGTGAGAGGAGTTTCTCTAGAAATGGGCAGGGAATCGTGTCGTAGCTAATTTATTGGTTTATGGTAGTTGAGCTAATTTATTGAATTAAAATGTAATATTGTTGATAAGTCTATTAGAAGGATTTAGGATTATTTTAAGTTCGTTTTTAGTATGATCTTTGATCTTTGAACAATACGTATTATGTAAGTTGTTCACTGAATTAGTGTCATTACAGTGCCTGCGAATTACTCGTGATTGGACCGAGGATCCCAAGCGTCGAACGGGATTCATGCAGAAGGAGGTGAGTGTGGTCTTTCATATTTGCTCTTTTCGTAGTTTGTGGTCTGATCAATCAATCAAAACATTATTAATGTTAGTAGTTGGTTCGTATCCCACACGGTTTTGGTCAATTAGTCATCGATTTATATGAATTATACCAATCGATAATGTAGTAATTGGGCAAGGGTGAGAGGAGTTTCTCTAGAAATGGGCAGGGAATCGTGTCGTAGCTAATTTATTGGTTTATGGTAGTTGAGCTAATTTATTGAATTAAAATGTAATATTGTTGATAAGTCTATTAGAAGGATTTAGGATTATTTTAATTTCGTTTTTAGTATGATCTTTGATCTTTGAACAATACGTATTATGTAAGTTGTTCACTGAATTAGTGTCATTACAGTGCCTACGAATTACTCGTGATTGGACCGAGGATCCCAAGCGTCGAACGGGATTAATGCAGAAGGAGGTGAGTGTGGTCTTTCATATTTGCTCTTTTCGTAGTTTGTGGTCTGATCAATCAATCAAAACATTATTAATGTTAGTAGTTGGTTCGTATCCCACACGGTTTTGGTCAATTAGTCATCGATTTATATGAATTATACCAATCGATAATGTAGTAATTGGGCAAGGGTGAGAGGAGTTTCTCTAGAAATGGGCAGGGAATCGTGTCGTAGCTAATTTATTGGTTTATGGTAGTTGAGCTAATTTATTGAATTAAAATGTAATATTGTTGATAAGTCTATTAGAAGGATTTAGGATTATTTTAATTTCGTTTTTAGTATGATCTTTGATCTTTGAACAATACGTATTATGTAAGTTGTTCACTGAATTAGTGTCATTACAGTGCCTGCGAATTACTCGTGATTGGACCGAGGATCCCAACCGTCGAACGGGATTCATGCAGAAGGAGGTGAGTGTGGTCTTTCATATTTGCTCTTTTCGTAGTTTGTGGTCTGATCAATCAATCAAAACATTATGGGGTAAATGGTGAGAGGAGGAGAGGAAATACTCTATAAATTAGCAGGGAAGTGAATTTGGCCGCGTTGAAGTTGTTACAATTGGAGTATGAAGAATAGCAGGAGGTATAAACGCGTTCTTTGATTTTTTGCCTTTGATCTTTGATCTTTAATCTCTGATCTTAAATTTAGGTGCGTCTCTTTGACGAATCGGTCATTCTGGATCCTAAGTAGGCAAAGAAGAGAAAGGGCGAACAGCGTAAGGCTATACTGAAGACTCTTAGTTGATGATCTACTAATCGATAATCAATCGATATCTTCCCAATTATCAATAGGTCACTTATTATGTTAGTTCCCATGAAATTGTTACTCTACCTGATTTGTGTTGTTTGTTTATATTTCAATTGTTACATTGTTGTTATCGTGAATTTAAATGAAGTATGAAAGATTTTATTGAAGATATTAGCGCCCGAGTGCGGCTACCGTATCCTGTACAAGAAGCGCTGCAGGAAGCTCATGGTGTACGATGGACGCTGATTGATTATTGATTGCCTGGTTTATTTATTTATTTATTGATTGATTTCGTGACCTCACTCATTTACACATTCACATTTCTTACTGTTCATATGTTGGTACTCGTTGGTCTCATGATTATTGATTGATTTGATGGAATAAATCGATTAATTTTCACACCTTGCTATGTTTTTCGTTGACCAGTTTTTGTGTCGACACGATCACTCTTATGTATTTAAAGGAGGAAAAGTGATGTAATGAATTCATAGATTGTTCTGAAAACCGTATTATGTTGAACTGTGTGTTCCTTTACTTAATTCTTTTTCAAATAGTTTTAATATTGTAATAAAAATATCATTATTAATCATAAAATATCATTATTAATTTATAAAAATATCATTATTTATTATCTTCGCAATACAGTATGGTATTCGGACAGGACTCGTGGTTCCACAACTTCACGCAGTGTATCGCGCGCACCATATCGCCCGAGGTACGTTAGGCTCAATGTAGATATCGATTTTCTGAATAAAATCAATATTTTGTGTTTAATTTGATCTTTGATATTTGAAGAAAACATATTATTTCTCCCGTAGCCATGCTTATCTCAAGGGTAGTACTTGAGGTTCGTATCCCGCACGATTTTTTTTCAATTAGTTATCGAATGATTGTATAATATCAATCGATAATGTAGTAATTGGGCAAAGGTGCGAGGAGTTTCTCTAGAAATGGGCAGGGAATCGTGTCGTAGCTAATTTATTGGTTTATGGTAGTTGAGCTAATTTATTGAATTAAAATGTAATATTGTTGATAAGTCCATTAGAAGGATTTAGGATTATTTTAATTTCGTTTTTAGTTTGATCTTTGATCTTTGAACAATACGTATTATGTAAGTTGTTCACTGAATTAGTGTCATTACAGTGCCTGCGAATTACTCGTGATTGGACCGAGGATCCCAAGCGTCGAACGGGATTCATGCAGAAGGAGGTGAGTGTGGTCTTTCATATTTGCTCTTTTCGTAGTTTGTGGTCTGATCAATCAATCAAAACATTATTAATGTTAGTAGTTGGTTCGTATCCCACACGGTTTTGGTCAATTAGTCATCGATTTATATGAATTATACCAATCGATAATGTAGTAATTGGGCAAGGGTGAGAGGAGTTTCTCTAGAAATGGGCAGGGAATCGTGTCGTAGCTAATTTATTGGTTTATGGTAGTTGAGCTAATTTATTGAATTAAAATGTAATATTGTTGATAAGTCTACTAGAAGGATTTAGGATTATTTTAATTTCGTTTTTAGTTTGATCTTTGATCTTTGAACAATACGTATTATGTAAGTTGTTCACTGAATTAGTGTCATTACAGTGCCTGCGAATTACTCGTGATTGGACCTAGGATCCCAAGCCTCGAACGGGATTCATGCAGAAGGAGGTGAGTGTGGTCTTTCATATTTGCTCTTTTCGTAGTTTGTGGTCTGATCAATCAATCAAAACATTATTAATGTTAGTAGTTGGTTCGTATCCCACACGGTTTTGGTCAATTAGTCATCGATTTATATGAATTATACCAATCGATAATGTAGTAATTGGGCAAGGGTGAGAGGAGTTTCTCTAGAAATGGGCAGGGAATCGTGTCGTAGCTAATTTATTGGTTTATGGTAGTTGAGCTAATTTATTGAATTAAAATGTAATATTGTTGATAAGTCTATTAGAAGGATTTAGGATTATTTTAATTTCGTTTTTAGTATGATCTTTGATCTTTGAACAATACGTATTATGTAAGTTGTTCACTGAATTAGTGTCATTACAGTGCCTACGAATTACTCGTGATTGGACCGAGGATCCCAAGCGTCGAACGGGATTAATGCAGAAGGAGGTGAGTGTGGTCTTTCATATTTGCTCTTTTCGTAGTTTGTGGTCTGATCAATCAATCAAAACATTATTAATGTTAGTAGTTGGTTCGTATCCCATACGGTTTTGGTCAATTAGTCATCGATTTATATGAATTATACCAATCGATAATGTAGTATTTGGGCAAGGGTGAGAGGAGTTTCTCTAGAAATGGGCAGGGAATCGTGTCGTAGCTAATTTATTGGTTTATGGTAGTTGAGCTAATTTATTGAATTAAAATGTAATATTGTTGATAAGTCTATTAGAAGGATTTAGGATTATTTTAATTTCGTTTTTAGTTTGATCTTTGATCTTTGAACAATACGTATTATGTAAGTTGTTCACTGAATTAGTGTCATTACAGTGCCTGCGAATTACTCGTGATTGGACCGAGGATCCCAAGCGTCGAACGGGATTCATGCAGAAGGAGGTGAGTGTGGTCTTTCATTTTTGCTCTTTTCGTAGTTTGTGGTCTGATCAATCAATCAAAACATTATTAATGTTAGTAGTTGGTTCGTATCCCACACGGTTTTGGTCAATTAGTCATCGATTTATATGAATTATACCAATCGATAATGTAGTAATTGGGCAAGGGTGAGAGGAGTTTCTCTAGAAATGGGCAGGGAATCGTGTCGTAGCTAATTTATTGGTTTATGGTAGTTGAGCTAATTTATTGAATTAAAATGTAATATTGTTGATAAGTCTATTAGAAGGATTTAGGATTATTTTAATTTCGTTTTTAGTATGATCTTTGATCTTTGAACAATACGTATTATGTAAGTTGTTCACTGAATTAGTGTCATTACAGTGCCTGCGAATTACTCGTGATTGGACCTAGGATCCCAAGCCTCGAACGGGATTAATGCAGAAGGAGGTGAGTGTGGTCTTTCATATTTGCTCTTTTCGTAGTTTGTGGTCTGATCAATCAATCAAAACATTATTAATGTTAGTAGTTGGTTCGTATCCCACACGGTTTTGGTCAATTAGTCATCGATTTATATGAATTATACCAATCGATAATGTAGTAATTGGGCAAGGGTGAGAGGAGTTTCTCTAGAAATGGGCAGGGAATCGTGTCGTAGCTAATTTATTGGTTTATGGTAGTTGAGCTAATTTATTGAATTAAAATGTAATATTGTTGATAAGTCTATTAGAAGGATTTAGGATTATTTTAATTTCGTTTTTAGTTTGATCTTTGATCTTTGAACAATACGTATTATGTAAGTTGTTCACTGAATTAGTGTCATTACAGTGCCTGCGAATTACTCGTGATTGGACCTAGGATCCCAAGCCTCGAACGGGATTCATGCAGAAGGAGGTGAGTGTGGTCTTTCATATTTGCTCTTTTCGTAGTTTGTGGTCTGATCAATCAATCAAAACATTATTAATGTTAGTAGTTGGTTCGTATCCCACACGGTTTTGGTCAATTAGTCATCGATTTATATGAATTATACCAATCGATAATGTAGTAATTGGGCAAGGGTGAGAGGAGTTTCTCTAGAAATGGGCAGGGAATCGTGTCGTAGCTAATTTATTGGTTTATGGTAGTTGAGCTAATTTATTGAATTAAAATGTAATATTGTTGATAAGTCTATTAGAAGGATTTAGGATTATTTTAATTTCGTTTTTAGTATGATCTTTGATCTTTGAACAATACGTATTATGTAAGTTGTTCACTGAATTAGTGTCATTACAGTGCCTACGAATTACTCGTGATTGGACCGAGGATCCCAAGCGTCGAACGGGATTAATGCAGAAGGAGGTGAGTGTGGTCTTTCATATTTGCACTTTTCGTAGTTTGTGGTCTGATCAATCAATCAAAACATTATTAATGTTAGTAGTTGGTTCGTATCCCACACGGTTTTGGTCAATTAGTCATCGATTTATATGAATTATACCAATCGATAATGTAGTAATTGGGCAAGGGTGAGAGGAGTTTCTCTAGAAATGGGCAGGGAATCGTGTCGTAGCTAATTTATTGGTTTATGGTAGTTGAGCTAATTTATTGAATTAAAATGTAATATTGTTGATAAGTCTATTAGAAGGATTTAGGATTATTTTAATTTCGTTTTTAGTATGATCTTTGATCTTTGAACAATACGTATTATGTAAGTTGTTCACTGAATTAGTGTCATTACAGTGCCTACGAATTACTCGTGATTGGACCGAGGATCCCAAGCGTCGAACGGGATTAATGCAGAAGGAGGTGAGTGTGGTCTTTCATATTTGCTCTTTTCGTAGTTTGTGGTCTGATCAATCAATCAAAACATTATTAATGTTAGTAGTTGGTTCGTATCCCACACGGTTTTGGTCAATTAGTCATCGATTTATATGAATTATACCAATCGATAATGTAGTAATTGGGCAAGGGTGAGAGGAGTTTCTCTAGAAATGGGCAGGGAATCGTGTCGTAGCTAATTTATTGGTTTATGGTAGTTGAGCTAATTTATTGAATTAAAATGTAATATTGTTGATAAGTCCATTAGAAGGATTTAGGATTATTTTAATTTCGTTTTTAGTATGATCTTTGATCTTTGAACAATACGTATTATGTAAGTTGTTCACTGAATTAGTGTCATTACAGTGCCTGCGAATTACTCGTGATTGGACCGAGGATCCCAAGCGTCGAACGGGATTCATGCAGAAGGAGGTGAGTGTGGTCTTTCATATTTGCTCTTTTCGTAGTTTGTGGTCTGATCAATCAATCAAAACATTATTAATGTTAGTAGTTGGTTCGTATCCCACACGGTTTTGGTCAATTAGTCATCGATTTATATGAATTATTCCAATCGATAATGTAGTAATTGGGCAAGGGTGAGAGGAGTTTCTCTAGAAATGGGCAGGGAATCGTGTCGTAGCTAATTTATTGGTTTATGGTAGTTGAGCTAATTTATTGAATTAAAATGTAATATTGTTGATAAGTCTATTAGAAGGATTTAGGATTATTTTAATTTCGTTTTTAGTATGATCTTTGATCTTTGAACAATACGTATTATGTAAGTTGTTCACTGAATTAGTGTCATTACAGTGCCTACGAATTACTCGTGATTGGACCGAGGATCCCAAGCGTCGAACGGGATTAATGCAGAAGGAGGTGAGTGTGGTCTTTCATATTTGCTCTTTTCGTAGTTTGTGGTCTGATCAATCAATCAAAACATTATTAATGTTAGTAGTTGGTTCGTATCCCACACGGTTTTGGTCAATTAGTCATCGATTTATATGAATTATACCAATCGATAATGTAGTAATTGGGCAAGGGTGAGAGGAGTTTCTCTAGAAATGGGCAGGGAATCGTGTCGTAGCTAATTTATTGGTTTATGGTAGTTGAGCTAATTTATTGAATTAAAATGTAATATTGTTGATAAGTCCATTAGAAGGATTTAGGATTATTTTAATTTCGTTTTTAGTATGATCTTTGATCTTTGAACAATACGTATTATGTAAGTTGTTCACTGAATTAGTGTCATTACAGTGCCTGCGAATTACTCGTGATTGGACCGAGGATCCCAAGCGTCGAACGGGATTCATGCAGAAGGAGGTGAGTGTGGTCTTTCATATTTGCTCTTTTCGTAATTTGTGGTCTGATCAATCAATCAAAACATTATTAATGTTAGTAGTTGGTTCGTATCCCACACGGTTTTGGTCAATTAGTCATCGATTTATATGAATTATACCAATCGATAATGTAGTAATTGGGCAAGGGTGAGAGGAGTTTCTCTAGAAATGGGCAGGGAATCGTGTCGTAGCTAATTTATTGGTTTATGGTAGTTGAGCTAATTTATTGAATTAAAATGTAATATTGTTGATAAGTCTATTAGAAGGATTTAGGATTATTTTAATTTCGTTTTTAGTATGATCTTTGATCTTTGAACAATACGTATTATGTAAGTTGTTCACTGAATTAGTGTCATTACAGTGCCTACGAATTACTCGTGATTGGACCGAGGATCCCAAGCGTCGAACGGGATTAATGCAGAAGGAGGTGAGTGTGGTCTTTCATATTTGCTCTTTTCGTAGTTTGTGGTCTGATCAATCAATCAAAACATTATTAATGTTAGTAGTTGGTTCGTATCCCACACGGTTTTGGTCAATTAGTCATCGATTTATATGAATTATACCAATCGATAATGTAGTAATTGGGCAAGGGTGAGAGGAGTTTCTCTAGAAATGGGCAGGGAATCGTGTCGTAGCTAATTTATTGGTTTATGGTAGTTGAGCTAATTTATTGAATTAAAATGTAATATTGTTGATAAGTCTATTAGAAGGATTTAGGATTATTTTAAGTTCGTTTTTAGTATGATCTTTGATCTTTGAACAATACGTATTATGTAAGTTGTTCACTGAATTAGTGTCATTACAGTGCCTGCGAATTACTCGTGATTGGACCGAGGATCCCAAGCGTCGAACGGGATTCATGCAGAAGGAGGTGAGTGTGGTCTTTCATATTTGCTCTTTTCGTAGTTTGTGGTCTGATCAATCAATCAAAACATTATTAATGTTAGTAGTTGGTTCGTATCCCACACGGTTTTGGTCAATTAGTCATCGATTTATATGAATTATTCCAATCGATAATGTAGTAATTGGGCAAGGGTGAGAGGAGTTTCTCTAGAAATGGGCAGGGAATCGTGTCGTAGCTAATTTATTGGTTTATGGTAGTTGAGCTAATTTATTGAATTAAAATGTAATATTGTTGATAAGTCTATTAGAAGGATTTAGGATTATTTTAATTTCGTTTTTAGTATGATCTTTGATCTTTGAACAATACGTATTATGTAAGTTGTTCACTGAATTAGTGTCATTACAGTGCCTACGAATTACTCGTGATTGGACCGAGGATCCCAAGCGTCGAACGGGATTAATGCAGAAGGAGGTGAGTGTGGTCTTTCATATTTGCTCTTTTCGTAGTTTGTGGTCTGATCAATCAATCAAAACATTATTAATGTTAGTAGTTGGTTCGTATCCCACACGGTTTTGGTCAATTAGTCATCGATTTATATGAATTATACCAATCGATAATGTAGTAATTGGGCAAGGGTGAGAGGAGTTTCTCTAGAAATGGGCAGGGAATCGTGTCGTAGCTAATTTATTGGTTTATGGTAGTTGAGCTAATTTATTGAATTAAAATGTAATATTGTTGATAAGTCCATTAGAAGGATTTAGGATTATTTTAATTTCGTTTTTAGTATGATCTTTGATCTTTGAACAATACGTATTATGTAAGTTGTTCACTGAATTAGTGTCATTACAGTGCCTGCGAATTACTCGTGATTGGACCGAGGATCCCAAGCGTCGAACGGGATTCATGCAGAAGGAGGTGAGTGTGGTCTTTCATATTTGCTCTTTTCGTAATTTGTGGTCTGATCAATCAATCAAAACATTATTAATGTTAGTAGTTGGTTCGTATCCCACACGGTTTTGGTCAATTAGTCATCGATTTATATGAATTATACCAATCGATAATGTAGTAATTGGGCAAGGGTGAGAGGAGTTTCTCTAGAAATGGGCAGGGAATCGTGTCGTAGCTAATTTATTGGTTTATGGTAGTTGAGCTAATTTATTGAATTAAAATGTAATATTGTTGATAAGTCTATTAGAAGGATTTAGGATTATTTTAATTTCGTTTTTAGTATGATCTTTGATCTTTGAACAATACGTATTATGTAAGTTGTTCACTGAATTAGTGTCATTACAGTGCCTACGAATTACTCGTGATTGGACCGAGGATCCCAAGCGTCGAACGGGATTAATGCAGAAGGAGGTGAGTGTGGTCTTTCATATTTGCTCTTTTCGTAGTTTGTGGTCTGATCAATCAATCAAAACATTATTAATGTTAGTAGTTGGTTCGTATCCCACACGGTTTTGGTCAATTAGTCATCGATTTATATGAATTATACCAATCGATAATGTAGTAATTGGGCAAGGGTGAGAGGAGTTTCTCTAGAAATGGGCAGGGAATCGTGTCGTAGCTAATTTATTGGTTTATGGTAGTTGAGCTAATTTATTGAATTAAAATGTAATATTGTTGATAAGTCTATTAGAAGGATTTAGGATTATTTTAAGTTCGTTTTTAGTATGATCTTTGATCTTTGAACAATACGTATTATGTAAGTTGTTCACTGAATTAGTGTCATTACAGTGCCTGCGAATTACTCGTGATTGGACCGAGGATCCCAAGCGTCGAACGGGATTCATGCAGAAGGAGGTGAGTGTGGTCTTTCATATTTGCTCTTTTCGTAGTTTGTGGTCTGATCAATCAATCAAAACATTATTAATGTTAGTAGTTGGTTCGTATCCCACACGGTTTTGGTCAATTAGTCATCGATTTATATGAATTATACCAATCGATAATGTAGTAATTGGGCAAGGGTGAGAGGAGTTTCTCTAGAAATGGGCAGGGAATCGTGTCGTAGCTAATTTATTGGTTTATGGTAGTTGAGCTAATTTATTGAATTAAAATGTAATATTGTTGATAAGTCTATTAGAAGGATTTAGGATTATTTTAATTTCGTTTTTAGTATGATCTTTGATCTTTGAACAATACGTATTATGTAAGTTGTTCACTGAATTAGTGTCATTACAGTGCCTACGAATTACTCGTGATTGGACCGAGGATCCCAAGCGTCGAACGGGATTAATGCAGAAGGAGGTGAGTGTGGTCTTTCATATTTGCTCTTTTCGTAGTTTGTGGTCTGATCAATCAATCAAAACATTATTAATGTTAGTAGTTGGTTCGTATCCCACACGGTTTTGGTCAATTAGTCATCGATTTATATGAATTATACCAATCGATAATGTAGTAATTGGGCAAGGGTGAGAGGAGTTTCTCTAGAAATGGGCAGGGAATCGTGTCGTAGCTAATTTATTGGTTTATGGTAGTTGAGCTAATTTATTGAATTAAAATGTAATATTGTTGATAAGTCTATTAGAAGGATTTAGGATTATTTTAATTTCGTTTTTAGTATGATCTTTGATCTTTGAACAATACGTATTATGTAAGTTGTTCACTGAATTAGTGTCATTACAGTGCCTGCGAATTACTCGTGATTGGACCGAGGATCCCAACCGTCGAACGGGATTCATGCAGAAGGAGGTGAGTGTGGTCTTTCATATTTGCTCTTTTCGTAGTTTGTGGTCTGATCAATCAATCAAAACATTATGGGGTAAATGGTGAGAGGAGGAGAGGAAATACTCTATAAATTAGCAGGGAAGTGAATTTGGCCGCGTTGAAGTTGTTACAATTGGAGTATGAAGAATAGCAGGAGGTATAAACGCGTTCTTTGATTTTTTGCCTTTGATCTTTGATCTTTAATCTCTGATCTTAAATTTAGGTGCGTCTCTTTGACGAATCGGTCATTCTGGATCCTAAGTAGGCAAAGAAGAGAAAGGGCAAACAGCGTAAGGCTATACTGAAGACTCTTAGTTGATGATCTACTAATCGATAATCAATCGATATCTTCCCAATTATCAATAGGTCACTTATTATGTTAGTTCCCATGAAATTGTTACTCTACCTGATTTGTGTTGTTTGTTTATATTTCAATTGTTACATTGTTGTTATCGTGAATTTAAATGAAGTATGAAAGATTTTATTGAAGATATTAGCGCCCGAGTGCGGCTACCGTATCCTGTACAAGAAGCGCTGCAGGAAGCTCATGGTGTACGATGGACGCTGATTGATTATTGATTGCCTGGTTTATTTATTTATTTATTGATTGATTTCGTGACCTCACTCATTTACACATTCACATTTCTTACTGTTCATATGTTGGTACTCGTTGGTCTCATGATTATTGATTGATTTGATGGAATAAATCGATTAATTTTCACACCTTGCTATGTTTTTCGTTGACCAGTTTTTGTGTCGACACGATCACTCTTATGTATTTAAAGGAGGAAAAGTGATGTAATGAATTCATAGATTGTTCTGAAAACCGTATTATGTTGAACTGTGTGTTCCTTTACTTAATTCTTTTTCAAATAGTTTTAATATTGTAATAAAAATATCATTATTAATCATAAAATATCATTATTAATTTATAAAAATATCATTATTTATTATCTTCGCAATACAGTATGGTATTCGGACAGGACTCGTGGTTCCACAACTTCACGCAGTGTATCGCGCGCACCATATCGCCCGAGGTACGTTAGGCTCAATGTAGATATCGATTTTCTGAATAAAATCAATATTTTGTGTTTAATTTGATCTTTGATATTTGAAGAAAACATATTATTTCTCCCGTAGCCATGCTTATCTCAAGGGTAGTACTTGAGGTTCGTATCCCGCACGATTTTTTTTCAATTAGTTATCGAATGATTGTATAATATCAATCGATAATGTAGTAATTGGGCAAAGGTGCGAGGAGTTTCTCTAGAAATGGGCAGGGAATCGTGTCGTAGCTAATTTATTGGTTTATGGTAGTTGAGCTAATTTATTGAATTAAAATGTAATATTGTTGATAAGTCCATTAGAAGGATTTAGGATTATTTTAATTTCGTTTTTAGTTTGATCTTTGATCTTTGAACAATACGTATTATGTAAGTTGTTCACTGAATTAGTGTCATTACAGTGCCTGCGAATTACTCGTGATTGGACCGAGGATCCCAAGCGTCGAACGGGATTCATGCAGAAGGAGGTGAGTGTGGTCTTTCATATTTGCTCTTTTCGTAATTTGTGGTCTGATCAATCAATCAAAACATTATTAATGTTAGTAGTTGGTTCGTATCCCACACGGTTTTGGTCAATTAGTCATCGATTTATATGAATTATACCAATCGATAATGTAGTAATTGGGCAAGGGTGAGAGGAGTTTCTCTAGAAATGGGCAGGGAATCGTGTCGTAGCTAATTTATTGGTTTATGGTAGTTGAGCTAATTTATTGAATTAAAATGTAATATTGTTGATAAGTCTATTAGAAGGATTTAGGATTATTTTAATTTCGTTTTTAGTATGATCTTTGATCTTTGAACAATACGTATTATGTAAGTTGTTCACTGAATTAGTGTCATTACAGTGCCTACGAATTACTCGTGATTGGACCGAGGATCCCAAGCGTCGAACGGGATTAATGCAGAAGGAGGTGAGTGTGGTCTTTCATATTTGCTCTTTTCGTAGTTTGTGGTCTGATCAATCAATCAAAACATTATTAATGTTAGTAGTTGGTTCGTATCCCACACGGTTTTGGTCAATTAGTCATCGATTTATATGAATTATACCAATCGATAATGTAGTAATTGGGCAAGGGTGAGAGGAGTTTCTCTAGAAATGGGCAGGGAATCGTGTCGTAGCTAATTTATTGGTTTATGGTAGTTGAGCTAATTTATTGAATTAAAATGTAATATTGTTGATAAGTCTATTAGAAGGATTTAGGATTATTTTAAGTTCGTTTTTAGTATGATCTTTGATCTTTGAACAATACGTATTATGTAAGTTGTTCACTGAATTAGTGTCATTACAGTGCCTGCGAATTACTCGTGATTGGACCGAGGATCCCAAGCGTCGAACGGGATTCATGCAGAAGGAGGTGAGTGTGGTCTTTCATATTTGCTCTTTTCGTAGTTTGTGGTCTGATCAATCAATCAAAACATTATTAATGTTAGTAGTTGGTTCGTATCCCACACGGTTTTGGTCAATTAGTCATCGATTTATATGAATTATACCAATCGATAATGTAGTAATTGGGCAAGGGTGAGAGGAGTTTCTCTAGAAATGGGCAGGGAATCGTGTCGTAGCTAATTTATTGGTTTATGGTAGTTGAGCTAATTTATTGAATTAAAATGTAATATTGTTGATAAGTCTATTAGAAGGATTTAGGATTATTTTAATTTCGTTTTTAGTATGATCTTTGATCTTTGAACAATACGTATTATGTAAGTTGTTCACTGAATTAGTGTCATTACAGTGCCTACGAATTACTCGTGATTGGACCGAGGATCCCAAGCGTCGAACGGGATTAATGCAGAAGGAGGTGAGTGTGGTCTTTCATATTTGCTCTTTTCGTAGTTTGTGGTCTGATCAATCAATCAAAACATTATTAATGTTAGTAGTTGGTTCGTATCCCACACGGTTTTGGTCAATTAGTCATCGATTTATATGAATTATACCAATCGATAATGTAGTAATTGGGCAAGGGTGAGAGGAGTTTCTCTAGAAATGGGCAGGGAATCGTGTCGTAGCTAATTTATTGGTTTATGGTAGTTGAGCTAATTTATTGAATTAAAATGTAATATTGTTGATAAGTCTATTAGAAGGATTTAGGATTATTTTAATTTCGTTTTTAGTATGATCTTTGATCTTTGAACAATACGTATTATGTAAGTTGTTCACTGAATTAGTGTCATTACAGTGCCTGCGAATTACTCGTGATTGGACCGAGGATCCCAACCGTCGAACGGGATTCATGCAGAAGGAGGTGAGTGTGGTCTTTCATATTTGCTCTTTTCGTAGTTTGTGGTCTGATCAATCAATCAAAACATTATGGGGTAAATGGTGAGAGGAGGAGAGGAAATACTCTATAAATTAGCAGGGAAGTGAATTTGGCCGCGTTGAAGTTGTTACAATTGGAGTATGAAGAATAGCAGGAGGTATAAACGCGTTCTTTGATTTTTTGCCTTTGATCTTTGATCTTTAATCTCTGATCTTAAATTTAGGTGCGTCTCTTTGACGAATCGGTCATTCTGGATCCTAAGTAGGCAAAGAAGAGAAAGGGCAAACAGCGTAAGGCTATACTGAAGACTCTTAGTTGATGATCTACTAATCGATAATCAATCGATATCTTCCCAATTATCAATAGGTCACTTATTATGTTAGTTCCCATGAAATTGTTACTCTACCTGATTTGTGTTGTTTGTTTATATTTCAATTGTTACATTGTTGTTATCGTGAATTTAAATGAAGTATGAAAGATTTTATTGAAGATATTAGCGCCCGAGTGCGGCTACCGTATCCTGTACAAGAAGCGCTGCAGGAAGCTCATGGTGTACGATGGACGCTGATTGATTATTGATTGCCTGGTTTATTTATTTATTTATTGATTGATTTCGTGACCTCACTCATTTACACATTCACATTTCTTACTGTTCATATGTTGGTACTCGTTGGTCTCATGATTATTGATTGATTTGATGGAATAAATCGATTAATTTTCACACCTTGCTATGTTTTTCGTTGACCAGTTTTTGTGTCGACACGATCACTCTTATGTATTTAAAGGAGGAAAAGTGATGTAATGAATTCATAGATTGTTCTGAAAACCGTATTATGTTGAACTGTGTGTTCCTTTACTTAATTCTTTTTCAAATAGTTTTAATATTGTAATAAAAATATCATTATTAATCATAAAATATCATTATTAATTTATAAAAATATCATTATTTATTATCTTCGCAATACAGTATGGTATTCGGACAGGACTCGTGGTTCCACAACTTCACGCAGTGTATCGCGCGCACCATATCGCCCGAGGTACGTTAGGCTCAATGTAGATATCGATTTTCTGAATAAAATCAATATTTTGTGTTTAATTTGATCTTTGATATTTGAAGAAAACATATTATTTCTCCCGTAGCCATGCTTATCTCAAGGGTAGTACTTGAGGTTCGTATCCCGCACGATTTTTTTTCAATTAGTTATCGAATGATTGTATAATATCAATCGATAATGTAGTAATTGGGCAAAGGTGCGAGGAGTTTCTCTAGAAATGGGCAGGGAATCGTGTCGTAGCTAATTTATTGGTTTATGGTAGTTGAGCTAATTTATTGAATTAAAATGTAATATTGTTGATAAGTCCATTAGAAGGATTTAGGATTATTTTAATTTCGTTTTTAGTTTGATCTTTGATCTTTGAACAATACGTATTATGTAAGTTGTTCACTGAATTAGTGTCATTACAGTGCCTGCGAATTACTCGTGATTGGACCGAGGATCCCAAGCGTCGAACGGGATTCATGCAGAAGGAGGTGAGTGTGGTCTTTCATATTTGCTCTTTTCGTAGTTTGTGGTCTGATCAATCAATCAAAACATTATTAATGTTAGTAGTTGGTTCGTATCCCACACGGTTTTGGTCAATTAGTCATCGATTTATATGAATTATACCAATCGATAATGTAGTAATTGGGCAAGGGTGAGAGGAGTTTCTCTAGAAATGGGCAGGGAATCGTGTCGTAGCTAATTTATTGGTTTATGGTAGTTGAGCTAATTTATTGAATTAAAATGTAATATTGTTGATAAGTCTACTAGAAGGATTTAGGATTATTTTAATTTCGTTTTTAGTTTGATCTTTGATCTTTGAACAATACGTATTATGTAAGTTGTTCACTGAATTAGTGTCATTACAGTGCCTGCGAATTACTCGTGATTGGACCTAGGATCCCAAGCCTCGAACGGGATTCATGCAGAAGGAGGTGAGTGTGGTCTTTCATATTTGCTCTTTTCGTAGTTTGTGGTCTGATCAATCAATCAAAACATTATTAATGTTAGTAGTTGGTTCGTATCCCACACGGTTTTGGTCAATTAGTCATCGATTTATATGAATTATACCAATCGATAATGTAGTAATTGGGCAAGGGTGAGAGGAGTTTCTCTAGAAATGGGCAGGGAATCGTGTCGTAGCTAATTTATTGGTTTATGGTAGTTGAGCTAATTTATTGAATTAAAATGTAATATTGTTGATAAGTCTATTAGAAGGATTTAGGATTATTTTAATTTCGTTTTTAGTATGATCTTTGATCTTTGAACAATACGTATTATGTAAGTTGTTCACTGAATTAGTGTCATTACAGTGCCTACGAATTACTCGTGATTGGACCGAGGATCCCAAGCGTCGAACGGGATTAATGCAGAAGGAGGTGAGTGTGGTCTTTCATATTTGCTCTTTTCGTAGTTTGTGGTCTGATCAATCAATCAAAACATTATTAATGTTAGTAGTTGGTTCGTATCCCATACGGTTTTGGTCAATTAGTCATCGATTTATATGAATTATACCAATCGATAATGTAGTATTTGGGCAAGGGTGAGAGGAGTTTCTCTAGAAATGGGCAGGGAATCGTGTCGTAGCTAATTTATTGGTTTATGGTAGTTGAGCTAATTTATTGAATTAAAATGTAATATTGTTGATAAGTCTATTAGAAGGATTTAGGATTATTTTAATTTCGTTTTTAGTTTGATCTTTGATCTTTGAACAATACGTATTATGTAAGTTGTTCACTGAATTAGTGTCATTACAGTGCCTGCGAATTACTCGTGATTGGACCGAGGATCCCAAGCGTCGAACGGGATTCATGCAGAAGGAGGTGAGTGTGGTCTTTCATTTTTGCTCTTTTCGTAGTTTGTGGTCTGATCAATCAATCAAAACATTATTAATGTTAGTAGTTGGTTCGTATCCCACACGGTTTTGGTCAATTAGTCATCGATTTATATGAATTATACCAATCGATAATGTAGTAATTGGGCAAGGGTGAGAGGAGTTTCTCTAGAAATGGGCAGGGAATCGTGTCGTAGCTAATTTATTGGTTTATGGTAGTTGAGCTAATTTATTGAATTAAAATGTAATATTGTTGATAAGTCTATTAGAAGGATTTAGGATTATTTTAAGTTCGTTTTTAGTATGATCTTTGATCTTTGAACAATACGTATTATGTAAGTTGTTCACTGAATTAGTGTCATTACAGTGCCTGCGAATTACTCGTGATTGGACCGAGGATCCCAAGCGTCGAACGGGATTCATGCAGAAGGAGGTGAGTGTGGTCTTTCATATTTGCTCTTTTCGTAGTTTGTGGTCTGATCAATCAATCAAAACATTATTAATGTTAGTAGTTGGTTCGTATCCCACACGGTTTTGGTCAATTAGTCATCGATTTATATGAATTATACCAATCGATAATGTAGTAATTGGGCAAGGGTGAGAGGAGTTTCTCTAGAAATGGGCAGGGAATCGTGTCGTAGCTAATTTATTGGTTTATGGTAGTTGAGCTAATTTATTGAATTAAAATGTAATATTGTTGATAAGTCTACTAGAAGGATTTAGGATTATTTTAATTTCGTTTTTAGTTTGATCTTTGATCTTTGAACAATACGTATTATGTAAGTTGTTCACTGAATTAGTGTCATTACAGTGCCTGCGAATTACTCGTGATTGGACCTAGGATCCCAAGCCTCGAACGGGATTCATGCAGAAGGAGGTGAGTGTGGTCTTTCATATTTGCTCTTTTCGTAGTTTGTGGTCTGATCAATCAATCAAAACATTATTAATGTTAGTAGTTGGTTCGTATCCCACACGGTTTTGGTCAATTAGTCATCGATTTATATGAATTATACCAATCGATAATGTAGTAATTGGGTAAGGGTGAGAGGAGTTTCTCTAGAAATGGGCAGGGAATCGTGTCGTAGCTAATTTATTGGTTTATGGTAGTTGAGCTAATTTATTGAATTAAAATGTAATATTGTTGATAAGTCTATTAGAAGGATTTAGGATTATTTTAATTTCGTTTTTAGTATGATCTTTGATCTTTGAACAATACGTATTATGTAAGTTGTTCACTGAATTAGTGTCATTACAGTGCCTGCGAATTACTCGTGATTGGACCGAGGATCCCAACCGTCGAACGGGATTCATGCAGAAGGAGGTGAGTGTGGTCTTTCATATTTGCTCTTTTCGTAGTTTGTGGTCTGATCAATCAATCAAAACATTATTAATGTTAGTAGTTGGTTCGTATCCCACACGGTTTTGGTCAATTAGTCATCGATTTATATGAATTATACCAATCGATAATGTAGTAATTGGGCAAGGGTGAGAGGAGTTTCTCTAGAAATGGGCAGGGAATCGTGTCGTAGCTAATTTATTGGTTTATGGTAGTTGAGCTAATTTATTGAATTAAAATGTAATATTGTTGATAAGTCTATTAGAAGGATTTAGGATTATTTTAATTTCGTTTTTAGTATGATCTTTGATCTTTGAACAATACGTATTATGTAAGTTGTTCACTGAATTAGTGTCATTACAGTGCCTGCGAATTACTCGTGATTGGACCGAGGATCCCAACCGTCGAACGGGATTCATGCAGAAGGAGGTGAGTGTGGTCTTTCATATTTGCTCTTTTCGTAGTTTGTGGTCTGATCAATCAATCAAAACATTATGGGGTAAATGGTGAGAGGAGGAGAGGAAATACTCTATAAATTAGCAGGGAACTCTGAGAATGCGACTCCCGAAATAGTCACCGAAAAAAAGCTAGATAGTCGCTAGATCGTGAAAAATACAGAAAAGCTACTTGATAAAAGCTAGATAGCCGCTAGGCTAGAAAAACATCCAGGAAAAAGCTAGATAGCCGCTAGATACACATATCCGCTAGATTCTCTCTCCGAAAAGCGCTAGACGCTAGATTCTCTCCCCGAAAGGCGCTAGACGCTAGATTCTCTCCTCGAAAAGCGCTAGATCTCGCGCGCGTTGCGTACGCGCAGCGTGTCGTTGAATTAAATTTTTTAGGCCTAAAATTTACGGTTTTAATTTTTGTTTTCATGACTTTTTTGTGAATTTGTTCAACGACCTCATCGTACACTCTCGTATACTTCACCCCCTTGGAAATCTCGCCCCCTATTCATTCCCGGCAAGAAGTTATCACTGTATTTATGTGCCAATTCTAATTAGTTTTGCGATCTCTTTCAGTTTTAACTCTTGTTTTTCATTTTTGGTACTGTTCAGCTATGTATGTGACGCATATCCTGAGGAAGATTATGATTTTGAAGAAGTAGATGGAGATGAACATGCAAATGAAGAGGAATTGGAGATTGTTATCGATTATCCTTCTGAACAACTCCAAGAGCCAGGTATAAAATGATTTCACTTGTCGTATTACATCATATTGCTTTACAAAAACTTTATCAGCCGATTGGGGTGTTATGTAAGCTGGGTCGCTATTGGGGTTTTCCGATGAGTCCAATCGTGTCTTGCAAGACTTGCAAGACACGATCAGACTTGTCGTATTACGTTGATTTATTTAAATTATTTTCGAAAACAATTTTCCAGGTGCATATGAAGATTACAAAAACTTTATCAGCCGATTGGGGTGTTATGTAAGCTGGGTCGCTATTGGGGTTTTCCGATGAGTCCAATCGTGTCTTGCAAGACTTGCAAGACACGATCAGACTTGTCGTATTACGTTGATTTATTTAAATTATTTTCGAAAACAATTTTCCAGGTGCATATGAAGATTCGATGTTGCTATACTCCTCAGTAATATTATATAAATTTGATGTATATTTGAGAGCTTTTGGCCTGAAAATGAAGACGAACTATCTCACGGAGTTGTCTCCAGGTAAGCAAGCTATACAAACAAATCATTCATGCAGTCATTCTCTCACGCTCTACAGCGAAAACTTTGCATTTAGTTAAGAGTTAACGAAAACATTCTTTCTTTTATTTCTTTTAATTATTCAAGCCTTTGATTTCAGATATGTCAAAGAAATATGCTACAAAGCTGGAGTTGCTCGTCAGACTATACTGACTGTCAGACTGCCGATCGCGCCATAATGAAATTGATTATCATCTTGCACGTTCTATTGACGTGAACGTTATTCTAACATCATGTTTATTGTTAGAATTTAATTGTTTCATATATTCCTCATTGTGGATTATTGATGTAAATTACAAGTCTGAATAAACTATGTTTGTAATGTGTCACGAGTTAGATTTACGTAAAAACGAGGGGAAAAAGTCAGAAATCAGTTTGCAATAGCGAAACGACCTGAGATTACGGTAGTCCCGGAAAACGCTAGATTTTCTCCCACATAGTCGCACGCTAGATTTTCACCCCTAAACACTCCCTTATATTCTTCTTCTAGACTCTATCCAGCGTTTTTCGGTGACTTCTTGGGGAGTCGCTCTCTCAGAGAAGTGAATTTGGCCGCGTTGAAGTTGTTACAATTGGAGTATGAAGAATAGCAGGAGGTATAAACGCGTTCTTTGATTTTTTGCCTTTGATCTTTGATCTTTAATCTCTGATCTTAAATTTAGGTGCGTCTCTTTGACGAATCGGTCATTCTGGGGCGCTTGTTCCGCAAACGCCCACGCCCCGCCCCCTCCATCCTAGCACTCTGTACTCTCTCATATCTCAATTCTCTCTCGTCCTCTCTCACTATGCACTGCGCACACTTTCATATCTCGTATACTATCTCATATCTCAACGCTTTCTCGCACTCTCTCGCTCTTGATTAACTAATGGTGACCTAAGAACATGCTATAACTGCAATGGTTGTATGAATTAATTTATTAAGAGTAGTGCAAGGATGAGCTAATCGGTGATGAATAAAGAATCGGCTAATTGGTATGGAATGAAAAATGAACTCATCGGTAATAAGTGAAGAACAAAGTAATCGGTAATGAATGAAGGAATAGGCTAATCATAATGAATAGAATAGGCAAATCGGTAATGACTGAAAATAATAGGCTAATCGGTAGTTAATGAAAAGAATAGGCTAATCCGTAATGTAATTAATGAAGGAAAAATCCGCAATAAACGCAATAAATTTGCTTATTTTTTTAGTCGTTACCGATTTGCCTATTCTATTCATTAACTACTGATTAGCCTATTCCTTCATTCATTACCGATTACTTTGTTCTTCACTTATTACCGATGAGTTCATTTTTTATTCCATACCAATATCATGTTCAAGTTAGACCACAGACAGTCAGAATCGGATCAGACACGCAGAGGATATTAGAGAGGAGAGAGCGAGAGTGAGCGAGAGAGTGTGTCCCACCTAGAGAGTGCGCATGCCAGGATTGTAGTTTGTACGGCCCCCTATAAATAGCCCTCTTCCTCCTCATTCTTCGCCTCTGATTCATCAGTTGTGCCTCTCTCCTTCGAGAGAATTTTGGCTTGGGGAAGGGACTTCGCGATGGAGTCCCTTCCCTGCCCCGGACTTCTCCATCTCCTTGGAGAAGTCGCCGAGCAGGAGCCGGCTGGGGCGTCCCCCACTCCCAGGGCCTCTCCCTGGAAAAGGGGGCGGGGCTTAAAGGGGGCGTGGCAAGTGTGGGCATTTGCGGAACAAGCGCCCATTCTGGATCCTAAGTAGGCAAAGAAGAGAAAGGGCAAACAGCGTAAGGCTATACTGAAGACTCTTAGATGATGATCTACTAATCGATAATCAATCGATATCTTCCCAATTATCAATAGGTCACTTATTATGTTAGTTCCCATGAAATTGTTACTCTACCTGATTTGTGTTGTTTGTTTATATTTCAATTGTTACATTGTTGTTATCGTGAATTTAAATGAAGTATGAAAGATTTTATTGAAGATATTAGCGCCCGAGTGCGGCTACCGTATCCTGTACAAGAAGCGCTGCAGGAAGCTCATGGTGTACGATGGACGCTGATTGATTATTGATTGCCTGGTTTATTTATTTATTTATTGATTGATTTCGTGACCTCACTCATTTACACATTCACATTTCTTACTGTTCATATGTTGGTACTCGTTGGTCTCATGATTATTGATTGATTTGATGGAATAAATCGATTAATTTTCACACCTTGCTATGTTTTTCGTTGACCAGTTTTTGTGTCGACACGATCACTCTTATGTATTTAAAGGAGGAAAAGTGATGTAATGAATTCATAGATTGTTCTGAAAACCGTATTATGTTGAACTGTGTGTTCCTTTACTTAATTCTTTTTCAAATAGTTTTAATATTGTAATAAAAATATCATTATTAATCATAAAATATCATTATTAATTTATAAAAATATCATTATTTATTATCTTCGCAATACAGTATGGTATTCGGACAGGACTCGTGGTTCCACAACTTCACGCAGTGTATCGCGCGCACCATATCGCCCGAGGTACGTTAGGCTCAATGTAGATATCGATTTTCTGAATAAAATCAATATTTTGTGTTTAATTTGATCTTTGATATTTGAAGAAAACATATTATTTCTCCCGTAGCCATGCTTATCTCAAGGGTAGTACTTGAGGTTCGTATCCCGCACGATTTTTTTTCAATTAGTTATCGAATGATTGTATAATATCAATCGATAATGTAGTAATTGGGCAAAGGTGCGAGGAGTTTCTCTAGAAATGGGCAGGGAATCGTGTCGTAGCTAATTTATTGGTTTATGGTAGTTGAGCTAATTTATTGAATTAAAATGTAATATTGTTGATAAGTCCATTAGAAGGATTTAGGATTATTTTAATTTCGTTTTTAGTTTGATCTTTGATCTTTGAACAATACGTATTATGTAAGTTGTTCACTGAATTAGTGTCATTACAGTGCCTGCGAATTACTCGTGATTGGACCGAGGATCCCAAGCGTCGAACGGGATTCATGCAGAAGGAGGTGAGTGTGGTCTTTCATTTTTGCTCTTTTCGTAGTTTGTGGTCTGATCAATCAATCAAAACATTATTAATGTTAGTAGTTGGTTCGTATCCCACACGGTTTTGGTCAATTAGTCATCGATTTATATGAATTATACCAATCGATAATGTAGTAATTGGGCAAGGGTGAGAGGAGTTTCTCTAGAAATGGGCAGGGAATCGTGTCGTAGCTAATTTATTGGTTTATGGTAGTTGAGCTAATTTATTGAATTAAAATGTAATATTGTTGATAAGTCTATTAGAAGGATTTAGGATTATTTTAAGTTCGTTTTTAGTATGATCTTTGATCTTTGAACAATACGTATTATGTAAGTTGTTCACTGAATTAGTGTCATTACAGTGCCTGCGAATTACTCGTGATTGGACCGAGGATCCCAAGCGTCGAACGGGATTCATGCAGAAGGAGGTGAGTGTGGTCTTTCATATTTGCTCTTTTCGTAGTTTGTGGTCTGATCAATCAATCAAAACATTATTAATGTTAGTAGTTGGTTCGTATCCCACACGGTTTTGGTCAATTAGTCATCGATTTATATGAATTATACCAATCGATAATGTAGTAATTGGGCAAGGGTGAGAGGAGTTTCTCTAGAAATGGGCAGGGAATCGTGTCGTAGCTAATTTATTGGTTTATGGTAGTTGAGCTAATTTATTGAATTAAAATGTAATATTGTTGATAAGTCTACTAGAAGGATTTAGGATTATTTTAATTTCGTTTTTAGTTTGATCTTTGATCTTTGAACAATACGTATTATGTAAGTTGTTCACTGAATTAGTGTCATTACAGTGCCTGCGAATTACTCGTGATTGGACCTAGGATCCCAAGCCTCGAACGGGATTCATGCAGAAGGAGGTGAGTGTGGTCTTTCATATTTGCTCTTTTCGTAGTTTGTGGTCTGATCAATCAATCAAAACATTATTAATGTTAGTAGTTGGTTCGTATCCCACACGGTTTTGGTCAATTAGTCATCGATTTATATGAATTATACCAATCGATAATGTAGTAATTGGGCAAGGGTGAGAGGAGTTTCTCTAGAAATGGGCAGGGAATCGTGTCGTAGCTAATTTATTGGTTTATGGTAGTTGAGCTAATTTATTGAATTAAAATGTAATATTGTTGATAAGTCTATTAGAAGGATTTAGGATTATTTTAATTTCGTTTTTAGTATGATCTTTGATCTTTGAACAATACGTATTATGTAAGTTGTTCACTGAATTAGTGTCATTACAGTGCCTACGAATTACTCGTGATTGGACCGAGGATCCCAAGCGTCGAACGGGATTAATGCAGAAGGAGGTGAGTGTGGTCTTTCATATTTGCTCTTTTCGTAGTTTGTGGTCTGATCAATCAATCAAAACATTATTAATGTTAGTAGTTGGTTCGTATCCCACACGGTTTTGGTCAATTAGTCATCGATTTATATGAATTATACCAATCGATAATGTAGTAATTGGGCAAGGGTGAGAGGAGTTTCTCTAGAAATGGGCAGGGAATCGTGTCGTAGCTAATTTATTGGTTTATGGTAGTTGAGCTAATTTATTGAATTAAAATGTAATATTGTTGATAAGTCTATTAGAAGGATTTAGGATTATTTTAATTTCGTTTTTAGTTTGATCTTTGATCTTTGAACAATACGTATTATGTAAGTTGTTCACTGAATTAGTGTCATTACAGTGCCTGCGAATTACTCGTGATTGGACCGAGGATCCCAAGCGTCGAACGGGATTCATGCAGAAGGAGGTGAGTGTGGTCTTTCATATTTGCTCTTTTCGTAGTTTGTGGTCTGATCAATCAATCAAAACATTATTAATGTTAGTAGTTGGTTCGTATCCCACACGGTTTTGGTCAATTAGTCATCGATTTATATGAATTATACCAATCGATAATGTAGTAATTGGGCAAGGGTGAGAGGAGTTTCTCTAGAAATGGGCAGGGAATCGTGTCGTAGCTAATTTATTGGTTTATGGTAGTTGAGCTAATTTATTGAATTAAAATGTAATATTGTTGATAAGTCTATTAGAAGGATTTAGGATTATTTTAATTTCGTTTTTAGTATGATCTTTGATCTTTGAACAATACGTATTATGTAAGTTGTTCACTGAATTAGTGTCATTACAGTGCCTGCGAATTACTCGTGATTGGACCGAGGATCCCAAGCGTCGAACGGGATTCATGCAGAAGGAGGTGAGTGTGGTCTTTCATATTTGCTCTTTTCGTAGTTTGTGGTCTGATCAATCAATCAAAACATTATTAATGTTAGTAGTTGGTTCATATCCCACACGGTTTTGGTCAATTAGTCATCGATTTATATGAATTATACCAATCGATAATGTAGTAATTGGGCAAGGGTGAGAGGAGTTTCTCTAGAAATGGGCAGGGAATCGTGTCGTAGCTAATTTATTGGTTTATGGTAGTTGAGCTAATTTATTGAATTAAAATGTAATATTGTTGATAAGTCTATTAGAAGGATTTAGGATTATTTTAATTTCGTTTTTAGTTTGATCTTTGATCTTTGAACAATACGTATTATGTAAGTTGTTCACTGAATTAGTGTCATTACAGTGCCTGCGAATTACTCGTGATTGGACCGAGGATCCCAAGCGTCGAACGGGATTAATGCAGAAGGAGGTGAGTGTGGTCTTTCATATTTGCTCTTTTCGTAGTTTGTGGTCTGATCAATCAATCAAAACATTATTAATGTTAGTAGTTGGTTCGTATCCCACACGGTTTTGGTCAATTAGTCATCGATTTATATGAATTATACCAATCGATAATGTAGTAATTGGGCAAGGGTGAGAGGAGTTTCTCTAGAAATGGGCAGGGAATCGTGTCGTAGCTAATTTATTGGTTTATGGTAGTTGAGCTAATTTATTGAATTAAAATGTAATATTGTTGATAAGTCTATTAGAAGGATTTAGGATTATTTTAATTTCGTTTTTAGTATGATCTTTGATCTTTGAACAATACGTATTATGTAAGTTGTTCACTGAATTAGTGTCATTACAGTGCCTACGAATTACTCGTGATTGGACCGAGGATCCCAAGCGTCGAACGGGATTAATGCAGAAGGAGGTGAGTGTGGTCTTTCATATTTGCTCTTTTCGTAGTTTGTGGTCTGATCAATCAATCAAAACATTATTAATGTTAGTAGTTGGTTCGTATTCCACACGGTTTTGGTCAATTAGTCATCGATTTATATGAATTATACCAATCGATAATGTAGTAATTGGGCAAGGGTGAGAGGAGTTTCTCTAGAAATGGGCAGGGAATCGTGTCGTAGCTAATTTATTGGTTTATGGTAGTTGAGCTAATTTATTGAATTAAAATGTAATATTGTTGATAAGTCCATTAGAAGGATTTAGGATTATTTTAATTTCGTTTTTAGTATGATCTTTGATCTTTGAACAATACGTATTATGTAAGTTGTTCACTGAATTAGTGTCATTACAGTGCCTGCGAATTACTCGTGATTGGACCGAGGATCCCAAGCGTCGAACGGGATTAATGCAGAAGGAGGTGAGTGTGGTCTTTCATATTTGCTCTTTTCGTAGTTTGTGGTCTGATCAATCAATCAAAACATTATTAATGTTAGTAGTTGGTTCGTATCCCACACGGTTTTGGTCAATTAGTCATCGATTTATATGAATTATACCAATCGATAATGTAGTAATTGGGCAAGGGTGAGAGGAGTTTCTCTAGAAATGGGCAGGGAATCGTGTCGTAGCTAATTTATTGGTTTATGGTAGTTGAGCTAATTTATTGAATTAAAATGTAATATTGTTGATAAGTCTATTAGAAGGATTTAGGATTATTTTAATTTCGTTTTTAGTTTGATCTTTGATCTTTGAACAATACGTATTATGTAAGTTGTTCACTGAATTAGTGTCATTACAGTGCCTGCGAATTACTCGTGATTGGACCGAGGATCCCAAGCGTCGAACGGGATTCATGCAGAAGGAGGTGAGTGTGGTCTTTCATTTTTGCTCTTTTCGTAGTTTGTGGTCTGATCAATCAATCAAAACATTACTAATGTTAGTAGCTGGTTCGTATCCCACACGGTTTTGGTCAATTAGTCATCGATTTATATGAATTATACCAATCGATAATGTAGTAATTGGGCAAGGGTGAGAGGAGTTTCTCTAGAAATGGGCAGGGAATCGTGTCGTAGCTAATTTATTGGTTTATGGTAGTTGAGCTAATTTATTGAATTAAAATGTAATATTGTTGATAAGTCCATTAGAAGGATTTAGGATTATTTTAATTTCGTTTTTAGTATGATCTTTGATCTTTGAACAATACGTATTATGTAAGTTGTTCACTGAATTAGTGTCATTACAGTGCCTGCGAATTACTCGTGATTGGACCTAGGATCCCAAGCCTCGAACGGGATTCATGCAGAAGGAGGTGAGTGTGGTCTTTCATATTTGCTCTTTTCGTAGTTTGTGGTCTGATCAATCAATCAAAACATTATTAATGTTAGTAGTTGGTTCGTATCCCACACGGTTTTGGTCAATTAGTCATCGATTTATATGAATTATACCAATCGATAATGTAGTAATTGGGCAAGGGTGAGAGGAGTTTCTCTAGAAATGGGCAGGGAATCGTGTCGTAGCTAATTTATTGGTTTATGGTAGTTGAGCTAATTTATTGAATTAAAATGTAATATTGTTGATAAGTCTATTAGAAGGATTTAGGATTATTTTAATTTCGTTTTTAGTATGATCTTTGATCTTTGAACAATACGTATTATGTAAGTTGTTCACTGAATTAGTGTCATTACAGTGCCTACGAATTACTCGTGATTGGACCGAGGATCCCAAGCGTCGAACGGGATTAATGCAGAAGGAGGTGAGTGTGGTCTTTCATATTTGCTCTTTTCGTAGTTTGTGGTCTGATCAATCAATCAAAACATTATTAATGTTAGTAGTTGGTTCGTATCCCACACGGTTTTGGTCAATTAGTCATCGATTTATATGAATTATACCAATCGATAATGTAGTAATTGGGCAAGGGTGAGAGGAGTTTCTCTAGAAATGGGCAGGGAATCGTGTCGTAGCTAATTTATTGGTTTATGGTAGTTGAGCTAATTTATTGAATTAAAATGTAATATTGTTGATAAGTCCATTAGAAGGATTTAGGATTATTTTAATTTCGTTTTTAGTATGATCTTTGATCTTTGAACAATACGTATTATGTAAGTTGTTCACTGAATTAGTGTCATTACAGTGCCTGCGAATTACTCGTGATTGGACCGAGGATCCCAAGCGTCGAACGGGATTCATGCAGAAGGAGGTGAGTGTGGTCTTTCATTTTTGCTCTTTTCGTAGTTTGTGGTCTGATCAATCAATCAAAACATTATTAATGTTAGTAGTTGGTTCGTATCCCACACGGTTTTGGTCAATTAGTCATCGATTTATATGAATTATACCAATCGATAATGTAGTAATTGGGCAAGGGTGAGAGGAGTTTCTCTAGAAATGGGCAGGGAATCGTGTCGTAGCTAATTTATTGGTTTATGGTAGTTGAGCTAATTTATTGAATTAAAATGTAATATTGTTGATAAGTCTATTAGAAGGATTTAGGATTATTTTAATTTCGTTTTTAGTTTGATCTTTGATCTTTGAACAATACGTATTATGTAAGTTGTTCACTGAATTAGTGTCATTACAGTGCCTGCGAATTACTCGTGATTGGACCTAGGATCCCAAGCCTCGAACGGGATTCATGCAGAAGGAGGTGAGTGTGGTCTTTCATATTTGCTCTTTTCGTAGTTTGTGGTCTGATCAATCAATCAAAACATTATTAATGTTAGTAGTTGGTTCGTATCCCACACGGTTTTGGTCAATTAGTCATCGATTTATATGAATTATACCAATCGATAATGTAGTAATTGGGCAAGGGTGAGAGGAGTTTCTCTAGAAATGGGCAGGGAATCGTGTCGTAGCTAATTTATTGGTTTATGGTAGTTGAGCTAATTTATTGAATTAAAATGTAATATTGTTGATTAGTCTATTAGAAGAATTTAGGATTATTTTAATTTCGTTTTTAGTATGATCTTTGATCTTTGAACAATACGTATTATGTAAGTTGTTCACTGAATTAGTGTCATTACAGTGCCTACGAATTACTCGTGATTGGACCGAGGATCCCAAGCGTCGAACGGGATTAATGCAGAAGGAGGTGAGTGTGGTCTTTCATATTTGCTCTTTTCGTAGTTTGTGGTCTGATCAATCAATCAAAACATTATTAATGTTAGTAGTTGGTTCGTATCCCACACGGTTTTGGTCAATTAGTCATCGATTTATATGAATTATACCAATCGATAATGTAGTAATTGGGCAAGGGTGAGAGGAGTTTCTCTAGAAATGGGCAGGGAATCGTGTCGTAGCTAATTTATTGGTTTATGGTAGTTGAGCTAATTTATTGAATTAAAATGTAATATTGTTGATAAGTCCATTAGAAGGATTTAGGATTATTTTAATTTCGTTTTTAGTATGATCTTTGATCTTTGAACAATACGTATTATGTAAGTTGTTCACTGAATTAGTGTCATTACAGTGCCTGCGAATTACTCGTGATTGGACCGAGGATCCCAAGCGTCGAACGGGATTCATGCAGAAGGAGGTGAGTGTGGTCTTTCATTTTTGCTCTTTTCGTAGTTTGTGGTCTGATCAATCAATCAAAACATTACTAATGTTAGTAGCTGGTTCGTATCCCACACGGTTTTGGTCAATTAGTCATCGATTTATATGAATTATACCAATCGATAATGTAGTAATTGGGCAAGGGTGAGAGGAGTTTCTCTAGAAATGGGCAGGGAATCGTGTCGTAGCTAATTTATTGGTTTATGGTAGTTGAGCTAATTTATTGAATTAAAATGTAATATTGTTGATAAGTCTATTAGAAGGATTTAGGATTATTTTAATTTCGTTTTTAGTATGATCTTTGATCTTTGAACAATACGTATTATGTAAGTTGTTCACTGCATTAGTGTCATTACAGTGCCTACGAATTACTCGTGATTGGACCGAGGATCCCATGCGTCGAACGGGATTAATGCAGAAGGAGGTGAGTGTGGTCTTTCATATTTGCTCTTTTCGTAGTTTGTGGTCTGATCAATCAATCAAAACATTATTAATGTTAGTAGTTGGTTCGTATCCCACACGGTTTTGGTCAATTAGTCATCGATTTATATGAATTATACCAATCGATAATGTAGTAATTGGGCAAGGGTGAGAGGAGTTTCTCTAGAAATGGGCAGGGAATCGTGTCGTAGCTAATTTATTGGTTTATGGTAGTTGAGCTAATTTATTGAATTAAAATGTAATATTGTTGATAAGTCCATTAGAAGGATTTAGGATTATTTTAATTTCGTTTTTAGTATGATCTTTGATCTTTGAACAATACGTATTATGTAAGTTGTTCACTGAATTAGTGTCATTACAGTGCCTGCGAATTACTCGTGATTGGACCGAGGATCCCAAGCGTCGAACGGGATTCATGCAGAAGGAGGTGAGTGTGGTCTTTCATTTTTGCTCTTTTCGTAGTTTGTGGTCTGATCAATCAATCAAAACATTACTAATGTTAGTAGCTGGTTCGTATCCCACACGGTTTTGGTCAATTAGTCATCGATTTATATGAATTATACCAATCGATAATGTAGTAATTGGGCAAGGGTGAGAGGAGTTTCTCTAGAAATGGGCAGGGAATCGTGTCGTAGCTAATTTATTGGTTTATGGTAGTTGAGCTAATTTATTGAATTAAAATGTAATATTGTTGATAAGTCTATTAGAAGGATTTAGGATTATTTTAATTTCGTTTTTAGTATGATCTTTGATCTTTGAACAATACGTATTATGTAAGTTGTTCACTGCATTAGTGTCATTACAGTGCCTACGAATTACTCGTGATTGGACCGAGGATCCCATGCGTCGAACGGGATTAATGCAGAAGGAGGTGAGTGTGGTCTTTCATATTTGCTCTTTTCGTAGTTTGTGGTCTGATCAATCAATCAAAACATTATTAATGTTAGTAGTTGGTTCGTATCCCACACGGTTTTGGTCAATTAGTCATCGATTTATATGAATTATACCAATCGATAATGTAGTAATTGGGCAAGGGTGAGAGGAGTTTCTCTAGAAATGGGCAGGGAATCGTGTCGTAGCTAATTTATTGGTTTATGGTAGTTGAGCTAATTTATTGAATTAAAATGTAATATTGTTGATAAGTCCATTAGAAGGATTTAGGATTATTTTAATTTCGTTTTTAGTATGATCTTTGATCTTTGAACAATACGTATTATGTAAGTTGTTCACTGAATTAGTGTCATTACAGTGCCTGCGAATTACTCGTGATTGGACCGAGGATCCCAAGCGTCGAACGGGATTCATGCAGAAGGAGGTGAGTGTGGTCTTTCATTTTTGCTCTTTTCGTAGTTTGTGGTCTGATCAATCAATCAAAACATTACTAATGTTAGTAGCTGGTTCGTATCCCACACGGTTTTGGTCAATTAGTCATCGATTTATATGAATTATACCAATCGATAATGTAGTAATTGGGCAAGGGTGAGAGGAGTTTCTCTAGAAATGGGCAGGGAATCGTGTCGTAGCTAATTTATTGGTTTATGGTAGTTGAGCTAATTTATTGAATTAAAATGTAATATTGTTGATAAGTCTATTAGAAGGATTTAGGATTATTTTAATTTCGTTTTTAGTATGATCTTTGATCTTTGAACAATACGTATTATGTAAGTTGTTCACTGCATTAGTGTCATTACAGTGCCTACGAATTACTCGTGATTGGACCGAGGATCCCATGCGTCGAACGGGATTAATGCAGAAGGAGGTGAGTGTGGTCTTTCATATTTGCTCTTTTCGTAGTTTGTGGTCTGATCAATCAATCAAAACATTATTAATGTTAGTAGTTGGTTCGTATCCCACACGGTTTTGGTCAATTAGTCATCGATTTATATGAATTATACCAATCGATAATGTAGTAATTGGGCAAGGGTGAGAGGAGTTTCTCTAGAAATGGGCAGGGAATCGTGTCGTAGCTAATTTATTGGTTTATGGTAGTTGAGCTAATTTATTGAATTAAAATGTAATATTGTTGATAAGTCCATTAGAAGGATTTAGGATTATTTTAATTTCGTTTTTAGTATGATCTTTGATCTTTGAACAATACGTATTATGTAAGTTGTTCACTGAATTAGTGTCATTACAGTGCCTGCGAATTACTCGTGATTGGACCGAGGATCCCAAGCGTCGAACGGGATTCATGCAGAAGGAGGTGAGTGTGGTCTTTCATATTTGCTCTTTTCGTAGTTTGTGGTCTGATCAATCAATCAAAACATTATTAATGTTAGTAGTTGGTTCATATCCCACACGGTTTTGGTCAATTAGTCATCGATTTATATGAATTATACCAATCGATAATGTAGTAATTGGGCAAGGGTGAGAGGAGTTTCTCTAGAAATGGGCAGGGAATCGTGTCGTAGCTAATTTATTGGTTTATGGTAGTTGAGCTAATTTATTGAATTAAAATGTAATATTGTTGATAAGTCTATTAGAAGGATTTAGGATTATTTTAATTTCGTTTTTAGTTTGATCTTTGATCTTTGAACAATACGTATTATGTAAGTTGTTCACTGAATTAGTGTCATTACAGTGCCTGCGAATTACTCGTGATTGGACCGAGGATCCCAAGCGTCGAACGGGATTAATGCAGAAGGAGGTGAGTGTGGTCTTTCATATTTGCTCTTTTCGTAGTTTGTGGTCTGATCAATCAATCAAAACATTATTAATGTTAGTAGTTGGTTCGTATCCCACACGGTTTTGGTCAATTAGTCATCGATTTATATGAATTATACCAATCGATAATGTAGTAATTGGGCAAGGGTGAGAGGAGTTTCTCTAGAAATGGGCAGGGAATCGTGTCGTAGCTAATTTATTGGTTTATGGTAGTTGAGCTAATTTATTGAATTAAAATGTAATATTGTTGATAAGTCTATTAGAAGGATTTAGGATTATTTTAATTTCGTTTTTAGTATGATCTTTGATCTTTGAACAATACGTATTATGTAAGTTGTTCACTGAATTAGTGTCATTACAGTGCCTACGAATTACTCGTGATTGGACCGAGGATCCCAAGCGTCGAACGGGATTAATGCAGAAGGAGGTGAGTGTGGTCTTTCATATTTGCTCTTTTCGTAGTTTGTGGTCTGATCAATCAATCAAAACATTATTAATGTTAGTAGTTGGTTCGTATTCCACACGGTTTTGGTCAATTAGTCATCGATTTATATGAATTATACCAATCGATAATGTAGTAATTGGGCAAGGGTGAGAGGAGTTTCTCTAGAAATGGGCAGGGAATCGTGTCGTAGCTAATTTATTGGTTTATGGTAGTTGAGCTAATTTATTGAATTAAAATGTAATATTGTTGATAAGTCCATTAGAAGGATTTAGGATTATTTTAATTTCGTTTTTAGTATGATCTTTGATCTTTGAACAATACGTATTATGTAAGTTGTTCACTGAATTAGTGTCATTACAGTGCCTGCGAATTACTCGTGATTGGACCGAGGATCCCAAGCGTCGAACGGGATTAATGCAGAAGGAGGTGAGTGTGGTCTTTCATATTTGCTCTTTTCGTAGTTTGTGGTCTGATCATTCAATCAAAACATTATTAATGTTAGTAGTTGGTTCGTATCCCACACGGTTTTGGTCAATTAGTCATCGATTTATATGAATTATACCAATCGATAATGTAGTAATTGGGCAAGGGTGAGAGGAGTTTCTCTAGAAATGGGCAGGGAATCGTGTCGTAGCTAATTTATTGGTTTATGGTAGTTGAGCTAATTTATTGAATTAAAATGTAATATTGTTGATAAGTCTATTAGAAGGATTTACGATTATTTTAATTTCGTTTTTAGTTTGATCTTTGATCTTTGAACAATACGTATTATGTAAGTTGTTCACTGAATTAGTGTCATTACAGTGCCTGCGAATTACTCGTGATTGGACCGAGGATCCCAAGCGTCGAACGGGATTCATGCAGAAGGAGGTGAGTGTGGTCTTTCATTTTTGCTCTTTTCGTAGTTTGTGGTCTGATCAATCAATCAAAACATTACTAATGTTAGTAGCTGGTTCGTATCCCACACGGTTTTGGTCAATTAGTCATCGATTTATATGAATTATACCAATCGATAATGTAGTAATTGGGCAAGGGTGAGAGGAGTTTCTCTAGAAATGGGCAGGGAATCGTGTCGTAGCTAATTTATTGGTTTATGGTAGTTGAGCTAATTTATTGAATTAAAATGTAATATTGTTGATAAGTCTATTAGAAGGATTTAGGATTATTTTAATTTCGTTTTTAGTTTGATCTTTGATCTTTGAACAATACGTATTATGTAAGTTGTTCACTGAATTAGTGTCATTACAGTGCCTGCGAATTACTCGTGATTGGACCGAGGATCCCAAGCGTCGAACGGGATTAATGCAGAAGGAGGTGAGTGTGGTCTTTCATATTTGCTCTTTTCGTAGTTTGTGGTCTGATCAATCAATCAAAACATTATTAATGTTAGTAGTTGGTTCGTATCCCACACGGTTTTGGTCAATTAGTCATCGATTTATATGAATTATACCAATCGATAATGTAGTAATTGGGCAAGGGTGAGAGGAGTTTCTCTAGAAATGGGCAGGGAATCGTGTCGTAGCTAATTTATTGGTTTATGGTAGTTGAGCTAATTTATTGAATTAAAATGTAATATTGTTGATAAGTCCATTAGAAGGATTTAGGATTATTTTAATTTCGTTTTTAGTATGATCTTTGATCTTTGAACAATACGTATTATGTAAGTTGTTCACTGAATTAGTGTCATTACAGTGCCTGCGAATTACTCGTGATTGGACCGAGGATCCCAAGCGTCGAACGGGATTCATGCAGAAGGAGGTGAGTGTGGTCTTTCATTTTTGCTCTTTTCGTAGTTTGTGGTCTGATCAATCAATCAAAATATTACTAATGTTAGTAGCTGGTTCGTATCCCACACGGTTTTGGTCAATTAGTCATCGATTTATATGAATTATACCAATCGATAATGTAGTAATTGGGCAAGGGTGAGAGGAGTTTCTCTAGAAATGGGCAGGGAATCGTGTCGTAACTAATTTATTGGTTTATGGTAGTTGAGCTAATTTATTGAATTAAAATGTAATATTGTTGATAAGTCTATTAGAAGGATTTAGGATTATTTTAATTTCGTTTTTAGTATGATCTTTGATCTTTGAACAATACGTATTATGTAAGTTGTTCACTGAATTAGTGTCATTACAGTGCCTGCGAATTACTCGTGATTGGACCGAGGATCCCAAGCGTCGAACGGGATTCATGCAGAAGGAGGTGAGTGTGGTCTTTCATTTTTGCTCTTTTCGTAGTTTGTGGTCTGATCAATCAATCAAAACATTACTAATGTTAGTAGCTGGTTCGTATCCCACACGGTTTTGGTCAATTAGTCATCGATTTATATGAATTATACCAATCGATAATGTAGTAATTGGGCGAGGGTGAGAGGAGTTTCTCTAGAAATGGGCAGGGAATCGTGTCGTAGCTAATTTATTGGTTTATGGTAGTTGAGCTAATTTATTGAATTAAAATGTAATATTGTTGATAAGTCTATTAGAAGGATTTAGGATTATTTTAATTTCGTTTTTAGTTTGATCTTTGATCTTTGAACAATACGTATTATGTAAGTTGTTCACTGAATTAGTGTCATTACAGTGCCTGCGAATTACTCGTGATTGGACCGAGGATCCCAAGCGTCGAACGGGATTAATGCAGAAGGAGGTGAGTGTGGTCTTTCATATTTGCTCTTTTCGTAGTTTGTGGTCTGATCAATCAATCAAAACATTATTAATGTTAGTAGTTGGTTCGTATCCCACACGGTTTTGGTCAATTAGTCATCGATTTATATGAATTATACCAATCGATAATGTAGTAATTGGGCAAGGGTGAGAGGAGTTTCTCTAGAAATGGGCAGGGAATCGTGTCGTAGCTAATTTATTGGTTTATGGTAGTTGAGCTAATTTATTGAATTAAAATGTAATATTGTTGATAAGTCTATTAGAAGGATTTAGGATTATTTTAATTTCTTTTTTAGTTTGATCTTTGATCTTTGAACAATACGTATTATGTAAGTTGTTCACTGAATTAGTGTCATTACAGTGCCTGCGAATTACTCGTGATTGGACCGAGGATCCCAAGCGTCGAACGGGATTAATGCAGAAGGAGGTGAGTGTGGTCTTTCATATTTGCTCTTTTCGTAGTTTGTGGTCTGATCAATCAATCAAAACATTATTAATGTTAGTAGTTGGTTCGTATCCCACACGGTTTTGGTCAATTAGTCATCGATTTATATGAATTATACCAATCGATAATGTAGTAATTGGGCAAGGGTGAGAGGAGTTTCTCTAGAAATGGGCAGGGAGTCGTGTCGTAGCTAATTTATTGGTTTATGGTAGTTGAGCTAATTTATTGAATTAAAATGTAATATTGTTGATAAGTCCATTAGAAGGATTTAGGATTATTTTAATTTCGTTTTTAGTTTGATCTTTGATCTTTGAACAATACGTATTATGTAAGTTGTTCACTGAATTAGTGTCATTACAGTGCCTGCGAATTACTCGTGATTGGACCTAGGATCCCAAGCCTCGAACGGGATTCATGCAGAAGGAGGTGAGTGTGGTCTTTCATATTTGCTCTTTTCGTAGTTTGTGGTCTGATCAATCAATCAAAACATTATTAATGTTAGTAGTTGGTTCGTATCCCACACGGTTTTGGTCAATTAGTCATCGATTTATATGAATTATACCAATCGATAATGTAGTAATTGGGCAAGGGTGAGAGGAGTTTCTCTAGAAATGGGCAGGGAATCGTGTCGTAGCTAATTTATTGGTTTATGGTAGTTGAGCTAATTTATTGAATTAAAATGTAATATTGTTGATTAGTCTATTAGAAGGATTTAGGATTATTTTAATTTCGTTTTTAGTATGATCTTTGATCTTTGAACAATACGTATTATGTAAGTTGTTCACTGAATTAGTGTCATTACAGTGCCTACGAATTACTCGTGATTGGACCGAGGATCCCAAGCGTCGAACGGGATTAATGCAGAAGGAGGTGAGTGTGGTCTTTCATATTTGCTCTTTTCGTAGTTTGTGGTCTGATCAATCAATCAAAACATTATTAATGTTAGTAGTTGGTTCGTATCCCACACGGTTTTGGTCAATTAGTCATCGATTTATATGAATTATACCAATCGATAATGTAGTAATTGGGCAAGGGTGAGAGGAGTTTCTCTAGAAATGGGCAGGGAATCGTGTCGTAGCTAATTTATTGGTTTATGGTAGTTGAGCTAATTTATTGAATTAAAATGTAATATTGTTGATAAGTCCATTAGAAGGATTTAGGATTATTTTAATTTCGTTTTTAGTATGATCTTTGATCTTTGAACAATACGTATTATGTAAGTTGTTCACTGAATTAGTGTCATTACAGTGCCTGCGAATTACTCGTGATTGGACCGAGGATCCCAAGCGTCGAACGGGATTCATGCAGAAGGAGGTGAGTGTGGTCTTTCATTTTTGCTCTTTTCGTAGTTTGTGGTCTGATCAATCAATCAAAACATTACTAATGTTAGTAGCTGGTTCGTATCCCACACGGTTTTGGTCAATTAGTCATCGATTTATATGAATTATACCAATCGATAATGTAGTAATTGGGCAAGGGTGAGAGGAGTTTCTCTAGAAATGGGCAGGGAATCGTGTCGTAGCTAATTTATTGGTTTATGGTAGTTGAGCTAATTTATTGAATTAAAATGTAATATTGTTGATAAGTCTATTAGAAGGATTTAGGATTATTTTAATTTCGTTTTTAGTATGATCTTTGATCTTTGAACAATACGTATTATGTAAGTTGTTCACTGCATTAGTGTCATTACAGTGCCTACGAATTACTCGTGATTGGACCGAGGATCCCATGCGTCGAACGGGATTAATGCAGAAGGAGGTGAGTGTGGTCTTTCATATTTGCTCTTTTCGTAGTTTGTGGTCTGATCAATCAATCAAAACATTATTAATGTTAGTAGTTGGTTCGTATCCCACACGGTTTTGGTCAATTAGTCATCGATTTATATGAATTATACCAATCGATAATGTAGTAATTGGGCAAGGGTGAGAGGAGTTTCTCTAGAAATGGGCAGGGAATCGTGTCGTAGCTAATTTATTGGTTTATGGTAGTTGAGCTAATTTATTGAATTAAAATGTAATATTGTTGATAAGTCCATTAGAAGGATTTAGGATTATTTTAATTTCGTTTTTAGTATGATCTTTGATCTTTGAACAATACGTATTATGTAAGTTGTTCACTGAATTAGTGTCATTACAGTGCCTGCGAATTACTCGTGATTGGACCGAGGATCCCAAGCGTCGAACGGGATTCATGCAGAAGGAGGTGAGTGTGGTCTTTCATTTTTGCTCTTTTCGTAGTTTGTGGTCTGATCAATCAATCAAAACATTACTAATGTTAGTAGCTGGTTCGTATCCCACACGGTTTTGGTCAATTAGTCATCGATTTATATGAATTATACCAATCGATAATGTAGTAATTGGGCAAGGGTGAGAGGAGTTTCTCTAGAAATGGGCAGGGAATCGTGTCGTAGCTAATTTATTGGTTTATGGTAGTTGAGCTAATTTATTGAATTAAAATGTAATATTGTTGATAAGTCTATTAGAAGGATTTAGGATTATTTTAATTTCGTTTTTAGTTTGATCTTTGATCTTTGAACAATACGTATTATGTAAGTTGTTCACTGAATTAGTGTCATTACAGTGCCTGCGAATTACTCGTGATTGGACCGAGGATCCCAAGCGTCGAACGGGATTAATGCAGAAGGAGGTGAGTGTGGTCTTTCATATTTGCTCTTTTCGTAGTTTGTGGTCTGATCAATCAATCAAAACATTATTAATGTTAGTAGTTGGTTCGTATCCCACACGGTTTTGGTCAATTAGTCATCGATTTATATGAATTATACCAATCGATAATGTAGTAATTGGGCAAGGGTGAGAGGAGTTTCTCTAGAAATGGGCAGGGAATCGTGTCGTAGCTAATTTATTGGTTTATGGTAGTTGAGCTAATTTATTGAATTAAAATGTAATATTGTTGATAAGTCCATTAGAAGGATTTAGGATTATTTTAATTTCGTTTTTAGTATGATCTTTGATCTTTGAACAATACGTATTATGTAAGTTGTTCACTGAATTAGTGTCATTACAGTGCCTGCGAATTACTCGTGATTGGACCGAGGATCCCAAGCGTCGAACGGGATTCATGCAGAAGGAGGTGAGTGTGGTCTTTCATTTTTGCTCTTTTCGTAGTTTGTGGTCTGATCAATCAATCAAAACATTACTAATGTTAGTAGCTGGTTCGTATCCCACACGGTTTTGGTCAATTAGTCATCGATTTATATGAATTATACCAATCGATAATGTAGTAATTGGGCAAGGGTGAGAGGAGTTTCTCTAGAAATGGGCAGGGAATCGTGTCGTAGCTAATTTATTGGTTTATGGTAGTTGAGCTAATTTATTGAATTAAAATGTAATATTGTTGATAAGTCTATTAGAAGGATTTAGGATTATTTTAATTTCGTTTTTAGTATGATCTTTGATCTTTGAACAATACGTATTATGTAAGTTGTTCACTGCATTAGTGTCATTACAGTGCCTACGAATTACTCGTGATTGGACCGAGGATCCCATGCGTCGAACGGGATTAATGCAGAAGGAGGTGAGTGTGGTCTTTCATATTTGCTCTTTTCGTAGTTTGTGGTCTGATCAATCAATCAAAACATTATTAATGTTAGTAGTTGGTTCGTATCCCACACGGTTTTGGTCAATTAGTCATCGATTTATATGAATTATACCAATCGATAATGTAGTAATTGGGCAAGGGTGAGAGGAGTTTCTCTAGAAATGGGCAGGGAATCGTGTCGTAGCTAATTTATTGGTTTATGGTAGTTGAGCTAATTTATTGAATTAAAATGTAATATTGTTGATAAGTCCATTAGAAGGATTTAGGATTATTTTAATTTCGTTTTTAGTATGATCTTTGATCTTTGAACAATACGTATTATGTAAGTTGTTCACTGAATTAGTGTCATTACAGTGCCTGCGAATTACTCGTGATTGGACCGAGGATCCCAAGCGTCGAACGGGATTCATGCAGAAGGAGGTGAGTGTGGTCTTTCATTTTTGCTCTTTTCGTAGTTTGTGGTCTGATCAATCAATCAAAACATTACTAATGTTAGTAGCTGGTTCGTATCCCACACGGTTTTGGTCAATTAGTCATCGATTTATATGAATTATACCAATCGATAATGTAGTAATTGGGCAAGGGTGAGAGGAGTTTCTCTAGAAATGGGCAGGGAATCGTGTCGTAGCTAATTTATTGGTTTATGGTAGTTGAGCTAATTTATTGAATTAAAATGTAATATTGTTGATAAGTCTATTAGAAGGATTTAGGATTATTTTAATTTCGTTTTTAGTTTGATCTTTGATCTTTGAACAATACGTATTATGTAAGTTGTTCACTGAATTAGTGTCATTACAGTGCCTGCGAATTACTCGTGATTGGACCTAGGATCCCAAGCGTCGAACGGGATTAATGCAGAAGGAGGTGAGTGTGGTCTTTCATATTTGCTCTTTTCGTAGTTTGTGGTCTGATCAATCAATCAAAACATTATTAATGTTAGTAGTTGGTTCGTATTCCACACGGTTTTGGTCAATTAGTCATCGATTTATATGAATTATACCAATCGATAATGTAGTAATTGGGCAAGGGTGAGAGGAGTTTCTCTAGAAATGGGCAGGGAATCGTGTCGTAGCTAATTTATTGGTTTATGGTAGTTGAGCTAATTTATTGAATTAAAATGTAATATTGTTGATAAGTCCATTAGAAGGATTTAGGATTATTTTAATTTCGTTTTTAGTATGATCTTTGATCTTTGAACAATACGTATTATGTAAGTTGTTCACTGAATTAGTGTCATTACAGTGCCTGCGAATTACTCGTGATTGGACCGAGGATCCCAAGCGTCGAACGGGATTCATGCAGAAGGAGGTGAGTGTGGTCTTTCATATTTGCTCTTTTCGTAGTTTGTGGTCTGATCAATCAATCAAAACATTATTAATGTTAGTAGTTGGTTCATATCCCACACGGTTTTGGTCAATTAGTCATCGATTTATATGAATTATACCAATCGATAATGTAGTAATTGGGCAAGGGTGAGAGGAGTTTCTCTAGAAATGGGCAGGGAATCGTGTCGTAGCTAATTTATTGGTTTATGGTAGTTGAGCTAATTTATTGAATTAAAATGTAATATTGTTGATAAGTCTATTAGAAGGATTTAGGATTATTTTAATTTCGTTTTTAGTTTGATCTTTGATCTTTGAACAATACGTATTATGTAAGTTGTTCACTGAATTAGTGTCATTACAGTGCCTGCGAATTACTCGTGATTGGACCGAGGATCCCAAGCGTCGAACGGGATTAATGCAGAAGGAGGTGAGTGTGGTCTTTCATATTTGCTCTTTTCGTAGTTTGTGGTCTGATCAATCAATCAAAACATTATTAATGTTAGTAGTTGGTTCGTATCCCACACGGTTTTGGTCAATTAGTCATCGATTTATATGAATTATACCAATCGATAATGTAGTAATTGGGCAAGGGTGAGAGGAGTTTCTCTAGAAATGGGCAGGGAATCGTGTCGTAGCTAATTTATTGGTTTATGGTAGTTGAGCTAATTTATTGAATTAAAATGTAATATTGTTGATAAGTCTATTAGAAGGATTTAGGATTATTTTAATTTCGTTTTTAGTATGATCTTTGATCTTTGAACAATACGTATTATGTAAGTTGTTCACTGAATTAGTGTCATTACAGTGCCTGCGAATTACTCGTGATTGGACCGAGGATCCCAAGCGTCGAACGGGATTCATGCAGAAGGAGGTGAGTGTGGTCTTTCATTTTTGCTCTTTTCGTAGTTTGTGGTCTGATCAATCAATCAAAATATTACTAATGTTAGTAGCTGGTTCGTATTCCACACGGTTTTGGTCAATTAGTCATCGATTTATATGAATTATACCAATCGATAATGTAGTAATTGGGCAAGGGTGAGAGGAGTTTCTCTAGAAATGGGCAGGGAATCGTGTCGTAGCTAATTTATTGGTTTATGGTAGTTGAGCTAATTTATTGAATTAAAATGTAATATTGTTGATAAGTCCATTAGAAGGATTTAGGATTATTTTAATTTCGTTTTTAGTATGATCTTTGATCTTTGAACAATACGTATTATGTAAGTTGTTCACTGAATTAGTGTCATTACAGTGCCTGCGAATTACTCGTGATTGGACCGAGGATCCCAAGCGTCGAACGGGATTAATGCAGAAGGAGGTGAGTGTGGTCTTTCATATTTGCTCTTTTCGTAGTTTGTGGTCTGATCATTCAATCAAAACATTATTAATGTTAGTAGTTGGTTCGTATCCCACACGGTTTTGGTCAATTAGTCATCGATTTATATGAATTATACCAATCGATAATGTAGTAATTGGGCAAGGGTGAGAGGAGTTTCTCTAGAAATGGGCAGGGAATCGTGTCGTAGCTAATTTATTGGTTTATGGTAGTTGAGCTAATTTATTGAATTAAAATGTAATATTGTTGATAAGTCTATTAGAAGGATTTACGATTATTTTAATTTCGTTTTTAGTTTGATCTTTGATCTTTGAACAATACGTATTATGTAAGTTGTTCACTGAATTAGTGTCATTACAGTGCCTGCGAATTACTCGTGATTGGACCGAGGATCCCAAGCGTCGAACGGGATTCATGCAGAAGGAGGTGAGTGTGGTCTTTCATTTTTGCTCTTTTCGTAGTTTGTGGTCTGATCAATCAATCAAAACATTACTAATGTTAGTAGCTGGTTCGTATCCCACACGGTTTTGGTCAATTAGTCATCGATTTATATGAATTATACCAATCGATAATGTAGTAATTGGGCAAGGGTGAGAGGAGTTTCTCTAGAAATGGGCAGGGAATCGTGTCGTAGCTAATTTATTGGTTTATGGTAGTTGAGCTAATTTATTGAATTAAAATGTAATATTGTTGATAAGTCTATTAGAAGGATTTAGGATTATTTTAATTTCGTTTTTAGTTTGATCTTTGATCTTTGAACAATACGTATTATGTAAGTTGTTCACTGAATTAGTGTCATTACAGTGCCTGCGAATTACTCGTGATTGGACCGAGGATCCCAAGCGTCGAACGGGATTAATGCAGAAGGAGGTGAGTGTGGTCTTTCATATTTGCTCTTTTCGTAGTTTGTGGTCTGATCAATCAATCAAAACATTATTAATGTTAGTAGTTGGTTCGTATCCCACACGGTTTTGGTCAATTAGTCATCGATTTATATGAATTATACCAATCGATAATGTAGTAATTGGGCAAGGGTGAGAGGAGTTTCTCTAGAAATGGGCAGGGAATCGTGTCGTAGCTAATTTATTGGTTTATGGTAGTTGAGCTAATTTATTGAATTAAAATGTAATATTGTTGATAAGTCCATTAGAAGGATTTAGGATTATTTTAATTTCGTTTTTAGTATGATCTTTGATCTTTGAACAATACGTATTATGTAAGTTGTTCACTGAATTAGTGTCATTACAGTGCCTGCGAATTACTCGTGATTGGACCGAGGATCCCAAGCGTCGAACGGGATTCATGCAGAAGGAGGTGAGTGTGGTCTTTCATTTTTGCTCTTTTCGTAGTTTGTGGTCTGATCAATCAATCAAAATATTACTAATGTTAGTAGCTGGTTCGTATCCCACACGGTTTTGGTCAATTAGTCATCGATTTATATGAATTATACCAATCGATAATGTAGTAATTGGGCAAGGGTGAGAGGAGTTTCTCTAGAAATGGGCAGGGAATCGTGTCGTAACTAATTTATTGGTTTATGGTAGTTGAGCTAATTTATTGAATTAAAATGTAATATTGTTGATAAGTCTATTAGAAGGATTTAGGATTATTTTAATTTCGTTTTTAGTATGATCTTTGATCTTTGAACAATACGTATTATGTAAGTTGTTCACTGAATTAGTGTCATTACAGTGCCTGCGAATTACTCGTGATTGGACCGAGGATCCCAAGCGTCGAACGGGATTCATGCAGAAGGAGGTGAGTGTGGTCTTTCATTTTTGCTCTTTTCGTAGTTTGTGGTCTGATCAATCAATCAAAACATTACTAATGTTAGTAGCTGGTTCGTATCCCACACGGTTTTGGTCAATTAGTCATCGATTTATATGAATTATACCAATCGATAATGTAGTAATTGGGCGAGGGTGAGAGGAGTTTCTCTAGAAATGGGCAGGGAATCGTGTCGTAGCTAATTTATTGGTTTATGGTAGTTGAGCTAATTTATTGAATTAAAATGTAATATTGTTGATAAGTCTATTAGAAGGATTTAGGATTATTTTAATTTCGTTTTTAGTTTGATCTTTGATCTTTGAACAATACGTATTATGTAAGTTGTTCACTGAATTAGTGTCATTACAGTGCCTGCGAATTACTCGTGATTGGACCGAGGATCCCAAGCGTCGAACGGGATTAATGCAGAAGGAGGTGAGTGTGGTCTTTCATATTTGCTCTTTTCGTAGTTTGTGGTCTGATCAATCAATCAAAACATTATTAATGTTAGTAGTTGGTTCGTATCCCACACGGTTTTGGTCAATTAGTCATCGATTTATATGAATTATACCAATCGATAATGTAGTAATTGGGCAAGGGTGAGAGGAGTTTCTCTAGAAATGGGCAGGGAATCGTGTCGTAGCTAATTTATTGGTTTATGGTAGTTGAGCTAATTTATTGAATTAAAATGTAATATTGTTGATAAGTCTATTAGAAGGATTTAGGATTATTTTAATTTCTTTTTTAGTTTGATCTTTGATCTTTGAACAATACGTATTATGTAAGTTGTTCACTGAATTAGTGTCATTACAGTGCCTGCGAATTACTCGTGATTGGACCGAGGATCCCAAGCGTCGAACGGGATTAATGCAGAAGGAGGTGAGTGTGGTCTTTCATATTTGCTCTTTTCGTAGTTTGTGGTCTGATCAATCAATCAAAACATTATTAATGTTAGTAGTTGGTTCGTATCCCACACGGTTTTGGTCAATTAGTCATCGATTTATATGAATTATACCAATCGATAATGTAGTAATTGGGCAAGGGTGAGAGGAGTTTCTCTAGAAATGGGCAGGGAGTCGTGTCGTAGCTAATTTATTGGTTTATGGTAGTTGAGCTAATTTATTGAATTAAAATGTAATATTGTTGATAAGTCCATTAGAAGGATTTAGGATTATTTTAATTTCGTTTTTAGTTTGATCTTTGATCTTTGAACAATACGTATTATGTAAGTTGTTCACTGAATTAGTGTCATTACAGTGCCTGCGAATTACTCGTGATTGGACCGAGGATCCCAAGCGTCGAACGGGATTCATGCAGAAGGAGGTGAGTGTGGTCTTTCATATTTGCTCTTTTCGTAGTTTGTGGTCTGATCAATCAATCAAAACATTATTAATGTTAGTAGTTGGTTCGTATCCCACACGGTTTTGGTCAATTAGTCATCGATTTATATGAATTATACCAATCGATAATGTAGTAATTGGGCAAGGGTGAGAGGAGTTTCTCTAGAAATGGGCAGGGAATCGTGTCGTAGCTAATTTATTGGTTTATGGTAGTTGAGCTAATTTATTGAATTAAAATGTAATATTGTTGATAAGTCTATTAGAAGGATTTAGGATTATTTTAATTTCGTTTTTAGTATGATCTTTGATCTTTGAACAATACGTATTATGTAAGTTGTTCACTGAATTAGTGTCATTACAGTGCCTGCGAATTACTCGTGATTGGACCGAGGATCCCAAGCGTCGAACGGGATTCATGCAGAAGGAGGTGAGTGTGGTCTTTCATATTTGCTCTTTTCGTAGTTTGTGGTCTGATCAATCAATCAAAACATTATTAATGTTAGTAGTTGGTTCGTATCCCACACGGTTTTGGTCAATTAGTCATCGATTTATATGAATTATACCAATCGATAATGTAGTAATTGGGCAAGGGTGAGAGGAGTTTCTCTAGAAATGGGCAGGGAATCGTGTCGTAGCTAATTTATTGGTTTATGGTAGTTGAGCTAATTTATTGAATTAAAATGTAATATTGTTGATAAGTCTATTAGAAGGATTTAGGATTATTTTAATTTCGTTTTTAGTATGATCTTTGATCTTTGAACAATACGTATTATGTAAGTTGTTCACTGAATTAGTGTCATTACAGTGCCTACGAATTACTCGTGATTGGACCGAGGATCCCAAGCGTCGAACGGGATTAATGCAGAAGGAGGTGAGTGTGGTCTTTCATATTTGCTCTTTTCGTAGTTTGTGGTCTGATCAATCAATCAAAACATTATTAATGTTAGTAGTTGGTTCGTATCCCACACGGTTTTGGTCAATTAGTCATCGATTTATATGAATTATACCAATCGATAATGTAGTAATTGGGCAAGGGTGAGAGGAGTTTCTCTAGAAATGGGCAGGGAATCGTGTCGTAGCTAATTTATTGGTTTATGGTAGTTGAGCTAATTTATTGAATTAAAATGTAATATTGTTGATAAGTCTATTAGAAGGATTTAGGATTATTTTAATTTCGTTTTTAGTATGATCTTTGATCTTTGAACAATACGTATTATGTAAGTTGTTCACTGAATTAGTGTCATTACAGTGCCTACGAATTACTCGTGATTGGACCGAGGATCCCAAGCGTCGAACGGGATTAATGCAGAAGGAGGTGAGTGTGGTCTTTCATATTTGCTCTTTTCGTAGTTTGTGGTCTGATCAATCAATCAAAACATTATTAATGTTAGTAGTTGGTTCGTATCCCACACGGTTTGGTCAATTAGTCATCGATTTATATGAATTATACCAATCGATAATGTAGTAATTGGGCAAGGGTGAGAGGAGTTTCTCTAGAAATGGGCAGGGAATCGTGTCGTAGCTAATTTATTGGTTTATGGTAGTTGAGCTAATTTATTGAATTAAAATGTAATATTGTTGATAAGTCCATTAGAAGGATTTAGGATTATTTTAATTTCGTTTTTAGTATGATCTTTGATCTTTGAACAATACGTATTATGTAAGTTGTTCACTGAATTAGTGTCATTACAGTGCCTGCGAATTACTCGTGATTGGACCGAGGATCCCAAGCGTCGAACGGGATTCATGCAGAAGGAGGTGAGTGTGGTCTTTCATTTTTGCTCTTTTCGTAGTTTGTGGTCTGATCAATCAATCAAAACATTACTAATGTTAGTAGCTGGTTCGTATCCCACACGGTTTTGGTCAATTAGTCATCGATTTATATGAATTATACCAATCGATAATGTAGTAATTGGGCAAGGGTGAGAGGAGTTTCTCTAGAAATGGGCAGGGAATCGTGTCGTAGCTAATTTATTGGTTTATGGTAGTTGAGCTAATTTATTGAATTAAAATGTAATATTGTTGATAAGTCTATTAGAAGGATTTAGGATTATTTTAATTTCGTTTTTAGTTTGATCTTTGATCTTTGAACAATACGTATTATGTAAGTTGTTCACTGAATTAGTGTCATTACAGTGCCTGCGAATTACTCGTGATTGGACCGAGGATCCCAAGCGTCGAACGGGATTAATGCAGAAGGAGGTGAGTGTGGTCTTTCATATTTGCTCTTTTCGTAGTTTGTGGTCTGATCAATCAATCAAAACATTATTAATGTTAGTAGTTGGTTCGTATCCCACACGGTTTTGGTCAATTAGTCATCGATTTATATGAATTATACCAATCGATAATGTAGTAATTGGGCAAGGGTGAGAGGAGTTTCTCTAGAAATGGGCAGGGAATCGTGTCGTAGCTAATTTATTGGTTTATGGTAGTTGAGCTAATTTATTGAATTAAAATGTAATATTGTTGATAAGTCCATTAGAAGGATTTAGGATTATTTTAATTTCGTTTTTAGTATGATCTTTGATCTTTGAACAATACGTATTATGTAAGTTGTTCACTGAATTAGTGTCATTACAGTGCCTGCGAATTACTCGTGATTGGACCGAGGATCCCAAGCGTCGAACGGGATTCATGCAGAAGGAGGTGAGTGTGGTCTTTCATTTTTGCTCTTTTCGTAGTTTGTGGTCTGATCAATCAATCAAAACATTACTAATGTTAGTAGCTGGTTCGTATCCCACACGGTTTTGGTCAATTAGTCATCGATTTATATGAATTATACCAATCGATAATGTAGTAATTGGGCAAGGGTGAGAGGAGTTTCTCTAGAAATGGGCAGGGAATCGTGTCGTAACTAATTTATTGGTTTATGGTAGTTGAGCTAATTTATTGAATTAAAATGTAATATTGTTGATAAGTCTATTAGAAGGATTTAGGATTATTTTAATTTCGTTTTTAGTTTGATCTTTGATCTTTGAACAATACGTATTATGTAAGTTGTTCACTGAATTAGTGTCATTACAGTGCCTGCGAATTACTCGTGATTGGACCGAGGATCCCAAGCGTCGAACGGGATTAATGCAGAAGGAGGTGAGTGTGGTCTTTCATATTTGCTCTTTTCGTAGTTTGTGGTCTGATCAATCAATCAAAACATTATTAATGTTAGTAGTTGGTTCGTATCCCACACGGTTTTGGTCAATTAGTCATCGATTTATATGAATTATACCAATCGATAATGTAGTAATTGGGCAAGGGTGAGAGGAGTTTCTCTAGAAATGGGCAGGGAGTCGTGTCGTAGCTAATTTATTGGTTTATGGTAGTTGAGCTAATTTATTGAATTAAAATGTAATATTGTTGATAAGTCCATTAGAAGGATTTAGGATTATTTTAATTTCGTTTTTAGTATGATCTTTGATCTTTGAACAATACGTATTATGTAAGTTGTTCACTGAATTAGTGTCATTACAGTGCCTGCGAATTACTCGTGATTGGACCGAGGATCCCAAGCGTCGAACGGGATTCATGCAGAAGGAGGTGAGTGTGGTCTTTCATTTTTGCTCTTTTCGTAGTTTGTGGTCTGATCAATCAATCAAAACATTACTAATGTTAGTAGCTGGTTCGTATCCCACACGGTTTTGGTCAATTAGTCATCGATTTATATGAATTATACCAATCGATAATGTAGTAATTGGGCAAGGGTGAGAGGAGTTTCTCTAGAAATGGGCAGGGAATCGTGTCGTAACTAATTTATTGGTTTATGGTAGTTGAGCTAATTTATTGAATTAAAATGTAATATTGTTGATAAGTCTATTAGAAGGATTTAGGATTATTTTAATTTCGTTTTTAGTTTGATCTTTGATCTTTGAACAATACGTATTATGTAAGTTGTTCACTGAATTAGTGTCATTACAGTGCCTGCGAATTACTCGTGATTGGACCGAGGATCCCAAGCGTCGAACGGGATTAATGCAGAAGGAGGTGAGTGTGGTCTTTCATATTTGCTCTTTTCGTAGTTTGTGGTCTGATCAATCAATCAAAACATTATTAATGTTAGTAGTTGGTTCGTATCCCACACGGTTTTGGTCAATTAGTCATCGATTTATATGAATTATACCAATCGATAATGTAGTAATTGGGCAAGGGTGAGAGGAGTTTCTCTAGAAATGGGCAGGGAGTCGTGTCATAGCTAATTTATTGGTTTATGGTAGTTGAGCTAATTTATTGAATTAAAATGTAATATTGTTGATAAGTCCATTAGAAGGATTTAGGATTATTTTAATTTCGTTTTTAGTTTGATCTTTGATCTTTGAACAATACGTATTATGTAAGTTGTTCACTGAATTAGTGTCATTACAGTGCCTGCGAATTACTCGTGATTGGACCGAGGATCCCAAGCGTCGAACGGGATTAATGCAGAAGGAGGTGAGTGTGGTCTTTCATATTTGCTCTTTTCATAGTTTGTGGTCTGGTCAATCAATCAAAACATTATTAATGTTAGTAGTTGGTTCGTATCCCACACGGTTTTGGTCAATTAGTCATCGATTTATATGAATTATACCAATCGATAATGTAGTAATTGGGCAAGGGTGAGAGGAGTTTCTCTAGAAATGGGCAGGGAATCGTGTCGTAGCTAATTTATTGGTTTATGGTAGTTGAGCTAATTTATTGAATTAAAATGTAATATTGTTGATAAGTCTATTAGAAGGATTTAGGATTATTTTAAGTTCGTTTTTAGTATGATCTTTGATCTTTGAACAATACGTATTATGTAAGTTGTTCACTGAATTAGTGTCATTACAGTGCCTGCGAATTACTCGTGATTGGACCGAGGATCCCAAGCGTCGAACGGGATTCATGCAGAAGGAGGTGAGTGTGGTCTTTCATATTTACTCTTTTCGTAGTTTGTGGTCTGATCAATCAATCAAAACATTATTAATGTTAGTAGTTGGTTCGTATCCCACACGGTTTTGGTCAATTAGTCATCGATTTATATGAATTATTCCAATCGATAATGTAGTAATTGGGCAAGGGTGAGAGGAGTTTCTCTAGAAATGGGCAGGGAATCGTGTCGTAGCTAATTTATTGGTTTATGGTAGTTGAGCTAATTTATTGAATTAAAATGTAATATTGTTGATAAGTCTATTAGAAGGATTTAGGATTATTTTAAGTTCGTTTTTAGTATGATCTTTGATCTTTGAACAATACGTATTATGTAAGTTGTTCACTGAATTAGTGTCATTACAGTGCCTGCGAATTACTCGTGATTGGACCGAGGATCCCAAGCGTCGAACGGGATTAATGCAGAAGGAGGTGAGTGTGGTCTTTCATATTTGCTCTTTTCATAGTTTGTGGTCTGGTCAATCAATCAAAACATTATTAATGTTAGTAGTTGGTTCGTATCCCACACGGTTTTGGTCAATTAGTCATCGATTTATATGAATTATACCAATCGATAATGTAGTAATTGGGCAAAGGTGCGAGGAGTTTCTCTAGAAATGGGCAGGGAATCGTGTCGTAGCTAATTTATTGGTTTATGGTAGTTGAGCTAATTTATTGAATTAAAATGTAATATTGTTGATAAGTCTATTAGAAGGATTTAGGATAATTTTAATTTCGTTTTTAGTATGATCTTTGATCTTTGAACAATACGTATTATGTAAGTTGTTCACTGAATTAGTGTCATTCCAGTGCCTGCGAATTACTCGTGATTGGACCGAGGATCCCAAGCGTCGAACGGGATTCATGCAGAAGGAGGTGAGTGTGGTCTTTCATATTTGCTCTTTTCGTAGTTTGTGGTCTGATCAATCAATCAAAACATTACTAATGTTAGTAGTTGGTTCGTATCCCACACGGTTTTGGCCAATTAGTCATCGATTTATATGAATTATACCAATCGATAATGTAGTAATTGGGCAAGGGTGAGAGGAGTTTCTCTAGAAATGGGCAGGGAATCGTGTCGTAGCTAATTTATTGGTTTATGGTAGTTGAGCTAATTTATTGAATTAAAATGTAATATTGTTGATAAGTCTATTAGAAGGATTTAGGATTATTTTAATTTCGTTTTTAGTTTGATCTTTGATCTTTGAACAATACGTATTATGTAAGTTGTTCACTGAATTAGTGTCATTACAGTGCCTGCGAATTACTCGTGATTGGACCTAGGATCCCAAGCCTCGAACGGGATTCATGCAGAAGGAGGTGAGTGTGGTCTTTCATATTTGCTCTTTTCGTAGTTTGTGGTCTGATCAATCAATCAAAACATTATTAATGTTAGTAGTTGGTTCGTATCCCACACGGTTTTGGTCAATTAGTCATCGATTTATATGAATTATACCAATCGATAATGTAGTAATTGGGCAAGGGTGAGATGAGTTTCTCTAGAAATGGGCAGGGAATCGTGTCGTAGCTAATTTATTGGTTTATGGTAGTTGAGCTAATTTATTGAATTAAAATGTAATATTGTTGATAAGTCTATTAGAAGGATTTAGGATTATTTTAATTTCGTTTTTAGTATGATCTTTGATCTTTGAACAATACGTATTATGTAAGTTGTTCACTGAATTAGTGTCATTACAGTGCCTACGAATTACTCGTGATTGGACCGAGGATCCCAAGCGTCGAACGGGATTAATGCAGAAGGAGGTGAGTGTGGTCTTTCATATTTGCTCTTTTCGTAGTTTGTGGTCTGATCAATCAATCAAAACATTATTAATGTTAGTAGTTGGTTCGTATCCCACACGGTTTTGGTCAATTAGTCATCGATTTATATGAATTATACCAATCGATAATGTAGTAATTGGGCAAGGGTGAGAGGAGTTTCTCTAGAAATGGGCAGGGAGTCGTGTCGTAGCTAATTTATTGGTTTATGGTAGTTGAGCTAATTTATTGAATTAAAATGTAATATTGTTGATAAGTCCATTAGAAGGATTTAGGATTATTTTAATTTCGTTTTTAGTATGATCTTTGATCTTTGAACAATACGTATTATGTAAGTTGTTCACTGAATTAGTGTCATTACAGTGCCTGCGAATTACTCGTGATTGGACCGAGGATCCCAAGCGTCGAACGGGATTCATGCAGAAGGAGGTGAGTGTGGTCTTTCATATTTGCTCTTTTCGTAGTTTGTGGTCTGATCAATCAATCAAAACATTATTAATGTTAGTAGTTGGTTCGTATCCCACACGGTTTTGGTCAATTAGTCATCGATTTATATGAATTATACCAATCGATAATGTAGTAATTGGGCAAGGGTGAGAGGAGTTTCTCTAGAAATGGGCAGGGAATCGTGTCGTAGCTAATTTATTGGTTTATGGTAGTTGAGCTAATTTATTGAATTAAAATGTAATATTGTTGATAAGTCCATTAGAAGGATTTAGGATTATTTTAATTTCGTTTTTAGTATGATCTTTGATCTTTGAACAATACGTATTATGTAAGTTGTTCACTGAATTAGTGTCATTACAGTGCCTGCGAATTACTCGTGATTGGGCCGAGGATCCCAAGCGTCGAACGGGATTCATGCAGAAGGAGGTGAGTGTGGTCTTTCATATTTGCTCTTTTCGTAGTTTGTGGTCTGATCAATCAATCAAAACATTATTAATGTTAGTAGTTGGTTCGTATCCCACACGGTTTTGGTCAATTAGTCATCGATTTATATGAATTATACCAATCGATAATGTAGTAATTGGGCAAGGGTGAGAGGAGTTTCTCTAGAAATGGGCAGGGAATCGTGTCGTAGCTAATTTATTGGTTTATGGTAGTTGAGCTAATTTATTGAATTAAAATGTAATATTGTTGATAAGTCTATTAGAAGGATTTAGGATTATTTTAATTTCGTTTTTAGTATGATCTTTGATCTTTGAACAATACGTATTATGTAAGTTGTTCACTGAATTAGTGTCATTACAGTGCCTACGAATTACTCGTGATTGGACCGAGGATCCCAAGCGTCGAACGGGATTAATGCAGAAGGAGGTGAGTGTGGTCTTTCATATTTGCTCTTTTCGTAGTTTGTGGTCTGATCAATCAATCAAAACATTATTAATGTTAGTAGTTGGTTCGTATCCCACACGGTTTTGGTCAATTAGTCATCGATTTATATGAATTATACCAATCGATAATGTAGTAATTGGGCAAGGGTGAGAGGAGTTTCTCTAGAAATGGGCAGGGAATCGTGTCGTAGCTAATTTATTGGTTTATGATAGTTGAGCTAATTTATTGAATAAAAATGTAATATTGTTGATAAGTCTATTAGAAGGATTTAGGATTATTTTAATTTCGTTTTTAGTATGATCTTTGATCTTTGAACAATACGTATTATGTAAGTTGTTCACTGAATTAGTGTCATTACAGTGCCTGCGAATTACTCGTGATTGGACCGAGGATCCCAACCGTCGAACGGGATTCATGCAGAAGGAGGTGAGTGTGGTCTTTCATATTTGCTCTTTTCGTAGTTTGTGGTCTGATCAATCAATCAAAACATTATGGGGTAAATGGTGAGAGGAGGAGAGGAAATACTCTATAAATTAGCAGGGAAGTGAATTTGGCCGCGTTGAAGTTGTTACAATTGGAGTATGAAGAATAGCAGGAGGTATAAACGCGTTCTTTGATTTTTTGCCTTTGATCTTTGATCTTTAATCTCTGATCTTAAATTTAGGTGCGTCTCTTTGACGAATCGGTCATTCTGGATCCTAAGTAGGCAAAGAAGAGAAAGGGCAAACAGCGTAAGGCTATACTGAAGACTCTTAGTTGATGATCTACTAATCGATAATCAATCGATATCTTCCCAATTATCAATAGGTCACTTATTATGTTAGTTCCCATGAAATTGTTACTCTACCTGATTTGTGTTGTTTGTTTATATTTCAATTGTTACATTGTTGTTATCGTGAATTTAAATGAAGTATGAAAGATTTTATTGAAGATATTAGCGCCCGAGTGCGGCTACCGTATCCTGTACAAGAAGCGCTGCAGGAAGCTCATGGTGTACGATGGACGCTGATTGATTATTGATTGCCTGGTTTATTTATTTATTGATTGATTGATTTCGTGACCTCACTCATTTACACATTCACATTTCTTACTGTTCATATGTTGGTACTCGTTGGTCTCATGATTATTGATTGATTTGATGGAATAAATCGATTAATTTTCACACCTTGCTATGTTTTTCGTTGACCAGTTTTTGTGTCGACACGATCACTCTTATGTATTTAAAGGAGGAAAAGTGATGTAATGAATTCATAGATTGTTCTGAAAACCGTATTATGTTGAACTGTGTGTTCCTTTACTTAATTCTTTTTCAAATAGTTATAATATTGTAATAAAAATATCATTATTAATCATAAAATGTCATTATTAATTTATAAAAAATATCATTATTTATTATCTTCGCAATACAGTATGGTATTCGGACAGGACTCGTGGTTCCACAACTTCACGCAGTGTATCGCGCGCACCATATCGCCCGAGGTACGTTAGGCTCAATGTAGATATCGATTTTCTGAATAAAATCAATATTTTGTGTTTAATTTGATCTTTGATATTTGAAGAAAACGTATTATTTCCCCCGTAGCCATGCTTATCTCAAGGGTAGTACTTGAGGTTCGTATCCCGCACGATTTTTTTCAATTAGTTATCGAATGATTGTATAATATCAATCGATAATGTAGTAATTGGGCAAAGGTGCGAGGAGTTTCTCTAGAAATGGGCAGGGAATCGTGTCGTAGCTAATTTATTGGTTTATGGTAATTGAGCTAATTTATTGAATTAAAATGTAATATTGTTGATAAGTCCATTAGAAGGATTTAGGATTATTTTAATTTCGTTTTTAGTATGATCTTTGATCTTTGAACAATACGTATTATGTAAGTTGTTCACTGAATTAGTGTCATTCCAGTGCCTGCGAATTACTCGTGATTGGACCGAGGATCCCAAGCGTCGAACGGGATTCATGCAGAAAGAGGTGAGTGTGGTCTTTCATATTTGCTCTTTTCGTAGTTTGTGGTCTGATCAATCAACCAAAACATTACTAATGTTAGTAGTTGGTTCGTATCCCACACGGTTTTGGCCAATTAGTCATCGATTTATATGAATTATACCAATCGATAATGTAGTAATTGGGCAAGGGTGAGAGTAGTTTCTCTAGAAATGGGCAGGGAATCGTGTCGTAGCTAATTTATTGGTTTATGGTAGTTGACCTAATTTATTGAATTAAAATGTAATATTGTTGATAAGTCTATTAGAAGGATTTAGGATTATTTTAATTTCGTTTTTAGTATGATCTTTGATCTTTGAACAATACGTATTATGTAAGTTGTTCACTGAATTAGTGTCATTACAGTGCCTGCGAATTACTCGTGATTGGACCGAGGATCCCAAGCGTCGAACGGGATTCATGCAGAAGGAGGTGAGTGTGGTCTTTCATTTTTGCTCTTTTCGTAGTTTGTGGTCTGATCAATCAATCAAAACATTATGGGGTAAATGGTGAGAGGAGGAGAGGAAATACTCTATAAATTAGCAGGGTAGTGAATTTGGCCGCGTTGAAGTTGTTACAATTGGAGTATGAAGAATAGCAGGAGGTATAAACGCGTTCTTTGATTTTTTGCCTTTGATCTTTGATCTTTAATCTCTGATCTTAAATTTAGGTGCGTCTCTTTGACGAATCGGTCATTCTGGATCCTAAGTAGGCAAAGAAGAGAAAGGGCAAGCAGCGTAAGGCTATACTGAAGACTCTTAGTTGATGATCTACTAATCGATAATCAATCGATATCTTCCCAATTATCAATAGGTCACTTATTATGTTAGTTCCCATGAAATTGTTACTCTACCTGATTTGTGTTGTTTGTTTATATTTCAATTGTTACATTGTTGTTATCGTGAATTTAAATGAAGTATGAAAGATTTTATTGAAGATATTAGCGCCCGAGTGCGGCTACCGTATCCTGTACAAGAAGCGCTGCAGGAAGCTCATGGTGTACGATGGACCTGATTGATTATTGATTGCCTGGTTTATTTATTTATTGATTGATTGATTTCGTGACCTCACTCATTTACACATTCACATTTCTTACTGTTCATATGTTGGTACTCGTTGGTCTCATGATTATTGATTGATTTGATGGAATAAATCGATTAATTTTCACACCTTGCTATGTTTTTCGTTGACCAGTTTTTGTGTCGACACGATCACTCTTATGTATTTAAAGGAGGAAAAGTGATGTAATGAATTCATAGATTGTTCTGAAAACCGTATTATGTTGAACTGTGTGTTCCTTTACTTAATTCTTTTTCAAATAGTTTTAATATTGTAATAAAAATATCATTATTAATCATAAAATATCATTATTAATTTATAAAAATATCATTATTTATTATCTTCGCAATACAGTATGGTATTCGGACAGGACTCGTGGTTCCACAACTTCACGCAGTGTATCGCGCGCACCATATCGCCCGAGGTACGTTAGGCTCAATGTAGATATCGATTTTCTGAATAAAATCAATATTTTGTGTTTAATTTGATCTTTGATATTTGAAGAAAACGTATTATTTCTCCCGTAGCCATGCTTATCGCAAGGGTAGTACTTGAGGTTCGTATCCCACACGATTTTTTTTCAATTAGTTATCGAATGATTGTATAATATCAATCGATAATGTAGTAATTGGGCAAAGGTGCGAGGAGTTTCTCTAGAAATGGGCAGGGAATCGTGTCGTAGCTAATTTATTGGTTTATGGTAGTTGAGCTAATTTATTGAATTAAAATGTAATATTGTTGATAAGTCTATTAGAAGGATTTAGGATAATTTTAATTTCGTTTTTAGTATGATCTTTGATCTTTGAACAATACGTATTATGTAAGTTGTTCACTGAATTAGTGTCATTCCAGTGCCTGCGAATTACTCGTGATTGGACCGAGGATCCCAAGCGTCGAACGGGATTCATGCAGAAGGAGGTGAGTGTGGTCTTTCATATTTGCTCTTTTCGTAGTTTGTGGTCTGATCAATCAATCAAAACATTACTAATGTTAGTAGTTGGTTCGTATCCCACACGGTTTTGGCCAATTAGTCATCGATTTATATGAATTATACCAATCGATAATGTAGTAATTGGGCAAGGGTGAGAGTAGTTTCTCTAGAAATGGGCAGGGAATCGTGTCGTAGCTAATTTATTGGTTTATGGTAGTTGACCTAATTTATTGAATTAAAATGTAATATTGTTGATAAGTCTATTAGAAGGATTTAGGATTATTTTAATTTCGTTTTTAGTATGATCTTTGATCTTTGAACAATACGTATTATGTAAGTTGTTCACTGAATTAGTGTCATTACAGTGCCTGCGAATTACTCGTGATTGGACCGAGGATCCCAAGCGTCGAACGGGATTCATGCAGAAGGAGGTGAGTGTGGTCTTTCATATTTGCTCTTTTCGTAGTTTGTGGTCTGATCAATCAATCAAAACATTATTAATGTTAGTAGTTGGTTCGTATCCCACACGGTTTTGGTCAATTAGTCATCGATTTATATGAATTATACCAATCGATAATGTAGTAATTGGGCAAGGGTGAGAGGAGTTTCTCTAGAAATGGGCAGGGAATCGTGTCGTAGCTAATTTATTGGTTTATGGTAGTTGAGCTAATTTATTGAATTAAAATGTAATATTGTTGATAAGTCTATTAGAAGGATTTAGGATTATTTTAATTTCGTTTTTAGTTTGATCTTTGATCTTTGAACAATACGTATTATGTAAGTTGTTCACTGAATTAGTGTCATTACAGTGCCTGCGAATTACTCGTGATTGGACCTAGGATCCCAAGCCTCGAACGGGATTCATGCAGAAGGAGGTGAGTGTGGTCTTTCATATTTGCTCTTTTCGTAGTTTGTGGTCTGATCAATCAATCAAAACATAATTAATGTTAGTAGTTGGTTCGTATCCCACACGGTTTTGGTCAATTAGTCATCGATTTATATGAATTATACCAATCGATAATGTAGTAATTGGGCAAGGGTGAGAGGAGTTTCTCTAGAAATGGGCAGGGAATCGTGTCGTAGCTAATTTATTGGTTTATGGTAGTTGAGCTAATTTATTGAATTAAAATGTAATATTGTTGATAAGTCTATTAGAAGGATTTAGGATTATTTTAATTTCGTTTTTAGTATGATCTTTGATCTTTGAACAATACGTATTATGTAAGTTGTTCACTGAATTAGTGTCATTACAGTGCCTACGAATTACTCGTGATTGGACCGAGGATCCCAAGCGTCGAACGGGATTAATGCAGAAGGAGGTGAGTGTGGTCTTTCATATTTGCTCTTTTCGTAGTTTGTGGTCTGATCAATCAATCAAAACATTATTAATGTTAGTAGTTGGTTCGTATCCCACACGGTTTTGGTCAATTAGTCATCGATTTATATGAATTATACCAATCGATAATGTAGTAATTGGGCAAGGGTGAGAGGAGTTTCTCTAGAAATGGGCAGGGAATCGTGTCGTAGCTAATTTATTGGTTTATGGTAGTTGAGCTAATTTATTGAATTAAAATGTAATATTGTTGATAAGTCCATTAGAAGGATTTAGGATTATTTTAATTTCGTTTTTAGTATGATCTTTGATCTTTGAACAATACGTATTATGTAAGTTGTTCACTGAATTAGTGTCATTACAGTGCCTGCGAATTACTCGTGATTGGGCCGAGGATCCCAAGCGTCGAACGGGATTCATGCAGAAGGAGGTGAGTGTGGTCTTTCATATTTGCTCTTTTCGTAGTTTGTGGTCTGATCAATCAATCAAAACATTATTAATGTTAGTAGTTGGTTCGTATCCCACACGGTTTTGGTCAATTAGTCATCGATTTATATGAATTATACCAATCGATAATGTAGTAATTGGGCAAGGGTGAGAGGAGTTTCTCTAGAAATGGGCAGGGAATCGTGTCGTAGCTAATTTATTGGTTTATGGTAGTTGAGCTAATTAATTGAATTAAAATGTAATATTGTTGATAAGTCTATTAGAAGGATTTAGGATTATTTTAATTTCGTTTTTAGTATGATCTTTGATCTTTGAACAATACGTATTATGTAAGTTGTTCACTGAATTAGTGTCATTACAGTGCCTACGAATTACTCGTGATTGGACCGAGGATCCCAAGCGTCGAACGGGATTAATGCAGAAGGAGGTGAGTGTGGTCTTTCATATTTGCTCTTTTCGTAGTTTGTGGTCTGATCAATCAATCAAAACATTATTAATGTTAGTAGTTGGTTCGTATCCCACACGGTTTTGGTCAATTAGTCATCGATTTATATGAATTATACCAATCGATAATGTAGTAATTGGGCAAGGGTGAGAGGAGTTTCTCTAGAAATGGGCAGGGAATCGTGTCGTAGCTAATTTATTGGTTTATGATAGTTGAGCTAATTTATTGAATAAAAATGTAATATTGTTGATAAGTCTATTAGAAGGATTTAGGATTATTTTAATTTCGTTTTTAGTATGATCTTTGATCTTTGAACAATACGTATTATGTAAGTTGTTCACTGAATTAGTGTCATTACAGTGCCTGCGAATTACTCGTGATTGGACCGAGGATCCCAACCGTCGAACGGGATTCATGCAGAAGGAGGTGAGTGTGGTCTTTCATATTTGCTCTTTTCGTAGTTTGTGGTCTGATCAATCAATCAAAACATTATGGGGTAAATGGTGAGAGGAGGAGAGGAAATACTCTATAAATTAGCAGGGAAGTGAATTTGGCCGCGTTGAAGTTGTTACAATTGGAGTATGAAGAATAGCAGGAGGTATAAACGCGTTCTTTGATTTTTTGCCTTTGATCTTTGATCTTTAATCTCTGATCTTAAATTTAGGTGCGTCTCTTTGACGAATCGGTCATTCTGGATCCTAAGTAGGCAAAGAAGAGAAAGGGCAAACAGCGTAAGGCTATACTGAAGACTCTTAGTTGATGATCTACTAATCGATAATCAATCGATATCTTCCCAATTATCAATAGGTCACTTATTATGTTAGTTCCCATGAAATTGTTACTCTACCTGATTTGTGTTGTTTGTTTATATTTCAATTGTTACATTGTTGTTATCGTGAATTTAAATGAAGTATGAAAGATTTTATTGAAGATATTAGCGCCCGAGTGCGGCTACCGTATCCTGTACAAGAAGCGCTGCAGGAAGCTCATGGTGTACGATGGACGCTGATTGATTATTGATTGCCTGGTTTATTTATTTATTGATTGATTGATTTCGTGACCTCACTCATTTACACATTCACATTTCTTACTGTTCATATGTTGGTACTCGTTGGTCTCATGATTATTGATTGATTTGATGGAATAAATCGATTAATTTTCACACCTTGCTATGTTTTTCGTTGACCAGTTTTTGTGTCGACACGATCACTCTTATGTATTTAAAGGAGGAAAAGTGATGTAATGAATTCATAGATTGTTCTGAAAACCGTATTATGTTGAACTGTGTGTTCCTTTACTTAATTCTTTTTCAAATAGTTATAATATTGTAATAAAAATATCATTATTAATCATAAAATGTCATTATTAATTTATAAAAAATATCATTATTTATTATCTTCGCAATACAGTATGGTATTCGGACAGGACTCGTGGTTCCACAACTTCACGCAGTGTATCGCGCGCACCATATCGCCCGAGGTACGTTAGGCTCAATGTAGATATCGATTTTCTGAATAAAATCAATATTTTGTGTTTAATTTGATCTTTGATATTTGAAGAAAACGTATTATTTCCCCCGTAGCCATGCTTATCTCAAGGGTAGTACTTGAGGTTCGTATCCCGCACGATTTTTTTCAATTAGTTATCGAATGATTGTATAATATCAATCGATAATGTAGTAATTGGGCAAAGGTGCGAGGAGTTTCTCTAGAAATGGGCAGGGAATCGTGTCGTAGCTAATTTATTGGTTTATGGTAATTGAGCTAATTTATTGAATTAAAATGTAATATTGTTGATAAGTCCATTAGAAGGATTTAGGATTATTTTAATTTCGTTTTTAGTATGATCTTTGATCTTTGAACAATACGTATTATGTAAGTTGTTCACTGAATTAGTGTCATTCCAGTGCCTGCGAATTACTCGTGATTGGACCGAGGATCCCAAGCGTCGAACGGGATTCATGCAGAAAGAGGTGAGTGTGGTCTTTCATATTTGCTCTTTTCGTAGTTTGTGGTCTGATCAATCAACCAAAACATTACTAATGTTAGTAGTTGGTTCGTATCCCACACGGTTTTGGCCAATTAGTCATCGATTTATATGAATTATACCAATCGATAATGTAGTAATTGGGCAAGGGTGAGAGTAGTTTCTCTAGAAATGGGCAGGGAATCGTGTCGTAGCTAATTTATTGGTTTATGGTAGTTGACCTAATTTATTGAATTAAAATGTAATATTGTTGATAAGTCTATTAGAAGGATTTAGGATTATTTTAATTTCGTTTTTAGTATGATCTTTGATCTTTGAACAATACGTATTATGTAAGTTGTTCACTGAATTAGTGTCATTACAGTGCCTGCGAATTACTCGTGATTGGACCGAGGATCCCAAGCGTCGAACGGGATTCATGCAGAAGGAGGTGAGTGTGGTCTTTCATTTTTGCTCTTTTCGTAGTTTGTGGTCTGATCAATCAATCAAAACATTATGGGGTAAATGGTGAGAGGAGGAGAGGAAATACTCTATAAATTAGCAGGGTAGTGAATTTGGCCGCGTTGAAGTTGTTACAATTGGAGTATGAAGAATAGCAGGAGGTATAAACGCGTTCTTTGATTTTTTGCCTTTGATCTTTGATCTTTAATCTCTGATCTTAAATTTAGGTGCATCTCTTTGACGAATCGGTCATTCTGGATCCTAAGTAGGCAAAGAAGAGAAAGGGCAAGCAGCGTAAGGCTATACTGAAGACTCTTAGTTGATGATCTACTAATCGATAATCAATCGATATCTTCCCAATTATCAATAGGTCACTTATTATGTTAGTTCCCATGAAATTGTTACTCTACCTGATTTGTGTTGTTTGTTTATATTTCAATTGTTACATTGTTGTTATCGTGAATTTAAATGAAGTATGAAAGATTTTATTGAAGATATTAGCGCCCGAGTGCGGCTACCGTATCCTGTACAAGAAGCGCTGCAGGAAGCTCATGGTGTACGATGGACCTGATTGATTATTGATTGCCTGGTTTATTTATTTATTGATTGATTGATTTCGTGACCTCACTCATTTACACATTCACATTTCTTACTGTTCATATGTTGGTACTCGTTGGTCTCATGATTATTGATTGATTTGATGGAATAAATCGATTAATTTTCACACCTTGCTATGTTTTTCGTTGACCAGTTTTTGTGTCGACACGATCACTCTTATGTATTTAAAGGAGGAAAAGTGATGTAATGAATTCATAGATTGTTCTGAAAACCGTATTATGTTGAACTGTGTGTTCCTTTACTTAATTCTTTTTCAAATAGTTTTAATATTGTAATAAAAATATCATTATTAATCATAAAATATCATTATTAATTTATAAAAATATCATTATTTATTATCTTCGCAATACAGTATGGTATTCGGACAGGACTCGTGGTTCCACAACTTCACGCAGTGTATCGCGCGCACCATATCGCCCGAGGTACGTTAGGCTCAATGTAGATATCGATTTTCTGAATAAAATCAATATTTTGTGTTTAATTTGATCTTTGATATTTGAAGAAAACGTATTATTTCTCCCGTAGCCATGCTTATCGCAAGGGTAGTACTTGAGGTTCGTATCCCACACGATTTTTTTTCAATTAGTTATCGAATGATTGTATAATATCAATCGATAATGTAGTAATTGGGCAAAGGTGCGAGGAGTTTCTCTAGAAATGGGCAGGGAATCGTGTCGTAGCTAATTTATTGGTTTATGGTAGTTGAGCTAATTTATTGAATTAAAATGTAATATTGTTGATAAGTCTATTAGAAGGATTTAGGATAATTTTAATTTCGTTTTTAGTATGATCTTTGATCTTTGAACAATACGTATTATGTAAGTTGTTCACTGAATTAGTGTCATTCCAGTGCCTGCGAATTACTCGTGATTGGACCGAGGATCCCAAGCGTCGAACGGGATTCATGCAGAAGGAGGTGAGTGTGGTCTTTCATATTTGCTCTTTTCGTAGTTTGTGGTCTGATCAATCAATCAAAACATTACTAATGTTAGTAGTTGGTTCGTATCCCACACGGTTTTGGCCAATTAGTCATCGATTTATATGAATTATACCAATCGATAATGTAGTAATTGGGCAAGGGTGAGAGTAGTTTCTCTAGAAATGGGCAGGGAATCGTGTCGTAGCTAATTTATTGGTTTATGGTAGTTGACCTAATTTATTGAATTAAAATGTAATATTGTTGATAAGTCTATTAGAAGGATTTAGGATTATTTTAATTTCGTTTTTAGTATGATCTTTGATCTTTGAACAATACGTATTATGTAAGTTGTTCACTGAATTAGTGTCATTACAGTGCCTGCGAATTACTCGTGATTGGACCGAGGATCCCAAGCGTCGAACGGGATTCATGCAGAAGGAGGTGAGTGTGGTCTTTCATATTTGCTCTTTTCGTAGTTTGTGGTCTGATCAATCAATCAAAACATTATTAATGTTAGTAGTTGGTTCGTATCCCACACGGTTTTGGTCAATTAGTCATCGATTTATATGAATTATACCAATCGATAATGTAGTAATTGGGCAAGGGTGAGAGGAGTTTCTCTAGAAATGGGCAGGGAATCGTGTCGTAGCTAATTTATTGGTTTATGGTAGTTGAGCTAATTTATTGAATTAAAATGTAATATTGTTGATAAGTCTATTAGAAGGATTTAGGATTATTTTAATTTCGTTTTTAGTTTGATCTTTGATCTTTGAACAATACGTATTATGTAAGTTGTTCACTGAATTAGTGTCATTACAGTGCCTGCGAATTACTCGTGATTGGACCTAGGATCCCAAGCCTCGAACGGGATTCATGCAGAAGGAGGTGAGTGTGGTCTTTCATATTTGCTCTTTTCGTAGTTTGTGGTCTGATCAATCAATCAAAACATTATTAATGTTAGTAGTTGGTTCGTATCCCACACGGTTTTGGTCAATTAGTCATCGATTTATATGAATTATACCAATCGATAATGTAGTAATTGGGCAAGGGTGAGAGGAGTTTCTCTAGAAATGGGCAGGGAATCGTGTCGTAGCTAATTTATTGGTTTATGGTAGTTGAGCTAATTTATTGAATTAAAATGTAATATTGTTGATAAGTCTATTAGAAGGATTTAGGATTATTTTAATTTCGTTTTTAGTATGATCTTTGATCTTTGAACAATACGTATTATGTAAGTTGTTCACTGAATTAGTGTCATTACAGTGCCTACGAATTACTCGTGATTGGACCGAGGATCCCAAGCGTCGAACGGGATTAATGCAGAAGGAGGTGAGTGTGGTCTTTCATATTTGCTCTTTTCGTAGTTTGTGGTCTGATCAATCAATCAAAACATTATTAATGTTAGTAGTTGGTTCGTATCCCACACGGTTTTGGTCAATTAGTCATCGATTTATATGAATTATACCAATCGATAATGTAGTAATTGGGCAAGGGTGAGAGGAGTTTCTCTAGAAATGGGCAGGGAGTCGTGTCGTAGCTAATTTATTGGTTTATGGTAGTTGAGCTAATTTATTGAATTAAAATGTAATATTGTTGATAAGTCCATTAGAAGGATTTAGGATTATTTTAATTTCGTTTTTAGTATGATCTTTGATCTTTGAACAATACGTATTATGTAAGTTGTTCACTGAATTAGTGTCATTACAGTGCCTGCGAATTACTCGTGATTGGACCGAGGATCCCAAGCGTCGAACGGGATTCATGCAGAAGGAGGTGAGTGTGGTCTTTCATATTTGCTCTTTTCGTAGTTTGTGGTCTGATCAATCAATCAAAACATTATTAATGTTAGTAGTTGGTTCGTATCCCACACGGTTTTGGTCAATTAGTCATCGATTTATATGAATTATACCAATCGATAATGTAGTAATTGGGCAAGGGTGAGAGGAGTTTCTCTAGAAATGGGCAGGGAATCGTGTCGTAGCTAATTTATTGGTTTATGGTAGTTGAGCTAATTTATTGAATTAAAATGTAATATTGTTGATAAGTCTATTAGAAGGATTTAGGATTATTTTAATTTCGTTTTTAGTTTGATCTTTGATCTTTGAACAATACGTATTATGTAAGTTGTTCACTGAATTAGTGTCATTACAGTGCCTGCGAATTACTCGTGATTGGACCTAGGATCCCAAGCCTCGAACGGGATTCATGCAGAAGGAGGTGAGTGTGGTCTTTCATATTTGCTCTTTTCGTAGTTTGTGGTCTGATCAATCAATCAAAACATTATTAATGTTAGTAGTTGGTTCGTATCCCACACGGTTTTGGTCAATTAGTCATCGATTTATATGAATTATACCAATCGATAATGTAGTAATTGGGCAAGGGTGAGAGGAGTTTCTCTAGAAATGGGCAGGGAATCGTGTCGTAGCTAATTTATTGGTTTATGGTAGTTGAGCTAATTTATTGAATTAAAATGTAATATTGTTGATAAGTCTATTAGAAGGATTTAGGATTATTTTAATTTCGTTTTTAGTATGATCTTTGATCTTTGAACAATACGTATTATGTAAGTTGTTCACTGAATTAGTGTCATTACAGTGCCTACGAATTACTCGTGATTGGACCGAGGATCCCAAGCGTCGAACGGGATTAATGCAGAAGGAGGTGAGTGTGGTCTTTCATATTTGCTCTTTTCGTAGTTTGTGGTCTGATCAATCAATCAAAACATTATTAATGTTAGTAGTTGGTTCGTATCCCACACGGTTTTGGTCAATTAGTCATCGATTTATATGAATTATACCAATCGATAATGTAGTAATTGGGCAAGGGTGAGAGGAGTTTCTCTAGAAATGGGCAGGGAGTCGTGTCGTAGCTAATTTATTGGTTTATGGTAGTTGAGCTAATTTATTGAATTAAAATGTAATATTGTTGATAAGTCCATTAGAAGGATTTAGGATTATTTTAATTTCGTTTTTAGTATGATCTTTGATCTTTGAACAATACGTATTATGTAAGTTGTTCACTGAATTAGTGTCATTACAGTGCCTGCGAATTACTCGTGATTGGACCGAGGATCCCAAGCGTCGAACGGGATTCATGCAGAAGGAGGTGAGTGTGGTCTTTCATATTTGCTCTTTTCGTAGTTTGTGGTCTGATCAATCAATCAAAACATTATTAATGTTAGTAGTTGGTTCGTATCCCACACGGTTTTGGTCAATTAGTCATCGATTTATATGAATTATACCAATCGATAATGTAGTAATTGGGCAAGGGTGAGAGGAGTTTCTCTAGAAATGGGCAGGGAATCGTGTCGTAGCTAATTTATTGGTTTATGGTAGTTGAGCTAATTTATTGAATTAAAATGTAATATTGTTGATAAGTCCATTAGAAGGATTTAGGATTATTTTAATTTCGTTTTTAGTATGATCTTTGATCTTTGAACAATACGTATTATGTAAGTTGTTCACTGAATTAGTGTCATTACAGTGCCTGCGAATTACTCGTGATTGGGCCGAGGATCCCAAGCGTCGAACGGGATTCATGCAGAAGGAGGTGAGTGTGGTCTTTCATATTTGCTCTTTTCGTAGTTTGTGGTCTGATCAATCAATCAAAACATTATTAATGTTAGTAGTTGGTTCGTATCCCACACGGTTTTGGTCAATTAGTCATCGATTTATATGAATTATACCAATCGATAATGTAGTAATTGGGCAAGGGTGAGAGGAGTTTCTCTAGAAATGGGCAGGGAGTCGTGTCGTAGCTAATTTATTGGTTTATGGTAGTTGAGCTAATTTATTGAATTAAAATGTAATATTGTTGATAAGTCCATTAGAAGGATTTAGGATTATTTTAATTTCGTTTTTAGTATGATCTTTGATCTTTGAACAATACGTATTATGTAAGTTGTTCACTGAATTAGTGTCATTACAGTGCCTGCGAATTACTCGTGATTGGACCGAGGATCCCAAGCGTCGAACGGGATTCATGCAGAAGGAGGTGAGTGTGGTCTTTCATATTTGCTCTTTTCGTAGTTTGTGGTCTGATCAATCAATCAAAACATTATTAATGTTAGTAGTTGGTTCGTATCCCACACGGTTTTGGTCAATTAGTCATCGATTTATATGAATTATACCAATCGATAATGTAGTAATTGGGCAAGGGTGAGAGGAGTTTCTCTAGAAATGGGCAGGGAATCGTGTCGTAGCTAATTTATTGGTTTATGGTAGTTGAGCTAATTTATTGAATTAAAATGTAATATTGTTGATAAGTCTATTAGAAGGATTTAGGATTATTTTAATTTCGTTTTTAGTTTGATCTTTGATCTTTGAACAATACGTATTATGTAAGTTGTTCACTGAATTAGTGTCATTACAGTGCCTGCGAATTACTCGTGATTGGACCTAGGATCCCAAGCCTCGAACGGGATTCATGCAGAAGGAGGTGAGTGTGGTCTTTCATATTTGCTCTTTTCGTAGTTTGTGGTCTGATCAATCAATCAAAACATTATTAATGTTAGTAGTTGGTTCGTATCCCACACGGTTTTGGTCAATTAGTCATCGATTTATATGAATTATACCAATCGATAATGTAGTAATTGGGCAAGGGTGAGAGGAGTTTCTCTAGAAATGGGCAGGGAATCGTGTCGTAGCTAATTTATTGGTTTATGGTAGTTGAGCTAATTTATTGAATTAAAATGTAATATTGTTGATAAGTCTATTAGAAGGATTTAGGATTATTTTAATTTCGTTTTTAGTATGATCTTTGATCTTTGAACAATACGTATTATGTAAGTTGTTCACTGAATTAGTGTCATTACAGTGCCTACGAATTACTCGTGATTGGACCGAGGATCCCAAGCGTCGAACGGGATTAATGCAGAAGGAGGTGAGTGTGGTCTTTCATATTTGCTCTTTTCGTAGTTTGTGGTCTGATCAATCAATCAAAACATTATTAATGTTAGTAGTTGGTTCGTATCCCACACGGTTTTGGTCAATTAGTCATCGATTTATATGAATTATACCAATCGATAATGTAGTAATTGGGCAAGGGTGAGAGGAGTTTCTCTAGAAATGGGCAGGGAGTCGTGTCGTAGCTAATTTATTGGTTTATGGTAGTTGAGCTAATTTATTGAATTAAAATGTAATATTGTTGATAAGTCCATTAGAAGGATTTAGGATTATTTTAATTTCGTTTTTAGTATGATCTTTGATCTTTGAACAATACGTATTATGTAAGTTGTTCACTGAATTAGTGTCATTACAGTGCCTGCGAATTACTCGTGATTGGACCGAGGATCCCAAGCGTCGAACGGGATTCATGCAGAAGGAGGTGAGTGTGGTCTTTCATATTTGCTCTTTTCGTAGTTTGTGGTCTGATCAATCAATCAAAACATTATTAATGTTAGTAGTTGGTTCGTATCCCACACGGTTTTGGTCAATTAGTCATCGATTTATATGAATTATACCAATCGATAATGTAGTAATTGGGCAAGGGTGAGAGGAGTTTCTCTAGAAATGGGCAGGGAATCGTGTCGTAGCTAATTTATTGGTTTATGGTAGTTGAGCTAATTTATTGAATTAAAATGTAATATTGTTGATAAGTCTATTAGAAGGATTTAGGATTATTTTAATTTCGTTTTTAGTTTGATCTTTGATCTTTGAACAATACGTATTATGTAAGTTGTTCACTGAATTAGTGTCATTACAGTGCCTGCGAATTACTCGTGATTGGACCTAGGATCCCAAGCCTCGAACGGGATTCATGCAGAAGGAGGTGAGTGTGGTCTTTCATATTTGCTCTTTTCGTAGTTTGTGGTCTGATCAATCAATCAAAACATTATTAATGTTAGTAGTTGGTTCGTATCCCACACGGTTTTGGTCAATTAGTCATCGATTTATATGAATTATACCAATCGATAATGTAGTAATTGGGCAAGGGTGAGAGGAGTTTCTCTAGAAATGGGCAGGGAATCGTGTCGTAGCTAATTTATTGGTTTATGGTAGTTGAGCTAATTTATTGAATTAAAATGTAATATTGTTGATAAGTCTATTAGAAGGATTTAGGATTATTTTAATTTCGTTTTTAGTATGATCTTTGATCTTTGAACAATACGTATTATGTAAGTTGTTCACTGAATTAGTGTCATTACAGTGCCTACGAATTACTCGTGATTGGACCGAGGATCCCAAGCGTCGAACGGGATTAATGCAGAAGGAGGTGAGTGTGGTCTTTCATATTTGCTCTTTTCGTAGTTTGTGGTCTGATCAATCAATCAAAACATTATTAATGTTAGTAGTTGGTTCGTATCCCACACGGTTTTGGTCAATTAGTCATCGATTTATATGAATTATACCAATCGATAATGTAGTAATTGGGCAAGGGTGAGAGGAGTTTCTCTAGAAATGGGCAGGGAGTCGTGTCGTAGCTAATTTATTGGTTTATGGTAGTTGAGCTAATTTATTGAATTAAAATGTAATATTGTTGATAAGTCCATTAGAAGGATTTAGGATTATTTTAATTTCGTTTTTAGTATGATCTTTGATCTTTGAACAATACGTATTATGTAAGTTGTTCACTGAATTAGTGTCATTACAGTGCCTGCGAATTACTCGTGATTGGACCGAGGATCCCAAGCGTCGAACGGGATTCATGCAGAAGGAGGTGAGTGTGGTCTTTCATATTTGCTCTTTTCGTAGTTTGTGGTCTGATCAATCAATCAAAACATTATTAATGTTAGTAGTTGGTTCGTATCCCACACGGTTTTGGTCAATTAGTCATCGATTTATATGAATTATACCAATCGATAATGTAGTAATTGGGCAAGGGTGAGAGGAGTTTCTCTAGAAATGGGCAGGGAATCGTGTCGTAGCTAATTTATTGGTTTATGGTAGTTGAGCTAATTTATTGAATTAAAATGTAATATTGTTGATAAGTCCATTAGAAGGATTTAGGATTATTTTAATTTCGTTTTTAGTATGATCTTTGATCTTTGAACAATACGTATTATGTAAGTTGTTCACTGAATTAGTGTCATTACAGTGCCTGCGAATTACTCGTGATTGGGCCGAGGATCCCAAGCGTCGAACGGGATTCATGCAGAAGGAGGTGAGTGTGGTCTTTCATATTTGCTCTTTTCGTAGTTTGTGGTCTGATCAATCAATCAAAACATTATTAATGTTAGTAGTTGGTTCGTATCCCACACGGTTTTGGTCAATTAGTCATCGATTTATATGAATTATACCAATCGATAATGTAGTAATTGGGCAAGGGTGAGAGGAGTTTCTCTAGAAATGGGCAGGGAATCGTGTCGTAGCTAATTTATTGGTTTATGGTAGTTGAGCTAATTTATTGAATTAAAATGTAATATTGTTGATAAGTCTATTAGAAGGATTTAGGATTATTTTAATTTCGTTTTTAGTATGATCTTTGATCTTTGAACAATACGTATTATGTAAGTTGTTCACTGAATTAGTGTCATTACAGTGCCTACGAATTACTCGTGATTGGACCGAGGATCCCAAGCGTCGAACGGGATTAATGCAGAAGGAGGTGAGTGTGGTCTTTCATATTTGCTCTTTTCGTAGTTTGTGGTCTGATCAATCAATCAAAACATTATTAATGTTAGTAGTTGGTTCGTATCCCACACGGTTTTGGTCAATTAGTCATCGATTTATATGAATTATACCAATCGATAATGTAGTAATTGGGCAAGGGTGAGAGGAGTTTCTCTAGAAATGGGCAGGGAATCGTGTCGTAGCTAATTTATTGGTTTATGATAGTTGAGCTAATTTATTGAATAAAAATGTAATATTGTTGATAAGTCTATTAGAAGGATTTAGGATTATTTTAATTTCGTTTTTAGTATGATCTTTGATCTTTGAACAATACGTATTATGTAAGTTGTTCACTGAATTAGTGTCATTACAGTGCCTGCGAATTACTCGTGATTGGACCGAGGATCCCAACCGTCGAACGGGATTCATGCAGAAGGAGGTGAGTGTGGTCTTTCATATTTGCTCTTTTCGTAGTTTGTGGTCTGATCAATCAATCAAAACATTATGGGGTAAATGGTGAGAGGAGGAGAGGAAATACTCTATAAATTAGCAGGGAAGTGAATTTGGCCGCGTTGAAGTTGTTACAATTGGAGTATGAAGAATAGCAGGAGGTATAAACGCGTTCTTTGATTTTTTGCCTTTGATCTTTGATCTTTAATCTCTGATCTTAAATTTAGGTGCGTCTCTTTGACGAATCGGTCATTCTGGATCCTAAGTAGGCAAAGAAGAGAAAGGGCAAACAGCGTAAGGCTATACTGAAGACTCTTAGTTGATGATCTACTAATCGATAATCAATCGATATCTTCCCAATTATCAATAGGTCACTTATTATGTTAGTTCCCATGAAATTGTTACTCTACCTGATTTGTGTTGTTTGTTTATATTTCAATTGTTACATTGTTGTTATCGTGAATTTAAATGAAGTATGAAAGATTTTATTGAAGATATTAGCGCCCGAGTGCGGCTACCGTATCCTGTACAAGAAGCGCTGCAGGAAGCTCATGGTGTACGATGGACGCTGATTGATTATTGATTGCCTGGTTTATTTATTTATTTATTGATTGATTTCGTGACCTCACTCATTTACACATTCACATTTCTTACTGTTCATATGTTGGTACTCGTTGGTCTCATGATTATTGATTGATTTGATGGAATAAATCGATTAATTTTCACACCTTGCTATGTTTTTCGTTGACCAGTTTTTGTGTCGACACGATCACTCTTATGTATTTAAAGGAGGAAAAGTGATGTAATGAATTCATAGATTGTTCTGAAAACCGTATTATGTTGAACTGTGTGTTCCTTTACTTAATTCTTTTTCAAATAGTTTTAATATTGTAATAAAAATATCATTATTAATCATAAAATATCATTATTAATTTATAAAAATATCATTATTTATTATCTTCGCAATACAGTATGGTATTCGGACAGGACTCGTGGTTCCACAACTTCACGCAGTGTATCGCGCGCACCATATCGCCCGAGGTACGTTAGGCTCAATGTAGATATCGATTTTCTGAATAAAATCAATATTTTGTGTTTAATTTGATCTTTGATATTTGAAGAAAACGTATTATTTCCCCCGTAGCCATGCTTATCTCAAGGGTAGTACTTGAGGTTCGTATCCCGCACGATTTTTTTTCAATTAGTTATCGAATGATTGTATAATATCAATCGATAATGTAGTAATTGGGCAAAGGTGCGAGGAGTTTCTCTAGAAATGGGCAGGGAATCGTGTCGTAGCTAATTTATTGGTTTATGGTAGTTGAGCTAATTTATTGAATTAAAATGTAATATTGTTGATAAGTCCATTAGAAGGATTTAGGATTATTTTAATTTCGTTTTTAGTTTGATCTTTGATCTTTGAACAATACGTATTATGTAAGTTGTTCACTGAATTAGTGTCATTACAGTGCCTGCGAATTACTCGTGATTGGACCGAGGATCCCAAGCGTCGAACGGGATTCATGCAGAAGGAGGTGAGTGTGGTCTTTCATATTTGCTCTTTTCGTAGTTTGTGGTCTGATCAATCAATCAAAACATTATTAATGTTAGTAGTTGGTTCGTATCCCACACGGTTTTGGTCAATTAGTCATCGATTTATATGAATTATACCAATCGATAATGTAGTAATTGGGCAAGGGTGAGAGGAGTTTCTCTAGAAATGGGCAGGGAATCGTGTCGTAGCTAATTTATTGGTTTATGGTAGTTGAGCTAATTTATTGAATTAAAATGTAATATTGTTGATAAGTCTACTAGAAGGATTTAGGATTATTTTAATTTCGTTTTTAGTTTGATCTTTGATCTTTGAACAATACGTATTATGTAAGTTGTTCACTGAATTAGTGTCATTACAGTGCCTGCGAATTACTCGTGATTGGACCTAGGATCCCAAGCCTCGAACGGGATTCATGCAGAAGGAGGTGAGTGTGGTCTTTCATATTTGCTCTTTTCGTAGTTTGTGGTCTGATCAATCAATCAAAACATTATTAATGTTAGTAGTTGGTTCGTATCCCACACGGTTTTGGTCAATTATTCATCGATTTATATGAATTATACCAATCGATAATGTAGTAATTGGGCAAGGGTGAGAGGAGTTTCTCTAGAAATGGGCAGGGAATCGTGTCGTAGCTAATTTATTGGTTTATGGTAGTTGAGCTAATTTATTGAATTAAAATGTAATATTGTTGATAAGTCTATTAGAAGGATTTAGGATTATTTTAATTTCGTTTTTAGTATGATCTTTGATCTTTGAACAATACGTATTATGTAAGTTGTTCACTGAATTAGTGTCATTACAGTGCCTACGAATTACTCGTGATTGGACCGAGGATCCCAAGCGTCGAACGGGATTAATGCAGAAGGAGGTGAGTGTGGTCTTTCATATTTGCTCTTTTCGTAGTTTGTGGTCTGATCAATCAATCAAAACATTATTAATGTTAGTAGTTGGTTCGTATCCCATACGGTTTTGGTCAATTAGTCATCGATTTATATGAATTATACCAATCGATAATGTAGTAATTGGGCAAGGGTGAGAGGAGTTTCTCTAGAAATGGGCAGGGAATCGTGTCGTAGCTAATTTATTGGTTTATGGTAGTTGAGCTAATTTATTGAATTAAAATGTAATATTGTTGATAAGTCTATTAGAAGGATTTAGGATTATTTTAATTTCGTTTTTAGTTTGATCTTTGATCTTTGAACAATACGTATTATGTAAGTTGTTCACTGAATTAGTGTCATTACAGTGCCTGCGAATTACTCGTGATTGGACCTAGGATCCCAAGCCTCGAACGGGATTCATGCAGAAGGAGGTGAGTGTGGTCTTTCATATTTGCTCTTTTCGTAGTTTGTGGTCTGATCAATCAATCAAAACATTATTAATGTTAGTAGTTGGTTCGTATCCCACACGGTTTTGGTCAATTAGTCATCGATTTATATGAATTATACCTATCGATAATGTAGTAATTGGGCAAGGGTGAGAGGAGTTTCTCTAGAAATGGGCAGGGAATCGTGTCGTAGCTAATTTATTGGTTTATGGTAGTTGAGCTAATTTATTGAATTAAAATGTAATATTGTTGATAAGTCTATTAGAAGGATTTAGGATTATTTTAATTTCGTTTTTAGTATGATCTTTGATCTTTGAACAATACGTATTATGTAAGTTGTTCACTGAATTAGTGTCATTACAGTGCCTACGAATTACTCGTGATTGGACCGAGGATCCCAAGCGTCGAACGGGATTAATGCAGAAGGAGGTGAGTGTGGTCTTTCATATTTGCTCTTTTCGTAGTTTGTGGTCTGATCAATCAATCAAAACATTATTAATGTTAGTAGTTGGTTCGTATCCCACACGGTTTTGGTCAATTAGTCATCGATTTATATGAATTATACCAATCGATAATGTAGTAATTGGGCAAGGGTGAGAGGAGTTTCTCTAGAAATGGGCAGGGAATCGTGTCGTAGCTAATTTATTGGTTTATGGTAGTTGAGCTAATTTATTGAATTAAAATGTAATATTGTTGATAAGTCTACTAGAAGGATTTAGGATTATTTTAATTTCGTTTTTAGTTTGATCTTTGATCTTTGAACAATACGTATTATGTAAGTTGTTCACTGAATTAGTGTCATTACAGTGCCTGCGAATTACTCGTGATTGGACCTAGGATCCCAAGCCTCGAACGGGATTCATGCAGAAGGAGGTGAGTGTGGTCTTTCATATTTGCTCTTTTCGTAGTTTGTGGTCTGATCAATCAATCAAAACATTATTAATGTTAGTAGTTGGTTCGTATCCCACACGGTTTTGGTCAATTAGTCATCGATTTATATGAATTATACCTATCGATAATGTAGTAATTGGGCAAGGGTGAGAGGAGTTTCTCTAGAAATGGGCAGGGAATCGTGTCGTAGCTAATTTATTGGTTTATGGTAGTTGAGCTAATTTATTGAATTAAAATGTAATATTGTTGATAAGTCTATTAGAAGGATTTAGGATTATTTTAATTTCGTTTTTAGTATGATCTTTGATCTTTGAACAATACGTATTATGTAAGTTGTTCACTGAATTAGTGTCATTACAGTGCCTACGAATTACTCGTGATTGGACCGAGGATCCCAAGCGTCGAACGGGATTAATGCAGAAGGAGGTGAGTGTGGTCTTTCATATTTGCTCTTTTCGTATTTTGTGGTCTGATCAATCAATCAAAACATTATTAATGTTAGTAGTTGGTTCGTATCCCACACGGTTTTGGTCAATTAGTCATCGATTTATATGAATTATACCAATCGATAATGTAGTAATTGGGCAAGGGTGAGAGGAGTTTCTCTAGAAATGGGCAGGGAATCGTGTCGTAGCTAATTTATTGGTTTATGGTAGTTGAGCTAATTTATTGAATTAAAATGTAATATTGTTGATAAGTCCATTAGAAGGATTTAGGATTATTTTAATTTCGTTTTTAGTATGATCTTTGATCTTTGAACAATACGTATTATGTAAGTTGTTCACTGAATTAGTGTCATTACAGTGCCTGCGAATTACTCGTGATTGGACCGAGGATCCCAAGCGTCGAACGGGATTCATGCAGAAGGAGGTGAGTGTGGTCTTTCATATTTGCTCTTTTCGTAGTTTGTGGTCTGATCAATCAATCAAAACATTATTAATGTTAGTAGTTGGTTCGTATCCCACACGGTTTTGGTCAATTAGTCATCGATTTATATGAATTATACCAATCGATAATGTAGTAATTGGGCAAGGGTGAGAGGAGTTTCTCTAGAAATGGGCAGGGAATCGTGTCGTAGCTAATTTATTGGTTTATGGTAGTTGAGCTAATTTATTGAATTAAAATGTAATATTGTTGATAAGTCTATTAGAAGGATTTAGGATTATTTTAATTTCGTTTTTAGTATGATCTTTGATCTTTGAAAAATACGTATTATGTAAGTTGTTCACTGAATTAGTGTCATTACAGTGCCTACGAATTACTCGTGATTGGACCGAGGATCCCAAGCGTCGAACGGGATTAATGCAGAAGGAGGTGAGTGTGGTCTTTCATATTTGCTCTTTTCGTAGTTTGTGGTCTGATCAATCAATCAAAACATTATTAATGTTAGTAGTTGGTTCGTATCCCACACGGTTTTGGTCAATTAGTCATCGATTTATATGAATTATACCAATCGATAATGTAGTAATTGGGCAAGGGTGAGAGGAGTTTCTCTAGAAATGGGCAGGGAATCGTGTCGTAGCTAATTTATTGGTTTATGGTAGTTGAGCTAATTTATTGAATTAAAATGTAATATTGTTGATAAGTCCATTAGAAGGATTTAGGATTATTTTAATTTCGTTTTTAGTATGATCTTTGATCTTTGAACAATACGTATTATGTAAGTTGTTCACTGAATTAGTGTCATTACAGTGCCTGCGAATTACTCGTGATTGGACCGAGGATCCCAAGCGTCGAACGGGATTCATGCAGAAGGAGGTGAGTGTGGTCTTTCATATTTGCTCTTTTCGTAGTTTGTGGTCTGATCAATCAATCAAAACATTATTAATGTTAGTAGTTGGTTCGTATCCCACACGGTTTTGGTCAATTAGTCATCGATTTATATGAATTATACCAATCGATAATGTAGTAATTGGGCAAGGGTGAGAGGAGTTTCTCTAGAAATGGGCAGGGAATCGTGTCGTAGCTAATTTATTGGTTTATGGTAGTTGAGCTAATTTATTGAATTAAAATGTAATATTGTTGATAAGTCTATTAGAAGGATTTAGGATTATTTTAATTTCGTTTTTAGTATGATCTTTGATCTTTGAACAATACGTATTATGTAAGTTGTTCACTGAATTAGTGTCATTACAGTGCCTACGAATTACTCGTGATTGGACCGAGGATCCCAAGCGTCGAACGGGATTAATGCAGAAGGAGGTGAGTGTGGTCTTTCATATTTGCTCTTTTCGTAGTTTGTGGTCTGATCAATCAATCAAAACATTATTAATGTTAGTAGTTGGTTCGTATCCCACACGGTTTTGGTCAATTAGTCATCGATTTATATGAATTATACCAATCGATAATGTAGTAATTGGGCAAGGGTGAGAGGAGTTTCTCTAGAAATGGGCAGGGAATCGTGTCGTAGCTAATTTATTGGTTTATGATAGTTGAGCTAATTTATTGAATTAAAATGTAATATTGTTGATAAGTCTATTAGAAGGATTTAGGATTATTTTAATTTCGTTTTTAGTATGATCTTTGATCTTTGAACAATACGTATTATGTAAGTTGTTCACTGAATTAGTGTCATTACAGTGCCTGCGAATTACTCGTGATTGGACCGAGGATCCCAACCGTCGAACGGGATTCATGCAGAAGGAGGTGAGTGTGGTCTTTCATATTTGCTCTTTTCGTAGTTTGTGGTCTGATCAATCAATCAAAACATTATGGGGTAAATGGTGAGAGGAGGAGAGGAAATACTCTATAAATTAGCAGGGAAGTGAATTTGGCCGCGTTGAAGTTGTTACAATTGGAGTATGAAGAATAGCAGGAGGTATAAACGCGTTCTTTGATTTTTTGCCTTTGATCTTTGATCTTTAATCTCTGATCTTAAATTTAGGTGCGTCTCTTTGACGAATCGGTCATTCTGGATCCTAAGTAGGCAAAGAAGAGAAAGGGCAAACAGCGTAAGGCTATACTGAAGACTCTTAGTTGATGATCTACTAATCGATAATCAATCGATATCTTCCCAATTATCAATAGGTCACTTATTATGTTAGTTCCCATGAAATTGTTACTCTACCTGATTTGTGTTGTTTGTTTATATTTCAATTGTTACATTGTTGTTATCGTGAATTTAAATGAAGTATGAAAGATTTTATTGAAGATATTAGCGCCCGAGTGCGGCTACCGTATCCTGTACAAGAAGCGCTGCAGGAAGCTCATGGTGTACGATGGACGCTGATTGATTATTGATTGCCTGGTTTATTTATTTATTTATTGATTGATTTCGTGACCTCACTCATTTACACATTCACATTTCTTACTGTTCATATGTTGGTACTCGTTGGTCTCATGATTATTGATTGATTTGATGGAATAAATCGATTAATTTTCACACCTTGCTATGTGTTTCGTTGACCAGTTTTTGTGTCGACACGATCACTCTTATGTATTTAAAGGAGGAAAAGTGATGTAATGAATTCATAGATTGTTCTGAAAACCGTATTATGTTGAACTGTGTGTTCCTTTACTTAATTCTTTTTCAAATAGTTTTAATATTGTAATAAAAATATCATTATTAATCATAAAATATCATTATTAATTTATAAAAATATCATTATTTATTATCTTCGCAATACAGTATGGTATTCGGACAGGACTCGTGGTTCCACAACTTCACGCAGTGTATCGCGCGCACCATATCGCCCGAGGTACGTTAGGCTCAATGTAGATATCGATTTTCTGAATAAAATCAATATTTTGTGTTTAATTTGATCTTTGATATTTGAAGAAAACGTATTATTTCCCCCGTAGCCATGCTTATCTCAAGGGTAGTACTTGAGGTTCGTATCCCGCACGATTTTTTTTCAATTAGTTATCGAATGATTGTATAATATCAATCGATAATGTAGTAATTGGGCAAAGGTGCGAGGAGTTTCTCTAGAAATGGGCAGGGAATCGTGTCGTAGCTAATTTATTGGTTTATGGTAGTTGAGCTAATTTATTGAATTAAAATGTAATATTGTTGATAAGTCCATTAGAAGGATTTAGGATTATTTTAATTTCGTTTTTAGTTTGATCTTTGATCTTTGAACAATACGTATTATGTAAGTTGTTCACTGAATTAGTGTCATTACAGTGCCTGCGAATTACTCGTGATTGGACCGAGGATCCCAAGCGTCGAACGGGATTCATGCAGAAGGAGGTGAGTGTGGTCTTTCATATTTGCTCTTTTCGTAGTTTGTGGTCTGATCAATCAATCAAAACATTATTAATGTTAGTAGTTGGTTCGTATCCCACACGGTTTTGGTCAATTAGTCATCGATTTATATGAATTATACCAATCGATAATGTAGTAATTGGGCAAGGGTGAGAGGAGTTTCTCTAGAAATGGGCAGGGAATCGTGTCGTAGCTAATTTATTGGTTTATGGTAGTTGAGCTAATTTATTGAATTAAAATGTAATATTGTTGATAAGTCTATTAGAAGGATTTAGGATTATTTTAATTTCGTTTTTAGTATGATCTTTGATCTTTGAACAATACGTATTATGTAAGTTGTTCACTGAATTAGTGTCATTACAGTGCCTACGAATTACTCGTGATTGGACCGAGGATCCCAAGCGTCGAACGGGATTAATGCAGAAGGAGGTGAGTGTGGTCTTTCATATTTGCTCTTTTCGTAGTTTGTGGTCTGATCAATCAATCAAAACATTATTAATGTTAGTAGTTGGTTCGTATCCCACACGGTTTTGGTCAATTAGTCATCGATTTATATGAATTATACCAATCGATAATGTAGTAATTGGGCAAGGGTGAGAGGAGTTTCTCTAGAAATGGGCAGGGAATCGTGTCGTAGCTAATTTATTGGTTTATGGTAGTTGAGCTAATTTATTGAATTAAAATGTAATATTGTTGATAAGTCTATTAGAAGGATTTAGGATTATTTTAATTTCGTTTTTAGTATGATCTTTGATCTTTGAACAATACGTATTATGTAAGTTGTTCACTGAATTAGTGTCATTACAGTGCCTGCGAATTACTCGTGATTGGACCGAGGATCCCAACCGTCGAACGGGATTCATGCAGAAGGAGGTGAGTGTGGTCTTTCATATTTGCTCTTTTCGTAGTTTGTGGTCTGATCAATCAATCAAAACATTATTAATGTTAGTAGTTGGTTCGTATCCCACACGGTTTTGGTCAATTAGTCATCGATTTATATGAATTATACCAATCGATAATGTAGTAATTGGGCAAGGGTGAGAGGAGTTTCTCTAGAAATGGGCAGGGAATCGTGTCGTAGCTAATTTATTGGTTTATGGTAGTTGAGCTAATTTATTGAATTAAAATGTAATATTGTTGATAAGTCTATTAGAAGGATTTAGGATTATTTTAATTTCGTTTTTAGTATGATCTTTGATCTTTGAACAATACGTATTATGTAAGTTGTTCACTGAATTAGTGTCATTACAGTGCCTGCGAATTACTCGTGATTGGACCGAGGATCCCAACCGTCGAACGGGATTCATGCAGAAGGAGGTGAGTGTGGTCTTTCATATTTGCTGTTTTCGTAGTTTGTGGTCTGATCAATCAATCAAAACATTATGGGGTAAATGGTGAGAGGAGGAGAGGAAATACTCTATAAATTAGCAGGGAAGTGAATTTGGCCGCGTTGAAGTTGTTACAATTGGAGTATGAAGAATAGCAGGAGGTATAAACGCGTTCTTTGATTTTTTGCCTTTGATCTTTGATCTTTAATCTCTGATCTTAAATTTAGGTGCGTCTCTTTGACGAATCGGTCATTCTGGATCCTAAGTAGGCAAAGAAGAGAAAGGGCAAACAGCGTAAGGCTATACTGAAGACTCTTAGTTGATGATCTACTAATCGATAATCAATCGATATCTTCCCAATTATCAATAGGTCACTTATTATGTTAGTTCCCATGAAATTGTTACTCTACCTGATTTGTGTTGTTTGTTTATATTTCAATTGTTACATTGTTGTTATCGTGAATTTAAATGAAGTATGAAAGATTTTATTGAAGATATTAGCGCCCGAGTGCGGCTACCGTATCCTGTACAAGAAGCGCTGCAGGAAGCTCATGGTGTACGATGGACGCTGATTGATTATTGATTGCCTGGTTTATTTATTTATTGATTGATTGATTTCGTGACCTCACTCATTTACACATTCACATTTCTTACTGTTCATATGTTGGTACTCGTTGGTCTCATGATTATTGATTGATTTGATGGAATAAATCGATTAATTTTCACACCTTGCTATGTTTTTCGTTGACCAGTTTTTGTGTCGAGACGATCACTCTTATGTATTTAAAGGAGGAAAAGTGATGTAATGAATTCATAGATTGTTCTGAAAACCGTATTATGTTGAACTGTGTGTTCCTTTACTTAATTCTTTTTCAAATAGTTTTAATATTGTAATAAAAATATCATTATTAATCATAAAATATCATTATTAATTTATAAAAATATCATTATTTATTATCTTCGCAATACAGTATGGTATTCGGACAGGACTCGTGGTTCCACAACTTCACGCAGTGTATCGCGCGCACCATATCGCCCGAGGTACGTTAGGCTCAATGTAGATATCGATTTTCTGAATAAAATCAATATTTTGTGTTTAATTTGATCTTTGATATTTGAAGAAAACATATTATTTCTCCCGTAGCCATGCTTATCTCAAGGGTAGTACTTGAGGTTCGTATCCCACACGATTTTTTTCAATTAGTTATCGAATGATTGTATAATATCAATCGATAATGTAGTAATTGGGCAAAGGTGCGAGGAGTTTCTCTAGAAATGGGCAGGGAATCGTGTCGTAGCTAATTTATTGGTTTATGGTAGTTGAGCTAATTTATTGAATTAAAATGTAATATTGTTGATAAGTCTATTAGAAGGATTTAGGATTATTTTAATTTCGTTTTTAGTATGATCTTTGATCTTTGAACAATACGTATTATGTAAGTTGTTCACTGAATTAGTGTCATTCCAGTGCCTGCGAATTACTCGTGATTGGACCGAGGATCCCAAGCGTCGAACGGGATTCATGCAGAAGGAGGTGAGTGTGGTCTTTCATATTTGCTCTTTTCGTAGTTTGTGGTCTGATCAATCAATCAAAACATTACTAATGTTAGTAGTTGGTTCGTATCCCACACGGTTTTGGCCAATTAGTCATCGATTTATATGAATTATACCAATCGATAATGTAGTAATTGGGCAAGGGTGAGAGTAGTTTCTCTAGAAATGGGCAGGGAATCGTGTCGTAGCTAATTTATTGGTTTATGGTAGTTGACCTAATTTATTGAATTAAAATGTAATATTGTTGATAATTCTATTAGAAGGATTTAGGATTATTTTAATTTCGTTTTTAGTATGATCTTTGATCTTTGAACAATACGTATTATGTAAGTTGTTCACTGAATTAGTGTCATTACAGTGCCTGCGAATTACTCGTGATTGGACCGAGGATCCCAAGCGTCGAACGGGATTCATGCAGAAGGAGGTGAGTGTGGTCTTTCATATTTGCTCTTTTCGTAGTTTGTGGTCTGATCAATCAATCAAAACATTATTAATGTTAGTAGTTGGTTCGTATCCCACACGGTTTTGGTCAATTAGTCATCGATTTATATGAATTATACCAATCGATAATGTAGTAATTGGGCAAGGGTGAGAGGAGTTTCTCTAGAAATGGGCAGGGAATCGTGTCGTAGCTAATTTATTGGTTTATGGTAGTTGAGCTAATTTATTGAATTAAAATGTAATATTGTTGATAAGTCTATTAGAAGGATTTAGGATTATTTTAATTTCGTTTTTAGTTTGATCTTTGATCTTTGAACAATACGTATTATGTAAGTTGTTCACTGAATTAGTGTCATTACAGTGCCTGCGAATTACTCGTGATTGGACCTAGGATCCCAAGCCTCGAACGGGATTCATGCAGAAGGAGGTGAGTGTGGTCTTTCATATTTGCTCTTTTCGTAGTTTGTGGTCTGATCAATCAATCAAAACATTATTAATGTTAGTAGTTGGTTCGTATCCCACACGGTTTTGGTCAATTAGTCATCGATTTATATGAATTATACCAATCGATAATGTAGTAATTGGGCAAGGGTGAGAGGAGTTTCTCTAGAAATGGGCAGGGAATCGTGTCGTAGCTAATTTATTGGTTTATGGTAGTTGAGCTAATTTATTGAATTAAAATGTAATATTGTTGATAAGTCTATTAGAAGGATTTAGGATTATTTTAATTTCGTTTTTAGTATGATCTTTGATCTTTGAACAATACGTATTATGTAAGTTGTTCACTGAATTAGTGTCATTACAGTGCCTACGAATTACTCGTGATTGGACCGAGGATCCCAAGCGTCGAACGGGATTAATGCAGAAGGAGGTGAGTGTGGTCTTTCATATTTGCTCTTTTCGTAGTTTGTGGTCTGATCAATCAATCAAAACATTATTAATGTTAGTAGTTGGTTCGTATCCCACACGGTTTTGGTCAATTAGTCATCGATTTATATGAATTATACCAATCGATAATGTAGTAATTGGGCAAGGGTGAGAGGAGTTTCTCTAGAAATGGGCAGGGAATCGTGTCGTAGCTAATTTATTGGTTTATGGTAGTTGAGCTAATTTATTGAATTAAAATGTAATATTGTTGATAAGTCCATTAGAAGGATTTAGGATTATTTTAATTTCGTTTTTAGTATGATCTTTGATCTTTGAACAATACGTATTATGTAAGTTGTTCACTGAATTAGTGTCATTACAGTGCCTGCGAATTACTCGTGATTGGACCGAGGATCCCAAGCGTCGAACGGGATTCATGCAGAAGGAGGTGAGTGTGGTCTTTCATTTTTGCTCTTTTCGTAGTTTGTGGTCTGATCAATCAATCAAAACATTATTAATGTTAGTAGTTGGTTCGTATCCCACACGGTTTTGGTCAATTAGTCATCGATTTATATGAATTATACCAATCGATAATGTAGTAATTGGGCAAGGGTGAGAGGAGTTTCTCTAGAAATGGGCAGGGAATCGTGTCGTAGCTAATTTATTGGTTTATGGTAGTTGAGCTAATTTATTGAATTAAAATGTAATATTGTTGATAAGTCTATTAGAAGGATTTAGGATTATTTTAATTTCGTTTTTAGTATGATCTTTGATCTTTGAACAATACGTATTATGTAAGTTGTTCACTGAATTAGTGTCATTACAGTGCCTACGAATTACTCGTGATTGGACCGAGGATCCCAAGCGTCGAACGGGATTAATGCAGAAGGAGGTGAGTGTGGTCTTTCATATTTGCTCTTTTCGTAGTTTGTGGTCTGATCAATCAATCAAAACATTATTAATGTTAGTAGTTGGTTCGTATCCCACACGGTTTTGGTCAATTAGTCATCGATTTATATGAATTATACCAATCGATAATGTAGTAATTGGGCAAGGGTGAGAGGAGTTTCTCTAGAAATGGGCAGGGAATCGTGTCGTAGCTAATTTATTGGTTTATGGTAGTTGAGCTAATTTATTGAATTAAAATGTAATATTGTTGATAAGTCCATTAGAAGGATTTAGGATTATTTTAATTTCGTTTTTAGTATGATCTTTGATCTTTGAACAATACGTATTATGTAAGTTGTTCACTGAATTAGTGTCATTACAGTGCCTGCGAATTACTCGTGATTGGACCGAGGATCCCAAGCGTCGAACGGGATTCATGCAGAAGGAGGTGAGTGTGGTCTTTCATTTTTGCTCTTTTCGTAGTTTGTGGTCTGATCAATCAATCAAAACATTATTAATGTTAGTAGTTGGTTCGTATCCCACACGGTTTTGGTCAATTAGTCATCGATTTATATGAATTATACCAATCGATAATGTAGTAATTGGGCAAGGGTGAGAGGAGTTTCTCTAGAAATGGGCAGGGAATCGTGTCGTAGCTAATTTATTGGTTTATGGTAGTTGAGCTAATTTATTGAATTAAAATGTAATATTGTTGATAAGTCTATTAGAAGGATTTAGGATTATTTTAAGTTCGTTTTTAGTATGATCTTTGATCTTTGAACAATACGTATTATGTAAGTTGTTCACTGAATTAGTGTCATTACAGTGCCTGCGAATTACTCGTGATTGGACCGAGGATCCCAAGCGTCGAACGGGATTCATGCAGAAGGAGGTGAGTGTGGTCTTTCATATTTGCTCTTTTCGTAGTTTGTGGTCTGATCAATCAATCAAAACATTATTAATGTTAGTAGTTGGTTCGTATCCCACACGGTTTTGGTCAATTAGTCATCGATTTATATGAATTATACCAATCGATAATGTAGTAATTGGGCAAGGGTGAGAGGAGTTTCTCTAGAAATGGGCAGGGAATCGTGTCGTAGCTAATTTATTGGTTTATGGTAGTTGAGCTAATTTATTGAATTAAAATGTAATATTGTTGATAAGTCTATTAGAAGGATTTAGGATTATTTTAATTTCGTTTTTAGTATGATCTTTGATCTTTGAACAATACGTATTATGTAAGTTGTTCACTGAATTAGTGTCATTACAGTGCCTACGAATTACTCGTGATTGGACCGAGGATCCCAAGCGTCGAACGGGATTCATGCAGAAGGAGGTGAGTGTGGTCTTTCATATTTGCTCTTTTCGTAGTTTGTGGTCTGATCAATCAATCAAAACATTATTAATGTTAGTAGTTGGTTCGTATCCCACACGGTTTTGGTCAATTAGTCATCGATTTATATGAATTATACCAATCGATAATGTAGTAATTGGGCAAGGGTGAGAGGAGTTTCTCTAGAAATGGGCAGGGAATCGTGTCGTAGCTAATTTATTGGTTTATGGTAGTTGAGCTAATTTATTGAATTAAAATGTAATATTGTTGATAAGTCTATTAGAAGGATTTAGGATTATTTTAATTTCGTTTTTAGTATGATCTTTGATCTTTGAACAATACGTATTATGTAAGTTGTTCACTGAATTAGTGTCATTACAGTGCCTGCGAATTACTCGTGATTGGACCGAGGATCCCAACCGTCGAACGGGATTCATGCAGAAGGAGGTGAGTGTGGTCTTTCATATTTGCTCTTTTCGTAGTTTGTGGTCTGATCAATCAATCAAAACATTATGGGGTAAATGGTGAGAGGAGGAGAGGAAATACTCTATAAATTAGCAGGGAAGTGAATTTGGCCGCGTTGAAGTTGTTACAATTGGAGTATGAAGAATAGCAGGAGGTATAAACGCGTTCTTTGATTTTTTGCCTTTGATCTTTGATCTTTAATCTCTGATCTTAAATTTAGGTGCGTCTCTTTGACGAATCGGTCATTCTGGATCCTAAGTAGGCAAAGAGAAAGGGCAAACAGCGTAAGGCTATACTGAAGACTCTTAGTTGATGATCTACTAATCGATAATCAATCGATATCTTCCCAATTATCAATAGGTCACTTATTATGTTAGTTCCCATGAAATTGTTACTCTACCTGATTTGTGTTGTTTGTTTATATTTCAATTGTTACATTGTTGTTATCGTGAATTTAAATGAAGTATGAAAGATTTTATTGAAGATATTAGCGCCCGAGTGCGGCTACCGTATCCTGTACAAGAAGCGCTGCAGGAAGCTCATGGTGTACGATGGACGCTGATTGATTATTGATTGCCTGGTTTATTTATTTATTGATTGATTGATTTCGTGACCTCACTCATTTACACATTCACATTTCTTACTGTTCATATGTTGGTACTCGTTGGTCTCATGATTATTGATTGATTTGATGGAATAAATCGATTAATTTTCACACCTTGCTATGTTTTTCGTTGACCAGTTTTTGTGTCGACACGATCACTCTTATGTATTTAAAGGAGGAAAAGTGATGTAATGAATTCATAGATTGTTCTGAAAACCGTATTATGTTGAACTGTGTGTTCCTTTACTTAATTCTTTTTCAAATAGTTTTAATATTGTAATAAAAATATCATTATTAATCATAAAATATCATTATTAATTTATAAAAATATCATTATTTATTATCTTCGCAATACAGTATGGTATTCGGACAGGACTCGTGGTTCCACAACTTCACGCAGTGTATCGCGCGCACCATATCGCCCGAGGTACGTTAGGCTCAATGTAGATATCGATTTTCTGAATAAAATCAATATTTTGTGTTTAATTTGATCTTTGATATTTGAAGAAAACGTATTATTTCCCCCGTAGCCATGCTTATCTCAAGGGTAGTACTTGAGGTTCGTATCCCGCACGATTTTTTTTCAATTAGTTATCGAATGATTGTATAATATCAATCGATAATGTAGTAATTGGGCAAAGGTGCGAGGAGTTTCTCTAGAAATGGGCAGGGAATCGTGTCGTAGCTAATTTATTGGTTTATGGTAGTTGAGCTAATTTATTGAATTAAAATGTAATATTGTTGATAAGTCCATTAGAAGGATTTAGGATTATTTTAATTTCGTTTTTAGTTTGATCTTTGATCTTTGAACAATACGTATTATGTAAGTTGTTCACTGAATTAGTGTCATTACAGTGCCTGCGAATTACTCGTGATTGGACCGAGGATCCCAAGCGTCGAACGGGATTCATGCAGAAGGAGGTGAGTGTGGTCTTTCATATTTGCTCTTTTCGTAGTTTGTGGTCTGATCAATCAATCAAAACATTATTAATGTTAGTAGTTGGTTCGTATCCCACACGGTTTTGGTCAATTAGTCATCGATTTATATGAATTATACCAATCGATAATGTAGTAATTGGGCAAGGGTGAGAGGAGTTTCTCTAGAAATGGGCAGGGAATCGTGTCGTAGCTAATTTATTGGTTTATGGTAGTTGAGCTAATTTATTGAATTAAAATGTAATATTGTTGATAAGTCTATTAGAAGGATTTAGGATTATTTTAATTTCGTTTTTAGTTTGATCTTTGATCTTTGAACAATACGTATTATGTAAGTTGTTCACTGAATTAGTGTCATTACAGTGCCTGCGAATTACTCGTGATTGGACCTAGGATCCCAAGCCTCGAACGGGATTCATGCAGAAGGAGGTGAGTGTGGTCTTTCATATTTGCTCTTTTCGTAGTTTGTGGTCTGATCAATCAATCAAAACATTATTAATGTTAGTAGTTGGTTCGTATCCCACACGGTTTTGGTCAATTAGTCATCGATTTATATGAATTATACCAATCGATAATGTAGTAATTGGGCAAAGGTGCGAGGAGTTTCTCTAGAAATGGGCAAGGAATCGTGTCGTAGCTAATTTATTGGTTTATGGTAGTTGAGCTAATTTATTGAATTAAAATGTAATATTGTTGATAAGTCCATTAGAAGGATTTAGGATTATTTTAATTTCGTTTTTAGTTTGATCTTTGATCTTTGAACAATACGTATTATGTAAGTTGTTCACTGAATTAGTGTCATTACAGTGCCTGCGAATTACTCGTGATTGGACCGAGGATCCCAAGCGTCGAACGGGATTCATGCAGAAGGAGGTGAGTGTGGTCTTTCATTTTTGCTCTTTTCGTAGTTTGTGGTCTGATCAATCAATCAAAACATTATTAATGTTAGTAGTTGGTTCGTATCCCACACGGTTTTGGTCAATTAGTCATCGATTTATATGAATTATACCAATCGATAATGTAGTAATTGGGCAAGGGTGAGAGGAGTTTCTCTAGAAATGGGCAGGGAATCGTGTCGTAGCTAATTTATTGGTTTATGGTAGTTGAGCTAATTTATTGAATTAAAATGTAATATTGTTGATAAGTCTATTAGAAGGATTTAGGATTATTTTAAGTTCGTTTTTAGTATGATCTTTGATCTTTGAACAATACGTATTATGTAAGTTGTTCACTGAATTAGTGTCATTACAGTGCCTGCGAATTACTCGTGATTGGACCGAGGATCCCAAGCGTCGAACGGGATTCATGCAGAAGGAGGTGAGTGTGGTCTTTCATATTTGCTCTTTTCGTAGTTTGTGGTCTGATCAATCAATCAAAACATTATTAATGTTAGTAGTTGGTTCGTATCCCACACGGTTTTGGTCAATTAGTCATCGATTTATATGAATTATACCAATCGATAATGTAGTAATTGGGCAAGGGTGAGAGGAGTTTCTCTAGAAATGGGCAGGGAATCGTGTCGTAGCTAATTTATTGGTTTATGGTAGTTGAGCTAATTTATTGAATTAAAATGTAATATTGTTGATAAGTCTATTAGAAGGATTTAGGATTATTTTAATTTCGTTTTTAGTATGATCTTTGATCTTTGAACAATACGTATTATGTAAGTTGTTCACTGAATTAGTGTCATTACAGTGCCTACGAATTACTCGTGATTGGACCGAGGATCCCAAGCGTCGAACGGGATTAATGCAGAAGGAGGTGAGTGTGGTCTTTCATATTTGCTCTTTTCGTAGTTTGTGGTCTGATCAATCAATCAAAACATTATTAATGTTAGTAGTTGGTTCGTATCCCACACGGTTTTGGTCAATTAGTCATCGATTTATATGAATTATACCAATCGATAATGTAGTAATTGGGCAAGGGTGAGAGGAGTTTCTCTAGAAATGGGCAGGGAATCGTGTCGTAGCTAATTTATTGGTTTATGGTAGTTGAGCTAATTTATTGAATTAAAATGTAATATTGTTGATAAGTCTATTAGAAGGATTTAGGATTATTTTAATTTCGTTTTTAGTATGATCTTTGATCTTTGAACAATACGTATTATGTAAGTTGTTCACTGAATTAGTGTCATTACAGTGCCTACGAATTACTCGTGATTGGACCGAGGATCCCAAGCGTCGAACGGGATTAATGCAGAAGGAGGTGAGTGTGGTCTTTCATATTTGCTCTTTTCGTAGTTTGTGGTCTGATCAATCAATCAAAACATTATTAATGTTAGTAGTTGGTTCGTATCCCACACGGTTTTGGTCAATTAGTCATCGATTTATATGAATTATACCAATCGATAATGTAGTAATTGGGCAAGGGTGAGAGGAGTTTCTCTAGAAATGGGCAGGGAATCGTGTCGTAGCTAATTTATTGGTTTATGGTAGTTGAGCTAATTTATTGAATTAAAATGTAATATTGTTGATAAGTCCATTAGAAGGATTTAGGATTATTTTAATTTCGTTTTTAGTATGATCTTTGATCTTTGAACAATACGTATTATGTAAGTTGTTCACTGAATTAGTGTCATTACAGTGCCTGCGAATTACTCGTGATTGGACCGAGGATCCCAAGCGTCGAACGGGATTCATGCAGAAGGAGGTGAGTGTGGTCTTTCATTTTTGCTCTTTTCGTAGTTTGTGGTCTGATCAATCAATCAAAACATTATTAATGTTAGTAGTTGGTTCGTATCCCACACGGTTTTGGTCAATTAGTCATCGATTTATATGAATTATACCAATCGATAATGTAGTAATTGGGCAAGGGTGAGAGGAGTTTCTCTAGAAATGGGCAGGGAATCGTGTCGTAGCTAATTTATTGGTTTATGGTAGTTGAGCTAATTTATTGAATTAAAATGTAATATTGTTGATAAGTCTATTAGAAGGATTTAGGATTATTTTAAGTTCGTTTTTAGTATGATCTTTGATCTTTGAACAATACGTATTATGTAAGTTGTTCACTGAATTAGTGTCATTACAGTGCCTGCGAATTACTCGTGATTGGACCGAGGATCCCAAGCGTCGAACGGGATTCATGCAGAAGGAGGTGAGTGTGGTCTTTCATATTTGCTCTTTTCGTAGTTTGTGGTCTGATCAATCAATCAAAACATTATTAATGTTAGTAGTTGGTTCGTATCCCACACGGTTTTGGTCAATTAGTCATCGATTTATATGAATTATACCAATCGATAATGTAGTAATTGGGCAAGGGTGAGAGGAGTTTCTCTAGAAATGGGCAGGGAATCGTGTCGTAGCTAATTTATTGGTTTATGGTAGTTGAGCTAATTTATTGAATTAAAATGTAATATTGTTGATAAGTCTATTAGAAGGATTTAGGATTATTTTAATTTCGTTTTTAGTATGATCTTTGATCTTTGAACAATACGTATTATGTAAGTTGTTCACTGAATTAGTGTCATTACAGTGCCTACGAATTACTCGTGATTGGACCGAGGATCCCAAGCGTCGAACGGGATTAATGCAGAAGGAGGTGAGTGTGGTCTTTCATATTTGCTCTTTTCGTAGTTTGTGGTCTGATCAATCAATCAAAACATTATTAATGTTAGTAGTTGGTTCGTATCCCACACGGTTTTGGTCAATTAGTCATCGATTTATATGAATTATACCAATCGATAATGTAGTAATTGGGCAAGGGTGAGAGGAGTTTCTCTAGAAATGGGCAGGGAATCGTGTCGTAGCTAATTTATTGGTTTATGGTAGTTGAGCTAATTTATTGAATTAAAATGTAATATTGTTGATAAGTCTATTAGAAGGATTTAGGATTATTTTAATTTCGTTTTTAGTATGATCTTTGATCTTTGAACAATACGTATTATGTAAGTTGTTCACTGAATTAGTGTCATTACAGTGCCTGCGAATTACTCGTGATTGGACCGAGGATCCCAAGCGTCGAACGGGATTCATGCAGAAGGAGGTGAGTGTGGTCTTTCATATTTGCTCTTTTCGTAGTTTGTGGTCTGATCAATCAATCAAAACATTATTAATGTTAGTAGTTGGTTCGTATCCCACACGGTTTTGGTCAATTAGTCATCGATTTATATGAATTATACCAATCGATAATGTAGTAATTGGGCAAGGGTGAGAGGAGTTTCTCTAGAAATGGGCAGGGAATCGTGTCGTAGCTAATTTATTGGTTTATGGTAGTTGAGCTAATTTATTGAATTAAAATGTAATATTGTTGATAAGTCTATTAGAAGGATTTAGGATTATTTTAATTTCGTTTTTAGTATGATCTTTGATCTTTGAACAATACGTATTATGTAAGTTGTTCACTGAATTAGTGTCATTACAGTGCCTGCGAATTACTCGTGATTGGACCGAGGATCCCAAGCGTCGAACGGGATTAATGCAGAAGGAGGTGAGTGTGGTCTTTCATATTTGCTCTTTTCGTAGTTTGTGGTCTGATCAATCAATCAAAACATTATTAATGTTAGTAGTTGGTTCGTATCCCACACGGTTTTGGTCAATTAGTCATCGATTTATATGAATTATACCAATCGATAATGTAGTAATTGGGCAAGGGTGAGAGGAGTTTCTCTAGAAATGGGCAGGGAGTCGTGTCGTAGCTAATTTATTGGTTTATGGTAGTTGAGCTAATTTATTGAATTAAAATGTAATATTGTTGATAAGTCCATTAGAAGGATTTAGGATTATTTTAATTTCGTTTTTAGTTTGATCTTTGATCTTTGAACAATACGTATTATGTAAGTTGTTCACTGAATTAGTGTCATTACAGTGCCTGCGAATTACTCGTGATTGGACCGAGGATCCCAAGCGTCGAACGGGATTCATGCAGAAGGAGGTGAGTGTGGTCTTTCATATTTGCTCTTTTCGTAGTTTGTGGTCTGATCAATCAATCAAAACATTATTAATGTTAGTAGTTGGTTCATATCCCACACGGTTTTGGTCAATTAGTCATCGATTTATATGAATTATACCAATCGATAATGTAGTAATTGGGCAAGGGTGAGAGGAGTTTCTCTAGAAATGGGCAGGGAATCGTGTCGTAGCTAATTTATTGGTTTATGGTAGTTGAGCTAATTTATTGAATTAAAATGTAATATTGTTGATAAGTCTATTAGAAGGATTTAGGATTATTTTAATTTCGTTTTTAGTATGATCTTTGATCTTTGAACAATACGTATTATGTAAGTTGTTCACTGAATTAGTGTCATTACAGTGCCTGCGAATTACTCGTGATTGGACCGAGGATCCCAAGCGTCGAACGGGATTCATGCAGAAGGAGGTGAGTGTGGTCTTTCATATTTGCTCTTTTCGTAGTTTGTGGTCTGATCAATCAATCAAAACATTATTAATGTTAGTAGTTGGTTCGTATCCCACACGGTTTTGGTCAATTAGTCATCGATTTATATGAATTATACCAATCGATAATGTAGTAATTGGGCAAGGGTGAGAGGAGTTTCTCTAGAAATGGGCAGGGAATCGTGTCGTAGCTAATTTATTGGTTTATGGTAGTTGAGCTAATTTATTGAATTAAAATGTAATATTGTTGATAAGTCTATTAGAAGGATTTAGGATTATTTTAATTTCGTTTTTAGTATGATCTTTGATCTTTGAACAATACGTATTATGTAAGTTGTTCACTGAATTAGTGTCATTACAGTGCCTACGAATTACTCGTGATTGGACCGAGGATCCCAAGTGTCGAACGGGATTAATGCAGAAGGAGGTGAGTGTGGTCTTTCATATTTGCTCTTTTCGTAGTTTGTGGTCTGATCAATCAATCAAAACATTATTAATGTTAGTAGTTGGTTCGTATCCCACACGGTTTTGGTCAATTAGTCATCGATTTATATGAATTATACCAATCGATAATGTAGTAATTGGGCAAGGGTGAGAGGAGTTTCTCTAGAAATGGGCAGGGAATCGTGTCGTAGCTAATTTATTGGTTTATGGTAGTTGAGCTAATTTATTGAATTAAAATGTAATATTGTTGATAAGTCCATTAGAAGGATTTAGGATTATTTTAATTTCGTTTTTAGTATGATCTTTGATCTTTGAACAATACGTATTATGTAAGTTGTTCACTGAATTAGTGTCATTACAGTGCCTGCGAATTACTCGTGATTGGACCGAGGATCCCAAGCGTCGAACGGGATTCATGCAGAAGGAGGTGAGTGTGGTCTTTCATTTTTGCTCTTTTCGTAGTTTGTGGTCTGATCAATCAATCAAAACATTACTAATGTTAGTAGCTGGTTCGTATCCCACACGGTTTTGGTCAATTAGTCATCGATTTATATGAATTATACCAATCGATAATGTAGTAATTGGGCAAGGGTGAGATGAGTTTCTCTAGAAATGGGCAGGGAATCGTGTCGTAGCTAATTTATTGGTTTATGGTAGTTGAGCTAATTTATTGAATTAAAATGTAATATTGTTGATAAGTCTATTAGAAGGATTTAGGATTATTTTAATTTCGTTTTTAGTATGATCTTTGATCTTTGAACAATACGTATTATGTAAGTTGTTCACTGAATTAGTGTCATTACAGTGCCTACGAATTACTCGTGATTGGACCGAGGATCCCAAGCGTCGAACGGGATTAATGCAGAAGGAGGTGAGTGTGGTCTTTCATATTTGCTCTTTTCGTAGTTTGTGGTCTGATCAATCAATCAAAACATTATTAATGTTAGTAGTTGGTTCGTATCCCACACGGTTTTGGTCAATTAGTCATCGATTTATATGAATTATACCAATCGATAATGTAGTAATTGGGCAAGGGTGAGAGGAGTTTCTCTAGAAATGGGCAGGGAATCGTGTCGTAGCTAATTTATTGGTTTATGGTAGTTGAGCTAATTTATTGAATTAAAATGTAATATTGTTGATAAGTCCATTAGAAGGATTTAGGATTATTTTAATTTCGTTTTTAGTATGATCTTTGATCTTTGAACAATACGTATTATGTAAGTTGTTCACTGAATTAGTGTCATTACAGTGCCTGCGAATTACTCGTGATTGGACCGAGGATCCCAAGCGTCGAACGGGATTCATGCAGAAGGAGGTGAGTGTGGTCTTTCATTTTTGCTCTTTTCGTAGTTTGTGGTCTGATCAATCAATCAAAACATTACTAATGTTAGTAGCTGGTTCGTATCCCACACGGTTTTGGTCAATTAGTCATCGATTTATATGAATTATACCAATCGATAATGTAGTAATTGGGCAAGGGTGAGAGGAGTTTCTCTAGAAATGGGCAGGGAATCGTGTCGTAGCTAATTTATTGGTTTATGGTAGTTGAGCTAATTTATTGAATTAAAATGTAATACACTCACAGCGAACTGTCTCATATATGAGACACTCAGTGACGAAGTAAGCTTGATTCGCGACTGAGTGATTCACATATGAGACAATTGGAGTGGCTAAGGCCGTAAGCGAGGGTAGAGAGCAATGAGACAATTGGTGTCTCATATTTGAGAGACTCACCTACTCTTTTAACTAGAGTAAGAGTAAACGTATTATTGGCAAAAGATTTTGCTCGGAGTGGGTATCGAACTAGCACGGGAACATGCTTCCGCACTCTAGTCAAGCACCCTACCCACTGCGCTACCTGGACATGAACTCACACAGAACAGAACTCAATGACTATACGAGAGGGAGGCGCGCAACTCTTGTCTCATTAGCCAGACACCGTGAGACACTGATTGTCTCATAACTGCTTTGAGTCATCAACTGTCTCACATGTGAGACACACCGCAATGATGAGCCAATTTTTTCCGAGACAATCTAGTGAGACATTCACTATCTAAGTCATTTCGCTGTGAGTGTATTGTTGATAAGTCTATTAGAAGGATTTAGGATTATTTTAATTTCGTTTTTAGTTTGATCTTTGATCTTTGAACAATACGTATTATGTAAGTTGTTCACTGAATTAGTGTCATTACAGTGCCTGCGAATTACTCGTGATTGGACCGAGGATCCCAAGCGTCGAACGGGATTAATGCAGAAGGAGGTGAGTGTGGTCTTTCATATTTGCTCTTTTCGTAGTTTGTGGTCTGATCAATCAATCAAAACATTATTAATGTTAGTAGTTGGTTCGTATCCCACACGGTTTTGGTCAATTAGTCATCGATTTATATGAATTATACCAATCGATAATGTAGTAATTGGGCAAGGGTGAGAGGAGTTTCTCTAGAAATGGGCAGGGAGTGGTGTCGTAGCTAATTTATTGGTTTATGGTAGTTGAGCTAATTTATTGAATTAAAATGTAATATTGTTGATAAGTCCATTAGAAGGATTTAGGATTATTTTAATTTCGTTTTTAGTTTGATCTTTGATCTTTGAACAATACGTATTATGTAAGTTGTTCACTGAATTAGTGTCATTACAGTGCCTGCGAATTACTCGTGATTGGACCGAGGATCCCAAGCGTCGAACGGGATTAATGCAGAAGGAGGTGAGTGTGGTCTTTCATATTTGCTCTTTTCGTAGTTTGTGGTCTGATCAATCAATCAAAACATTATTAATGTTAGTAGTTGGTTCGTATCCCACACGGTTTTGGTCAATTAGTCATCGATTTATATGAATTATACCAATCGATAATGTAGTAATTGGGCAAGGGTGAGAGGAGTTTCTCTAGAAATGGGCAGGGAGTCGTGTCGTAGCTAATTTATTGGTTTATGGTAGTTGAGCTAATTTATTGAATTAAAATGTAATATTGTTGATAAGTCCATTAGAAGGATTTAGGATTATTTTATTTTCGTTTTTAGTATGATCTTTGATCTTTGAACAATACGTATTATGTAAGTTGTTCACTGAATTAGTGTCATTACAGTGCCTGCGAATTACTCGTGATTGAACTTACATAATACGTATTGTTCAAAGATCAAAGATCAAACTTGAATTTAAATGAAGTATGAAAGATTTTATTGAAGATATTAGCGCCCGAGTGCGGCTACCGTATCCTGTACAAGAAGCGCTGCAGGAAGCTCATGGTGTACGATGGACGCTGATTGATTATTGATTGCCTGGTTTATTTATTTATTGATTGATTGATTTCGTGACCTCACTCATTTACACATTCACATTTCTTACTGTTCATATGTTGGTACTCGTTGGTCTCATGATTATTGATTGATTTGATGGAATAAATCGATTAATTTTCACACCTTGCTATGTTTTTCGTTGACCAGTTTTTGTGTCGACACGATCACTCTTATGTATTTAAAGGAGGAAAAGTGATGTAATGAATTCATAGATTGTTCTGAAAACCGTATTATGTTGAACTGTGTGTTCCTTTACTTAATTCTTTTTCAAATAGTTTTAATATTGTAATAAAAATATCATTATTAATCATAAAATATCATTATTAATTTATAAAAATATCATTATTTATTATCTTCGCAATACAGTATGGTATTCGGACAGGACTCGTGGTTCCACAACTTCACGCAGTGTATCGCGCGCACCATATCGCCCGAGGTACGTTAGGCTCAATGTAGATATCGATTTTCTGAATAAAATCAATATTTTGTGTTTAATTTGATCTTTGATATTTGAAGAAAACATATTATTTCTCCCGTAGCCATGCTTATCTCAAGGGTAGTACTTGAGGTTCGTATCCCACACGATTTTTTTTCAATTAGTTATCGAATGATTGTATAATATCAATCGATAATGTAGTAATTGGGCAAAGGTGCGATGAGTTTCTCTAGAAATGGGCAGGGAATCGTGTCGTAGCTAATTTATTGGTTTATGGTAGTTGAGCTAATTTATTGAATTAAAATGTAATATTGTTGATAAGTCTATTAGAAGGATTTAGGATTATTTTAATTTCGTTTTTAGTATGATCTTTGATCTTTGAACAATACGTATTATGTAAGTTGTTCACTGAATTAGTGTCATTACAGTGCCTACGAATTACTCGTGATTGGACCGAGGATCCCAAGCGTCGAACGGGATTAATGCAGAAGGAGGTGAGTGTGGTCTTTCATATTTGCTCTTTTCGTAGTTTGTGGTCTGATCAATCAATCAAAACATTATTAATGTTAGTAGTTGGTTCGTATCCCACACGGTTTTGGTCAATTAGTCATCGATTTATATGAATTATACCAATCGATAATGTAGTAATTGGGCAAGGGTGAGAGGAGTTTCTCTAGAAATGGGCAGGGAATCGTGTCGTTGCTAATTTATTGGTTTATGGTAGTTGAGCTAATTTATTGAATTAAAATGTAATATTGTTGATAAGTCCATTAGAAGGATTTAGGATTATTTTAATTTCGTTTTTAGTATGATCTTTGATCTTTGAACAATACGTATTATGTAAGTTGTTCACTGAATTAGTGTCATTACAGTGCCTGCGAATTACTCGTGATTGGACCGAGGATCCCAAGCGTCGAACGGGATTCATGCAGAAGGAGGTGAGTGTGGTCTTTCATTTTTGCTCTTTTCGTAGTTTGTGGTCTGATCAATCAATCAAAACATTACTAATGTTAGTAGCTGGTTCGTATCCCACACGGTTTTGGTCAATTAGTCATCGATTTATATGAATTATACCAATCGATAATGTAGTAATTGGGCAAGGGTGAGAGGAGTTTCTCTAGAAATGGGCAGGGAATCGTGTCGTAGCTAATTTATTGGTTTATGGTAGTTGAGCTAATTTATTGAATTAAAATGTAATATTGTTGATAAGTCTATTAGAAGGATTTAGGATTATTTTAATTTCGTTTTTAGTTTGATCTTTGATCTTTGAACAATACGTATTATGTAAGTTGTTCACTGAATTAGTGTCATTACAGTGCCTGCGAATTACTCGTGATTGGACCGAGGATCCCAAGCGTCGAACGGGATTAATGCAGAAGGAGGTGAGTGTGGTCTTTCATATTTGCTCTTTTCGTAGTTTGTGGTCTGATCAATCAATCAAAACATTATTAATGTTAGTAGTTGGTTCGTATCCCACACGGTTTTGGTCAATTAGTCATCGATTTATATGAATTATACCAATCGATAATGTAGTAATTGGGCAAGGGTGAGAGGAGTTTCTCTAGAAATGGGCAGGGAGTCGTGTCGTAGCTAATTTATTGGTTTATGGTAGTTGAGCTAATTTATTGAATTAAAATGTAATATTGTTGATAAGTCTATTAGAAGGATTTAGGATTATTTTAATTTCGTTTTTAGTATGATCTTTGATCTTTGAACAATACGTATTATGTAAGTTGTTCACTGAATTAGTGTCATTACAGTGCCTGCGAATTACTCGTGATTGGACCGAGGATCCCAACCGTCGAACGGGATTCATGCAGAAGGAGGTGAGTGTGGTCTTTCATATTTGCTCTTTTCGTAGTTTGTGGTCTGATCAATCAATCAAAACATTATTAATGTTAGTAGTTGGTTCGTATCCCACACGGTTTTGGTCAATTAGTCATCGATTTATATGAATTATACCAATCGATAATGTAGTAATTGGGCAAGGGTGAGAGGAGTTTCTCTAGAAATGGGCAGGGAATCGTGTCGTAGCTAATTTATTGGTTTATGGTAGTTGAGCTAATTTATTGAATTAAAATGTAATATTGTTGATAAGTCTATTAGAAGGATTTAGGATTATTTTAATTTCGTTTTTAGTATGATCTTTGATCTTTGAACAATACGTATTATGTAAGTTGTTCACTGAATTAGTGTCATTACAGTGCCTGCGAATTACTCGTGATTGGACCGAGGATCCCAACCGTCGAACGGGATTCATGCAGAAGGAGGTGAGTGTGGTCTTTCATATTTGCTCTTTTCGTAGTTTGTGGTCTGATCAATCAATCAAAACATTATGGGGTAAATGGTGAGAGGAGGAGAGGAAATACTCTATAAATTAGCAGGGAAGTGAATTTGGCCGCGTTGAAGTTGTTACAATTGGAGTATGAAGAATAGCAGGAGGTATAAACGCGTTCTTTGATTTTTTGCCTTTGATCTTTGATCTTTAATCTCTGATCTTAAATTTAGGTGCGTCTCTTTGACGAATCGGTCATTCTGGATCCTAAGTAGGCAAAGAAGAGAAAGGGCAAACAGCGTAAGGCTATACTGAAGACTCTTAGTTGATGATCTACTAATCGATAATCAATCGATATCTTCCCAATTATCAATAGGTCACTTATTATGTTAGTTCCCATGAAATTGTTACTCTACCTGATTTGTGTTGTTTGTTTATATTTCAATTGTTACATTGTTGTTATCGTGAATTTAAATGAAGTATGAAAGATTTTATTGAAGATATTAGCGCCCGAGTGCGGCTACCGTATCCTGTACAAGAAGCGCTGCAGGAAGCTCATGGTGTACGATGGACGCTGATTGATTATTGATTGCCTGGTTTATTTATTTATTGATTGATTGATTTCGTGACCTCACTCATTTACACATTCACATTTCTTACTGTTCATATGTTGGTACTCGTTGGTCTCATGATTATTGATTGATTTGATGGAATAAATCGATTAATTTTCACACCTTGCTATGTTTTTCGTTGACCAGTTTTTGTGTCGACACGATCACTCTTATGTATTTAAAGGAGGAAAAGTGATGTAATGAATTCATAGATTGTTCTAAAAACCGTATTATGTTGAACTGTGTGTTCCTTTACTTAATTCTTTTTCAAATAGTTTTAATATTGTAATAAAAATATCATTATTAATCATAAAATATCATTATTAATTTATAAAAATATCATTATTTATTATCTTCGCAATACAGTATGGTATTCGGACAGGACTCGTGGTTCCACAACTTCACGCAGTGTATCGCGCGCACCATATCGCCCGAGGTACGTTAGGCTCAATGTAGATATCGATTTTCTGAATAAAATCAATATTTTGTGTTTAATTTGATCTTTGATATTTGAAGAAAACATATTATTTCTCCCGTAGCCATGCTTATCTCAAGGGTAGTACTTGAGGTTCGTATCCCACACGATTTTTTTTCAATTAGTTATCGAATGATTGTATAATATCAATCGATAATGTAGTAATTGGGCAAAGGTGCGAGGAGTTTCTCTAGAAATGGGCAGGGAATCGTGTCGTAGCTAATTTATTGGTTTATGGTAGTTGAGCTAATTTATTGAATTAAAATGTAATATTGTTGATAAGTCTATTAGAAGGATTTAGGATTATTTTAATTTCGTTTTTAGTATGATCTTTGATCTTTGAACAATACGTATTATGTAAGTTGTTCACTGAATTAGTGTCATTCCAGTGCCTGCGAATTACTCGTGATTGGACCGAGGATCCCAAGCGTCGAACGGGATTCATGCAGAAGGAGGTGAGTGTGGTCTTTCATATTTGCTCTTTTCGTAGTTTGTGGTCTGATCAATCAATCAAAACATTACTAATGTTAGTAGTTGGTTCGTATCCCACACGGTTTTGGCCAATTAGTCATCGATTTATATGAATTATACCAATCGATAATGTAGTAATTGGGCAAGGGTGAGAGTAGTTTCTCTAGAAATGGGCAGGGAATCGTGTCGTAGCTAATTTATTGGTTTATGGTAGTTGACCTAATTTATTGAATTAAAATGTAATATTGTTGATAAGTCTATTAGAAGGATTTAGGATTATTTTAATTTCGTTTTTAGTATGATCTTTGATCTTTGAACAATACGTATTATGTAAGTTGTTCACTGAATTAGTGTCATTACAGTGCCTGCGAATTACTCGTGATTGGACCGAGGATCCCAAGCGTCGAACGGGATTCATGCAGAAGGAGGTGAGTGTGGTCTTTCATATTTGCTCTTTTCGTAGTTTGTGGTCTGATCAATCAATCAAAACATTATTAATGTTAGTAGTTGGTTCGTATCCCACACGGTTTTGGTCAATTAGTCATCGATTTATATGAATTATACCAATCGATAATGTAGTAATTGGGCAAGGGTGAGAGGAGTTTCTCTAGAAATGGGCAGGGAATCGTGTCGTAGCTAATTTATTGGTTTATGGTAGTTGAGCTAATTTATTGAATTAAAATGTAATATTGTTGATAAGTCTATTAGAAGGATTTAGGATTATTTTAATTTCGTTTTTAGTTTGATCTTTGATCTTTGAACAATACGTATTATGTAAGTTGTTCACTGAATTAGTGTCATTACAGTGCCTGCGAATTACTCGTGATTGGACCTAGGATCCCAAGCCTCGAACGGGATTCATGCAGAAGGAGGTGAGTGTGGTCTTTCATATTTGCTCTTTTCGTAGTTTGTGGTCTGATCAATCAATCAAAACATTATTAATGTTAGTAGTTGGTTCGTATCCCACACGGTTTTGGTCAATTAGTCATCGATTTATATGAATTATACCAATCGATAATGTAGTAATTGGGCAAGGGTGAGAGTAGTTTCTCTAGAAATGGGCAGGGAATCGTGTCGTAGCTAATTTATTGGTTTATGGTAGTTGACCTAATTTATTGAATTAAAATGTAATATTGTTGATAAGTCTATTAGAAGGATTTAGGATTATTTTAATTTCGTTTTTAGTATGATCTTTGATCTTTGAACAATACGTATTATGTAAGTTGTTCACTGAATTAGTGTCATTCCAGTGCCTGCGAATTACTCGTGATTGGACCGAGGATCCCAAGCGTCGAACGGGATTCATGCAGAAGGAGGTGAGTGTGGTCTTTCATATTTGCTCTTTTCGTAGTTTGTGGTCTGATCAATCAATCAAAACATTACTAATGTTAGTAGTTGGTTCGTATCCCACACGGTTTTGGCCAATTAGTCATCGATTTATATGAATTATACCAATCGATAATGTAGTATTTGGGCAAGGGTGAGAGGAGTTTCTCTAGAAATGGGCAGGGAATCGTGTCGTAGCTAATTTATTGGTTTATGGTAGTTGAGCTAATTTATTGAATTAAAATGTAATATTGTTGATAAGTCTATTAGAAGGATTTAGGATTATTTTAATTTCGTTTTTAGTATGATCTTTGATCTTTGAACAATACGTATTTGTTGTGTAGTGTAATCTAATCTATTTAGCATAATATAATTATCATATAGCTAATGCATAATAGTCATTGTGCATTATCCCTAATTATCATATCTATTACTCTACACATGATTCTCTATTTCATTCTTAGCTTAGCGTAGGTTACAAGTAGGTCTCTTCTATCCCTAGTCTTAGACTCGAACTCTATATTATTTGTGATAAACTTGTATTGGTTACTACTCTAGTCTCCACATATCAAGGTATCCAACATTGGCGACCAGGATCTTAGGTTTAAGACTTAGGATTAGGATTAGACTTAGACTTTACCTAGTTTTGCTAAGAATCAGTATCTGGTAAGTTTCTGGTAAGTCGTGGCTGGCAAAGTATAGATCTTAGCCTGGAGATAGCCACTGTGACTGGTGTCTGTGGATATTGTAACACCTGGAGATAGTCACTGTGACCGGCACTTCGATACGCTCGATTGTTGCTGCGATTGGTCACGGCCCTTGGCTCTGCTATCTTGTGATCCACACCTGATATTGAAAGCAACCATTGTAAGAGCCGAGTGTAACCTGTACCACCGTTGTGATTCCCGGTTGGATACTGTATCGCTATTGTGATACCGAGGTTGACACAGGTCTGATCAAGATCACCGTATCTTAAGATCGTTGTCCATTGAGACTAGAGACCAAAGATCAGAGACCAAAGGTCATAGATCATTCTGATACCAGAGACTGGAGATCAAAGATCATCCACCAGATAACTGAGATCAAAGATCGAAGCACCGTACACGATACGAGTAGCAAGCACATAAGAGATCAAAGATCAGAGCACCGTACACGATACGAGTAGCTAGTACACATAAGGTCAAAGACAGTACAGACTATAGAGTACGTGATAGTTATCATTGAACAGTACAGACTATAATCATGACTGATTCAGGTGGAACCAAATCGACCGATTCAAATGGAATGAAGTCGATGATGGATACGTTCATGAAGATGATGCTCAAGATGCAAGAAGAGTCTGATAAGAGAGTTGAGAAACTAATCAGATCTCTCAATGAATCGAATGGAGCGAGAGTTACGACTGATCCTACAGTAACCTCAGGTGACAGTAGCCAAGGTGTGCATACTGTAAGTGGCCCATCGATTGATGCACTTGAAGCTAGAATAAATGAGTTCCAGTATGACCCTGAAGATGAGTGTACGTTCGAGAATTGGTATGATAGATACAAAGACATCTTCGAACATGATATGATTCACTTAGATGAGAAACTCAGAGTAAGAATCATGCTGAGGCATTTGAGTACAAAATGCAATTCACAGTATAAGAATCATTTGTCACCTAAAGATGTGTACAATGAGACATTTGAGAATACAGTGAAAGAATTGACTAATCTATTCGGTAGACAAGTTTCTGATTTTGAACTACGTCTAAGATTTCTCAATCAAAGAATGTCTATACTTGGATTGACTGATGCCAAGAAATTTGCATCTGAAGTCAACAATCTATATCAGAAGGGAAAGATGAAGGAGATTACAGAAGACGAATTGAAGGTCACTGTATTCCTTGCAGGTCTTGATCTACCAAACCTGAAAAAGGCTCGAACAAATCTGATGAACATTGTGAATAACAAACAAGATATCACTTTGAATGAACTTGTAGAGAAGTTCTCTACCCTTCAAGCACTTGAAAGAGATGTTGCTGCAATAGAAGTTCAAAATAATGTCTACTTGTTACGTGATAATAAGTCGGACAAAGTGAACGATGAGACCGCTGAGGTTGATTCGGAGACAAAAAGTGATAAGAGTTCATCAGATACTAAATGTGCATATTGTGATAGACATGGTCATGCAGTGCATGAATGCTGGAAGAAATATCCAGATAAACGACCAAAGAAGAAAGATTACAAAAGAAATAAATTCTATAAGAGAAAGAATAGCAATGCTGTGTTCTGTAATCAGGTCGTCGATAATAGAGTCTATGCACAAGTCAATGTTAATGGAAAGAACATTGAATTCCGAGTAGATACTGGTTCAGATCTAACCTTTATCTCCAAGAATGTATGGAAAACACTGGGATCTCCCACCCTAAAAGAGGGAAGAATACAGGCTAAGTGTGCAAATGGCACAAGTGTATCCATACTCGGAAAATTTCATTGTAAAATGAAATATAAGAATGATGAGAATAGGGGATTTGTTTATGTAGCAGATTCACCTGTAAATTTAATCGGAACTGATTGGTTCTGGAAACTGAATCTCATCAGATCATTACAGAATGAAGTTGAAGATCAACTCGTAATGAATCAAGTCAAGAATCCAGTCAAGGTACCACTTGAACCATGGCCATCAACTGATAGACCAATGGAGCGAATTCATGTTGAATTCGCAGGACCTATGAATGGAAAGAATTACTTGATTATCGTAGATGCACACAGTAAATGGCCTGAAGTAATAGAAATGGAAAGAATAGATACTAATTCTATCATCACACACATTCACAAGTTCATATCTGCATATGGTTGTCCAGAAACATTGGTCAGTGATAACGGAACACAATTCACTTCGAGTGATTTCCGAGAATACTGTAACAAGTACGGTATCAAGCACGTCCTGACTCCACCATATCATCCTCATTCAAATGGTCAAGCAGAACGGTTCGTTGATATATTCAAGCGAACGCTCCTCAAACTGAAAGGAGAACGACCTGAAGTAGAGAATGTTCAAACATTCCTCATGTCTTATCGATCGAATCCGAATAGACAACTAGCTGATAAGTCACCAGCTGAAGTATTCCTCGGACGAAAACTGAGAACAAGACTAAGTCTCTTGGTTCCAAGTCGTAGATCAGATAAGAAGGATGAAGATATGAAAAACCAGTTTGACCTGAAACATGGTGCAGAACACAAAGAATTCAAAACTGGTGATAAGGTCTACTACCGTGATAAAGATGGACCTAATAATGTGAAATGTAGTGAAGCTATCATTGTAGATAAACTCGGTCGAGTTGTTTATCTCATTGATAAGGGAGGAAGGAGAATGAAGGCTCATGCCCATCAATTAATCTCCCGAAGAGATCAAGATGAAGATGATATACTTGATCTTCATATCGATTCATTCGATATCAAGAAGCCGACAGAAGAAACTACGAAGGATAATTCAACTGGAGCTGTCATCGTCATGCCTATCCCAGACCCCTCAAGCAAGGCATATCATCGTCCGGTCAGAGACCGAAGGCCCGTTGTTAGTAATACCTCCGAATGTAGTAGTTACGTTAGTTCAATTGTAAATTAGTTTTTATTGTATTGATTATCGATTCTGTTGTCTTTAACTTAGAATCTTAGGAAGGAGGTGTTGTGTAGTGTAATCTAATCTATTTAGCATAATATAATTATCATATAGCTAATGCATAATAGTCATTGTGCATTATCCCTAATTATCATATCTATTACTCTACACATGATTCTCTATTTCATTCTTAGCTTAGCGTAGGTTACAAGTAGGTCTCTTCTATCCCTAGTCTTAGACTCGAACTCTATATTATTTGTGATAAACTTGTATTGGTTACTACTCTAGTCTCCACATATCAAGGTATCCAACATTAGTACCATTAAAATATTCCTAAATCCTTCTAATGTATTAACATTAGTACATTAGAAGGATTTAGGATTATTTTAATTTCGTTTTTAGTATGATCTTTGATCTTTGAACAATACGTATTATGTAAGTTGTTCACTGAATTAGTGTCATTACAGTGCCTGCGAATTACTCGTGATTGGACCGAGGATCCCAACCGTCGAACGGGATTCATGCAGAAGGAGGTGAGTGTGGTCTTTCATATTTGCTCTTTTCGTAGTTTGTGGTCTGATCAATCAATCAAAACATTATGGGGTAAATGGTGAGAGGAGGAGAGGAAATACTCTATAAATTAGCAGGGAAGTGAATTTGGCCGCGTTGAAGTTGTTACAATTGGAGTATGAAGAATAGCAGGAGGTATAAACGCGTTCTTTGATTTTTTGCCTTTGATCTTTGATCTTTAATCTCTGATCTTAAATTTAGGTGCGTCTCTTTGACGAATCGGTCATTCTGGATCCTAAGTAGGCAAAGAAGAGAAAGGGCAAACAGCGTAAGGCTATACTGAAGACTCTTAGTTGATGATCTACTAATCGATAATCAATCGATATCTTCCCAATTATCAATAGGTCACTTATTATGTTAGTTCCCATGAAATTGTTACTCTACCTGATTTGTGTTGTTTGTTTATATTTCAATTGTTACATTGTTGTTATCGTGAATTTAAATGAAGTATGAAAGATTTTATTGAAGATATTAGCGCCCGAGTGCGGCTACCGTATCCTGTACAAGAAGCGCTGCAGGAAGCTCATGGTGTACGATGGACGCTGATTGATTATTGATTGCCTGGTTTATTTATTTATTGATTGATTGATTTCGTGACCTCACTCATTTACACATTCACATTTCTTACTGTTCATATGTTGGTACTCGTTGGTCTCATGATTATTGATTGATTTGATGGAATAAATCGATTAATTTTCACACCTTGCTATGTTTTTCGTTGACCAGTTTTTGTGTCGACACGATCACTCTTATGTATTTAAAGGAGGAAAAGTGATGTAATGAATTCATAGATTGTTCTAAAAACCGTATTATGTTGAACTGTGTGTTCCTTTACTTAATTCTTTTTCAAATAGTTTTAATATTGTAATAAAAATATCATTATTAATCATAAAATATCATTATTAATTTATAAAAATATCATTATTTATTATCTTCGCAATACAGTATGGTATTCGGACAGGACTCGTGGTTCCACAACTTCACGCAGTGTATCGCGCGCACCATATCGCCCGAGGTACGTTAGGCTCAATGTAGATATCGATTTTCTGAATAAAATCAATATTTTGTGTTTAATTTGATCTTTGATATTTGAAGAAAACATATTATTTCTCCCGTAGCCATGCTTATCTCAAGGGTAGTACTTGAGGTTCGTATCCCACACGATTTTTTTTCAATTAGTTATCGAATGATTGTATAATATCAATCGATAATGTAGTAATTGGGCAAAGGTGCGAGGAGTTTCTCTAGAAATGGGCAGGGAATCGTGTCGTAGCTAATTTATTGGTTTATGGTAGTTGAGCTAATTTATTGAATTAAAATGTAATATTGTTGATAAGTCTATTAGAAGGATTTAGGATTATTTTAATTTCGTTTTTAGTATGATCTTTGATCTTTGAACAATACGTATTATGTAAGTTGTTCACTGAATTAGTGTCATTCCAGTGCCTGCGAATTACTCGTGATTGGACCGAGGATCCCAAGCGTCGAACGGGATTCATGCAGAAGGAGGTGAGTGTGGTCTTTCATATTTGCTCTTTTCGTAGTTTGTGGTCTGATCAATCAATCAAAACATTACTAATGTTAGTAGTTGGTTCGTATCCCACACGGTTTTGGCCAATTAGTCATCGATTTATATGAATTATACCAATCGATAATGTAGTAATTGGGCAAGGGTGAGAGTAGTTTCTCTAGAAATGGGCAGGGAATCGTGTCGTAGCTAATTTATTGGTTTATGGTAGTTGACCTAATTTATTGAATTAAAATGTAATATTGTTGATAAGTCTATTAGAAGGATTTAGGATTATTTTAATTTCGTTTTTAGTATGATCTTTGATCTTTGAACAATACGTATTATGTAAGTTGTTCACTGAATTAGTGTCATTACAGTGCCTGCGAATTACTCGTGATTGGACCGAGGATCCCAAGCGTCGAACGGGATTCATGCAGAAGGAGGTGAGTGTGGTCTTTCATATTTGCTCTTTTCGTAGTTTGTGGTCTGATCAATCAATCAAAACATTATTAATGTTAGTAGTTGGTTCGTATCCCACACGGTTTTGGTCAATTAGTCATCGATTTATATGAATTATACCAATCGATAATGTAGTAATTGGGCAAGGGTGAGAGGAGTTTCTCTAGAAATGGGCAGGGAATCGTGTCGTAGCTAATTTATTGGTTTATGGTAGTTGAGCTAATTTATTGAATTAAAATGTAATATTGTTGATAAGTCTATTAGAAGGATTTAGGATTATTTTAATTTCGTTTTTAGTTTGATCTTTGATCTTTGAACAATACGTATTATGTAAGTTGTTCACTGAATTAGTGTCATTACAGTGCCTGCGAATTACTCGTGATTGGACCTAGGATCCCAAGCCTCGAACGGGATTCATGCAGAAGGAGGTGAGTGTGGTCTTTCATATTTGCTCTTTTCGTAGTTTGTGGTCTGATCAATCAATCAAAACATTATTAATGTTAGTAGTTGGTTCGTATCCCACACGGTTTTGGTCAATTAGTCATCGATTTATATGAATTATACCAATCGATAATGTAGTAATTGGGCAAGGGTGAGAGTAGTTTCTCTAGAAATGGGCAGGGAATCGTGTCGTAGCTAATTTATTGGTTTATGGTAGTTGACCTAATTTATTGAATTAAAATGTAATATTGTTGATAAGTCTATTAGAAGGATTTAGGATTATTTTAATTTCGTTTTTAGTATGATCTTTGATCTTTGAACAATACGTATTATGTAAGTTGTTCACTGAATTAGTGTCATTACAGTGCCTGCGAATTACTCGTGATTGGACCGAGGATCCCAAGCGTCGAACGGGATTCATGCAGAAGGAGGTGAGTGTGGTCTTTCATATTTGCTCTTTTCGTAGTTTGTGGTCTGATCAATCAATCAAAACATTATTAATGTTAGTAGTTGGTTCGTATCCCACACGGTTTTGGTCAATTAGTCATCGATTTATATGAATTATACCAATCGATAATGTAGTAATTGGGCAAGGGTGAGAGGAGTTTCTCTAGAAATGGGCAGGGAATCGTGTCGTAGCTAATTTATTGGTTTATGGTAGTTGAGCTAATTTATTGAATTAAAATGTAATATTGTTGATAAGTCTATTAGAAGGATTTAGGATTATTTTAATTTCGTTTTTAGTTTGATCTTTGATCTTTGAACAATACGTATTATGTAAGTTGTTCACTGAATTAGTGTCATTACAGTGCCTGCGAATTACTCGTGATTGGACCTAGGATCCCAAGCCTCGAACGGGATTCATGCAGAAGGAGGTGAGTGTGGTCTTTCATATTTGCTCTTTTCGTAGTTTGTGGTCTGATCAATCAATCAAAACATTATTAATGTTAGTAGTTGGTTCGTATCCCACACGGTTTTGGTCAATTAGTCATCGATTTATATGAATTATACCAATCGATAATGTAGTAATTGGGCAAGGGTGAGAGGAGTTTCTCTAGAAATGGGCAGGGAATCGTGTCGTAGCTAATTTATTGGTTTATGGTAGTTGAGCTAATTTATTGAATTAAAATGTAATATTGTTGATAAGTCTATTAGAAGGATTTAGGATTATTTTAATTTCGTTTTTAGTATGATCTTTGATCTTTGAACAATACGTATTATGTAAGTTGTTCACTGAATTAGTGTCATTAAAGTGCCTACGAATTACTCGTGATTGGACCGAGGATCCCAAGCGTCGAACGGGATTAATGCAGAAGGAGGTGAGTGTGGTCTTTCATATTTGCTCTTTTCGTAGTTTGTGGTCTGATCAATCAATCAAAACATTATTAATGTTAGTAGTTGGTTCGTATCCCACACGGTTTTGGTCAATTAGTCATCGATTTATATGAATTATACCAATCGATAATGTAGTAATTGGGCAAGGGCGAGAGGAGTTTCTCTAGAAATGGGCAGGGAATCGTGTCGTAGCTAATTTATTGGTTTATGGTAGTTGAGCTAATTTATTGAATTAAAATGTAATATTGTTGATAAGTCTATTAGAAGGATTTAGGATTATTTTAATTTTGTTTTTAGTATGATCTTTGATCTTTGAACAATACGTATTATGTAAGTTGTTCACTGAATTAGTGTCATTACAGTGCCTACGAATTACTCGTGATTGGACCGAGGATCCCAAGCGTCGAACGGGATTAATGCAGAAGGAGGTGAGTGTGGTCTTTCATATTTGCTCTTTTCGTAGTTTGTGGTCTGATCAATCAATCAAAACATTATTAATGTTAGTAGTTGGTTCGTATCCCACACGGTTTTGGTCAATTAGTCATCGATTTATATGAATTATACCAATCGATAATGTAGTAATTGGGCAAAGGTGCGAGGAGTTTCTCTAGAAATGGGCAGGGAATCGTGTCGTAGCTAATTTATTGGTTTATGGTAGTTGAGCTAATTTATTGAATTAAAATGTAATATTGTTGATAAGTCCATTAGAAGGATTTAGGATTATTTTAATTTCGTTTTTAGTATGATCTTTGATCTTTGAACAATACGTATTATGTAAGTTGTTCACTGAATTAGTGTCATTACAGTGCCTGCGAATTACTCGTGATTGGACCGAGGATCCCAAGCGTCGAACGGGATTCATGCAGAAGGAGGTGAGTGTGGTCTTTCATTTTTGCTCTTTTCGTAGTTTGTGGTCTGATCAATCAATCAAAACATTATTAATGTTAGTAGTTGGTTCGTATCCCACACGGTTTTGGTCAATTAGTCATCGATTTATATGAATTATACCAATCGATAATGTAGTAATTGGGCAAGGGTGAGAGGAGTTTCTCTAGAAATGGGCAGGGAATCGTGTCGTAGCTAATTTATTGGTTTATGGTAGTTGAGCTAATTTATTGAATTAAAATGTAATATTGTTGATAAGTCTATTAGAAGGATTTAGGATTATTTTAAGTTCGTTTTTAGTATGATCTTTGATCTTTGAACAATACGTATTATGTAAGTTGTTCACTGAATTAGTGTCATTACAGTGCCTGCGAATTACTCGTGATTGGACCGAGGATCCCAAGCGTCGAACGGGATTCATGCAGAAGGAGGTGAGTGTGGTCTTTCATATTTGCTCTTTTCGTAGTTTGTGGTCTGATCAATCAATCAAAACATTATTAATGTTAGTAGTTGGTTCGTATCCCACACGGTTTTGGTCAATTAGTCATCGATTTATATGAATTATACCAATCGATAATGTAGTAATTGGGCAAGGGTGAGAGGAGTTTCTCTAGAAATGGGCAGGGAATCGTGTCGTAGCTAATTTATTGGTTTATGGTAGTTGAGCTAATTTATTGAATTAAAATGTAATATTGTTGATAAGTCTATTAGAAGGATTTAGGATTATTTTAATTTCGTTTTTAGTATGATCTTTGATCTTTGAACAATACGTATTATGTAAGTTGTTCACTGAATTAGTGTCATTACAGTGCCTACGAATTACTCGTGATTGGACCGAGGATCCCAAGCGTCGAACGGGATTAATGCAGAAGGAGGTGAGTGTGGTCTTTCATATTTGCTCTTTTCGTAGTTTGTGGTCTGATCAATCAATCAAAACATTATTAATGTTAGTAGTTGGTTCGTATCCCACACGGTTTTGGTCAATTAGTCATCGATTTATATGAATTATACCAATCGATAATGTAGTAATTGGGCAAGGGTGAGAGGAGTTTCTCTAGAAATGGGCAGGGAATCGTGTCGTAGCTAATTTATTGGTTTATGGTAGTTGAGCTAATTTATTGAATTAAAATGTAATATTGTTGATAAGTCTATTAGAAGGATTTAGGATTATTTTAATTTCGTTTTTAGTATGATCTTTGATCTTTGAACAATACGTATTATGTAAGTTGTTCACTGAATTAGTGTCATTACAGTGCCTGCGAATTACTCGTGATTGGACCGAGGATCCCAACCGTCGAACGGGATTCATGCAGAAGGAGGTGAGTGTGGTCTTTCATATTTGCTCTTTTCGTAGTTTGTGGTCTGATCAATCAATCAAAACATTATGGGGTAAATGGTGAGAGGAGGAGAGGAAATACTCTATAAATTAGCAGGGAAGTGAATTTGGCCGCGTTGAAGTTGTTACAATTGGAGTATGAAGAATAGCAGGAGGTATAAACGCGTTCTTTGATTTTTTGCCTTTGATCTTTGATCTTTAATCTCTGATCTTAAATTTAGGTGCGTCTCTTTGACGAATCGGTCATTCTGGATCCTAAGTAGGCAAAGAAGAGAAAGGGCAAACAGCGTAAGGCTATACTGAAGACTCTTAGTTGATGATCTACTAATCGATAATCAATCGATATCTTCCCAATTATCAATAGGTCACTTATTATGTTAGTTCCCATGAAATTGTTACTCTACCTGATTTGTGTTGTTTGTTTATATTTCAATTGTTACATTGTTGTTATCGTGAATTTAAATGAAGTATGAAAGATTTTATTGAAGATATTAGCGCCCGAGTGCGGCTACCGTATCCTGTACAAGAAGCGCTGCAGGAAGCTCATGGTGTACGATGGACGCTGATTGATTATTGATTGCCTGGTTTATTTATTTATTGATTGATTGATTTCGTGACCTCACTCATTTACACATTCACATTTCTTACTGTTCATATGTTGGTACTCGTTGGTCTCATGATTATTGATTGATTTGATGGAATAAATCGATTAATTTTCACACCTTGCTATGTTTTTCGTTGACCAGTTTTTGTGTCGACACGATCACTCTTATGTATTTAAAGGAGGAAAAGTGATGTAATGAATTCATAGATTGTTCTAAAAACCGTATTATGTTGAACTGTGTGTTCCTTTACTTAATTCTTTTTCAAATAGTTTTAATATTGTAATAAAAATATCATTATTAATCATAAAATATCATTATTAATTTATAAAAATATCATTATTTATTATCTTCGCAATACAGTATGGTATTCGGACAGGACTCGTGGTTCCACAACTTCACGCAGTGTATCGCGCGCACCATATCGCCCGAGGTACGTTAGGCTCAATGTAGATATCGATTTTCTGAATAAAATCAATATTTTGTGTTTAATTTGATCTTTGATATTTGAAGAAAACATATTATTTCTCCCGTAGCCATGCTTATCTCAAGGGTAGTACTTGAGGTTCGTATCCCACACGATTTTTTTTCAATTAGTTATCGAATGATTGTATAATATCAATCGATAATGTAGTAATTGGGCAAAGGTGCGAGGAGTTTCTCTAGAAATGGGCAGGGAATCGTGTCGTAGCTAATTTATTGGTTTACGGTAGTTGAGCTAATTTATTGAATTAAAATGTAATATTGTTGATAAGTCTATTAGAAGGATTTAGGATTATTTTAATTTCGTTTTTAGTATGATCTTTGATCTTTGAACAATACGTATTATGTAAGTTGTTCACTGAATTAGTGTCATTCCAGTGCCTGCGAATTACTCGTGATTGGACCGAGGATCCCAAGCGTCGAACGGGATTCATGCAGAAGGAGGTGAGTGTGGTCTTTCATATTTGCTCTTTTCGTAGTTTGTGGTCTGATCAATCAATCAAAACATTATTAATGTTAGTAGTTGGTTCGTATCCCACACGGTTTTGGTCAATTAGTCATCGATTTATATGAATTATACCAATCGATAATGTAGTAATTGGGCAAGGGTGAGAGGAGTTTCTCTAGAAATGGGCAGGGAATCGTGTCGTAGCTAATTTATTGGTTTATGGTAGTTGAGCTAATTTATTGAATTAAAATGTAATATTGTTGATAAGTCTATTAGAAGGATTTAGGATTATTTTAATTTCGTTTTTAGTTTGATCTTTGATCTTTGAACAATACGTATTATGTAAGTTGTTCACTGAATTAGTGTCATTACAGTGCCTGCGAATTACTCGTGATTGGACCTAGGATCCCAAGCCTCGAACGGGATTCATGCAGAAGGAGGTGAGTGTGGTCTTTCATATTTGCTCTTTTCGTAGTTTGTGGTCTGATCAATCAATCAAAACATTATTAATGTTAGTAGTTGGTTCGTATCCCACACGGTTTTGGTCAATTAGTCATCGATTTATATGAATTATACCAATCGATAATGTAGTAATTGGGCAAGGGTGAGAGGAGTTTCTCTAGAAATGGGCAGGGAATCGTGTCGTAGCTAATTTATTGGTTTATGGTAGTTGAGCTAATTTATTGAATTAAAATGTAATATTGTTGATAAGTCTATTAGAAGGATTTAGGATTATTTTAATTTCGTTTTTAGTATGATCTTTGATCTTTGAACAATACGTATTATGTAAGTTGTTCACTGAATTAGTGTCATTACAGTGCCTACGAATTACTCGTGATTGGACCGAGGATCCCAAGCGTCGAACGGGATTAATGCAGAAGGAGGTGAGTGTGGTCTTTCATATTTGCTCTTTTCGTAGTTTGTGGTCTGATCAATCAATCAAAACATTATTAATGTTAGTAGTTGGTTCGTATCCCACACGGTTTTGGTCAATTAGTCATCGATTTATATGAATTATACCAATCGATAATGTAGTAATTGGGCAAGGGTGAGAGGAGTTTCTCTAGAAATGGGCAGGGAATCGTGTCGTAGCTAATTTATTGGTTTATGGTAGTTGAGCTAATTTATTGAATTAAAATGTAATATTGTTGATAAGTCTATTAGAAGGATTTAGGATTATTTTAATTTTGTTTTTAGTATGATCTTTGATCTTTGAACAATACGTATTATGTAAGTTGTTCACTGAATTAGTGTCATTACAGTGCCTACGAATTACTCGTGATTGGACCGAGGATCCCAAGCGTCGAACGGGATTAATGCAGAAGGAGGTGAGTGTGGTCTTTCATATTTGCTCTTTTCGTAGTTTGTGGTCTGATCAATCAATCAAAACATTATTAATGTTAGTAGTTGGTTCGTATCCCACACGGTTTTGGTCAATTAGTCATCGATTTATATGAATTATACCAATCGATAATGTAGTAATTGGGCAAGGGTGAGAGGAGTTTCTCTAGAAATGGGCAGGGAATCGTGTCGTAGCTAATTTATTGGTTTATGGTAGTTGAGCTAATTTATTGAATTAAAATGTAATATTGTTGATAAGTCCATTAGAAGGATTTAGGATTATTTTAATTTCGTTTTTAGTATGATCTTTGATCTTTGAACAATACGTATTATGTAAGTTGTTCACTGAATTAGTGTCATTACAGTGCCTGCGAATTACTCGTGATTGGACCGAGGATCCCAAGCGTCGAACGGGATTCATGCAGAAGGAGGTGAGTGTGGTCTTTCATTTTTGCTCTTTTCGTAGTTTGTGGTCTGATCAATCAATCAAAACATTATTAATGTTAGTAGTTGGTTCGTATCCCACACGGTTTTGGTCAATTAGTCATCGATTTATATGAATTATACCAATCGATAATGTAGTAATTGGGCAAGGGTGAGAGGAGTTTCTCTAGAAATGGGCAGGGAATCGTGTCGTAGCTAATTTATTGGTTTATGGTAGTTGAGCTAATTTATTGAATTAAAATGTAATATTGTTGATAAGTCTATTAGAAGGATTTAGGATTATTTTAAGTTCGTTTTTAGTATGATCTTTGATCTTTGAACAATACGTAATATGTAAGTTGTTCACTGAATTAGTGTCATTACAGTGCCTGCGAATTACTCGTGATTGGACCGAGGATCCCAAGCGTCGAACGGGATTCATGCAGAAGGAGGTGAGTGTGGTCTTTCATATTTGCTCTTTTCGTAGTTTGTGGTCTGATCAATCAATCAAAACATTATTAATGTTAGTAGTTGGTTCGTATCCCACACGGTTTTGGTCAATTAGTCATCGATTTATATGAATTATACCAATCGATAATGTAGTAATTGGGCAAGGGTGAGAGGAGTTTCTCTAGAAATGGGCAGGGAATCGTGTCGTAGCTAATTTATTGGTTTATGGTAGTTGAGCTAATTTATTGAATTAAAATGTAATATTGTTGATAAGTCTATTAGAAGGATTTAGGATTATTTTAATTTCGTTTTTAGTATGATCTTTGATCTTTGAACAATACGTATTATGTAAGTTGTTCACTGAATTAGTGTCATTACAGTGCCTACGAATTACTCGTGATTGGACCGAGGATCCCAAGCGTCGAACGGGATTAATGCAGAAGGAGGTGAGTGTGGTCTTTCATATTTGCTCTTTTCGTAGTTTGTGGTCTGATCAATCAATCAAAACATTATTAATGTTAGTAGTTGGTTCGTATCCCACACGGTTTTGGTCAATTAGTCATCGATTTATATGAATTATACCAATCGATAATGTAGTAATTGGGCAAGGGTGAGAGGAGTTTCTCTAGAAATGGGCAGGGAATCGTGTCGTAGCTAATTTATTGGTTTATGGTAGTTGAGCTAATACTTACTTAGTTACTTAGTAGATCCATCTTCAGCGGGCGGGGCCGCGTGGATCACAATTCCTCCATATTTCTCTATTGCGTGCGCGTGTAGTCCAGTGTTGATAGGGCGTCCGTGAAGCGGAGGATCGGGTTGATCTCCCGGTGCTGTAGGGCATCTTCGCGTACTCCTCGATTGAGTCACTCCATCTGGCGGGGGGTCGTCCGGGTGGTCGTATGAGGTCGGGAGGGGGGAACCACTGCGTGACACGAGTGGACCATCTGTCGTCTTCTCTCCTTAGGACGTGACCTGCCCAACGGTGTTTCGCTCGTCGTATGTAGTCCATCGGATCGGTTACGAGAGAGATCCGGCGGACGTCCTCGCTCGTAATACTTCTTTGTCGCATCGTGTGGAGATTCGTGCTGATTAGTGATCTCTCTAGTGCACGATGGGAGGTCTGGATGAAGGAGGTGACGGTCTTCGTGAGGGGCCACGTCTCGGCGGCGTAGCATAGAGCGGGGAGCACGTGAGAGTCGAAGAGAGATGAGCGAAGTTTGGGATCTTGGAGTTGGCTGGTGATCTCTCGAATACTGCCGTATGCGGCCCATGCCGCTCTCTTCCTCCTCAGAAGTTCAGTATGCAACTGACCATCTGCTCGGAGTTCGCGTCCGAGGTAGACGTACGAGTCGGTCTCTTCGAGTGGTTCTCCGTTGAGAGTGATTCCGGGTCCAGGACACCACGCGTTCTTCATGAGCTGCGTCTTCTTCCTGTTGATGGAGAGGCCGATCTTCTTTCCTGATTCCGCCAGCTCGTTCAGCATTCTCTGGAGTGCGGTCGTGTCCGTTCCGAGTAGAACGATGTCGTCAGCGAATCGCAGGTGCGAGAGCCATTTCCCATTGATCAGCACTCCTTCTTCACTCCAGTCAAGGTTCTTCATGCAATCTTGGAGAGCGGCAGTGAAGAGCTTCGGCGAGATGGTGTCGCCCTGTCTAACTCCTTTCTCGATGGGAATACGGACTGGTCGCTCAAAGGGCTTCATCTCCGTGTAGCATCCAGAGTTGAGCGCCTCCAGGCAGTGTACGTAGGAGGGGTCGGCTCCTTGATGCGTCAGGGAGTTGAGCACAGCAGGAATTTCGACTGAGTCGAAGGCCTTGCAGTAGTCGACGAAGACGAGGGCGAGTGGGAGTCGGTATTCACGGTGGTGTTCAATGAGGGCGGAGAGGGTGTGTATGTGGTCCATACATCCGAATCTTCTTCGAAAACCAGCTTGCTCTACTGGTTGGGCGTCGTCCAGAGTCGTCTCCATTCTTGTGACCATAACCTTAGTGAAGAGCTTGTAAGGGACGGAGAGAAGGGCGATAGGGCGAAAGTTGTTGAGGTCACAGCGATCTCCCTTCTTGTGGATGAGGATTGAGGAGGAAGATTTCCATTGTCCTGGATACTGCTGTGACTGCAGGTATCGGCTAAACCGCGAGGAGAGTAGGGAATGAAGGAAGCTGCCTCCGTGTCGTAGCATTGGGCCCGTAATCTTGTCCGGTCCAGCTGCGCCGTCCTTCTTCGTACTAGTAATGGCGGTGCGGATTTCGGAAGGAAGGATGGGTAATGGTTCGTCGGCTGGTGGGGTGGGGCAACGAGGAATCGGCGTTTCGGAGCGGAAGAGATCTGAGTAGAACTCCTTCACACGCTCTTCAATTCCAGTTCGACTCGTTACCGGTGATCCGGATTGGTCGTACACTGCATCCATCGGAGTCCTCGCTTTCGATAGGCTCTGCTTGGCCTTCTTGATCGACCTTCTCTCTTCTGCAGCCTTCAGAAGTGTCTTCAGCCGGTGCTCCTGAATGTCCTTCTTGACGAATGCACGGCAGGTTCTCGAGGCCATGATCTTCTCGAAGGTATTGCACTCAGGGTCCCTTAGGCATCTTCCTCTCTGTTGAATCCAGAAGCGGGATGCTTCGGATAGACGTGGAGGAGGAGGTGTTGGCGGGACTTCTGTTGCTCGAGCACACTGCTTCAAACCGACACAGAGCAGGGCGTAGTCCTTCGTTGGATCAGGGTCCGTGCTCCAGGGGTAGCTTTTGATGGCTTCCTCGTATCGATGAGGGTCGATGGTTGGACGAGGAAGTTGGCGTCTCGAGTATCTCCAACTCTTCTCGATCTTGGCGTCAAGTCGGATTCTTGCGCGGAGTAGGCGGTGGTCGGAAGGGAAAGCGAATCCCTTGACAACACTGACGTCATGCACCATCCATCTTCTACTTACAAGGAAGTGGTCGATCTCATGCTTGGTCGTACCTCCAGGCGATTCCCATGTCCATCGATTGTTCAACTTCTTATCGAAGAAGGAATTCCCGTGGAAGGAGCGGGTAGAGGAAAGGAGATCTCTCATGAGATCGTCCGGGTCACCGTGGGGGTCGGAGTGGAATGGGCCGGTTCTGAAGTCGCTGTCTCTCTGTGGGCTCACTCGGATGTTGAAGTCGCCGGCCACTATACGGTAGAAGTGAGACTTCTCGCTGTTGTAGAGGGAGGTGAGCTCATCGAAGAAGGACTGCCTTTCCTCTAAAGGTGCTGCCGAAGTGGGTGCGTAGATTGAGAGTAGGGACAAGGACGACTTGCCGAAGCGGAAACGAATCACGGCAAGACGAGGGGAGACGATACAGAAGGAGATGATGGATGAGACAAGTCGGGGGTGGACGAGGAATCCTACTCCTCCGATGTTCTTCTTTTCTATCTTCGCTCCAAGTATCAGCCTTGCACCGTTGACGAGGGTGTGCTCAACGGTCTTTCGCGACTTTGTCTCTTGCAGGCACACAACATCGTATCTGATGTCTTCGAAGGAATGCTCCAGAATGGCGATCGAGTCGTCGGACGCGACGGTGCGGCAGTTGAGTGTGCAGATCCTCAGGTCGTCGTTGTGACGGGGAGTGGGTGTTAGTAAGGGTTCGGGGGTAGTCCGGGTAGATGTCCTGAGGGGCTCCGAGATTAGATGGCCCTGCCCTCTGTGCACCGACCGACATCGGAGACGGGCAGGAAGAGGGCGCGGAGGACTTGGGCGCGGGTGGGGAATTGTCGTAGCAGGTTTGAGCTCTGGTTACCTTCCCTATCCGAGCCAGGGGTTCGGGATGGCCGCCTGATCATGTCGGTTTGCAAAACCTATGATCTACGTGAGCGGGTTGCTCGTTAGCACAACTTCGTAGCAATAGAAAGTTGCCGTGGACCCTTACACCGACTTTGAGGTGAGCAATATAAGAGGTTGAGCTAATTTATTGAATTAAAATGTAATATTGTTGATAAGTCTATTAGAAGGATTTAGGATTATTTTAATTTCGTTTTTAGTATGATCTTTGATCTTTGAACAATACGTATTATGTAAGTTGTTCACTGAATTAGTGTCATTACAGTGCCTGCGAATTACTCGTGATTGGACCGAGGATCCCAACCGTCGAACGGGATTCATGCAGAAGGAGGTGAGTGTGGTCTTTCATATTTGCTCTTTTCGTAGTTTGTGGTCTGATCAATCAATCAAAACATTATTAATGTTAGTAGTTGGTTCGTATCCCACACGGTTTTGGTCAATTAGTCATCGATTTATATGAATTATACCAATCGATAATGTAGTAATTGGGCAAGGGTGAGAGGAGTTTCTCTAGAAATGGGCAGGGAATCGTGTCGTAGCTAATTTATTGGTTTATGGTAGTTGAGCTAATTTATTGAATTAAAATGTAATATTGTTGATAAGTCCATTAGAAGGATTTAGGATTATTTTAATTTCGTTTTTAGTATGATCTTTGATCTTTGAACAATACGTATTATGTAAGTTGTTCACTGAATTAGTGTCATTACAGTGCCTGCGAATTACTCGTGATTGGACCGAGGATCCCAAGCGTCGAACGGGATTCATGCAGAAGGAGGTGAGTGTGGTCTTTCATTTTTGCTCTTTTCGTAGTTTGTGGTCTGATCAATCAATCAAAACATTATTAATGTTAGTAGTTGGTTCGTATCCCACACGGTTTTGGTCAATTAGTCATCGATTTATATGAATTATACCAATCGATAATGTAGTAATTGGGCAAGGGTGAGAGGAGTTTCTCTAGAAATGGGCAGGGAATCGTGTCGTAGCTAATTTATTGGTTTATGGTAGTTGAGCTAATTTATTGAATTAAAATGTAATATTGTTGATAAGTCTATTAGAAGGATTTAGGATTATTTTAAGTTCGTTTTTAGTATGATCTTTGATCTTTGAACAATACGTATTATGTAAGTTGTTCACTGAATTAGTGTCATTACAGTGCCTGCGAATTACTCGTGATTGGACCGAGGATCCCAAGCGTCGAACGGGATTCATGCAGAAGGAGGTGAGTGTGGTCTTTCATATTTGCTCTTTTCGTAGTTTGTGGTCTGATCAATCAATCAAAACATTATTAATGTTAGTAGTTGGTTCGTATCCCACACGGTTTTGGTCAATTAGTCATCGATTTATATGAATTATACCAATCGATAATGTAGTAATTGGGCAAGGGTGAGAGGAGTTTCTCTAGAAATGGGCAGGGAATCGTGTCGTAGCTAATTTATTGGTTTATGGTAGTTGAGCTAATTTATTGAATTAAAATGTAATATTGTTGATAAGTCTATTAGAAGGATTTAGGATTATTTTAATTTCGTTTTTAGTATGATCTTTGATCTTTGAACAATACGTATTATGTAAGTTGTTCACTGAATTAGTGTCATTACAGTGCCTACGAATTACTCGTGATTGGACCGAGGATCCCAAGCGTCGAACGGGATTAATGCAGAAGGAGGTGAGTGTGGTCTTTCATATTTGCTCTTTTCGTAGTTTGTGGTCTGATCAATCAATCAAAACATTATTAATGTTAGTAGTTGGTTCGTATCCCACACGGTTTTGGTCAATTAGTCATCGATTTATATGAATTATACCAATCGATAATGTAGTAATTGGGCAAGGGTGAGAGGAGTTTCTCTAGAAATGGGCAGGGAATCGTGTCGTAGCTAATTTATTGGTTTATGGTAGTTGAGCTAATTTATTGAATTAAAATGTAATATTGTTGATAAGTCTATTAGAAGGATTTAGGATTATTTTAATTTCGTTTTTAGTATGATCTTTGATCTTTGAACAATACGTATTATGTAAGTTGTTCACTGAATTAGTGTCATTACAGTGCCTGCGAATTACTCGTGATTGGACCGAGGATCCCAACCGTCGAACGGGATTCATGCAGAAGGAGGTGAGTGTGGTCTTTCATATTTGCTCTTTTCGTAGTTTGTGGTCTGATCAATCAATCAAAACATTATGGGGTAAATGGTGAGAGGAGGAGAGGAAATACTCTATAAATTAGCAGGGAAGTGAATTTGGCCGCGTTGAAGTTGTTACAATTGGAGTATGAAGAATAGCAGGAGGTATAAACGCGTTCTTTGATTTTTTGCCTTTGATCTTTGATCTTTAATCTCTGATCTTAAATTTAGGTGCGTCTCTTTGACGAATCGGTCATTCTGGATCCTAAGTAGGCAAAGAAGAGAAAGGGCAAACAGCGTAAGGCTATACTGAAGACTCTTAGTTGATGATCTACTAATCGATAATCAATCGATATCTTCCCAATTATCAATAGGTCACTTATTATGTTAGTTCCCATGAAATTGTTACTCTACCTGATTTGTGTTGTTTGTTTATATTTCAATTGTTACATTGTTGTTATCGTGAATTTAAATGAAGTATGAAAGATTTTATTGAAGATATTAGCGCCCGAGTGCGGCTACCGTATCCTGTACAAGAAGCGCTGCAGGAAGCTCATGGTGTACGATGGACGCTGATTGATTATTGATTGCCTGGTTTATTTATTTATTGATTGATTGATTTCGTGACCTCACTCATTTACACATTCACATTTCTTACTGTTCATATGTTGGTACTCGTTGGTCTCATGATTATTGATTGATTTGATGGAATAAATCGATTAATTTTCACACCTTGCTATGTTTTTCGTTGACCAGTTTTTGTGTCGACACGATCACTCTTATGTATTTAAAGGAGGAAAAGTGATGTAATGAATTCATAGATTGTTCTAAAAACCGTATTATGTTGAACTGTGTGTTAGTTTACTTAATTCTTTTTCAAATAGTTTTAATATTGTAATAAAAATATCATTATTAATCATAAAATATCATTATTAATTTATAAAAATATCATTATTTATTATCTTCGCAATACAGTATGGTATTCGGACAGGACTCGTGGTTCCACAACTTCACGCAGTGTATCGCGCGCACCATATCGCCCGAGGTACGTTAGGCTCAATGTAGATATCGATTTTCTGAATAAAATCAATATTTTGTGTTTAATTTGATCTTTGATATTTGAAGAAAACATATTATTTCTCCCGTAGCCATGCTTATCTCAAGGGTAGTACTTGAGGTTCGTATCCCACACGATTTTTTTTCAATTAGTTATCGAATGATTGTATAATATCAATCGATAATGTAGTAATTGGGCAAAGGTGCGAGGAGTTTCTCTAGAAATGGGCAGGGAATCGTGTCGTAGCTAATTTATTGGTTTACGGTAGTTGAGCTAATTTATTGAATTAAAATGTAATATTGTTGATAAGTCTATTAGAAGGATTTAGGATTATTTTAATTTCGTTTTTAGTATGATCTTTGATCTTTGAACAATACGTATTATGTAAGTTGTTCACTGAATTAGTGCCATTCCAGTGCCTGCGAATTACTCGTGATTGGACCGAGGATCCCAAGCGTCGAACGGGATTCATGCAGAAGGAGGTGAGTGTGGTCTTTCATATTTGCTCTTTTCGTAGTTTGTGGTCTGATCAATCAATCAAAACATTACTAATGTTAGTAGTTGGTTCGTATCCCACACGGTTTTGGTCAATTAGTCATCGATTTATATGAATTATACCAATCGATAATGTAGTAATTGGGCAAGGGTGAGAGTAGTTTCTCTAGAAATGGGTAGGGAATCGTGTCGTAGCTAATTTATTGGTTTATGGTAGTTGACCTAATTTATTGAATTAAAATGTAATATTGTTGATAAGTCTATTAGAAGGATTTAGGATTATTTTAATTTCGTTTTTAGTATGATCTTTGATCTTTGAACAATACGTATTATGTAAGTTGTTCACTGAATTAGTGTCATTACAGTGCCTGCGAATTACTCGTGATTGGACCGAGGATCCCAAGCGTCGAACGGGATTCATGCAGAAGGAGGTGAGTGTGGTCTTTCATATTTGCTCTTTTCGTAGTTTGTGGTCTGATCAATCAATCAAAACATTATTAATGTTAGTAGTTGGTTCGTATCCCACACGGTTTTGGTCAATTAGTCATCGATTTATATGAATTATACCAATCGATAATGTAGTAATTGGGCAAGGGTGAGAGGAGTTTCTCTAGAAATGGGCGGGGAATCGTGTCGTAGCTAATTTATTGGTTTATGTTAGTTGAGCTAATTTATTGAATTAAAATGTAATATTGTTGATAAGTCTATTAGAAGGATTTAGGATTATTTTAATTTCGTTTTTAGTTTGATCTTTGATCTTTGAACAATACGTATTATGTAAGTTGTTCACTGAATTAGTGTCATTACAGTGCCTGCGAATTACTCGTGATTGGACCTAGGATCCCAAGCCTCGAACGGGATTCATGCAGAAGGAGGTGAGTGTGGTCTTTCATATTTGCTCTTTTCGTAGTTTGTGGTCTGATCAATCAATCAAAACATTATTAATGTTAGTAGTTGGTTCGTATCCCACACGGTTTTGGTCAATTAGTCATCGATTTATATGAATTATACCAATCGATAATGTAGTAATTGGGCAAGGGTGAGAGGAGTTTCTCTAGAAATGGGCAGGGAATCGTGTCGTAGCTAATTTATTGGTTTATGGTAGTTGAGCTAATTTATTGAATTAAAATGTAATATTGTTGATAAGTCTATTAGAAGGATTTAGGATTATTTTAATTTCGTTTTTAGTATGATCTTTGATCTTTGAACAATACGTATTATGTAAGTTGTTCACTGAATTAGTGTCATTACAGTGCCTGCGAATTACTCGTGATTGGACCTAGGATCCCAAGCCTCGAACGGGATTCATGCAGAAGGAGGTGAGTGTGGTCTTTCATATTTGCTCTTTTCGTAGTTTGTGGTCTGATCAATCAATCAAAACATTATTAATGTTAGTAGTTGGTTCGTATCCCACACGGTTTTGGTCAATTAGTCATCGATTTATATGAATTATACCAATCGATAATGTAGTAATTGGGCAAGGGTGAGAGGAGTTTCTCTAGAAATGGGCAGGGAATCGTGTCGTAGCTAATTTATTGGTTTATGGTAGTTGAGCTAATTTATTGAATTAAAATGTAATATTGTTGATAAGTCTATTAGAAGGATTTAGGATTATTTTAATTTCGTTTTTAGTATGATCTTTGATCTTTGAACAATACGTATTATGTAAGTTGTTCACTGAATTAGTGTCATTACAGTGCCTACGAATTACTCGTGATTGGACCGAGGATCCCAAGCGTCGAACGGGATTCATGCAGAAGGAGGTGAGTGTGGTCTTTCATTTTTGCTCTTTTCGTAGTTTGTGGTCTGATCAATCAATCAAAACATTATTAATGTTAGTAGTTGGTTCGTATCCCACACGGTTTTGGTCAATTAGTCATCGATTTATATGAATTATACCAATCGATAATGTAGTAATTGGGCAAGGGTGAGAGGAGTTTCTCTAGAAATGGGCAGGGAATCGTGTCGTAGCTAATTTATTGGTTTATGGTAGTTGAGCTAATTTATTGAATTAAAATGTAATATTGTTGATAAGTCCATTAGAAGGATTTAGGATTATTTTAATTTCGTTTTTAGTATGATCTTTGATCTTTGAACAATACGTATTATGTAAGTTGTTCACTGAATTAGTGTCATTACAGTGCCTGCGAATTACTCGTGATTGGACCTAGGATCCCAAGCCTCGAACGGGATTCATGCAGAAGGAGGTGAGTGTGGTCTTTCATATTTGCTCTTTTCGTAGTTTGTGGTCTGATCAATCAATCAAAACATTATTAATGTTAGTAGTTGGTTCGTATCCCACACGGTTTTGGTCAATTAGTCATCGATTTATATGAATTATACCAATCGATAATGTAGTAATTGGGCAAGGGTGAGAGTAGTTTCTCTAGAAATGGGTAGGGAATCGTGTCGTAGCTAATTTATTGGTTTATGGTAGTTGACCTAATTTATTGAATTAAAATGTAATATTGTTGATAAGTCTATTAGAAGGATTTAGGATTATTTTAATTTCGTTTTTAGTATGATCTTTGATCTTTGAACAATACGTATTATGTAAGTTGTTCACTGAATTAGTGTCATTACAGTGCCTGCGAATTACTCGTGATTGGACCGAGGATCCCAAGCGTCGAACGGGATTCATGCAGAAGGAGGTGAGTGTGGTCTTTCATATTTGCTCTTTTCGTAGTTTGTGGTCTGATCAATCAATCAAAACATTATTAATGTTAGTAGTTGGTTCGTATCCCACACGGTTTTGGTCAATTAGTCATCGATTTATATGAATTATACCAATCGATAATGTAGTAATTGGGCAAGGGTGAGAGGAGTTTCTCTAGAAATGGGCGGGGAATCGTGTCGTAGCTAATTTATTGGTTTATGTTAGTTGAGCTAATTTATTGAATTAAAATGTAATATTGTTGATAAGTCTATTAGAAGGATTTAGGATTATTTTAATTTCGTTTTTAGTTTGATCTTTGATCTTTGAACAATACGTATTATGTAAGTTGTTCACTGAATTAGTGTCATTACAGTGCCTGCGAATTACTCGTGATTGGACCTAGGATCCCAAGCCTCGAACGGGATTCATGCAGAAGGAGGTGAGTGTGGTCTTTCATATTTGCTCTTTTCGTAGTTTGTGGTCTGATCAATCAATCAAAACATTATTAATGTTAGTAGTTGGTTCGTATCCCACACGGTTTTGGTCAATTAGTCATCGATTTATATGAATTATACCAATCGATAATGTAGTAATTGGGCAAGGGTGAGAGGAGTTTCTCTAGAAATGGGCAGGGAATCGTGTCGTAGCTAATTTATTGGTTTATGGTAGTTGAGCTAATTTATTGAATTAAAATGTAATATTGTTGATAAGTCTATTAGAAGGATTTAGGATTATTTTAATTTCGTTTTTAGTATGATCTTTGATCTTTGAACAATACGTATTATGTAAGTTGTTCACTGAATTAGTGTCATTACAGTGCCTGCGAATTACTCGTGATTGGACCTAGGATCCCAAGCCTCGAACGGGATTCATGCAGAAGGAGGTGAGTGTGGTCTTTCATATTTGCTCTTTTCGTAGTTTGTGGTCTGATCAATCAATCAAAACATTATTAATGTTAGTAGTTGGTTCGTATCCCACACGGTTTTGGTCAATTAGTCATCGATTTATATGAATTATACCAATCGATAATGTAGTAATTGGGCAAGGGTGAGAGGAGTTTCTCTAGAAATGGGCAGGGAATCGTGTCGTAGCTAATTTATTGGTTTATGGTAGTTGAGCTAATTTATTGAATTAAAATGTAATATTGTTGATAAGTCTATTAGAAGGATTTAGGATTATTTTAATTTCGTTTTTAGTATGATCTTTGATCTTTGAACAATACGTATTATGTAAGTTGTTCACTGAATTAGTGTCATTACAGTGCCTACGAATTACTCGTGATTGGACCGAGGATCCCAAGCGTCGAACGGGATTCATGCAGAAGGAGGTGAGTGTGGTCTTTCATTTTTGCTCTTTTCGTAGTTTGTGGTCTGATCAATCAATCAAAACATTATTAATGTTAGTAGTTGGTTCGTATCCCACACGGTTTTGGTCAATTAGTCATCGATTTATATGAATTATACCAATCGATAATGTAGTAATTGGGCAAGGGTGAGAGGAGTTTCTCTAGAAATGGGCAGGGAATCGTGTCGTAGCTAATTTATTGGTTTATGGTAGTTGAGCTAATTTATTGAATTAAAATGTAATATTGTTGATAAGTCCATTAGAAGGATTTAGGATTATTTTAATTTCGTTTTTAGTATGATCTTTGATCTTTGAACAATACGTATTATGTAAGTTGTTCACTGAATTAGTGTCATTACAGTGCCTGCGAATTACTCGTGATTGGACCTAGGATCCCAAGCCTCGAACGGGATTCATGCAGAAGGAGGTGAGTGTGGTCTTTCATATTTGCTCTTTTCGTAGTTTGTGGTCTGATCAATCAATCAAAACATTATTAATGTTAGTAGTTGGTTCGTATCCCACACGGTTTTGGTCAATTAGTCATCGATTTATATGAATTATACCAATCGATAATGTAGTAATTGGGCAAGGGTGAGAGTAGTTTCTCTAGAAATGGGTAGGGAATCGTGTCGTAGCTAATTTATTGGTTTATGGTAGTTGACCTAATTTATTGAATTAAAATGTAATATTGTTGATAAGTCTATTAGAAGGATTTAGGATTATTTTAATTTCGTTTTTAGTATGATCTTTGATCTTTGAACAATACGTATTATGTAAGTTGTTCACTGAATTAGTGTCATTACAGTGCCTGCGAATTACTCGTGATTGGACCGAGGATCCCAAGCGTCGAACGGGATTCATGCAGAAGGAGGTGAGTGTGGTCTTTCATATTTGCTCTTTTCGTAGTTTGTGGTCTGATCAATCAATCAAAACATTATTAATGTTAGTAGTTGGTTCGTATCCCACACGGTTTTGGTCAATTAGTCATCGATTTATATGAATTATACCAATCGATAATGTAGTAATTGGGCAAGGGTGAGAGGAGTTTCTCTAGAAATGGGCAGGGAATCGTGTCGTAGCTAATTTATTGGTTTATGTTAGTTGAGCTAATTTATTGAATTAAAATGTAATATTGTTGATAAGTCTATTAGAAGGATTTAGGATTATTTTAATTTCGTTTTTAGTTTGATCTTTGATCTTTGAACAATACGTATTATGTAAGTTGTTCACTGAATTAGTGTCATTACAGTGCCTGCGAATTACTCGTGATTGGACCTAGGATCCCAAGCCTCGAACGGGATTCATGCAGAAGGAGGTGAGTGTGGTCTTTCATATTTGCTCTTTTCGTAGTTTGTGGTCTGATCAATCAATCAAAACATTATTAATGTTAGTAGTTGGTTCGTATCCCACACGGTTTTGGTCAATTAGTCATCGATTTATATGAATTATACCAATCGATAATGTAGTAATTGGGCAAGGGTGAGAGGAGTTTCTCTAGAAATGGGCAGGGAATCGTGTCGTAGCTAATTTATTGGTTTATGGTAGTTGAGCTAATTTATTGAATTAAAATGTAATATTGTTGATAAGTCTATTAGAAGGATTTAGGATTATTTTAATTTCGTTTTTAGTATGATCTTTGATCTTTGAACAATACGTATTATGTAAGTTGTTCACTGAATTAGTGTCATTACAGTGCCTGCGAATTACTCGTGATTGGACCTAGGATCCCAAGCCTCGAACGGGATTCATGCAGAAGGAGGTGAGTGTGGTCTTTCATATTTGCTCTTTTCGTAGTTTGTGGTCTGATCAATCAATCAAAACATTATTAATGTTAGTAGTTGGTTCGTATCCCACACGGTTTTGGTCAATTAGTCATCGATTTATATGAATTATACCAATCGATAATGTAGTAATTGGGCAAGGGTGAGAGGAGTTTCTCTAGAAATGGGCAGGGAATCGTGTCGTAGCTAATTTATTGGTTTATGGTAGTTGAGCCAATTTATTGAATTAAAATGTAATATTGTTGATAAGTCTATTAGAAGGATTTAGGATTATTTTAATTTCGTTTTTAGTATGATCTTTGATCTTTGAACAATACGTATTATGTAAGTTGTTCACTGAATTAGTGTCATTACAGTGCCTACGAATTACTCGTGATTGGACCGAGGATCCCAAGCGTCGAACGGGATTCATGCAGAAGGAGGTGAGTGTGGTCTTTCATTTTTGCTCTTTTCGTAGTTTGTGGTCTGATCAATCAATCAAAACATTATTAATGTTAGTAGTTGGTTCGTATCCCACACGGTTTTGGTCAATTAGTCATCGATTTATATGAATTATACCAATCGATAATGTAGTAATTGGGCAAGGGTGAGAGGAGTTTCTCTAGAAATGGGCAGGGAATCGTGTCGTAGCTAATTTATTGGTTTATGGTAGTTGAGCTAATTTATTGAATTAAAATGTAATATTGTTGATAAGTCCATTAGAAGGATTTAGGATTATTTTAATTTCGTTTTTAGTATGATCTTTGATCTTTGAACAATACGTATTATGTAAGTTGTTCACTGAATTAGTGTCATTACAGTGCCTGCGAATTACTCGTGATTGGACCTAGGATCCCAAGCCTCGAACGGGATTCATGCAGAAGGAGGTGAGTGTGGTCTTTCATATTTGCTCTTTTCGTAGTTTGTGGTCTGATCAATCAATCAAAACATTATTAATGTTAGTAGTTGGTTCGTATCCCACACGGTTTTGGTCAATTAGTCATCGATTTATATGAATTATACCAATCGATAATGTAGTAATTGGGCAAGGGTGAGAGGAGTTTCTCTAGAAATGGGCAGGGAATCGTGTCGTAGCTAATTTATTGGTTTATGGTAGTTGAGCTAATTTATTGAATTAAAATGTAATATTGTTGATAAGTCCATTAGAAGGATTTAGGATTATTTTAATTTCGTTTTTAGTATGATCTTTGATCTTTGAACAATACGTATTATGTAAGTTGTTCACTGAATTAGTGTCATTACAGTGCCTACGAATTACTCGTGATTGGACCGAGGATCCCAAGCGTCGAACGGGATTAATGCAGAAGGAGGTGAGTGTGGTCTTTCATATTTGCTCTTTTCGTAGTTTGTGGTCTGATCAATCAATCAAAACATTATTAATGTTAGTAGTTGGTTCGTATTCCACACGGTTTTGGTCAATTAGTCATCGATTTATATGAATTATACCAATCGATAATGTAGTAATTGGGCAAGGGTGAGAGGAGTTTCTCTAGAAATGGTCAGGGAATCGTGTCGTAGCTAATTTATTGGTTTATGGTAGTTGAGCTAATTTATTGAATTAAAATGTAATATTGTTGATAAGTCCATTAGAAGGATTTAGGATTATTTTAATTTCGTTTTTAGTATGATCTTTGATCTTTGAACAATACGTATTATGTAAGTTGTTCACTGAATTAGTGTCATTACAGTGCCTGCGAATTACTCGTGATTGGACCGAGGATCCCAAGCGTCGAACGGGATTCATGCAGAAGGAGGTGAGTGTGGTCTTTCATTTTTGCTCTTTTCGTAGTTTGTGGTCTGATCAATCAATCAAAACATTATTAATGTTAGTAGTTGGTTCGTATCCCACACGGTTTTGGTCAATTAGTCATCGATTTATATGAATTATACCAATCGATAATGTAGTAATTGGGCAAGGGTGAGAGGAGTTTCTCTAGAAATGGGCAGGGAATCGTGTCGTAGCTAATTTATTGGTTTATGGTAGTTGAGCTAATTTATTGAATTAAAATGTAATATTGTTGATAAGTCCATTAGAAGGATTTAGGATTATTTTAATTTCGTTTTTAGTATGATCTTTGATCTTTGAACAATACGTATTATGTAAGTTGTTCACTGAATTAGTGTCATTACAGTGCCTGCGAATTACTCGTGATTGGACCGAGGATCCCAAGCGTCGAACGGGATTCATGCAGAAGGAGGTGAGTGTGGTCTTTCATTTTTGCTCTTTTCGTAGTTTGTGGTCTGATCAATCAATCAAAACATTACTAATGTTAGTAGCTGGTTCGTATCCCACACGGTTTTGGTCAATTAGTCATCGATTTATATGAATTATACCAATCGATAATGTAGTAATTGGGCAAGGGTGAGAGGAGTTTCTCTAGAAATGGGCAGGGAATCGTGTCGTAGCTAATTTATTGGTTTATGGTAGTTGAGCTAATTTATTGAATTAAAATGTAATATTGTTGATAAGTCTATTGGAAGGATTTAGGATTATTTTAATTTCGTTTTTAGTTTGATCTTTGATCTTTGAACAATACGTATTATGTAAGTTGTTCACTGAATTAGTGTCATTACAGTGCCTGCGAATTACTCGTGATTGGACCTAGGATCCCAAGCCTCGAACGGGATTCATGCAGAAGGAGGTGAGTGTGGTCTTTCATATTTGCTCTTTTCGTAGTTTGTGGTCTGATCAATCAATCAAAACATTATTAATGTTAGTAGTTGGTTCGTATCCCACACGGTTTTGGTCAATTAGTCATCGATTTATATGAATTATACCAATCGATAATGTAGTAATTGGGCAAGGGTGAGAGGAGTTTCTCTAGAAATGGGCAGGGAATCGTGTCGTAGCTAATTTATTGGTTTATGGTAGTTGAGCTAATTTATTGAATTAAAATGTAATATTGTTGATAAGTCTATTGGAAGGATTTAGGATTATTTTAATTTCGTTTTTAGTTTGATCTTTGATCTTTGAACAATACGTATTATGTAAGTTGTTCACTGAATTAGTGTCATTACAGTGCCTGCGAATTACTCGTGATTGGACCTAGGATCCCAAGCCTCGAACGGGATTCATGCAGAAGGAGGTGAGTGTGGTCTTTCATATTTGCTCTTTTCGTAGTTTGTGGTCTGATCAATCAATCAAAACATTATTAATGTTAGTAGTTGGTTCGTATCCCACACGGTTTTGGTCAATTAGTCATCGATTTATATGAATTATACCAATCGATAATGTAGTAATTGGGCAAGGGTGAGAGGAGTTTCTCTAGAAATGGGCAGGGAATCGTGTCGTAGCTAATTTATTGGTTTATGGTAGTTGAGCTAATTTATTGAATTAAAATGTAATATTGTTGATAAGTCTATTAGAAGGATTTAGGATTATTTTAATTTCGTTTTTAGTATGATCTTTGATCTTTGAACAATACGTATTATGTAAGTTGTTCACTGAATTAGTGTCATTACAGTGCCTACGAATTACTCGTGATTGGACCGAGGATCCCAAGCGTCGAACGGGATTAATGCAGAAGGAGGTGAGTGTGGTCTTTCATATTTGCTCTTTTCGTAGTTTGTGGTCTGATCAATCAATCAAAACATTATTAATGTTAGTGTAGCGATTATGATCACTACTTGAATATTCGCCGATCAGAATTACGCTCTAGCGCACTCTCTAGCGCACTCTCTCACAGTCTCTAGATGCAAATTGAGCAATGATGTGTCTATGCAAATGGCAATGATGACTTGGCAGTTCTTTCTTCATTCTCTCCTTTCATTCAACATTTTGACACGTATGTCACTTCTCGCTACGATTTCAACCTTTATTATCGTTGTTCATCAATTACCACCTTTTCTTCTATGACAATCACAGTCTTATCTCTTCTTCTATCATCATTTACTGCTCACCAAGTCCAAATATCTCATGTATCTATCATCATTCATTCATATATTCTGATCGTCTATAATCTATCTACTCTATTCATTCACTCATGGATATCCTATCCATTTCTTCATTCTTCTCTCTTCCTTGATGTTCGTCCTCTAGTTCTTCGTTCATTGATGTCCTTTTCGATACGTCATCGCTCTTCTTCTTGATGTCGTCTTCTGTACCTGCATTCCTATCATCCTTTTGTCCCTTTAGTAGTCTTACCCCTTTGTCTTTTCGCTATTCATCGTATTGTCGTGCAAATCTATCGTGTCCCCGTTTTGCTCCCCTTTTTTGTATTGTCGTTTAATTACCCAAGTTTGAGGTGCAAGTCGAGATGTCCTAAGGCAAGTCCAAAACAGGACGTCCTAATCTATACATCTGCGGCGTCACTATCATCAAGCTTGTATTGGTTATAACCTATCTTTTATTATTCATAGCTTTTGTATTACTAGTCTCCTGAAACGATAAAATTGTCTAATCAATTAGAAATCGTATTTGCTAGTTATACACCTATAAGCCACACACCGAAAAGTCCCTCGAGACTTAAACGCTATATGGTGCAAAGGCTAAACTATTAATCCAATTCCGCGTGGCAGGCAACAAATTCTCCTCTAGCCCAAGTAGGCAATAGTCATCTACTGTCCTAGCAGGCAACCAACTCTTCTCTACTATCCTATAAAGGAACCTTCTATCCTATAAAGGAAACCTATAAACCTATCCTGTAAAGGAGCCTATCCTGTAAAGGAGCCTATCCTGTAAAGGAGCCTATCCTGTAAAGGAGCCTATCCTGTAAAGGACTCTATCCAACCTATTAAGTACTTCACTATCCTATCACTTCGATCGATATCCTATAAGATGACTTTCACAACCGAATACGGTGCGATCTATGCAGAATTACATGAAGCTCTTTCATTCATTGTAGCCAAATGTTCAGAGATGAGAAATCTCATAGACGATATCGATCACTGCTATTCTATTGATGACTTTAATGGTCTATCCTTTCAATATCGATCACTATCATCCAGTTTAGAATTGAAATTATCCTATTACAGACTCCACCACGACGAGATTTCTCTTTTGATTACTGAAAGTAACTCTCCAGATGAGTCTGAATATTTACATCAATATCAGAAGTCTCGTGATCCAACCAATACAACAACACGATCATCGTTATCGGTCAGTTCACTTGTAGAATCCCTGATATGTGATGCTACATTAGCTATTGACAGTACCCAAAGCTATCTCCTCTCTAAGATAGAACGAACTAGATCGTCTACTAGTATGACTAGACGACGTCGTCGTAGGAAAATCGATACGGCTCGACCTGATACTACTCTTAGATCTATCGATAATGTCATTCCAACACCTTTGCCAATAACGTCTATAGCATCAACTAGTCCAATCGATAATAGCTTTCCAACACCTATGCCTAGACAGTCTATCAATACATCATCAGCTATTCAATCAACGAAACCATCGATTGATTCAGATAATTCTTATCGTTTGAACAAACCCATAGATACTCCTACTGATGATATCACCTCACATATTAATCATGTCTCTATTCATTCCGATAGTGAACAGTTAATAGATGAACTATCGATTGACTCAACTAGCTTGTTAAATGATAATGATGTCATTACTACAAAGGAAATATCCTTAGCTATCGAACCAATATCTCAACTAGAAACTGTGGCAGAGAATCAAGTGAGAGAACATGAAGATGCTATTGCTGATTCTCCTTTATCTGATACCATTCAATATAATTATAATGAATATGCAGTCAAGTATTGTCTACGAGACAATAATCTCTCTGATAATTATAATAATTATGCAAAGGCATACAAATGTCTGGAGCACAATTTGACTAAACTATCCAAGATACAAGACTATCGATCGTTTTATGATCAATTGATAAGAGACCAACAATCCATAGGTCAAATTGAAGAACTATCAAGATATCGATTTCATCGTCTTATTATCCATTACTTAGCTGATCAATCAGTTCTTCCTCCAGATAAGATAACTATACCATTATGGATTAATTATCTATCTTCATCATCATCTCACGATAATATCATAGACTATCGATTCACTGTAACTTCATTAGATATTAATCAATCACCATATACTCTCATCAAGACTATTCAATATTATTTGAATAAGGCTAAAGCAGATCATGGAAATGACCCGACAATATCTCAAACAGACCATTCTAGTTATATCGATAAATTGTTGTTGTCAGCTGATGATACAGATACTTCATTACATACTAAGAGCAAACTGATCTTAGGACAGATTCCTAGTCTACCATGGAATACAACTAATGATATTTTATCGATTAAGTTTCCGAAGCTATCTCAACCATCTCATGATACCAAGAGATTAGTCTCTTCAATTATATCCTCATCATGTTATCCATTACGAATCATTTCTCCTCTTGTTCTCAATACATGCTTATCCTTAAGATTCGTTTGGGAGCCTAGTATTGATTGGGACTTGAAACCATTCGATCATTCTCATATTGCTTGGATAAAGCTAATGGATGGTACAAATTCTGCTGTACTGTACATTCCTCGTAAAGCTAGACTATCTATATGTAAATCATCCACATCATTCAATTCGAGACCAGCATTACAAGATAAGAAAGAATCATGTCCTGTTATTTCTTCTCCAATCATTAAATCTCCATCTATTCAAGAATCTTCAAATAAGTCATATCACTTACTTATTTCGTTTAAAATATCAATTAGTACAAGTAATCCACATTCTTATGATAGTACTACAACTCCTAATCATGATATGGGAGAAGTAGTGAAACAGAAGACGAGTGTTATGATGGCCTGGTCTAAGGTGAAGTCGTATAAAGCCACTTTAAGACTATCTGATTGGACTACTCTTTCTGTAGTCATCATTAGTGCCGTCCTCTATCATATAATCTCTTCTGTCATTACATCTAACCTTTCTTTATTATATAATCATCAACTCTTACTCTATTCAAGTACCATTCTACTGCATTCTCATCTCTACTATCTTATCCTCTATCTCTACTATTCAATACAGCTAGATAACTTCCAATTACGTACTATCAAGTTATCACACTATTCTTGTAGTGGGGAGGAAGTCTACTCCTATGAAGGATTATCCTTTACCATACCATACTATAAGTGTCTTATTCGATTTCAAAGTTCTACCGTATACTATTCAAGATTATTCATAAAGTAATGGTTACTCCATGAAGTTCAATCATTTGCCTTTTTAAACTTAATAGTATTTCTACGAGTATTCACTATGATTCACCTCAAGGCGATGCTATGATCTCTATAAGCGTATGAACGTTTCTTATATCTCATATCAACACTTCATTCCTAATCATCGTTTCCTACATATAGTCATCTATGATTAATAATCTTTGATCTTTATCCTTACATAGTTGATATAAATATCTTTCTTCTTTACCTATTTATGTATTTTCAATACAAGATTAGTCGATCATCCTTATCCAACATCAATACCTTCGCGTATTTTCATCTGTTCTCGGTGCTCTACTCCTTTTCTGGGGCGGGAGTGTAGCGATTATGATCACTACTTGAATATTCGCCGATCAGAATTACGCTCTAGCGCACTCTCTAGCGCACTCTCTCACAGTCTCTAGATGCAAATTGAGCAATGATGTGTCTATGCAAATGGCAATGATGACTTGGCAGTTCTTTCTTCATTCTCTCCTTTCATTCAACATTTTGACACGTATGTCACTTCTCGCTACGATTTCAACCTTTATTATCGTTGTTCATCAATTACCACCTTTTCTTCTATGACAATCACAGTCTTATCTCTTCTTCTATCATCATTTACTGCTCACCAAGTCCAAATATCTCATGTATCTATCATCATTCATTCATATATTCTGATCGTCTATAATCTATCTACTCTATTCATTCACTCATGGATATCCTATCCATTTCTTCATTCTTCTCTCTTCCTTGATGTTCGTCCTCTAGTTCTTCGTTCATTGATGTCCTTTTCGATACGTCATCGCTCTTCTTCTTGATGTCGTCTTCTGTACCTGCATTCCTATCATCCTTTTGTCCCTTTAGTAGTCTTACCCCTTTGTCTTTTCGCTATTCATCGTATTGTCGTGCAAATCTATCGTGTCCCCGTTTTGCTCCCCTTTTTTGTATTGTCGTTTAATTACCCAAGTTTGAGGTGTATTACGAGAGATGGCTTAAGAGGCAAATCTTCAATAGATGTCCTACTAATCAACCATCTACTTCAACACCATCGTCAACTTGTATTGATTGTAAACCTACTATTTATTATTATATCATCCTTGTGTTCTAGTGTAATAGTCGATAAAATTGTAGTCTAATACTATATCAAATCGATCGTAACTAGTATCACATCTAAGGGTCAAAAGGCACACAATAAGTCCCTCGAGACTATTACAGTTAGTAGTTGGTTCGTATCCCACACGGTTTTGGTCAATTAGTCATCGATTTATATGAATTATACCAATCGATAATGTAGTAATTGGGCAAGGGTGAGAGGAGTTTCTCTAGAAATGGGCAGGGAATCGTGTCGTAGCTAATTTATTGGTTTATGGTAGTTGAGCTAATTTATTGAATTAAAATGTAATATTGTTGATAAGTCTATTAGAAGGATTTAGGATTATTTTAATTTCGTTTTTAGTATGATCTTTGATCTTTGAACAATACGTATTATGTAAGTTGTTCACTGAATTAGTGTCATTACAGTGCCTGCGAATTACTCGTGATTGGACCGAGGATCCCAAGCGTCGAACGGGATTCATGCAGAAGGAGGTGAGTGTGGTCTTTCATATTTGCTCTTTTCGTAGTTTGTGGTCTGATCAATCAATCAAAACATTATTAATGTTAGTAGTTGGTTCGTATCCCACACGGTTTTGGTCAATTAGTCATCGATTTATATGAATTATACCAATCGATAATGTAGTAATTGGGCAAGGGTGAGAGGAGTTTCTCTAGAAATGGGCAGGGAATCGTGTCGTAGCTAATTTATTGGTTTATGGTAGTTGAGCTAATTTATTGAATTAAAATGTAATATTGTTGATAAGTCTATTAGAAGGATTTAGGATTATTTTAAGTTCGTTTTTAGTATGATCTTTGATCTTTGAACAATACGTATTATGTAATGGCTCGTTAAAAAATAGTGGAAAACCGAAATCGGCGACTTTCCACCCGTTAAAAAAGTGCCCGGAAAGTCGAAAATGGAAACACGAAATTTGAATTCGCGCGCGCGCAAAGAGGAGCGGGAATTCAAATTCCGACTTTCCGTCAGCGATTTTTAGCAGCTAAAATGGAAATTCAACTTCCTGCTCGCTAAAATATTAAATTTCGCTGTCAGAAAGTCGGAATTTGAATTGCCGCCCCTCTTTGCGCGCGCGAATTCAAATTTCGTGTTTCCATTTTCGACTTTCCGGGTACTTTTTTAACAGGTGGAAAGTCGCCGATTTCGGCTTTCCACTATTTTTTAACGAGCCATAAGTTGTTCACTGAATTAGTGTCATTACAGTGCCTGCGAATTACTCGTGATTGGACCGAGGATCCCAAGCGTCGAACGGGATTCATGCAGAAGGAGGTGAGTGTGGTCTTTCATATTTGCTCTTTTCGTAGTTTGTGGTCTGATCAATCAATCAAAACATTATTAATGTTAATAGTTGGTTCGTATCCCACACGGTTTTGGTCAATTAGTCATCGATTTATATGAATTATACCAATCGATAATGTAGTAATTGGGCAAGGGTGAGAGGAGTTTCTCTAGAAATGGGCAGGGAATCGTGTCGTAGCTAATTTATTGGTTTATGGTAGTTGAGCTAATTTATTGAATTAAAATGTAATATTGTTGATAAGTCTATTAGAAGGATTTAGGATTATTTTAATTTCGTTTTTAGTATGATCTTCGATCTTTGAACAATACGTATTATGTAAGTTGTTCACTGAATTAGTGTCATTACAGTGCCTGCGAATTACTCGTGATTGGACCGAGGATCCCAAGCGTCGAACGGGATTCATGCAGAAGGAGGTGAGTGTGGTCTTTCATATTTGCTCTTTTCGTAGTTTGTGGTCTGATCAATCAATCAAAACATTATTAATGTTAGTAGTTGGTTCGTATCCCACACGGTTTTGGTCAATTAGTCATCGATTTATATGAATTATACCAATCGATAATGTAGTAATTGGGCAAGGGTGAGAGGAGTTTCTCTAGAAATGGGCAGGGAATCGTGTCGTAGCTAATTTATTGGTTTATGGTAGTTGAGCTAATTTATTGAATTAAAATGTAATATTGTTGATAAGTCTATTAGAAGGATTTAGGATTATTTTAATTTCGTTTTTAGTATGATCTTTGATCTTTGAACAATACGTATTATGTAAGTTGTTCACTGAATTAGTGTCATTACAGTGCCTGCGAATTACTCGTGATTGGACCGAGGATCCCAAGCGTCGAACGGGATTAATGCAGAAGGAGGTGAGTGTGGTCTTTCATATTTGCTCTTTTCATAGTTTGTGGTCTGGTCAATCAATCAAAACATTATGGGGTAAATGGTGAGAGGAGGAGAGGAAATACTCTATAAATTAGCAGGGTAGTGAATTTGGCCGCGTTGAAGTTGTTACAATTGGAGTATGAAGAATAGCAGGAGGTATAAACGCGTTCTTTGATTTTTTGCCTTTGATCTTTGATCTTTAATCTCTGATCTTAAATTTAGGTGCGTCTCTTTGACGAATCGGTCATTCTGGATCCTAAGTAGGCAAAGAAGAGAAAGGGCAAGCAGCGTAAGGCTATACTGAATACTCTTAGTTGATGATCTACTAATCGATAATCAATCGATATCTTCCCAATTATCAATAGGTCACTTATTATGTTAGTTCCCATGAAATTGTTACTCTACCTGATTTGTGTTGTTTGTTTATATTTCAATTGTTACATTGTTGTTATCGTGAATTTAAATGAAGTATGAAAGATTTTATTGAAGATATTAGCGCCCGAGTGCGGCTACCGTATCCTGTACAAGAAGCGCTGCAGGAAGCTCATGGTGTACGATGGACGCTGATTGATTATTGATTGCCTGGTTTATTTATTTATTGATTGATTGATTTCGTGACCTCACTCATTTACACATTCACATTTCTTACTGTTCATATGTTGGTTCTCGTTGGTCTCATGATTATTGATTGATTTGATGGAATAAATCGATTAATTTTCACACCTTGCTATGTTTTTTCGTTGACCAGTTTTTGTGTCGACACGATCACTCTTATGTATTTAAAGGAGGAAAAGTGATGTAATGAATTCATAGATTGTTCTGAAAACCGTATTATGTTGAACTGTGTGTTCCTTTACTTAATTCTTTTTCAAATAGTTGTAATATTGTAATAAAAATATCATTATTAATCATAAAATATCATTATTAATTTATAAAAATATCATTATTTATTATCTTCGCAATACAGTATGGTATTCGGACAGGACTCGTGGTTCCACAACTTCACGCAGTGTATCGCGCGCACCATATCGCCCGAGGTACGTTAGGCTCAATGTAGATATCGATTTTCTGAATAAAATCAATATTTTGTGTTTAATTTGATCTTTGATATTTGAAGAAAACGTATTATTTCCCCCGTAGCCATGCTTATCTCAAGGGTAGTACTTGAGGTTCGTATCCCGCACGATTTTTTTTCAATTAGTTATCGAATGATTGTATAATATCAATCGATAATGTAGTAATTGGGCAAAGGTGCGAGGAGTTTCTCTAGAAATGGGCAGGGAATCGTGTCGTAGCTAATTTATTGGTTTATGGTAGTTGAGCTAATTTATTGAATTAAAATGTAATATTGTTGATAAGTCCATTAGAAGGATTTAGGATTATTTTAATTTCGTTTTTAGTATGATCTTTGATCTTTGAACAATACGTATTATGTAAGTTGTTCACTGAATTAGTGTCATTACAGTGCCTGCGAATTACTCGTGATTGGAACGAGGATCCCAAGCGTCGAACGGGATTAATGCAGAAGGAGGTGAGTGTGGTCTTTCATATTTGCTCTTTTCGTAGTTTGTGGTCTGATCAATCAATCAAAACATTATTAATGTTAGTAGTTGGTTCGTATCCCACACGGTTTTGGTCAATTAGTCATCGATTTATATGAATTATACCAATCGATAATGTAGTAATTGGGCAAGGGTGAGAGGAGTTTCACTAGAAATGGGAAGGGAATCGTGTCGTAGCTAATTTATTGGTTTATGGTAGTTGAGCTAATTTATTGAATTAAAATGTAATATTGTTGATAAGTCCATTAGAAGGATTTAGGATTATTTTAATTTCGTTTTTAGTTTGATCTTTGATCTTTGAACAATACGTATTATGTAAGTTGTTCACTGAATTAGTGTCATTACAGTGCCTGCGAATTACTCGTGATTGGAACGAGGATCCCAAGCGTCGAACGGGATTAATGCAGAAGGAGGTGAGTGTGGTCTTTCATATTTGCTCTTTTCGTAGTTTGTGGTCTGATCAATCAATCAAAACATTATTAATGTTAGTAGTTGGTTCGTATCCCACACGGTTTTGGTCAATTAGTCATCGATTTATATGAATTATACCAATCGATAATGTAGTAATTGGGCAAGGGTGAGAGGAGTTTCTCTAGAAATGGGCAGGGAATCGTGTCGTAGCTAATTTATTGGTTTATGGTAGTTGAGCTAATTTATTGAATTAAAATGTAATATTGTTGATAAGTCTATTAGAAGGATTTAGGATTATTTTAATTTCGTTTTTAGTATGATCTTTGATCTTTGAACAATACGTATTATGTAAGTTGTTCACTGAATTAGTGTCATTACAGTGCCTGCGAATTACTCGTGATTGGACCGAGGATCCCAAGCGTCGAACGGGATTAATGCAGAAGGAGGTGAGTGTGGTCTTTCATATTTGCTCTTTTCGTAGTTTGTGGTCTGATCAATCAATCAAAACATTATTAATGTTAGTAGTTGGTTCGTATCCCACACGGTTTTGGTCAATTAGTCATCGATTTATATGAATTATACCAATCGATAATGTAGTAATTGGGCAAGGGTGAGAGGAGTTTCTCTAGAAATGGGCAGGGAATCGAGTCGTAGCTAATTTATTGGTTTATGGTAGTTGAGCTAATTTATTGAATTAAAATGTAATATTGTTGATAAGTCTATTAGAAGGATTTAGGATTATTTTAATTTCGTTTTTAGTATGATCTTTGATCTTTGAACAATACGTATTATGTAAGTTGTTCACTGAATTAGTGTCATTACAGTGCCTACGAATTACTCGTGATTGGACCGAGGATCCCAAGCGTCGAACGGGATTAATGCAAAAGGAGGTGAGTGTGGTCTTTCATATTTGCTCTTTTCGTAGTTTGTGGTCTGATCAATCAATCAAAACATTATTAATGTTAGTAGTTGGTTCGTATCCCACACGGTTTTGGTCAATTAGTCATCGATTTATATGAATTATACCAATCGATAATGTAGTAATTGGGCAAGGGTGAGAGGAGTTTCTCTAGAAATGGGCAGGGAATCGTGTCGTAGCTAATTTATTGGTTTATGGTAGTTGAGCTAATTTATTGAATTAAAATGTAATATTGTTGATAAGTCCATTAGAAGGATTTAGGATTATTTTAATTTCGTTTTTAGTATGATCTTTGATCTTTGAACAATACGTATTATGTAAGTTGTTCACTGAATTAGTGTCATTACAGTGCCTGCGAATTACTCGTGATTGGACCGAGGATCCCAAGCGTCGAACGGGATTCATGCAGAAGGAGGTGAGTGTGGTCTTTCATTTTTGCTCTTTTCGTAGTTTGTGGTCTGATCAATCAATCAAAACATTACTAATGTTAGTAGCTGGTTCGTATCCCACACGGTTTTGGTCAATTAGTCATCGATTTATATGAATTATACCAATCGATAATGTAGTAATTGGGCAAAGGTGCGAGGAGTTTCTCTAGAAATGGGCAGGGAATCGTGTCGTAGCTAATTTATTGGTTTATGGTAGTTGAGCTAATTTATTGAATTAAAATGTAATATTGTTGATAAGTCTATTAGAAGGATTTAGGATTATTTTAATTTCGTTTTTAGTTTGATCTTTGATCTTTGAACAATACGTATTATGTAAGTTGTTCACTGAATTAGTGTCATTACAGTGCCTACGAATTACTCGTGATTGGACCGAGGATCCCAAGCGTCGAACGGGATTAATGCAGAAGGAGGTGAGTGTGGTCTTTCATATTTGCTTTTTTCGTAGTTTGTGGTCTGATCAATCAATCAAAACATTATTAATGTTAGTAGTTGGTTCGTATCCCACACGGTTTTGGTCAATTAGTCATCGATTTATATGAATTATACCAATCGATAATGTAGTAATTGGGCAAGGGTGAGAGGAGTTTCTCTAGAAATGGGCAGGGAATCGTGTCGTAGCTAATTTATTGGTTTATGGTAGTTGAGCTAATTTATTGAATTAAAATGTAATATTGTTGATAAGTCCATTAGAAGGATTTAGGATTATTTTAATTTCGTTTTTAGTTTGATCTTTGATCTTTGAACAATACGTATTATGTAAGTTGTTCACTGAATTAGTGTCACTACAGTGCCTGCGAATTACTCGTGATTGGACCGAGGATCCCAAGCGTCGAACGGGATTAATGCAGAAGGAGGTGAGTGTGGTCTTTCATATTTGCTCTTTTCGTAGTTTGTGGTCTGATCAATCAATCAAAACATTATTAATGTTAGTAGTTGGTTCGTATCCCACACGGTTTTGGTCAATTAGTCATCGATTTATATGAATTATACCAATCGATAATGTAGTAATTGGGCAAGGGTGAGAGGAGTTTCTCTAGAAATGGGCAGGGAATCGTGTCGTAGCTAATTAATTGGTTTATGGTAGTTGAGCTAATTTATTGAATTAAAATGTAATATTGTTGATAAGTCTATTAGAAGGATTTAGGATTATTTTAATTTCGTTTTTAGTTTGATCTTTGATCTTTGAACAATACGTATTATGTAAGTTGTTCACTGAATTAGTGTCATTACAGTGCCTGCGAATTACTCGTGATTGGACCGAGGATCCCAAGCGTCGAACGGGATTAATGCAGAAGGAGGTGAGTGTGGTCTTTCATATTTGCTCTTTTCGTAGTTTGTGGTCTGATCAATCAATCAAAACATTATTAATGTTAGTAGTTGGTTCGTATCCCACACGGTTTTGGTCAATTAGTCATCGATTTATATGAATTATACCAATCGATAATGTAGTAATTGGGCAAGGGTGAGAGGAGTTTCTCTAGAAATGGGCAGGGAGTCGTGTCATAGCTAATTTATTGGTTTATGGTAGTTGAGCTAATTTATTGAATTAAAATGTAATATTGTTGATAAGTCCATTAGAAGGATTTAGGATTATTTTAATTTCGTTTTTAGTTTGATCTTTGATCTTTGAACAATACGTATTATGTAAGTTGTTCACTGAATTAGTGTCATTACAGTGCCTGCGAATTACTCGTGATTGGACCGAGGATCCCAAGCGTCGAACGGGATTAATGCAGAAGGAGGTGAGTGTGGTCTTTCATATTTGCTCTTTTCGTAGTTTGTGGTCTGATCAATCAATCAAAACATTATTAATGTTAGTAGTTGGTTCGTATCCCACACGGTTTTGGTCAATTAGTCATCGATTTATATGAATTATACCAATCGATAATGTAGTAATTGGGCAAGGGTGAGAGGAGTTTCTCTAGAAATGGGCAGGGAGTCGTGTCATAGCTAATTTATTGGTTTATGGTAGTTGAGCTAATTTATTGAATTAAAATGTAATATTGTTGATAAGTCCATTAGAAGGATTTAGGATTATTTTAATTTCGTTTTTAGTTTGATCTTTGATCTTTGAACAATACGTATTATGTAAGTTGTTCACTGAATTAGTGTCATTACAGTGCCTGCGAATTACTCGTGATTGGACCGAGGATCCCAAGCGTCGAACGGGATTAATGCAGAAGGAGGTGAGTGTGGTCTTTCATATTTGCTCTTTTCATAGTTTGTGGTCTGGTCAATCAATCAAAACATTATGGGGTAAATGGTGAGAGGAGGAGAGGAAATACTCTATAAATTAGCAGGGTAGTGAATTTGGCCGCGTTGAAGTTGTTACAATTGGAGTATGAAGAATAGCAGGAGGTATAAACGCGTTCTTTGATTTTTTGCCTTTGATCTTTGATCTTTAATCTCTGATCTTAAATTTAGGTGCGTCTCTTTGACGAATCGGTCATTCTGGATCCTAAGTAGGCAAAGAAGAGAAAGGGCAAGCAGCGTAAGGCTATACTGAATACTCTTAGTTGATGATCTACTAATCGATAATCAATCGATATCTTCCCAATTATCAATAGGTCACTTATTATGTTAGTTCCCATGAAATTGTTACTCTACCTGATTTGTGTTGTTTGTTTATATTTCAATTGTTACATTGTTGTTATCGTGAATTTAAATGAAGTATGAAAGATTTTATTGAAGATATTAGCGCCCGAGTGCGGCTACCGTATCCTGTACAAGAAGCGCTGCAGGAAGCTCATGGTGTACGATGGACGCTGATTGATTATTGATTGCCTGGTTTATTTATTTATTGATTGATTGATTTCGTGACCTCACTCATTTACACATTCACATTTCTTACTGTTCATATGTTGGTACTCGTTGGTCTCATGATTATTGATTGATTTGATGGAATAAATCGATTAATTTTCACACCTTGCTATGTTTTTCGTTGACCAGTTTTTGTGTCGACACGATCACTCTTATGTATTTAAAGGAGGAAAAGTGATGTAATGAATTCATAGATTGTTCTGAAAACCGTATTATGTTGAACTGTGTGTTCCTTTACTTAATTCTTTTTCAAATAGTTGTAATATTGTAATAAAAATATCATTATTAATCATAAAATATCATTATTAATTTATAAAAATATCATTATTTATTATCTTCGCAATACAGTATGGTATTCGGACAGGACTCGTGGTTCCACAACTTCACGCAGTGTATCGCGCGCACCATATCGCCCGAGGTACGTTAGGCTCAATGTAGATATCGATTTTCTGAATAAAATCAATATTTTGTGTTTAATTTGATCTTTGATATTTGAAGAAAACGTATTATTTCCCCCGTAGCCATGCTTATCTCAAGGGTAGTACTTGAGGTTCGTATCCCGCACGATTTTTTTTCAATTAGTTATCGAATGATTGTATAATATCAATCGATAATGTAGTAATTGGGCAAAGGTGCGAGGAGTTTCTCTAGAAATGGGCAGGGAATCGTGTCGTAGCTAATTTATTGGTTTATGGTAGTTGAGCTAATTTATTGAATTAAAATGTAATATTGTTGATAAGTCCATTAGAAGGATTTAGGATTATTTTAATTTCGTTTTTAGTATGATCTTTGATCTTTGAACAATACGTATTATGTAAGTTGTTCACTGAATTAGTGTCATTACAGTGCCTGCGAATTACTCGTGATTGGAACGAGGATCCCAAGCGTCGAACGGGATTAATGCAGAAGGAGGTGAGTGTGGTCTTTCATATTTGCTCTTTTCGTAGTTTGTGGTCTGATCAATCAATCAAAACATTATTAATGTTAGTAGTTGGTTCGTATCCCACACGGTTTTGGTCAATTAGTCATCGATTTATATGAATTATACCAATCGATAATGTAGTAATTGGGCAAGGGTGAGAGGAGTTTCACTAGAAATGGGCAGGGAATCGTGTCGTAGCTAATTTATTGGTTTATGGTAGTTGAGCTAATTTATTGAATTAAAATGTAATATTGTTGATAAGTCCATTAGAAGGATTTAGGATTATTTTAATTTCGTTTTTAGTTTGATCTTTGATCTTTGAACAATACGTATTATGTAAGTTGTTCACTGAATTAGTGTCATTACAGTGCCTGCGAATTACTCGTGATTGGAACGAGGATCCCAAGCGTCGAACGGGATTAATGCAGAAGGAGGTGAGTGTGGTCTTTCATATTTGCTCTTTTCGTAGTTTGTGGTCTGATCAATCAATCAAAACATTATTAATGTTAGTAGTTGGTTCGTATCCCACACGGTTTTGGTCAATTAGTCATCGATTTATATGAATTATACCAATCGATAATGTAGTAATTGGGCAAGGGTGAGAGGAGTTTCTCTAGAAATGGGCAGGGAATCGTGTCGTAGCTAATTTATTGGTTTATGGTAGTTGAGCTAATTTATTGAATTAAAATGTAATATTGTTGATAAGTCTATTAGAAGGATTTAGGATTATTTTAATTTCGTTTTTAGTATGATCTTTGATCTTTGAACAATACGTATTATGTAAGTTGTTCACTGAATTAGTGTCATTACAGTGCCTGCGAATTACTCGTGATTGGACCGAGGATCCCAAGCGTCGAACGGGATTAATGCAGAAGGAGGTGAGTGTGGTCTTTCATATTTGCTCTTTTCGTAGTTTGTGGTCTGATCAATCAATCAAAACATTATTAATGTTAGTAGTTGGTTCGTATCCCACACGGTTTTGGTCAATTAGTCATCGATTTATATGAATTATACCAATCGATAATGTAGTAATTGGGCAAGGGTGAGAGGAGTTTCTCTAGAAATGGGCAGGGAATCGAGTCGTAGCTAATTTATTGGTTTATGGTAGTTGAGCTAATTTATTGAATTAAAATGTAATATTGTTGATAAGTCTATTAGAAGGATTTAGGATTATTTTAATTTCGTTTTTAGTATGATCTTTGATCTTTGAACAATACGTATTATGTAAGTTGTTCACTGAATTAGTGTCATTACAGTGCCTGCGAATTACTCGTGATTGGAACGAGGATCCCAAGCGTCGAACGGGATTAATGCAGAAGGAGGTGAGTGTGGTCTTTCATATTTGCTCTTTTCGTAGTTTGTGGTCTGATCAATCAATCAAAACATTATTAATGTTAGTAGTTGGTTCGTATCCCACACGGTTTTGGTCAATTAGTCATCGATTTATATGAATTATACCAATCGATAATGTAGTAATTGGGCAAGGGTGAGAGGAGTTTCACTAGAAATGGGCAGGGAATCGTGTCGTAGCTAATTTATTGGTTTATGGTAGTTGAGCTAATTTATTGAATTAAAATGTAATATTGTTGATAAGTCCATTAGAAGGATTTAGGATTATTTTAATTTCGTTTTTAGTTTGATCTTTGATCTTTGAACAATACGTATTATGTAAGTTGTTCACTGAATTAGTGTCATTACAGTGCCTGCGAATTACTCGTGATTGGAACGAGGATCCCAAGCGTCGAACGGGATTAATGCAGAAGGAGGTGAGTGTGGTCTTTCATATTTGCTCTTTTCGTAGTTTGTGGTCTGATCAATCAATCAAAACATTATTAATGTTAGTAGTTGGTTCGTATCCCACACGGTTTTGGTCAATTAGTCATCGATTTATATGAATTATACCAATCGATAATGTAGTAATTGGGCAAGGGTGAGAGGAGTTTCTCTAGAAATGGGCAGGGAATCGTGTCGTAGCTAATTTATTGGTTTATGGTAGTTGAGCTAATTTATTGAATTAAAATGTAATATTGTTGATAAGTCTATTAGAAGGATTTAGGATTATTTTAATTTCGTTTTTAGTATGATCTTTGATCTTTGAACAATACGTATTATGTAAGTTGTTCACTGAATTAGTGTCATTACAGTGCCTGCGAATTACTCGTGATTGGACCGAGGATCCCAAGCGTCGAACGGGATTAATGCAGAAGGAGGTGAGTGTGGTCTTTCATATTTGCTCTTTTCGTAGTTTGTGGTCTGATCAATCAATCAAAACATTATTAATGTTAGTAGTTGGTTCGTATCCCACACGGTTTTGGTCAATTAGTCATCGATTTATATGAATTATACCAATCGATAATGTAGTAATTGGGCAAGGGTGAGAGGAGTTTCTCTAGAAATGGGCAGGGAATCGAGTCGTAGCTAATTTATTGGTTTATGGTAGTTGAGCTAATTTATTGAATTAAAATGTAATATTGTTGATAAGTCTATTAGAAGGATTTAGGATTATTTTAATTTCGTTTTTAGTATGATCTTTGATCTTTGAACAATACGTATTATGTAAGTTGTTCACTGAATTAGTGTCATTACAGTGCCTACGAATTACTCGTGATTGGACCGAGGATCCCAAGCGTCGAACGGGATTAATGCAGAAGGAGGTGAGTGTGGTCTTTCATATTTGCTCTTTTCGTAGTTTGTGGTCTGATCAATCAATCAAAACATTATTAATGTTAGTAGTTGGTTCGTATCCCACACGGTTTTGGTCAATTAGTCATCGATTTATATGAATTATACCAATCGATAATGTAGTAATTGGGCAAGGGTGAGAGGAGTTTCTCTAGAAATGGGCAGGGAATCGTGTCGTAGCTAATTTATTGGTTTATGGTAGTTGAGCTAATTTATTGAATTAAAATGTAATATTGTTGATAAGTCCATTAGAAGGATTTAGGATTATTTTAATTTCGTTTTTAGTATGATCTTTGATCTTTGAACAATACGTATTATGTAAGTTGTTCACTGAATTAGTGTCATTACAGTGCCTGCGAATTACTCGTGATTGGACCGAGGATCCCAAGCGTCGAACGGGATTCATGCAGAAGGAGGTGAGTGTGGTCTTTCATTTTTGCTCTTTTCGTAGTTTGTGGTCTGATCAATCAATCAAAACATTACTAATGTTAGTAGCTGGTTCGTATCCCACACGGTTTTGGTCAATTAGTCATCGATTTATATGAATTATACCAATCGATAATGTAGTAATTGGGCAAAGGTGCGAGGAGTTTCTCTAGAAATGGGCAGGGAATCGTGTCGTAGCTAATTTATTGGTTTATGGTAGTTGAGCTAATTTATTGAATTAAAATGTAATATTGTTGATAAGTCTATTAGAAGGATTTAGGATTATTTTAATTTCGTTTTTAGTATGATCTTTGATCTTTGAACAATACGTATTATGTAAGTTGTTCACTGAATTAGTGTCATTCCAGTGCCTGCGAATTACTCGTGATTGGACCGAGGATCCCAAGCGTCGAACGGGATTCATGCAGAAGGAGGTGGGTGTGGTCTTTCATATTTGCTCTTTTCGTAGTTTGTGGTCTGATCAATCAATCAAAACATTACTAATGTTAGTAGCTGGTTCGTATCCCACACGGTTTTGGTCAATTAGTCATCGATTTATATGAATTATACCAATCGATAATGTAGTAATTGGGCAAAGGTGCGAGGAGTTTCTCTAGAAATGGGCAGGGAATCGTGTCGTAGCTAATTTATTGGTTTATGGTAGTTGAGCTAATTTATTGAATTAAAATGTAATATTGTTGATAAGTCTATTAGAAGGATTTAGGATTATTTTAATTTCGTTTTTAGTATGATCTTTGATCTTTGAACAATACGTATTATGTAAGTTGTTCACTGAATTAGTGTCATTCCAGTGCCTGCGAATTACTCGTGATTGGACCGAGGATCCCAAGCGTCGAACGGGATTCATGCAGAAGGAGGTGGGTGTGGTCTTTCATATTTGCTCTTTTCGTAGTTTGTGGTCTGATCAATCAATCAAAACATTACTAATGTTAGTAGTTGGTTCGTATCCCACACGGTTTTGGCCAATTAGTCATCGATTTATATGAATTATACCAATCGATAATGTAGTAATTGGGCAAGGGTGAGAGTAGTTTCTCTAGAAATGGGCAGGGAATCGTGTCGTAGCTAATTTATTGGTTTATGGTAGTTGAGCTAATTTATTGAATTAAAATGTAATATTGTTGATAAGTCCATTAGAAGGATTTAGGATTATTTTAATTTCGTTTTTAGTTTGATCTTTGATCTTTGAACAATACGTATTATGTAAGTTGTTCACTGAATTAGTGTCATTACAGTGCCTGCGAATTACTCGTGATTGGACCGAGGATCCCAAGCGTCGAACGGGATTCATGCAGAAGGAGGTGAGTGTGGTCTTTCATTTTTGCTCTTTTCGTAGTTTGTGGTCTGATCAATCAATCAAAACATTACTAATGTTAGTAGCTGGTTCGTATCCCACACGGTTTTGGTCAATTAGTCATCGATTTATATGAATTATACCAATCGATAATGTAGTAATTGGGCAAGGGTGAGAGGAGTTTCTCTAGAAATGGGCAGGGAATCGTGTCGTAGCTAATTTATTGGTTTATGGTAGTTGAGCTAATTTATTGAATTAAAATGTAATATTGTTGATAAGTCTATTAGAAGGATTTAGGATTATTTTAATTTCGTTTTTAGTTTGATCTTTGATCTTTGAACAATACGTATTATGTAAGTTGTTCACTGAATTAGTGTCATTACAGTGCCTACGAATTACTCGTGATTGGACCGAGGATCCCAAGCGTCGAACGGGATTAATGCAGAAGGAGGTGAGTGTGGTCTTTCATATTTGCTCTTTTCGTAGTTTGTGGTCTGATCAATCAATCAAAACATTATTAATGTTAGTAGTTGGTTCGTATCCCACACGGTTTTGGTCAATTAGTCATCGATTTATATGAATTATACCAATCGATAATGTAGTAATTGGGCAAGGGTGAGAGGAGTTTCTCTAGAACTGGGCAGGGAATCGTGTCGTAGCTAATTTATTGGTTTATGGTAGTTGAGCTAATTTATTGAATTAAAATGTAATATTGTTGATAAGTCCATTAGAAGGATTTAGGATTATTTTAATTTCGTTTTTAGTATGATCTTTGATCTTTGAACAATACGTATTATGTAAGTTGTTCACTGAATTAGTGTCATTACAGTGCCTGCGAATTACTCGTGATTGGACCGAGGATCCCAAGCGTCGAACGGGATTCATGCAGAAGGAGGTGAGTGTGGTCTTTCATTTTTGCTCTTTTCGTAGTTTGTGGTCTGATCAATCAATCAAAACATTACTAATGTTAGTAGCTGGTTCGTATCCCACACGGTTTTGGTCAATTAGTCATCGATTTATATGAATTATACCAATCGATAATGTAGTAATTGGGCAAAGGTGCGAGGAGTTTCTCTAGAAATGGGCAGGGAATCGTGTCGTAGCTAATTTATTGGTTTATGGTAGTTGAGCTAATTTATTGAATTAAAATGTAATATTGTTGATAAGTCTATTAGAAGGATTTAGGATTATTTTAATTTCGTTTTTAGTATGATCTTTGATCTTTGAACAATACGTATTATGTAAGTTGTTCACTGAATTAGTGTCATTCCAGTGCCTGCGAATTACTCGTGATTGGACCGAGGATCCCAAGCGTCGAACGGGATTCATGCAGAAGGAGGTGGGTGTGGTCTTTCATATTTGCTCTTTTCGTAGTTTGTGGTCTGATCAATCAATCAAAACATTACTAATGTTAGTAGTTGGTTCGTATCCCACACGGTTTTGGCCAATTAGTCATCGATTTATATGAATTATACCAATCGATAATGTAGTAATTGGGCAAAGGTGCGAGGAGTTTCTCTAGAAATGGGCAGGGAATCGTGTCGTAGCTAATTTATTGGTTTATGGTAGTTGAGCTAATTTATTGAATTAAAATGTAATATTGTTGATAAGTCCATTAGAAGGATTTAGGATTATTTTAATTTCGTTTTTAGTATGATCTTTGATCTTTGAACAATACGTATTATGTAAGTTGTTCACTGAATTAGTGTCATTACAGTGCCTGCGAATTACTCGTGATTGGACCGAGGATCCCAAGCGTCGAACGGGATTCATGCAGAAGGAGGTGAGTGTGGTCTTTCATATATGCTCTTTTCGTAGTTTGTGGTCTGATCAATCAATCAAAACATTATTAATGTTAGTAGTTGGTTCGTATCCCACACGGTTTTGGTCAATTAGTCATCGATTTATATGAATTATACCAATCGATAATGTAGTAATTGGGCAAGGGTGAGAGGAGTTTCTCTAGAAATGGGCAGGGAATCGTGTCGTAGCTAATTTATTGGTTTATGGTAGTTGAGCTAATTTATTGAATTAAAATGTAATATTGTTGATAAGTCTATTAGAAGGATTTAGGATTATTTTAATTTCGTTTTTAGTTTGATCTTTGATCTTTGAACAATACGTATTATGTAAGTTGTTCACTGAATTAGTGTCATTACAGTGCCTGCGAATTACTCGTGATTGGACCTAGGATCCCAAGCCTCGAACGGGATTCATGCAGAAGGAGGTGAGTGTGGTCTTTCATATTTGCTCTTTTCGTAGTTTGTGGTCTGATCAATCAATCAAAACATTATTAATGTTAGTAGTTGGTTCGTATCCCACACGGTTTTGGTCAATTAGTCATCGATTTATATGAATTATACCAATCGATAATGTAGTAATTGGGCAAGGGTGAGAGGAGTTTCTCTAGAAATGGGCAGGGAATCGTGTCGTAGCTAATTTATTGGTTTATGGTAGTTGAGCTAATTTATTGAATTAAAATGTAATATTGTTGATAAGTCTATTAGAAGGATTTAGGATTATTTTAATTTCGTTTTTAGTATGATCTTTGATCTTTGAACAATACGTATTATGTAAGTTGTTCACTGAATTAGTGTCATTACAGTGCCTACGAATTACTCGTGATTGGACCGAGGATCCCAAGCGTCGAACGGGATTAATGCAGAAGGAGGTGAGTGTGGTCTTTCATATTTGCTCTTTTCGTAGTTTGTGGTCTGATCAATCAATCAAAACATTATTAATGTTAGTAGTTGGATCGTATCCCACACGGTTTTGGTCAATTAGTCATCGATTTATATGAATTATACCAATCGATAATGTAGTAATTGGGCAAGGGTGAGAGGAGTTTCTCTAGAAATGGGCAGGGAATCGTGTCGTAGCTAATTTATTGGTTTATGGTAGTTGAGCTAATTTATTGAATTAAAATGTAATATTGTTGATAAGTCTATTAGAAGGATTTAGGATTATTTTAATTTCGTTTTTAGTATGATCTTTGATCTTTGAACAATACGTATTATGTAAGTTGTTCACTGAATTAGTGTCATTCCAGTGCCTGCGAATTACTCGTGATTGGACCGAGGATCCCAAGCGTCGAACGGGATTCATGCAGAAGGAGGTGGGTGTGGTCTTTCATATTTGCTCTTTTCGTAGTTTGTGGTCTGATCAATCAATCAAAACATTACTAATGTTAGTAGTTGGTTCGTATCCCACACGGTTTTGGCCAATTAGTCATCGATTTATATGAATTATACCAATCGATAATGTAGTAATTGGGCAAAGGTGCGAGGAGTTTCTCTAGAAATGGGCAGGGAATCGTGTCGTAGCTAATTTATTGGTTTATGGTAGTTGAGCTAATTTATTGAATTAAAATGTAATATTGTTGATAAGTCCATTAGAAGGATTTAGGATTATTTTAATTTCGTTTTTAGTATGATCTTTGATCTTTGAACAATACGTATTATGTAAGTTGTTCACTGAATTAGTGTCATTACAGTGCCTGCGAATTACTCGTGATTGGACCGAGGATCCCAAGCGTCGAACGGGATTCATGCAGAAGGAGGTGAGTGTGGTCTTTCATATATGCTCTTTTCGTAGTTTGTGGTCTGATCAATCAATCAAAACATTATTAATGTTAGTAGTTGGTTCGTATCCCACACGGTTTTGGTCAATTAGTCATCGATTTATATGAATTATACCAATCGATAATGTAGTAATTGGGCAAGGGTGAGAGGAGTTTCTCTAGAAATGGGCAGGGAATCGTGTCGTAGCTAATTTATTGGTTTATGGTAGTTGAGCTAATTTATTGAATTAAAATGTAATATTGTTGATAAGTCTATTAGAAGGATTTAGGATTATTTTAATTTCGTTTTTAGTTTGATCTTTGATCTTTGAACAATACGTATTATGTAAGTTGTTCACTGAATTAGTGTCATTACAGTGCCTGCGAATTACTCGTGATTGGACCTAGGATCCCAAGCCTCGAACGGGATTCATGCAGAAGGAGGTGAGTGTGGTCTTTCATATTTGCTCTTTTCGTAGTTTGTGGTCTGATCAATCAATCAAAACATTATTAATGTTAGTAGTTGGTTCGTATCCCACACGGTTTTGGTCAATTAGTCATCGATTTATATGAATTATACCAATCGATAATGTAGTAATTGGGCAAGGGTGAGAGGAGTTTCTCTAGAAATGGGCAGGGAATCGTGTCGTAGCTAATTTATTGGTTTATGGTAGTTGAGCTAATTTATTGAATTAAAATGTAATATTGTTGATAAGTCTATTAGAAGGATTTAGGATTATTTTAATTTCGTTTTTAGTATGATCTTTGATCTTTGAACAATACGTATTATGTAAGTTGTTCACTGAATTAGTGTCATTACAGTGCCTACGAATTACTCGTGATTGGACCGAGGATCCCAAGCGTCGAACGGGATTAATGCAGAAGGAGGTGAGTGTGGTCTTTCATATTTGCTCTTTTCGTAGTTTGTGGTCTGATCAATCAATCAAAACATTATTAATGTTAGTAGTTGGATCGTATCCCACACGGTTTTGGTCAATTAGTCATCGATTTATATGAATTATACCAATCGATAATGTAGTAATTGGGCAAGGGTGAGAGGAGTTTCTCTAGAAATGGGCAGGGAATCGTGTCGTAGCTAATTTATTGGTTTATGGTAGTTGAGCTAATTTATTGAATTAAAATGTAATATTGTTGATAAGTCTATTAGAAGGATTTAGGATTATTTTAATTTCGTTTTTAGTTTGATCTTTGATCTTTGAACAATACGTATTATGTAAGTTGTTCACTGAATTAGTGTCATTACAGTGCCTGCGAATTACTCGTGATTGGACCTAGGATCCCAAGCCTCGAACGGGATTCATGCAGAAGGAGGTGAGTGTGGTCTTTCATATTTGCTCTTTTCGTAGTTTGTGGTCTGATCAATCAATCAAAACATTATTAATGTTAGTAGTTGGTTCGTATCCCACACGGTTTTGGTCAATTAGTCATCGATTTATATGAATTATACCAATCGATAATGTAGTAATTGGGCAAGGGTGAGAGGAGTTTCTCTAGAAATGGGCAGGGAATCGAGTCGTAGCTAATTTATTGGTTTATGGTAGTTGAGCTAATTTATTGAATTAAAATGTAATATTGTTGATAAGTCTATTAGAAGGATTTAGGATTATTTTAATTTCGTTTTTAGTATGATCTTTGATCTTTGAACAATACGTATTATGTAAGTTGTTCACTGAATTAGTGTCATTACAGTGCCTACGAATTACTCGTGATTGGACCGAGGATCCCAAGCGTCGAACGGGATTAATGCAGAAGGAGGTGAGTGTGGTCTTTCATATTTGCTCTTTTCGTAATTTGTGGTCTGATCAATCAATCAAAACATTATTAATGTTAGTAGTTGGTTCGTATCCCACACGGTTTTGGCCAATTAGTCATCGATTTATATGAATTATACCAATCGATAATGTAGTAATTGGGCAAGGGTGAGAGGAGTTTCTCTAGAAATGGGCAGGGAATCGTGTCGTAGCTAATTTATTGGTTTATGGTAGTTGAGCTAATTTATTGAATTAAAATGTAATATTGTTGATAAGTCCATTAGAAGGATTTAGGATTATTTTAATTTCGTTTTTAGTATGATCTTTGATCTTTGAACAATACGTATTATGTAAGTTGTTCACTGAATTAGTGTCATTCCAGTGCCTGCGAATTACTCGTGATTGGACCGAGGATCCCAAGCGTCGAACGGGATTCATGCAGAAGGAGGTGAGTGTGGTCTTTCATTTTTGCTCTTTTCGTAGTTTGTGGTCTGATCAATCAATCAAAACATTACTAATGTTAGTAGTTGGTTCGTATCCCACACGGTTTTGGTCAATTAGTCATCGATTTATATGAATTATACCAATCGATAATGTAGTAATTGGGCAAGGGTGAGAGTAGTTTCTCTAGAAATGGGCAGGGAATCGTGTCGTAGCTAATTTATTGGTTTATGGTAGTTGAGCTAATTTATTGAATTAAAATGTAATATTGTTGATAAGTCTATTAGAAGGATTTAGGATTATTTTAATTTCGTTTTTAGTTTGATCTTTGATCTTTGAACAATACGTATTATGTAAGTTGTTCACTGAATTAGTGTCATTACAGTGCCTGCGAATTACTCGTGATTGGACCGAGGATCCCAAGCGTCGAACGGGATTAATGCAGAAGGAGGTGAGTGTGGTCTTTCATATTTGCTCTTTTCGTAGTTTGTGGTCTGATCAATCAATCAAAACATTATTAATGTTAGTAGTTGGTTCGTATCCCACACGGTTTTGGTCAATTAGTCATCGATTTATATGAATTATACCAATCGATAATGTAGTAATTGGGCAAGGGTGAGAGGAGTTTCTCTAGAAATGGGCAGGGAGTCGTGTCATAGCTAATTTATTGGTTTATGGTAGTTGAGCTAATTTATTGAATTAAAATGTAATATTGTTGATAAGTCCATTAGAAGGATTTAGGATTATTTTAATTTCGTTTTTAGTTTGATCTTTGATCTTTGAACAATACGTATTATGTAATGGCTCGTTAAAAAATAGTGGAAAACCGAAATCGGCGACTTTCCACCCGTTAAAAAAGTACCCGGAAAGTCAAAAATGGAAACACGAAATTTGAATTCGCGCGCGCTCAAAGAGGTGCGGGAATTCAAATTTCGACTTTCCGTCACCGATTTTTAGCAGTAAAATGGAAATTTAACTTCCTTCTCGCTAAAAATGGAACCCGCGAAAACTCGCTGTCGGAATTTAAATTCCCGCACCTCTTTGCGCGCGCGCGAATTCAAATTTCATGTTTAAATTTTCGACTTTCCGGGTACTTTTTTAACGGGTGGAAAGTCGCCGATTTCGGTTTTCCACTATTTTTTAACGAGCCATAAGTTGTTCACTGAATTAGTGTCATTACAGTGCCTGCGAATTACTCGTGATTGGACCGAGGATCCCAAGCGTCGAACGGGATTAATGCAGAAGGAGGTGAGTGTGGTCTTTCATATTTGCTCTTTTCGTAGTTTGTGGTCTGATCAATCAATCAAAACATTATTAATGTTAGTAGTTGGTTCGTATCCCACACGGTTTTGGTCAATTAGTCATCGATTTATATGAATTATACCAATCGATAATGTAGTAATTGGGCAAGGGTGAGAGGAGTTTCTCTAGAAATGGGCAGGGAATCGTGTCGTAGCTAATTTATTGGTTTATGGTAGTTGAGCCAATTTATTGAATTAAAATGTAATATTGTTGATAAGTCTATTAGAAGGATTTAGGATTATTTTAATTTCGTTTTTAGTATGATCTTTGATCTTTGAACAATACGTATTATGTAATGGCTCGTTAAAAAATAGTGGAAAACCGAAATCGGCGACTTTCCACCCGTTAAAAAAGTACCCGGAAAGTCGAAAATGGAAACACGAAATTTGAATTCGCGCGCGCTCAAAGAGGTGCGGGAATTCAAATTTCGACTTTCCGTCACCGATTTTTAGCAGTAAAATGGAAATTTAACTTCCTTCTCGCTAAAAATGGAACCCGCGAAAACTCGCTGTCGGAATTTAAATTCCCGCACCTCTTTGCGCGCGCGCGAATTCAAATTTCATGTTTAAATTTTCGACTTTCCGGGTACTTTTTTAACGGGTGGAAAGTCGCCGATTTCGGTTTTCCACTATTTTTTAACGAGCCATAAGTTGTTCACTGAATTAGTGTCATTACAGTGCCTGCGAATTACTCGTGATTGGACCGAGGATCCCAAGCGTCGAACGGGATTAATGCAGAAGGAGGTGAGTGTGGTCTTTCATATTTGCTCTTTTCGTAGTTTGTGGTCTGATCAATCAATCAAAACATTATTAATGTTAGTAGTTGGTTCGTAACCCACACGGTTTTGGTCAATTAGTCATCGATTTATATGAATTATACCAATCGATAATGTAGTAATTGGGCAAGGGTGAGAGGAGTTTCTCTAGAAATGGGCAGGGAGTCGTGTCATAGCTAATTTATTGGTTTATGGTAGTTGAGCTAATTTATTGAATTAAAATGTAATATTGTTGATAAGTCCATTAGAAGGATTTAGGATTATTTTAATTTCGTTTTTAGTTTGATCTTTGATCTTTGAACAATACGTATTATGTAATGGCTCGTTAAAAAATAGTGGAAAACCGAAATCGGCGACTTTCCACCCGTTAAAAAAGTACCCGGAAAGTCGAAAATGGAAACACGAAATTTGAATTCGCGCGCGCTCAAAGAGGTGCGGGAATTCAAATTTCGACTTTCCGTCACCGATTTTTAGCAGTAAAATGGAAATTTAACTTCCTTCTCGCTAAAAATGGAACCCGCGAAAACTCGCTGTCGGAATTTAAATTCCCGCACCTCTTTGCGCGCGCGCGAATTCAAATTTCATGTTTAAATTTTCGACTTTCCGGGTACTTTTTTAACGGGTGGAAAGTCGCCGATTTCGGTTTTCCACTATTTTTTAACGAGCCATAAGTTGTTCACTGAATTAGTGTCATTACAGTGCCTGCGAATTACTCGTGATTGGACCGAGGATCCCAAGCGTCGAACGGGATTAATGCAGAAGGAGGTGAGTGTGGTCTTTCATATTTGCTCTTTTCGTAGTTTGTGGTCTGATCAATCAATCAAAACATTATTAATGTTAGTAGTTGGTTCGTAACCCACACGGTTTTGGTCAATTAGTCATCGATTTATATGAATTATACCAATCGATAATGTAGTAATTGGGCAAGGGTGAGAGGAGTTTCTCTAGAAATGGGCAGGGAGTCGTGTCATAGCTAATTTATTGGTTTATGGTAGTTGAGCTAATTTATTGAATTAAAATGTAATATTGTTGATAAGTCCATTAGAAGGATTTAGGATTATTTTAATTTCGTTTTTAGTTTGATCTTTGATCTTTGAACAATACGTATTATGTAAGTTGTTCACTGAATTAGTGTCATTACAGTGCCTGCGAATTACTCGTGATTGGACCGAGGATCCCAAGCCTCGAACGGGATTCATGCAGAAGGAGGTGAGTGTGGTCTTTCATATTTGCTCTTATCGTAGTTTGTGGTCTGATCAATAAATCAAAACATTACTAATGTTAGTAGTTGGTTCGTATCCCACACGGTTTTGGTCAATTAGACATCGATTTATATGAATTATACCAATCGATAATGTAGTAATTGGGCAAGGGTGAGAGTAGTTTCTCTAGAAATGGGCAGGGAATCGTGTCGTAGCTAATTTATTGGTTTATGGTAGTTGAGCTAATTTATTGAATTAAAATGTAATATTGTTGATAAGTCTATTAGAAGGATTTAGGATTATTTTAATTTCGTTTTTAGTATGATCTTTGATCTTTGAACAATACGTATTATGTAAGTTGTTCACTGAATTAGTGTCATTACAGTGCCTGCGAATTACTCGTGATTGGACCGAGGATCCCAAGCCTCGAACGGGATTCATGCAGAAGGAGGTGAGTGTGGTCTTTCATATTTGCTCTTATCGTAGTTTGTGGTCTGATCAATAAATCAAAACATTACTAATGTTAGTAGTTGGTTCGTATCCCACACGGTTTTGGTCAATTAGTCATCGATTTATATGAATTATACCAATCGATAATGTAGTAATTGGGCAAGGGTGAGAGTAGTTTCTCTAGAAATGGGCAGGGAATCGTGTCGTAGCTAATTTATTGGTTTATGGTAGTTGAGCTAATTTATTGAATTAAAATGTAATATTGTTGATAAGTCTATTAGAAGGATTTAGGAATATTTTAATTTCGTTTTTAGTATGATCTTTGATCTTTGAACAATACGTATTATGTAAGTTGTTCACTGAATTAGTGTCATTCCAGTGCCTGCGAATTACTCGTGATTGGACCGAGGATCCCAAGCGTCGAACGGGATTCATGCAGAAGGAGGTGAGTGTGGTCTTTCATTTTTGCTCTTTTCGTAGTTTGTGGTCTGATCAATCAATCAAAACATTACTAATGTTAGTAGTTGGTTCGTATCCCACACAGTTTTGGTCAATTAGTCATCGATTTATATGAATTATACCAATCGATAATGTAGTAATTGGGCAAGGGTGAGAGTAGTTTCTCTAGAAATGGGCAGGGAATCGTGTCGTAGCTAATTTATTGGTTTATGGTAGTTGACCTAATTTATTGAATTAAAATGTAATATTGTTGATAAGTCTATTAGAAGGATTTAGGATTATTTTAATTTCGTTTTTAGTATGATCTTTGATCTTTGAACAATACGTATTATGTAAGTTGTTCACTGAATTAGTGTCATTACAGTGCCTGCGAATTACTCGTGATTGGACCGAGGATCCCGAACGTCGAACGGGATTCATGCAGAAGGAGGTGAGTGTGGTCTTTCATATTTGCTCTTTTCGTAGTTTGTGGTCTGATCAATAAATCAAAACATTACTAATGTTAGTAGTTGGTTCGTATCCCACACGGTTTTGGTCAATTAGTCATCGATTTATATGAATTATACCAATCGATAATGTAGTAATTGGGCAAGGGTGAGAGTAGTTTCTCTAGAAATGGGCAGGGAATCGTGTCGTAGCTAATTTATTGGTTTATGGTAGTTGAGCTAATTTATTGAATTAAAATGTAATATTGTTGATAAGTCTATTAGAAGGATTTAGGATTATTTTAATTTCGTTTTTAGTATGATCTTTGATCTTTGAACAATACGTATTATGTAAGTTGTTCACTGAATTAGTGTCATTCCAGTGCCTGCGAATTACTAGTGATTGGACCGAGGATCCCAAGCGTCGAACGGGATTCATGCAGAAGGAGGTGAGTGTGGTCTTTCATTTTTGCTCTTTTCGTAGTTTGTGGTCTGATCAATCAATCAAAACATTACTAATGTTAGTAGCTGGTTCGTATCCCACACGGTTTTGGCCAATTAGTCATCGATTTATATGAATTATACCAATCGATAATGTAGTAATTGGGCAAGGGTGAGAGGAGTTTCTCTAGAAATGGGCAGGGAATCGTGTCGTAGCTAATTTATTGGTTTATGGTAGTTGACCTAATTTATTGAATTAAAATGTAATATTGTTGATAAGTCTATTAGAAGGATTTAGGATTATTTTAATTTCGTTTTTAGTATGATCTTTGATCTTTGAACAATACGTATTATGTAAGTTGTTCACTGAATTAGTGTCATTCCAGTGCCTGCGAATTACTCGTGATTGGACCGAGGATCCCAAGCGTCGAACGGGATTCATGCAGAAGGAGGTGAGTGTGGTCTTTCATTTTTGCTCTTTTCGTAGTTTGTGGTCTGATCAATCAATCAAAACATTACTAATGTTAGTAGTTGGTTCGTATCCCACACAGTTTTGGTCAATTAGTCATCGATTTATATGAATTATACCAATCGATAATGTAGTAATTGGGCAAGGGTGAGAGTAGTTTCTCTAGAAATGGGCAGGGAATCGTGTCGTAGCTAATTTATTGGTTTATGGTAGTTGACCTAATTTATTGAATTAAAATGTAATATTGTTGATAAGTCTATTAGAAGGATTTAGGATTATTTTAATTTCGTTTTTAGTATGATCTTTGATCTTTGAACAATACGTATTATGTAAGTTGTTCACTGAATTAGTGTCATTACAGTGCCTGCGAATTACTCGTGATTGGACCGAGGATCCCGAACGTCGAACGGGATTCATGCAGAAGGAGGTGAGTGTGGTCTTTCATATTTGCTCTTTTCGTAGTTTGTGGTCTGATCAATAAATCAAAACATTACTAATGTTAGTAGTTGGTTCGTATCCCACACGGTTTTGGTCAATTAGTCATCGATTTATATGAATTATACCAATCGATAATGTAGTAATTGGGCAAGGGTGAGAGTAGTTTCTCTAGAAATGGGCAGGGAATCGTGTCGTAGCTAATTTATTGGTTTATGGTAGTTGAGCTAATTTATTGAATTAAAATGTAATATTGTTGATAAGTCTATTAGAAGGATTTAGGATTATTTTAATTTCGTTTTTAGTATGATCTTTGATCTTTGAACAATACGTATTATGTAAGTTGTTCACTGAATTAGTGTCATTCCAGTGCCTGCGAATTACTAGTGATTGGACCGAGGATCCCAAGCGTCGAACGGGATTCATGCAGAAGGAGGTGAGTGTGGTCTTTCATTTTTGCTCTTTTCGTAGTTTGTGGTCTGATCAATCAATCAAAACAGTACTAATGTTAGTAGCTGGTTCGTATCCCACACGGTTTTGGCCAATTAGTCATCGATTTATATGAATTATACCAATCGATAATGTAGTAATTGGGCAAGGGTGAGAGGAGTTTCTCTAGAAATGGGCAGGGAATCGTGTCGTAGCTAATTTATTGGTTTATGGTAGTTGACCTAATTTATTGAATTAAAATGTAATATTGTTGATAAGTCTATTAGAAGGATTTAGGATTATTTTAATTTCGTTTTTAGTATGATCTTTGATCTTTGAACAATACGTATTATGTAAGTTGTTCACTGAATTAGTGTCATTACAGTGCCTGCGAATTACTCGTGATTGGACCGAGGATCCCAAGCGTCGAACGGGATTCATGCAGATAGAGGTGAGTGTGTTCTTTCATTTTTGCTCTTTTCGTAGTTTGTGGTCTGATCAATCAATCAAAACATTACTAATGTTAGTAGCTGGTTCGTATCCCACACGGTTTTGGCCAATTAGTCATCGATTTATATGAATTATACCAATCGATAATGTAGTAATTGGGCAAGGGTGAGAGGAGTTTCACTAGAAATGGGCAGGGAATCGTGTCGTAGCTAATTTATTGGTTTTTGGTAGTTGACCTAATTTATTGAATTAAAATGTAATATTGTTGATAAGTCTATTAGAAGGATTTAGGATTATTTTAATTTCGTTTTTAGTATGATCTTTGATCTTTGAACAATACGTATTATGTAAGTTGTTCACTGAATTAGTGTCATTACAGTGCCTGCGAATTACTCGTGATTGGACCGAGGATCCCAAGCCTCGAACGGGATTCATGCAGAAGGAGGTGAGTGTGGTCTTTCATATTTGCTCTTATCGTAGTTTGTGGTCTGATCAATAAATCAAAACATTACTAATGTTAGTAGTTGGTTCGTATCCCACACGGTTTTGGTCAATTAGACATCGATTTATATGAATTATACCAATCGATAATGTAGTAATTGGGCAAGGGTGAGAGTAGTTTCTCTAGAAATGGGCAGGGAATCGTGTCGTAGCTAATTTATTGGTTTATGGTAGTTGAGCTAATTTATTGAATTAAAATGTAATATTGTTGATAAGTCTATTAGAAGGATTTAGGATTATTTTAATTTCGTTTTTAGTATGATCTTTGATCTTTGAACAATACGTAATATGTAAGTTGTTCACTGAATTAGTGTCATTACAGTGCCTGCGAATTACTAGTGATTGGACCGAGGATCCCAAGCGTCGAACGGGATTCATGCAGAAGGAGGTGAGTGTGGTCTTTCATTTTTGCTCTTTTCGTAGTTTGTGGTCTGATCAATCAATCAAAACATTACTAATGTTAGTAGTTGGTTCGTATCCCACACGGTTTTGGCCAATTAGTCATCGATTTATATGAATTATACCAATCGATAATGTAGTAATTGGGCAAGGGTGAGAGGAGTTTCTCTAGAAATGGGCAGGGAATCGTGTCGTAGCTAATTTATTGGTTTATGGTAGTTGACCTAATTTATTGAATTAAAATGTAATATTGTTGATAAGTCTATTAGAAGGATTTAGGATTATTTTAATTTCGTTTTTAGTATGATCTTTGATCTTTGAACAATACGTATTATGTAAGTTGTTCACTGAATTAGTGTCATTACAGTGCCTGCGAATTACTAGTGATTGGACCGAGGATCCCAAGCGTCGAACGGGATTCATGCAGAAGGAGGTGAGTGTGGTCTTTCATTTTTGCTCTTTTCGTAGTTTGTGGTCTGATCAATCAATCAAAACATTACTAATGTTAGTAGTTGGTTCGTATCCCACACGGTTTTGGCCAATTAGTCATCGATTTATATGAATTATACCAATCGATAATGTAGTAATTGGGCAAGGGTGAGAGGAGTTTCTCTAGAAATGGGCAGGGAATCGTGTCGTAGCTAATTTATTCGTTTATGGTAGTTGACCTAATTTATTGAATTAAAATGTAATATTGTTGATAAGTCTATTAGAAGGATTTAGGATTATTTTAATTTCGTTTTTAGTATGATCTTTGATCTTTGAACAATACGTATTATGTAAGTTGTTCACTGAATTAGTGTCATTACAGAGCCTGCGAATTACTCGTGATTGGACCGAGGATCCCGAACGTCGAACGGGATTCATGCAGAAGGAGGTGAGTGTGGTCTTTCATATTTGCTCTTTTCGTAGTTTGTGGTCTGATCAATAAATCAAAACATTACTAATGTTAGTAGTTGGTTCGTATCCCACACGGTTTTGGTCAATTAGTCATCGATTTATATGAATTATACCAATCGATAATGTAGTAATTGGGCAAGGGTGAGAGTAGTTTCTCTAGAAATGGGCAGGGAATCGTGTCGTAGCTAATTTATTGGTTTATGGTAGTTGACCTAATTTATTGAATTAAAATGTAATATTGTTGATAAGTCTATTAGAAGGATTTAGGATTATTTTAATTTCGTTTTTAGTATGATCTTTGATCTTTGAACAATACGTATTATGTAAGTTGTTCACTGAATTAGTGTCATTACAGTGCCTGCGAATTACTAGTGATTGGACCGAGGATCCCAAGCGTCGAACGGGATTCATGCAGAAGGAGGTGAGTGTGGTCTTTCATTTTTGCTCTTTTCGTAGTTTGTGGTCTGATCAATCAATCAAAACATTACTAATGTTAGTAGTTGGTTCGTATCCCACACGGTTTTGGCCAATTAGTCATCGATTTATATGAATTATACCAATCGATAATGTAGTAATTGGGCAAGGGTGAGAGGAGTTTCTCTAGAAATGGGCAGGGAATCGTGTCGTAGCTAATTTATTCGTTTATGGTAGTTGACCTAATTTATTGAATTAAAATGTAATATTGTTGATAAGTCTATTAGAAGGATTTAGGATTATTTTAATTTCGTTTTTAGTATGATCTTTGATCTTTGAACAATACGTATTATGTAAGTTGTTCACTGAATTAGTGTCATTACAGTGCCTGCGAATTACTCGTGATTGGACCGAGGATCCCGAACGTCGAACGGGATTCATGCAGAAGGAGGTGAGTGTGGTCTTTCATATTTGCTCTTTTCGTAGTTTGTGGTCTGATCAATAAATCAAAACATTACTAATGTTAGTAGTTGGTTCGTATCCCACACGGTTTTGGTCAATTAGTCATCGATTTATATGAATTATACCAATCGATAATGTAGTAATTGGGCAAGGGTGAGAGTAGTTTCTCTAGAAATGGGCAGGGAATCGTGTCGTAGCTAATTTATTGGTTTATGGTAGTTGACCTAATTTATTGAATTAAAATGTAATATTGTTGATAAGTCTATTAGAAGGATTTAGGATTATTTTAATTTCGTTTTTAGTATGATCTTTGATCTTTGAACAATACGTATTATGTAAGTTGTTCACTGAATTAGTGTCATTACAGTGCCTGCGAATTACTAGTGATTGGACCGAGGATCCCAAGCGTCGAACGGGATTCATGCAGAAGGAGGTGAGTGTGGTCTTTCATTTTTGCTCTTTTCGTAGTTTGTGGTCTGATCAATCAATCAAAACATTACTAATGTTAGTAGTTGGTTCGTATCCCACACGGTTTTGGCCAATTAGTCATCGATTTATATGAATTATACCAATCGATAATGTAGTAATTGGGCAAGGGTGAGAGGAGTTTCTCTAGAAATGGGCAGGGAATCGTGTCGTAGCTAATTTATTGGTTTATGGTAGTTGACCTAATTTATTGAATTAAAATGTAATATTGTTGATAAGTCTATTAGAAGGATTTAGGATTATTTTAATTTCGTTTTTAGTATGATCTTTGATCTTTGAACAATACGTATTATGTAAGTTGTTCACTGAATTAGTGTCATTACAGTGCCTGCGAATTACTCGTGATTGGACCGAGGATCCCAAACGTCGAAAGGGATTCATGCAGAAGGAGGTGAGTGTGGTCTTTCATATTTGCTCTTTTCGTAGTTTGTGGTCTGATCAATAAATCAAAACATTACTAATGTTAGTAGTTGGTTCGTATCCCACACGGTTTTGGTCAATTAGTCATCGATTTATATGAATTATACCAATCGATAATGTAGTAATTGGGCAAGGGTGAGAGTAGTTTCTCTAGAAATGGGCAGGGAATCGTGTCGTAGCTAATTTATTGGTTTATGGTAGTTGAGCTAATTTATTGAATTAAAATGTAATATTGTTGATAAGTCTATTAGAAGGATTTAGGATTATTTTAATTTCGTTTTTAGTATGATCTTTGATCTTTGAACAATACGTATTATGTAAGTTGTTCACTGAATTAGTGTCATTACAGTGCCTGCGAATTACTAGTGATTGGACCGAGGATTCCAAGCGTCGAACGGGATTCATGCAGAAGGAGGTGAGTGTGGTCTTTCATTTTTGCTCTTTTCGTAGTTTGTGGTCTGATCAATCAATCAAAACATTACTAATGTTAGTAGTTGGTTCGTATCCCACACGGTTTTGGTCAATTAGTCATCGATTTATATGAATTATACCAATCGATAATGTAGTAATTGGGCAAGGGTGAGAGTAGTTTCTCTAGAAATGGGCAGGGAATCGTGTCGTAGCTAATTTATTGGTTTACTGTAGTTGAGCTAATTTATTGAATTAAAATGTAATATTGTTGATAAGTCTATTAGAAGGATTTAGGATTATTTTAATTTCGTTTTTAGTATGATCTTTGATCTTTGAACAATACGTATTATGTAAGTTGTTCACTGAATTAGTGTCATTACAGTGCCTGCGAATTACTAGTGATTGGACCGAGGATCCCAAGCGTCGAACGGGATTCATGCAGAAGGAGGTGAGTGTGGTCTTTCATTTTTGCTCTTTTCGTAGTTTGTGGTCTGATCAATCAATCAAAACATTACTAATGTTAGTAGTTGGTTCGTATCCCACACGGTTTTGGCCAATTAGTCATCGATTTATATGAATTATACCAATCGATAATGTAGTAATTGGGCAAGGGTGAGAGGAGTTTCTCTAGAAATGGGCAGGGAATCGTGTCGTAGCTAATTTATTGGTTTATGGTAGTTGACCTAATTTATTGAATTAAAATGTAATATTGTTGATAAGTCTATTAGAAGGATTTAGGATTATTTTAATTTCGTTTTTAGTATGATCTTTGATCTTTGAACAATACGTATTATGTAAGTTGTTCACTGAATTAGTGTCATTACAGTGCCTGCGAATTACTCGTGATTGGACCGAGGATCCCAAACGTCGAAAGGGATTCATGCAGAAGGAGGTGAGTGTGGTCTTTCATATTTGCTCTTTTCGTAGTTTGTGGTCTGATCAATAAATCAAAACATTACTAATGTTAGTAGTTGGTTCGTATCCCACACGGTTTTGGTCAATTAGTCATCGATTTATATGAATTATACCAATCGATAATGTAGTAATTGGGCAAGGGTGAGAGTAGTTTCTCTAGAAATGGGCAGGGAATCGTGTCGTAGCTAATTTTTTGGTTTATGGTAGTTGAGCTAATTTATTGAATTAAAATGTAATATTGTTGATAAGTCTATTAGAAGGATTTAGGATTATTTTAATTTCGTTTTTAGTATGATCTTTGATCTTTGAACAATACGTATTATGTAAGTTGTTCACTGAATTAGTGTCATTACAGTGCCTGCGAATTACTAGTGATTGGACCGAGGATCCCAAGCGTCGAACGGGATTCATGCAGAAGGAGGTGAGTGTGGTCTTTCATTTTTGCTCTTTTCGTAGTTTGTGGTCTGATCAATCAATCAAAACATTACTAATGTTAGTAGTTGGTTCGTATCCCACACGGTTTTGGTCAATTAGTCATCGATTTATATGAATTATACCAATCGATAATGTAGTAATTGGGCAAGGGTGAGAGTAGTTTCTCTAGAAATGGGCAGGGAATCGTGTCGTAGCTAATTTATTGGTTTACTGTAGTTGAGCTAATTTATTGAATTAAAATGTAATATTGTTGATAAGTCTATTAGAAGGATTTAGGATTATTTTAATTTCGTTTTTAGTATGATCTTTGATCTTTGAACAATACGTATTATGTAAGTTGTTCACTGAATTAGTGTCATTACAGTGCCTGCGAATTACTAGTGATTGGACCGAGGATCCCAAGCGTCGAACGGGATTCATGCAGAAGGAGGTGAGTGTGGTCTTTCATTTTTGCTCTTTTCGTAGTTTGTGGTCTGATCAATCAATCAAAACATTACTAATGTTAGTAGTTGGTTCGTATCCCACACGGTTTTGGCCAATTAGTCATCGATTTATATGAATTATACCAATCGATAATGTAGTAATTGGGCAAGGGTGAGAGGAGTTTCTCTAGAAATGGGCAGGGAATCGTGTCGTAGCTAATTTATTGGTTTATGGTAGTTGACCTAATTTATTGAATTAAAATGTAATATTGTTGATAAGTCTATTAGAAGGATTTAGGATTATTTTAATTTCGTTTTTAGTATGATCTTTGATCTTTGAACAATACGTATTATGTAAGTTGTTCACTGAATTAGTGTCATTACAGTGCCTGCGAATTACTCGTGATTGGACCGAGGATCCCAAACGTCGAAAGGGATTCATGCAGAAGGAGGTGAGTGTGGTCTTTCATATTTGCTCTTTTCGTAGTTTGTGGTCTGATCAATAAATCAAAACATTACTAATGTTAGTAGTTGGTTCGTATCCCACACGGTTTTGGTCAATTAGTCATCGATTTATATGAATTATACCAATCGATAATGTAGTAATTGGGCAAGGGTGAGAGTAGTTTCTCTAGAAATGGGCAGGGAATCGTGTCGTAGCTAATTTATTGGTTTACTGTAGTTGAGCTAATTTATTGAATTAAAATGTAATATTGTTGATAAGTCTATTAGAAGGATTTAGGATTATTTTAATTTCGTTTTTAGTATGATCTTTGATCTTTGAACAATACGTATTATGTAAGTTGTTCACTGAATTAGTGTCATTACAGTGCCTGCGAATTACTCGTGATTGGACCGAGGATCCCAAACGTCGAAAGGGATTCATGCAGAAGGAGGTGAGTGTGGTCTTTCATATTTGCTCTTTTCGTAGTTTGTGGTCTGATCAATAAATCAAAACATTACTAATGTTAGTAGTTGGTTCGTATCCCACACGGTTTTGGTCAATTAGTCATCGATTTATATGAATTATACCAATCGATAATGTAGTAATTGGGCAAGGGTGAGAGTAGTTTCTCTAGAAATGGGCAGGGAATCGTGTCGTAGCTAATTTTTTGGTTTATGGTAGTTGAGCTAATTTATTGAATTAAAATGTAATATTGTTGATAAGTCTATTAGAAGGATTTAGGATTATTTTAATTTCGTTTTTAGTATGATCTTTGATCTTTGAACAATACGTATTATGTAAGTTGTTCACTGAATTAGTGTCATTACAGTGCCTGCGAATTACTAGTGATTGGACCGAGGATCCCAAGCGTCGAACGGGATTCATGCAGAAGGAGGTGAGTGTGGTCTTTCATTTTTGCTCTTTTCGTAGTTTGTGGTCTGATCAATCAATCAAAACATTACTAATGTTAGTAGTTGGTTCGTATCCCACACGGTTTTGGCCAATTAGTCATCGATTTATATGAATTATACCAATCGATAATGTAGTAATTGGGCAAGGGTGAGAGGAGTTTCTCTAGAAATGGGCAGGGAATCGTGTCGTAGCTAATTTATTGGTTTATGGTAGTTGACCTAATTTATTGAATTAAAATGTAATATTGTTGATAAGTCTATTAGAAGGATTTAGGATTATTTTAATTTCGTTTTTAGTATGATCTTTGATCTTTGAACAATACGTATTATGTAAGTTGTTCACTGAATTAGTGTCATTACAGTGCCTGCGAATTACTAGTGATTGGACCGAGGATCCCAAGCGTCGAACGGGATTCATGCAGAAGGAGGTGAGTGTGGTCTTTCATTTTTGCTCTTTTCGTAGTTTGTGGTCTGATCAATCAATCAAAACATTACTAATGTTAGTAGTTGGTTCGTATCCCACACGGTTTTGGCCAATTAGTCATCGATTTATATGAATTATACCAATCGATAATGTAGTAATTGGGCAAGGGTGAGAGGAGTTTCTCTAGAAATGGGCAGGGAATCGTGTCGTAGCTAATTTATTGGTTTATGGTAGTTGAGCTAATTTATTGAATTAAAATGTAATATTGTTGATAAGTCTATTAGAAGGATTTAGGATTATTTTAATTTCGTTTTTAGTATGATCTTTGATCTTTGAACAATACGTATTATGTAAGTTGTTCATTGAATTAGTGTCATTCCAGTGCCTGCGAATTACTCGTGATTGGACCGAGGATCCCAAGCGTCGAACGGGATTCATGCAGAAGGAGGTGAGTGTGGTCTTTCATTTTTGCTCTTTTCGTAGTTTGTGGTCTGATCAATCAATCAAAACATTACTAATGTTAGTAGTTGGTTCGTATCCCACACGGTTTTGGCCAATTAGTCATCGATTTATATGAATTATACCAATCGATACTGTAGTAATTGGGCAAGGGTGAGAGGAGTTTCTCTAGAAATGGGCAGGGAATCGTGTCGTAGCTAATTTATTGGTTTATGGTAGTTGACCTAATTTATTGAATTAAAATGTAATATTGTTGATAAGTCTATTAGAAGGATTTAGGATTATTTTAATTTCGTTTTTAGTATGATCTTTGATCTTTGAACAATACGTATTATGTAAGTTGTTCACTGAATTAGTGTCATTACAGTGCCTGCGAATTACTAGTGATTGGACCGAGGATCCCAAGCGTCGAACGGGATTCATGCAGAAGGAGGTGAGTGTGGTCTTTCATTTTGCTCTTTTCGTAGTTTGTGGTCTGATCAATCAATCAAAACATTACTAATGTTAGTAGCTGGTTCGTATCCCACACGGTTTTGGCCAATTAGTCATCGATTTATATGAATTATACCAATCGATAATGTAGTAATTGGGCAAGGGTGAGAGGAGTTTCTCTAGAAATGGGCAGGGAATCGTGTCGTAGCTAATTTATTGGTTTATGGTAGTTGACCTAATTTATTGAATTAAAATGTAATATTGTTGATAAGTCTATTAGAAGGATTTAGGATTATTTTAATTTCGTTTTTAGTATGATCTTTGATCTTTGAACAATACGTATTATGTAAGTTGTTCACTGAATTAGTGTCATTCCAGTGCCTGCGAATTACTCGTGATTGGACCGAGGATCCCAAGCGTCGAACGGGATTCATGCAGAAGGAGGTGAGTGTGGTCTTTCATTTTTGCTCTTTTCGTAGTTTGTGGTCTGATCAATCAATCAAAACATTACTAATGATAGTAGTTGGTTCGTATCCCACACGGTTTTGGTCAATTAGTCATCGATTTATATGAATTATACCAATCGATAATGTAGTAATTGGGCAAGGGTGAGAGTAGTTTCTCTAGAAATGGGCAGGGAATCGTGTCGTAGATGTTTAATTGATTTATAGTGGTTGAGCTAATTTATTGAGTTAAAATTTAATATTGTTGTCAAGTTTATTAGAAGTATTTAGGATTATTTTAATTTCGTTTTTAGTATGATCTTTGATCTTTGAACAATACGTATTATGTAAGTTGTTCACTGAATTAGTGTCATTACAGTGCCTGCGAATTACTAGTGATTGGACCGAGGATCCCAAGCGTCGAACGGGATTCATGCAGAAGGAGGTGAGTGTGGTCTTTCATTTTTGCTCTTTTCGTAGTTTGTGGTCTGATCAATCAATCAAAACATTACTAATGTTAGTAGTTGGTTCGTATCCCACACGGTTTTGGCCAATTAGTCATCGATTTATATGAATTATACCAATCGATAATGTAGTAATTGGGCAAGGGTGAGAGGAGTTTCTCTAGAAATGGGCAGGGAATCGTGTCGTAGCTAATTTATTGGTTTATGGTAGTTGACCTAATTTATTGAATTAAAATGTAATATTGTTGATAAGTCTATTAGAAGGATTTAGGATTATTTTAATTTCGTTTTTAGTTTAGTTGCACTGATTATTGATTCACATTATTGATTGATCCTCACGCTTTATTGGTTGATTTACTATCGATTAATCGATTTAGATTGCATACGTAGTGAATCTGGTGGCCGCGTTCAAATTGCTACAATTGGAGTACGAAGAATAGCAGGAGGTATTAACGCGATCTTTGATCTTTTGCCTTTAATCTGTGATCTTTAACCTCATTAAATTTAGGTACCTCTCTTTTACGAATCGGTCATTATGGATCCCAAGAAGGCAAAGAACAGAAAGGGCAAGCAGCGTAAGGCTATCCTGAAGACTCTTGGTTGATGATCTAGTAATCGATAATCAATCGATATCTTCCCAACTATCCATCTTTAATTATTATGTTTGTTAAGTATTATTATGTACGCTCCAAAGTCTGACCTAGCGTACTACCCTTTTGTACTATTTGACTTCCCTCCTAACCGCGACGCGTCGTAGCCTCTCGCGTCGTATAAGCTGCGGTTCCTATTCCCAGCTTCACTCTTATAGTTTTCTCTCTCGTCGCACGGTTGTGCTGTATCTCTCTCTGTTAATAAAGTCTCTACTCTACTACGTGTTGTGCCTAAGGACATAACATTTTGGCGACCAGGATTGTTTGACGAGCAAACGTGTAAGTGAATTCTTATTCTTTCTTGTTTCTTTTCGTTGTTTCTTGTTGTTCACTTTCTCTGTATTTGGTAATACAGAGTTAGGCAGATCTGTATTTGGTAATACAGATAGTACTATACTTTGGCAAGTATAGGCAGACTTGTATTTGGTAATACAAGTAGGAAGGCAGACTTGTATTTGGCAATACAAGTAGGACGTTTTCGTACAAGTACGCCGAAGGCTATCGCGAATTTTTTTTGAGTGAACTCAAATAATTCGTAGTAAGGATGGCTGGTGTGGAGAACCCTGAAGCACCTACGTTGGCAACAGTATTGGAGATGTTCTTGAAGATGCAGGAGCAGCAGAATAAAAAGAACAATGAAATACTCGAGATGTTAGCGAGTAGAGAGACAGTAGTTGTTAATGGAGAGATTCAAAGTCAAGTTACTCATGGACCATCTATTGATGCGATGGAAGCTCGCATTGTGAATTTCGATTATGATGCTGAAGAATGTACATTCGAGAATTGGTATGAACAATATCGAGATTTCTTCGAGTATGATGCGAAACAATTGGATGATGGCAATAAGGTTCGAATACTATTGCGTCATCTGAGTGTGAAGTGCAATGCATTGTATCGTGATCACAAAGCACCCGCTGATGTGATGAAAACATCGTTCGATGATACGATAAAGGCACTCAAGGCTCTGTTTGGCAAGAAGGAGTCAGATTTCGAACTTCGAATTCGATTCTTCAAACTGAGCATGGCTATGAATGGTAGTACAGATGTGATGGAATTCGCATCTGAAGTGAATCGTCTGTACCAGAAAGGCAATCTGAAGGATGTTAAGGAGGATCAAATGAAGATCACTATCTTCCTTGCTGGATTGGATTTGCCAAATCAGAAGACGATACGTACTCAACTATTGAATGCCGTCAGTCAGAAGACTGATATCACATTCAAGGAGCTTCTAGACAGATATTCGTCGATGAGAGCACTTGAACGTGAAGTCTCAGCGGTTCAGAAGAACGCAGCGAATATGGTCAGAGAACATGATGATGATAAGAGAAAGAATCGTAAGAAGCCAAAGACCGAGGGATCGAAGGCCAATGTGAAATGTACACATTGCAGCAAGAATGGTCATACCGATGAGAGATGCTGGTTGAAGCATCCTGAAATGAGGCCGAAGAAGAACTTCCGGAGGAATCATTCAGTACAAATTAAGGATTGTAATCAGATTGAAGGCAATCGTGTGTATGTGAATGTTTCCATGGATGGAAAACAGATGGAGTGTCAACTTGACACAGGATCTGATCTGACGCTCATCTCGGAGGTAGACTGGAAGGAGATGAAGAACCCTGAGTTGGTTCCCGCTCCATGTACCGTATCATGTGCAAATGGACAAGGTATGAAGATCCTCGGCAAGTTTCGCAGTAAAATGGAATACTGTGGAATGAAGTGTGACGCATGGATCCACGTCACCCCAAGACCGATTCGACTAGTCGGCAATGATGTATTCTTCAAGCTAGACTTGAAGCGAGCATTCTCAGATGAGAATGATGAAACGGTGATTGCACACATCAAGTCAGGAGACTACGCAGCCTGGGTAAAGGATGTCTTCCCAGAAGTCTGTGAGCCTGGACTGGGCAAGTACAATAAGTCTGCAGCGAAATTGTACCTGAAACCGGGCGTGAAGCCGATATTCCGTAACAAGCGGCCAGTGCCGTATGCCAGCCAGCAGGTGTGTGATAAGGAGATCGATCGATTATGTGATATGGGAGTGATTTCCAAGGTGGAACACTCGGAGTGGGCGGCTCCGTTCTTGCTAGTCGCAAAGAAGAATGGTGCAAAGAGATTGTGTGCCGATTTCAAGACAGGACTGAATGACTGTCTAGAAGATTGCACTCATCCGCTCAAGCTGCCGGAAGACATATTCGCCTCATTGAATGGTGGAACAGTTTTCTCCACGATCGATTTCTCAGATGCGTACCTCCAAGTTGAAGTAGACGAAGAAGCTAAGAAGCTCCTCGTAATCAATACGCATCGTGGACTGTATCAGTACCGTAGATTACCGTTCGGTGTTAAGCCTGCTCCAGGTATATTCCAGTCGATAATGGACCAGATGTTGACAGGAATGAGCAGGACAGTGGCATACTTGGATGATGTCATTGTAAGTGGAAGGACGAAGGAAGAGCACGACGAGAACCTGATGAGAGTTCTCGAGAAGATTCGCGATTCTGGATTCAGAATCCGACCCGAGAAGTGTGCATTCGGACAGAATGAAGTCCACTTCCTTGGATTCATCGTGAATGAATCTGGACGTCACCCCGATTCCAAGAAGGTTCATGCACTCAAAGAGATGCAAGTTCCCAAGGATGTAGCTCAACTGAGATCATTTCTCGGTGGAGTCAACTACTATGGAGCTTTCGTGAAGAATATGTCGGAGCTGCGTACTCCGCTTGATCGATTGCTAAAGAAGGATGCCAAGTTTGAATGGACTCCTGTGTGTCAGAAGGCATTCGAGAATATCCGAAAGGCTATCAGTGCTGAGACTGTACTAGCACACTACGATCCTAACGAGGATATCGTTGTTGCTGCTGATGCAAGCCAGTATGGTATTGGAGCAGTGATAAGTCATCGATACAAGGATGGAACTGAAAGACCAGTGATGTATGCATCAAGGCGCCTCAACGGTGCTGAAGAGACGTACGCACAGATCGAGAAGGAAGGTCTCGGGTTGACCTTCGCTCTGAAGAAGTTCCATAAATATGTATATGGAAGGAGATTTCTTCTCCAGACTGATCACAAACCACTGCTTGCGATATTCGGATCGAAGAATGGAATTCCTGTGCACTCTGCAAACAGATTGCTTAGATGGGCTATATTCATGTTGAACTACGATTTCAAGATCGAGTACGTGAATACGAAGGATTTCGGAAAGGCAGATATGCTTTCTCGATTGATGGCTTCATTCACGAGAGAAGATGAAGACATGGTTATTGCTCATGTTGCAATGGAGGAGGACATTGAAGAAGTCCTGCGTCAAGGAGTGAGGGCGATGCCCATAACTGTCATTGATATTCAATCATCTACATTGAATGATGAGATTCTTCTGAAGGTGAAGAAATATCTGGATGAAGGATGGCCTCCCAAGCCTCCGAAGGATCAGAATATTCTACCGTACTATCTGAAGAGAGAATCGATTTCTTCTGTGAATGGATGCTTGATGACGGCAGAACGAGTGATCATTCCTGCAAGATTAAGAGAAGCAGTCATGAAGGAACGGCGCTTGTTCCGCAAACGCCCACGCCCCGCCCCCTCCATCCTAGCACTCTGTACTCTCTCATATCTCAATTGTCTCTCGCCCTCTCTCACTATGCACTGCGCACACTCTCATATCTCGTATACTATCTCATATCTCAACGCTTTCTCGCACTCTCTCGCTCTTGATTAACTAATGGTGACCTAAGAACATGCTATAACTGCAATGGTTGTATGAATTAATTTATTAAGAGTAGTGCAAGGATGAGCTAATCGGTGATGAATAAAGAATCGGCTAATTGGTATGGAATGAAAAATGAACTCATCGGTAATAAGTGAAGAACAAAGTAATCGGTAATGAATGAAGGAATAGGCTAATCATAATGAATAGAATAGGCAAATCGGTAATGACTGAAAATAATAGGCTAATCGGTAGTTAATGAAAAGAATAGGCTAATCCGTAATGTAATTAATGAAGGAAAAATCCGCAATAAACGCATTAAATTTGCTTATTTTTTAGTCATTTACCGATTTGCCTATTCTTTTTAGTCGTTACCGATTTGCCTATTCTATTCTATTCATTATGATTAGCCTATTCCTTCATTCATTACCGATTACTTTGTTCTTCACTTATTACCGATGAGTTCATTTTTTATTCCATACCAATTAGCCGATTCTTTATTCATCACCGATTAACTCATCCTTGCACTACTCTTAATAAATTAATTCATACAACCATTGCAATTATATCATGTTCAAGTTAGACCACAGACAGTCAGAATCGGATCAGACACGCAGAGGATATAAGAGAGGAGAGAGCTTGAGAGCGAGAGTGAGCGAGAGAGTGTGTCCCACCTAGAGAGTGCGCATGCCAGGATTGTAGTTTGTACGGCCCCCTATAAATAGCCCTCTTCCTCCTCATTCTTCGCCTCTGATTCATCAGTTGTGCCTCTCTCCTTCGAGAGAATTTTGGCTTGGGGAAGGGACTTCGCGATGGAGTCCCTTCCCTGCCCCGGACTTCTCCATCTCCTTGGAGAAGTCGCCGAGCAGGAGCCGGCTGGGGCGTCCCCCACTCCCAGGGCCTCTCCCTGGAAAAGGGGGAGGGGGTTAAAGGGGGCGTGGCAAGTGTGGGCATTTGCGGAACAAGCGCCGAAGGAACTGCATCGTGGCCATCCAGGCATGGTACGTATGAAGGCTCTTGCCCGTTCATATGTGTACTGGCCAGGTATCGATCAGAATATCGAAAGCCTAGTAAGATGTTGTGAAGGTTGTGCAATTGCTGCCAAGAATCCGTCCAAGGCTGAGCCAATCAAGTGGCCAGAGACGAGTAGACCAATGGAGCGAGTCCATATGGATTTCGCAGGTCCAATGAATGGTCGGTACTACTTGATCATCGTGGATGTTCATGGTAGATGGCCAGAGGTCGTAACAATGGAGAGGATTACGGCTAATGCAACCGTCAAAGCATTGAGAGACTTCGTATCAAGATACGGTAGTCCGGAGACAATAGTCTCTGATATCATCCACAGAGTAATGGACAGGCTGAACGCTTCGTGGATACGTTCAAGCGACCACTGTTGAAGATGAGAGGAGAAGGTCATGAGGATGAGAATGTGCAGAAGTTCTTGATGATGTACAGATGCACTCCTAACAATCAACTGAAGATGTGTACTCCAGCGGAGATCTTCCTCGGAAGGAAGATGCGATTTCGTCTCACTCTCATGTCTCCCAGGGAGGGAGAGGAGAGAGTAGTGAACGACAAGGTGACACGAGAGTTCGCCGAAGGAGACACTGTGTATTATCGTGATCGGGATGGTCCGAATCACGAGAAGTGGTCTGAAGCCGTCGTGCTCAGAAAGAAAGGAAATGTGATGTATGAAGTCCAGAGATTGGATGGTAGTTTGGTAACTGCCCATACGAATCAATTGAAGAGAAGATGGACTGAGGATTGTGATCCTCTGAGTGTATTACTGGAGAGCTTCAATGTTCCCGCCGACAACGTCGTCAAGTGCAACGTCCAGGTCGAGCCCGCCAAGTGCAACATCCAGGTCGAGCCCGCCAAGTGCAACGTCGCGCCGTCTACTGCTGATGCTGTCGTCATTGATGTTGATGCTGCTGCCGTCGTCGTGCCCACTAATAATGTGGAGAACAACAAGAAGCCTAATCCTGAGCCTACCGTGGTTAAATCCGGTTCTACAAGGCCAGCCCGTAATAGACGCCCACCACCTCGTATGAATATTACCTCTACTAGTGGTCAATCTTACCTTTGATTCGTAGATTCATGATTATTATTCCTTCATTATTGATCTTTGACCCTAATGTCATTACATCACATTATTGATCTTGTACTATATGATTGTACATATTTATTGTTTGTCAGATATGCCCTAGTTCATATCTTATGGTGGAGGTATTATGTACGCTCCAAAGTCTGACCTAGCGTACTACCCTTTTGTACTATTTGACTTCCCTCCTAACCGCGACGCGTCGTAGCCTCTCGCGTCGTATAAGCTGCGGTTCCTATTCCCAGCTTCACTCTTATAGTTTTCTCTCTCGTCGCACGGTTGTGCTGTATCTCTCTCTGTTAATAAAGTCTCTACTCTACTACGTGTTGTGCCTAAGGACATAACAAGTATTATGTTGCTTTTAATAATTATGTTAGTTCCCATGAAATTTTCACTCTACTTGATTTGTGTTGTTTGTTTATATTTCAATTGTTACATTGTTGTTATCGTGAATTTAAATAAAGTATGAAAGATTATGCTGAAAGATATAATGAAAGATTTCACTAACATGGGAATGGTGTGAACTCACATTTCCCGATTTTCACGAAAATTACAGGGAATACTAACTCGAATACGCTGATTCCAAATCTTCATTAAAAACCTGCGAAATGTTTTTCTGAAGCGAGTTATAGCCCGGAAAAGAGCTTTTTTTTTACTTTTCAAGCCATTTTCAGCTGATTTTTCAGCTTTTTTCTCCATTCGATGTGAATTTTATCGCTCTTCTCTTCTCTTATATTCTCGCTCAAATCCTAACTGCAGAATTTTAAGGTGGTATGATGTTTTGCTGGTATTCCGGAAGGGGCTGGTTCGATTCCCCGGCAGTGAACTTCTTTTTCTGATTCATGGGTGATGAATTTTTTTTAAATGACAAAAGATCCCTCCGGAATATCAACCAAACATCGTAAGACTTGACCACGATGCAGCTTGGAGTGGAAAAAGATGATTATGATCATATTGCTCAGGGAAATCAGCTGAACAATCATTTGAAACATAAAAAAATCACTTTTCGTCGGACTATAACTCGCTCCAGAAAAACATTTCGCAGGTTTTTAAAGCAGATTTGAAATCAGCGCAGTCGATTTAGTAAACCCTGCAATTTTCGTGAAAATCGGGATATGTGAGTTCACACCATTCCCATGTAAGTCAAAGTTTGACTTTAACTTTCCCTGGTTTTTCTTAAATTATTATCGAAATTCCAGCAGATTCTTTTCATTGCCCATTATATTTCATACACTGAGAGCAAACTTACCTGGCAAATCGTTACCCCGATACACTTTCCTGGCAAACGATTGAGTTATTCAACGGCTGAATTCACCATTTGGGGTAATCGTTTGCCAGGAAAGTGTATCGGGGTAACGATTTGCCAGGTAAGTTTGCTCTCAGTGTAGTTACCAGATCAAAAATCTATTAAATCCATTAATTGTAGCTTATATTTTCGTATGGACCTGTGGACCTCACGTTGCAATTCAAAACATTCCGTATATTCAAAACACAAAAAAAATATTTTGTGTAATTATTGGTGCACAGAGATCTACTTGTACTTATTATACTTATAAAACGACTTGAAACAACTGTAATGTGAGTAAAACTGACACATGCTACGATCTTTAATATTTAGCAGTATTCATAATGATATATTATTATTATTATTATTTTGATCAATGCTTCTTATACACAGAGATTAAATTTGCCCGAATGCCGTTAGTTGGCGAACGATTTGCCCGTATTCAGACAAATGCTAGCCTGTATATGGGCAAATCGGTGATTTTTGGGCTACCATTTGCCCGAATGTGGGCAAATCGTGTACACAAGTATCGTAAGTTGGCAAATCTATTACCCATATTTGGGTAAGTTTGCTCTCAGTGTAGTCCCAAAGATATTATCTGCTCTTGATCATATTGTTTATGACAAATACTTATTGATCCCAATTCACAGTTCATATTGACTCTCTTTTCGGTCTCCGTATTGACCTATCGGACAAGTAGTTAACATAACCATAACGAACCATGTCCATGATACATTAGGATCGACAAATTAAAATAAAACCGTTCGCCATTTGACAATATCTGTTCTGGTTCACACATGCGAGTTCTTCACGTCCACCATACCAGCATTCGCGAACACGAACACGCTTTCGACAGCCTGAATAAATGTACTCATTGTGCGAAAGGGGCGATGACGTTGAGGAGGAGGATAAGCTGCCACCGTGTAAACAAAGCGTGCGCTCTTCTAAGAGTGAATCTCCTACCTTCTTGCTTACAGCAGCAATATCTGAGTTGTGCTGCCAGGCAATGAGATCCTTGAGAAGGATTATATTGCAGACGGAGTCGGGCTATAAAATTGTTTGTTTCGACATTCTTGCATGTTACATTATCCTTTATATTGGTCAGGATATGTCCGACATTTCGTTTGTCATTGTTGTTGAACCGCACAGAATAGTTGATAAGACGACACATGATCTTATCATTTGTGCTAGGAACAATCTGCACATAATCCACAAGATTTGAGCTGCTAATAGCAATTATTCGATCTTGAGCAGTGTCCAGCATATAAAATTTTTCGTCAGTTGGGATGCGCATGTTCACGATATATATGAGAGGAATCGCCAGAGGTTCGACCACCCCCCGGCGGTAGAAATTTCGACCCCCTGAAAATTTCAGATTAAGTACTTTGAACGATGCTCTATCGAACTGAGTTGGCCGAATTTGCATATCTGCTCTCATTTTCGAGTAGCGGTCGGTCAAAGTTGGCTGGTACGGTATTTTTGGCTCGAGTGTGCGTCAGAAAAATCATCATAACTCCGTTCAAAATAATGATAGAATTTTTTTCAAAAAAAGGATCGAAAGAGGAGAATTTGGGCAACGGCCCCGCACCGGCGCATGGTCCACAAATGACGTCATCAACTGGGAAATGTTGCCCAAATTCTCCTCTTTCGATCCTTTTTTTGAAAAAAAATTCTATCATTATTTTGAACGGAGTTATGATCATTTTTCTGACGCACACTCGAGCCAAAAATACCGTACCAGCCAATTTTTGACCTACCGCTACTCGAAAATGAGAGCAGATACGCAAATTCGGCCAACGCAGTTCGATAGAGCATCGTTCAAAGTACTAAATCTGAATTTTTCAGGTGGTCGAAATTTCTACCGCCGCGGACCCTCCGAAACGGTCGATTTTCTCGCGATTCCTCTCATATACACAAAAACGATTGCTCACCACATCAAAGACTATCCTCACCACGCTCGTGAATAGTAAACAATACGGTGAACTTGACTGGGTCCTTTTCAGATCTCAACACATTTCCGTCATTCATGACGATGCAGCGACCAAATCTCTTCGTATTCCGAAAGATGAGAGGACGAGCTGTTTGATCAACATCAACAATCTGTAGAAATATTGGTTATGTCTATATGCTTATCATAAATATCAGAGCACCTCACGTCTAACGGTTGTAGACGGTTCTGTGATGGGGCCCTCAAGAACCATTCGAATTACATGAAACTTCTTGGGCGAGTACACTGAACGTACACACGATTATTCACACCATTTCCAAAAGAACCAATGGTTCGCTTACGTGTACACAGTGAAGATAACGCACGGATCAAGTCTTTCCTATGCACTCTGTCCTTGTGCTGCTCTCGAGGCCACAACACCAACACACAACCATTGCTCATGTCGGACTGTGGCAAATTTCCAGAGTTCAATGCAGGAGCATTGTCAGCTATATTGATGGTGGTCATCTGATTATTTGCAAGCATAACTTAGCCCGAATGGACAGAGTGTGAGAGATATATTTTAATTTGGATAAGATACTTTAGCAAGTGCTTTCGCAACTTTGACTCAACATTTCGATCACACAATAACGAAACCGATAGTTTATCTTGTTTAATAACTTCACTCCATAACTGGGGTTGTTCGGATGGAAAAAACAGGTGAAAACAACAACATTGAATTTACTACCGTACACTTCAACTTAACTTCTACAACAAAAAAAAATTAAGAATGGCGAGAACAACAATATAGACTTATCGAACCAATCTCATATATTACATTAGGAATCATCTTAACTAAGAGGCGAATCAACTTGAAACAATCAACGTATCGAACGGATCGATTAACAAATATGCGAATGAATGAATGAAACAAGACGAATATGAATCAAATACATAAATTGTTTCCGAAAAAAGACGAGAACTTAATGAAAAAAAGATGACAGAATAAACGAATGAATGGGGGTTAAGGATAAAAGGATCAATCGAGAAAGCCAATGGCGAGTATAACTTCGAATGAATCAACAACATCCGCCCATCCCATTCGTGAAAAACAGTCATCAACCATGCTGGCAACCTTTGAATCTGCCTTCTTTCTCTCCTTCGGTAGGACCTGACTAGCCACAGCGATACACGTGACACCTTCGAGAGTACACTGACGGCAAATTCTCTCATATTTGAGCCATAGGTTATCTAACATGCGACAGTTAGAGACAGGTTATCTCATATGTGAGACAACTTAGTTAGCTTACTCCAGTCCCCGTTACAATCTCGAGCGAGAGAGTATTATATAACGTGTCTTTTTTGAGAGAGTTTGGAGTAAGCTAACCTTTCCCTATGGCTGTCCAGTTAGACAACCTATATCTGAGAGAATTTGCCGTGAGTGTATGGTAGCGTGATCTTGGCCCATCTTCATCGATTGCAAACAAACTATTTTTTGTGGACTTGGAACGAAGGCCTGAAAACAGGATATTAATTCTTGTTCGCGCGGATAGAAACATACAGCAGATGGGTGAGACACGCACAGAGACTCTGTCTGATGGCAGATTGAGCGTTGTACGGGTGGCGGCCGAGGAAATCTGTTGTAATTTTATTACGTTGCGAACATATTACGGTTAACTATGATTACCTTGCCCATAGCACGAAGCACGTCCGTCGAACGCTGCTCCTGTGCGATTGCTTGACAGCGCTTGCGCTCCCGATCAGCTCTCGCTGCCTTCTCACTCTTCATCTCTGCATCCGTATCTCTCTTCTCTACTCTGGCTTCCTTGAAAGGAGCCGCGGCTCTCTTCAATCTCTAAAATGTTTGCTTAATTTTTATTTGTGTACGATCAAACCAATCTCACGTCTGATAATTCTTTTCCAGTTGACCTCTTAATCTTCTTCTCTTCAATATCTTCCGCCATTCTATAAAATTGATAAACGGAATCAATTGTGAAATTAATTAATGATCACCTCTCAAATACCGTAACCAGTGCGTCTTCGTCGTTGCTGCTCAAGAGGAAGCAGTTCTCCATCAACGAAGATGCAGACACATTCAGGAATGGGTCGATACGCAGGAGATCATGGAAGGCCTTTCTTGCTCGTTCAGGCATGATGGCAGCTTTGATCGTTGAAACGCTGCAATTATATGCATAATTAATAAATTTAAAAAAAAACAAATAATCAGTAAGAGATTAAATGTGCGTACATTACTGTCGAATCGATTGAAGGAATAAGTCCACTGGCGTGGAGTCTCTCGAGCAGCAAGAGGAAGCTCTTGCGGCTGTAGAACGGCCTCAACGATGCGTCTTCCATCTTTGAACCAAAGTAAACTTTGATAGCGTTCAAGGATAGGTGGAACTTTAAAAAAATATTTGTGTAATCATTTATTTCCAGCAAATTCATACCTGATCGAGAGTAGAATTGGAACTGGATCTAATGTTCTTTTCATCCGATGCAGCAGACAGAGCAGCCAGAACGTCGATTTCATTTGTTCCTTGTTGTGCCACGTACTCCGTGGGACAATTCTTCTTCTCCAGATACTATCTGTCAAATTGATCATTCACACCGATCAGGCAACTTATCACAATGGTTTGACGCTGAAATGACGCAATATAATCCTCACTTTTCACCCATCACAACGCACAGCTACAGAAGGAGGAATGTCAAATTGAGCTGGAAGAAGTGACAGGGATCTCAATCGATGATTGCCCTGACGAAGAGCACACTTAAACAGATGAGGTGATTTGTGTACATCCATCGAATAGCGACAATTGGAATCTTCATCCTCTTCTAAGTGAAAACTTTCACCGAGAGAGTGAACGGAGGTTATACACTCCCTTAAAATGATCAAGCTAATATTAATTTTCAGATTAAATTTTTAAGATTTGAAAAAAAATTAGACTTACAGCGGTGCACTCAACAATATTTCAGTGATGAGTGACGGATCTTCTAAAAACTTCTTCTTGATATCCTCAATCTTATCTTTGCTCAAATCTCGATGAACGCAGAACAACCAACGCAACTCCTCATGGGAGAGAATGCAACGGAGATCACCGATGGATATCTGTCAAATGATTTATTATGTTTGATTTAAATAAGCAAATAGTTGAACTTACTATTAGATATCTTTTTTTTTGTATCTCTGCACTCAGCAATCACCTCGAGAAAAGTCTGAAAATACGTTTTTTTATGAAGTGTGCCTAATTTTGCAAACAAAACCTTCTCCCTCCTTCCATCTCCATCATCATCACTTTCATCATCATCATCATCATCGGTTTCACCCGCCTTCTTCGTGATCTAAATGCAATTTTTTCATAAGATAAGGTTAATCCGGTGTGTTTTCACTGCCTGGCTTTAGTCGGCCAGAGCATGTTCCAACTTAGCACCTCTTCATTTTTATTTTTGAGTTCTGAGGGTGTAAGATTGCTCGATACACCCCGCTAAAGTTACACGAATAAATATCTCTCACTCTTCAAAAGTGCATACTGTGGCCGGATTACACTACATGAGTGAGAGGTGGTTAGAGTTTTATTTCCAATACTGGAAATAAAACTCTAAACGCCTCTCACTCATGAAAAAAATCACGAATCGGTCCAGCCAAGCTCTCTTGACACATATCACACATATCTTCTTGACACACACCTTTTCATGATCAGCTACTACCGTATCTACTACCGTACCCTGGAAAGTGGAAGGCATTCAAGACATGCCTAATTGTACAAATGTACCTCATCCGCCGTAATATCGTTTGCTTCATCTGTAGCATTCTCTTCTACCGTGTCCATTACCGTATCCACTACCATACCCTGGAAAGTGGAAAGCATTCAATACATGCCTAATCGTACAAATCTACCTGAGCTTCATCAGTCGGAATCTCCTCCAGATTCTCCTCATCGATTACCAGCGTATCTTCTGCTTCATCTACTTCAGCTGTCTGCCTCGCCTCACTTTCCTCATGTTCTTCTATCTCATTATCCACTTCATTATTCTTTTCTACAATATCTGTTTCTTCTTCAGCTACTGTACTCGTCTTCTCCTTATTCTCATCTCCTTTCTTCGTTTCTTTTCTTCCTCTTCCTCGATTTCTTCTTGCACTCTAAACTCGATCAAGTGTAATTTTAAAAAAATACGAAATAAATAAACGAAATTTTCTTATGATACTTTATAATACGGTTTACCTGTGCTTTCTTATCTTCATTTATTCTATGTGTTGATACCTTCTCTACTGGCACAGTAGCCTGAAAAGTGCAATACAATGTTGTTCTTTATGATGACCCATTTACCTCGCCATCATTTGCGTACACTTCTTGGCGGCAAGTGTCATCCATGTTCTCAATAGTGACTACGGGGAACTGTAAAGTTGATGTGTAACCTTGCAAGCGATAAGCTCATTGTACAAATGTGTATCAAACGGATCCCTCACTTCGTCAAGATGATTACTCTCCTCTTCTCCACCATCTGATCCATCACTATCTCCACTTCTTGATGACTGCATCTTCTTCCGACTCTTCTTCTCTGCCACCTTGGAAGTCTTCTTAATTCTTCTATCATCTTTCTCCTGAACGCAGTGAAGCGTGAGTAAAATGACCTAATGACCCCCGAAATATTATGCACTGAGAGCAAACTTTCCTTTCCATTTGGGGTAATCGTTTGCCAGGAAAGTGTATCGGGGTACACTCACAGAAAATTCCCTAAGGGAAGTTTTGGAACTGCGATTCCCTTAGGGAATAATTCCCTTATCTTCGCACAATCCCTTATATGTAAGGGAATTTTTGCTTGGGAATTATTCCCTTGACGAATTCCCTTACATATAAGGGATTTCCAATGCATGTATGAGCGCGTCCGACTACAGCTATCATCAAGTTTTACGAGAGTTAAAACATGCTCAAATGGCTTAGTGGCAAGAGTGTTGTGTAGCCATCCGAACCACGCAGGTTCGATTCCTACCCAGCGTAAATCATCTTTGACGATTTTTCTTATTGTTTAAATCTATTTCAACTCCCTTAAATGTAAGGCAATAATTCCCTTACAGGTAAGGGAAATAATTCCCTTATATAACTGGGAATAATTCTCTTGGGGTATCTTAGCCAGGGAATTATTCCCTTACATATAAGGGAAATTTCTGTGAGTGTAACGATTTGCCAGGTAAGTTTGCTCTCAGTGTGGGTAGACAGTGCATATTTTTGTCTGATCACTGCCAACACTGACGGCACTGGTGTAGTGCTGCTAAGCATCAATGCGATGCAAATTGTCGTGATGGATTCACGACAAAAACATGCACGAGTCGAGCCTCAAGCCCACACTTACATCCTCCTCCTCCTCCACTATTCTTTCCCTCTTTCTCCTCTTTCCTCCTCCTTCACCATCACCCTTCATAGTAGACGGCACTTCCAACGAAGTCTGAAGTTCGCATGTGTTGTATTTGTGTGATAAAAAAATCATACATTTATTTCCAAAAGCTTGACAATGTCAGCCATGGAATGAGCTGGAGGATCTTCTTGAGACGATGCTGCAGACGTGCCCGCGTCTTGACTGGACGGACGCACTCTCAATGAGGATCTCTTGAATGGAGGTGCTGGCATCTAAGAAAAAAATAGAGTACTTGGAGATTTGGAAAAAGAATAATTAGTGTGCAAAGAGACGAGATAGCTTCCGGGATTGCTCAAACCCGTTTATAATAGACATATAATCAAAGGAGATTTCCTTTCTTTAAAAGTTTATACTTGTACAAAAAATGTGTACACAATGAATGACTCAAAAACATCAATATTAACATCTACTTCCATTACAACAACACAAAAAAATAACAAATTATCTCTCTCTCTCTCATTACTCATTCACTCTAGTTCACTTCATCTTTTTCATGCAGTGATCGAAGCTTTCCCTGGCTTCGAAATCGCCAATCTTCTCCGCCAAAGCACACTCATTCAGCTCTCTAATCAATCGTTCACCATCTCGAACTAATTTTCGCGCATTTGGCTCGAGAGCAGCAATAAACTTTTGCTTCTGTAAAAGCTTCTTCTTTGTCGTGAAGAACGCTCTCTTCACTTCCTCAGCCTCTTTCTTGACAACGGCGAGGCTCTCCTCGGCGACCTAAATCAATAAGTACTGTTATATATATATACGCGTATACTCATAAAGCGTCGCTTACCTTCAACTTGTCCTCCTCCTCTACTACTTCATTCTTGATTGCTTCCGAGGCCATCGACCAACTACAAGTATTCACATTTATTTTGCGCCAAGTTCGAGAAAACAACTCACCCGGGAATGTACCCGTGTTGGATCTGCCGCTTAGCTGATGTAAAGATCTTACACCACTCAGGGTGGGCGGACACCTGAGTGGTGTGCACATCGGTGCATTCACCGTTGCCGTTGGTGCAGGAGCACAATGTGCTCGCGGGTGCAGACATGGCCACTATTAAATAATTAGTATGGATACGTATTTAATGAAATTTACTAAGAGATATCAATAGATGATTTCGAAACATCTCCATCACACTCAACAGTAACTCATTTAATTCAACAACAAAACTTCTTTATCCATTCATTATATGGAGAGAAAAAGCATAAATAACAAAAGAGAAATCAATCATCATCTTCAACATAGACGCTCAACTCCTGCTCAATCGATCTCAATTGCGCGATGATTCTCATCATCTGCGCCTTCTTATCGGTCGTACGAAGGCGGGCGTCTTTCAGCTCGATGACTCGGAGCTGATTCTTCTTGTCCTCCTTCTCCGCCTCCGATGATTCGGTAGAATTTCATATTTAAATAAAGATATATTGTACGGAAAAAGTCGTACCCGATTGAGTTCGCGATGAACGACATAAGTGCTTGATCCTTCTTCCAGGAGTGGATGAAGGGACAGGACGCTTTGGTCTTGCAAGCGACCATCCTTGGACAGAGTGAGAATTTGGCAGGAGCAACGGATTCCTAGAATATGATCGCACTTAGCTTGAATTTAATCAAAACGTCCGCTAACACTGCTCGATGATGTTGAAGGTACATCATCATCTGGTGGCGGAAGATGTTCAACTTCTAGCACAGTCGAGTGCTCCTCGTAATGTGACTGAAAAAAAAAGAAAACTATCATTTGCATTAAACGAACATTATGTATACAAGATTAATGATTCTTTTAAATACCGGTATAAAATGATTTTATTTGTGAAACTTTAAAATTATGTTTATGTTACCTGCAACGACAAAGAAGAAGCATCTCCACAATCGACTCCTCGATCACCATCTCCACCATCAACTGCTCCGCCTACTCCTCCTCCTACTCCACCGCCTACTCCTCCTCCAGCGCTTCCTTGCCCACCATCAGGTTTCTGAAGAACATCATATTAGCTATATGTTTCCAGTTAGTACAATATGAATTCACCTTGACCCGACGAATGCATTTTTTTTCAGAAATTTATATCGATTTCCGATTTCCTCTATTGTGCGATGATCAGCCATCTAAAGATTGTGTATACTTGCACCGTATTGGAGCATACAGATTTTTTTCAGATATACAATCGGACTTCAAACCGATTAAACCGATCATCGACAACACATAATAAGAATAAACTTCGAGAAAACAGATTTATTTAATCACAGTTACAGATCAAAAATACGAAAATATTAAAATATATATTCATTCCTTCATTAATATATCATAATTAACTCATTTCATATACAAAAATATTATATCTTCAATTCTTCTTTAACATAATTTTCATAAAAAATAATAACTCCATCTGCAAAAAAAATTAATTAAGTTTATTTATTTATACAATAAATTACCTCTGATTTCAGCGCCATAAAAAAACTTATTCTTATTATTAATATATTAATTTAAATCAGACAAAATGTCTCTGCAACAAAATAGTTTAATTACAACTAAGTAAAATTTTCACAAAAAAAAGTTTTAAAAACAATTGGATCATAGAAAAGATTACCTCGTCTTTCACCAATTATCTCAACTTTCAACTATAATTCTTATTCTTTATATCAAATAGAATATAATACACTGAAAAAAAAATAATTTAATTACATCCAAGTAAAATTGTCATATTATAGTTCTAAATAGATAAATTATTTATTCATAGAAAAACGTACCTCATCATTTCACCTTTTATTCTTATTCTTGATTATAATATAATTTTCATTGCATACAATTTGTAGAACTAGAATAAGTACACTGAAAAAAAAATAATTTAATTACATCCAAGTAAAATTGTCATATTATAGTTCTAAATAGAGAAATTATATCATAATTAACTATATTAATATTATTATATTTAGTTTTTTTCTTTAATTTTACCACCAAGGAACCAACCAGGACCCCACCTCCCATCGTTTTTCGGACAACTTAATAAAAAAAACTTTAAAAATAACCCTAACATATTGTTCCCGGGGAATACCAACACCATTCCAAGTTATATTTAGCACACCACCAATTAACATTCTTTATAACTGTGTTGTTGTTGGTTAAGTTACCGGGGGTGAGGACCTCCTAGACTCATCACTCTGGTACTTTGAAACTTAAAGCTCTACTTACTGTTTGCACTTGAGGCAGACTTAGAGGTCTACTTCAAGAGAAACGTAATTCAATGTAAATTTGTACGGTAAACTCTAATGCATTTCGTCAAATATTCTTTCATTTGAACTAGACGTGAACTACACTGAGAGCAAACTTACCTGGCAAATCGTAACCCCGATACACTTTCCTGGCAAACGATTACCCCAAATGGAAAGGAATTCCTTAAAATCGTTTGCCAGGAAAGTGTATCGGGGTAACGATTTGTCAGGTAAGTTTGCTCTCAGTGTAGACGTAGGCTTTAAGTTTCGAAATACCAGAGCTGCGCGCGCACTGACCACGGGAAACAGCTGCTTACGCGGGCTGCATTTTTTTAAAATTTAAGCCTAATCCTAATATTTTATATTTACACTTTTCATTTTTATTTTTGTTTGGGTTCTGAGGGTGTATGATTACTCGATACACCCCGCTAAAGTTACATGAATAAAAAACCTCTCACTCTTCAAAAGTGCATACTGTGACCGGATTACTCGGACGTCACAGCAGCAAAACCATGATACATACTCTATCACACGCTCGTACTCTAGAACAAATAAGTGCATACTGTGACCGGATTACTCGGACGTCACAGCAGCAAAACCATGATTCATACTCTATCTCACGCTCATACCCTATCACAAATAAGTGCATACTGTGACCGGATTACTCGGACGTCACAGCAGCCTACCGTTCATTATCTATTGCCTCACACGTACACTCTCCACAACGCTCTCCCTCTCTCACTCGCTCTCGCTTTCTCTCCCTCACCACTCTTCGGCACTACTCTAGAACACCGGGCCAGTCCAAAAGGATGATAAAAATAAAATAAATAAGAAGAATAGTCGTTTATTCTAGACTATTCTACACTTTTATGTTATACTATTGAACTGGTCCGGTGTTCTAGAGTAGTGCCCACTCTTCACCACTTTGTATACTACTCGAAAAAGGGGGGCCTTTAAACAAACCTGGCAAACAAACAAACGAAACAGCAAAATAAAAAGCAACAAACAAATGGAAAATCAAGCAATGTTGATTGAATAATTCCGAATAAATTATCATTTAAGACAAACAAAATCAAAAGATGTCATCGAAATACTCATATGGTTTTAAAATATTTCAAATTTTTCGGAATTTCCAACCAACATACAAATAGTAATCATGCACAATTTACAAATAATAAAAAATACAAATATATTTAAGTATACAAATGACAACAACAAATGTGACATACAAATAATAATCATGCACAATCTTCAAATAAATCGAAAAACAACAAATAAACACAACTATAGAAATAATTTTATAACATGAATGTGAAACCAAAAAAAATAATAAAAGTAAAAATTTTTCAAAAAAAATTTAAAAAATACAAAAATTCGAACTACTAAACTACATTAAATTATAATATGCACCTCAAAGGCGTCCTTGGTGTCGTCCCTGCATCGGTGGAAGTTGTGTGTGTAGATGCGTCCGCCCAGCGTCTGAATTTTGAATCATCAAATATCAAAGTTTACTCTATCTTTTCGCTGCCCGGCTTCAGCCGGCCAGAGCATGTTCCAACTTATCATCTCTTCCCCCCCACCCCCTCTTAAACTCTAAACTAATAATCAAATATCAAAGTTTACTCTATATTTTCGCTGCCTGGCTTGAGCCGGCTAGAGCATGTACTAGGTAACAAACTATCGTGATCGTCGACTCAAGCTTATCGGATACAATACAATTCTAATTACCACTATTTATTACTTAAACTTATCACAACTAACCCCCCCCCCCTCCTCTCACTATAATCCATTAATTACAAGATACTAACCGTTCCTCAGCGATCCTGAGAGAGTTGACCAGGAAGACGATGACCGACCGATGCGACAGCTCATCTGTAACAAAATAGTTAATCGACATTATCTAATCAATGTATAATCTATATGGTACTGTATATGCTAAATGAGCGAAACTTTAAGCCATTGAAACTAACTCTAAAGTAAAAGATACCACAATAATCAGATTATGCTTTCCAAGTTTTCAGTAGTGCACACGATAACATATTATATGTCGCGATAAAATAGTTAAGTCAAACCTTGCGTGCTTCTGCTTGAGGGAAGGGTTGCGGGCATATCCGATAACGAGGGCTCCGAAGACGTTTCCGATACCAACTCTGGATCCAGCTATTCCGACGGTGTCGAAGGGGGTTCTCGGGGCGAGGAGAGTGTGGGCGAGGGGAACGGCGAGACGCAGTACTTGTCGGCAGGAGCAGCAACCGCTGCAAGTAAAAGATCATTAAGCATGTACTTGTTAACTGTTATGACAACAATCTCCAAAATCGAAGCTTAAAAGCAAAAAAATGGAATATAAACAGCAGTTCGTTAAATTTTGCAATTTTCAATCTAAATTGCGCATAATGGGGCCTGCGCTGTTCGCAAATCAGCGCAGGCTCCATACTAGCTCATTTTAATATATTAATAGTCAACAACATTCAATTAAAACGTCAAAAAATCAACTAAACGGACTTTGTCGAAATTAAATATTACTTTCAGCGTTTTTCGTTCAAAAATACGCAATATGGCGCCTCCGCTGACGGTAAAACATCGGCGACGCCTCATTTAATCTTTTTAAAACAAAAATAAACAAAATCGATCAATTTAAACGTAAATAAATAGAATTTAATTTAAAAAATAAAGGCCTATTTCGAAAATAAGGAGGGAGGGTGGTCCCACTTGGAATATTGCGTACCGTATACTAATTGCAATTGATTGTTTTTGGTGAATAATATTGCAAAATGTGTTCTTTTTTTTGTTTTAGTTCTTTTTTAATTTTAAATATTGTATTTCAGGTTTATTTAATTACTAAAAGGCAGTACATGCAAGATCACAGCTATATTCGACACAACCTATGCAAATATGACAAACTTTCGTATTTTTTCGCCAAGAATAGTAATTTTACAAGCGACAAATACAAGCATAAATTCCCCCACTGCAATTCTAATAATTAATATCAAAAAAATATAAATTTATTACAATATAAATCGCTTTTAAATTGAATTAAACTTAATTAGCCGCGCCTGCACGCGTCGCGGTTAATATCGAGTTGCGACATTTTATCCCATTTAAAACAAGCATATTGTGCGATTGTATTGCTATTATGATTACAATTAATATTACAATTCTATTAATTAATATCAAAATATATCAATTTATTATAAATCGCTTTAAAATTGAATTAAACTTAATTAGCCGCGACGCGCCTGCACGCTCACTCTCCCTCTCCCTAATAAAGTTATTAAGTTGTTCTAACAAACTAACCAGACAATACGATCCATCGACTGAGATGTGGATGTGACGGCGTTGCTGTAGTAGAAGATGCTAGGGCAAGGGCGAGCAGAGTCAGCGATCCCGATGGAGTACCTGTAATGAGAGTATTATTTAAGTGAAAGATCAAAGATCAAAAGAAATCAACATCACTAGTAAAATTAATGGTTTCAGTTGCTAAATTAATGGTATCAATTCAGCAACACGCTTTAGCCGGCCAAAGCATGTTCCAGGTTGTATCGCAAATAATTCCAATAATATTTTTTTATAATTTACAAATTATATCTTTCTACCTCGCAAGTGAAATGGTCCAACCAACTAACCATGTGGTTGGCACGCAGTGGTTGGTGGGCGAAGTGGGCAGTCGTGACCGATGTGGCGTGCAGACGATATCGGATTGAGGTGAAATGAAAATATTAATTGAAAGTTCAAAGATCAATATTTTTATTTAAAAAAATAACAGACATTTCTCCCACCCCCCCCCCCTCTCCCTCACTCTCCCATCTTGACACTTCTTTAATACTAAAATATGTCACTCCCCCCCCCCCTCTCTCTCACTTTCAAATATTTCAATCTACTAAAAGATCAAAGATTAAAAAAATATTTTTTTAAAAAACGCTAGTCTGCCGAGACATGGCAAAAAAAATTCATTCAAAAAATGAGTGAAAATTTTAAAAATGAAATGTTTCTTTTGAAATTATTTTTAAAAAATGTACGGGACGAACAAAATAAACTGTCGCTCTCGCTCTCACTCCCCCCATCATAATAAACCATAATAATTAAAAGTAACTAACCGCTCGGGTGTGTGCGCGATGGTGGACAGGGGACGATCCAGACGAGGAGACGATCCAGGCGAACGATCCCGATGGAGTAACTGTAATGAAAATCGATAAGTGAAAGATCAAAGATCAAAAGTTTTACTGTTAGGCTATAGAAGGAAATGTGAGAGAGGGCAAGAGCGAGCGACCGCTAGTCTGACCAGTGAGGCGAACAAATGAATGGAGAATAGTACATCTTTCATGGCAGAGACAATGAATGAGTGCGTTTTATGCTAATCTAATTACATTTAAATATTAGTTGTCCACATTTCACTCTCCCTCTCCCCCTCTCCCTAATTAAGTTATTAAATAAAATTAATAGTTTCAGTTGCTAAATTAATGGTATCAATTCAGCAACACGCTTTAGCTGGCCAAAGCATGTTCCAGGTTGTATCGCAAATAATTCCAATAATATTTTTTCTATAATTTACAAATTATATCTTTCTACCTCGCAAGTTGAATGGTCCAACCAACTAACCATGTGGTTGGCATGCAGTGGTTGGTTGGTGGGCAAAGTGGGCAGTCGTGACCGACCGATGTGGCGTGCAGACGAGAAGTGGCGTGCAGACGGATTGAGGTGAAATGAAAATATTAATTGAAAGTTCAGAGATCAATATTTTTATTAAAAAAATAACAGACATTTCTCCCTCTCCCCCTCTCCCTCACTCTCCCATCTTGTCACTTCTTTAATACTAAAATTTGTCACTCTCTCCCCCCCCCCCCTCTCTCACGTCTTGTCACTTCAAATATTTCAATATACTGAAAGATCAAAGACTAAAAAAATATTTAAAAAAAAGAAATGAGCGAGAGGGGACTGGAGCGACCGACCGCTTGTCTGCCGAGACATGGCAAAAATCATTTAAAATTTTTTTGAAAATTTTAAAAATTAAATGTTTCATTTTGAAATTACTTTTACAAAATTTACTGGAAGAGCAAAATAAACTCTCTCACTCCCCCCATCATAATAAACCATAATAATTAAAAGTAACTAACCGCTCGGGTGTGGGCGCGATGGTGGACAGGGGACGATCCAGACGAGGAGACGATCCAGGAGACGATCCAGGCGAACGATCCCGATTGAGTAACTGTAATGAAAATCGATAAGTGAGATCAAAGATCAAAAGAAATCAACATCACTAGTAAAATTAATGGTTTCAGTTGCTAAATTAATGGTATCAATTCAGCAACACGCTTTAGCCGGCCAAAGCATGTTCCAGGTTGTATCGCAAATAATTCCAATAATATTTTTTTATAATTTACAAATTATATCTTTCTACCTCGCAAGTGAAATGGTCCAACCAACTAACCATGTGGTTGGCATGCAGTGGTTGGTTGGTGGGCAGTGGGCAGTCGTGACCGATGTGGCGTGCAGACGATATCGGATTGAGGTGAAATGAAAATATTAATTGAAAGTTCAAAAATCAATATTTTTATAAAAAAATAACAGACATTTCTCCCTCTCCCCCTCTCCCTCACTCTCCCATCTTGACACTTCTTTAATTCTTTAATTCTTTATCCATTCAACGTTATATGGAAAAAAAAGCAAACAACAAAAGAGCAATCAATCATCTTCCACATATAAGCTCAACTCGTCTTCAATCGATCTCAGTTGAGCGATGATTCTCATCATCTCCGCCGTCTTGTCGCTCATACGAAGACGAGCGTCCTTCATGTCGATCACTCTGAGTTGACTCTTCTTCTCCTCCTTCTCCAGTTCAGCAGGTTTGCCAGCCCTGAATTTCATATTTAAATAATGATATATTGTACGGAAAAAAAAGGCGTACCCGACTGAGGTCGCAATGAGCGACAGAAGACCTTCATCCTTCTTCAGGTGTGGAGCAAGGGGCACGACGCTTTGTTCTTGCAAGCAACCATCTTTGTGCAGAATGAGAACTTGAGAGGAGCAGATGATTCCTAGAATATGATATCACTTAGCTTGAATTTAATCAAAACGTCCGCTAACACTGGCCGAAGAGGTTGAAGGAAGGTCTTCGGTTGCTACCTCATCTGGCAGAGCAGCAAGTTCATCAACTGAGTGCTCCTCGTGATAAGACTGAAAAAAAGAAAACTATCGTTTGCATAAAACGAACATTATGTATACAAGATTAATGATTTTTTTAAATACCGATATAAAATGATCTTATTTGTTAAACTTTAAAATTATGTTTATGTTACCTGTAACGACGAAGTAGAATCATCTCCACCATCATCTCCTCGTTCACCATCTCCTCCTCCGCCTACTCCTCCACCTACTCCTCCGCCTACTCCTCCTCCGCCGCTTCCTTGGCCACCTTCAGGTTGCTGAAGAGCATCATATTAGCTATATGTTTTCAGTTAGTACGATATGAATTCATCTTGACCCGCACAATACGGTAATCTTTCAGAAACTTGTAACGATTTCCAATTTGCTCAATTGTGCGTTGATCAGCCATCTAAAGGTTGTTTATACTTGCACCGTATTGGAGCATATAGATTATTTTTTTTCAGATATACAATCGGACTTCAAACCGATTAAACCGATCATCGACAACACATAATAAGGATAAACTTCGAAAAAACAGATTTATTTAATCACATATACAGAACAAAAATACGAAAATATTTTGAAATAGGTGGATCTGCTCCCCCACCCCCGTTCAATTTTGTGAGCTGGAAAATAATAAAACGCTATATCTTCTCTAGATGATTTGTAAAAAAACAAAGCAATTTTTCGAGCAAAATTTTACCGTTCTATCGTTGTTCATGCTATATAGAAGCTATGTGGAAAGAAGCTATGTCTCAGAAAAATCATTGATATCTTTACTACTGATCCTAGCTAATGACACGTATGGATTTAGTCAGCTTCCATTTGCCAACTTTAAAGGGAGAGTTTCCCATAAAAATATTGATTGAAATTCCGAAAATGTTCGAAAGTGAAATTTTGTCCCATCGCCAATTGACGAACTATCATACTGTAGTTTAGGGAACGCGCGATTGATTTCCACGCTGGAGCTTGGCTGGAGCATCGATATTTGATGCAAATCTGATGCAGTGTATGCTAATCGAAATTTGATTTACATAGGGAATATCTATGATGCCTCTTAATATAAGACGTCTATGCAAATGTGTCGCATCTTGGACAGACATATCACTTTCCAACAAAGCGCTAACATCTCTAGTTGGCCAAGTGGTCTAGGGCGCTTTCTTTCACCGTGCCCGAAGTGTTCGAATACCAGATCGTGACTTTTGCTGATTTCTTTGAAATGCTCTAGTTCGACTTTTCCGTATGGGAATCTCCCGCGAATTTGAACGTATAATTCTCCAAGGAATACCGTCCCTTTAAGGTTGAAAGTTACGAACTCGATCTCAAGCAGTGTTATTGGATATTTCTCGTCAAACGGGTAACGAGTCTGAACGTTTGCCACTGCGCTATGGGGCATATGGGTGGTTGTGCTAACTTTTCGCATATCACTTTGCATTCCCACAAGAGGGGTGTAGTGATTTACTTTAACATTCGCGGGCCATCATCTTCAAATTAAAATTAAATATTGTTAATAAGTTTATTACAAGGATTTAGGATTACTTAAATTTCGTTTTGTAGTTTGATCTTTGATCTTTGAACATTATTTATTATGTAAGTTGTTCACTGATTTTTTTGTCATTACAGTGCCTTCCCGAGTCGAATGGAACCGAATTTGCCAAGAGTCGAACCGGATTCAAGCGGAAGGAGGCTAGTGTGTTTTTTTATCTTTATTGTTTTCGTAATTTGTAGTCTGATCAATCAACGAAAAAGTTATTGGTGAAGAGTGAGACTACTAAAAGATCAAAGATCAAAGATTACACTCGCCTCCTTCTGCATGAATCAAGTTCGACGCTTGGGACACTCGGTTCCACCACCACGAGTGATTCGCATAGGGAAGGCGCTGTAACGACACTACCTCAGTGATCAACTTACTTAATAAATATTGTTCAAAGATCAAAGATCAAACGATCAAACTACAAAATGCATGAAATTATATCAGAATACTTGTTATATTATTAATAGTATTAGTATTTAGTATTATTTAGTATTATATAGTATTAATAATATTTAGTTTTTCGGCTTTGATTTTTTATCTTCGATCTTTTTTTTAATCTCCACTTACCAGAGATCATCGGTAACAAACTTTAAATGATCAGAGACCAATCGAATTAGCTTGGGAAATTGAAGTCGTGAACGTAAATGGAATGTAGAGTATCTATTCCTTTCATTTATCTTTACTACTTTTGCAAAGAGTGTAAAATAACAACAAAATAAAATGCACGGCTATCCGTGTATTGACAAAAAAAACTAGAAAAGTTAAATAGACTTTACTTAAAAGGGATATACGAGAAAAAATGCACTTTTTCCAATTTTTTGTTTTTTTCTGGTAGGGATTGAATACAGTGCACGCACTCTTTAGAATAGGCCTAATAGATATTGACTATGCTTTTAGTAAAATTATCGAGTTATTTGTCCTTAGACCTAGCCGCTCTCTTAATGCAAAATAGACTCCTTGAGACTGGTGACTATTTATGACAGATTATTTATTTAAATGTATTCTCTCTCAAATCTCTTCTAAAATCTTTCTCAAGTGTAGGTTACAATGTAATCATTACAAGTCACTATATCACTATGTCTACTCATTCATTCCACCTCAGATTCTTCCTTCATTCATATGATCTTTGATCTCTTTATGATATCAACTCGCACATTCATTCTATACACTACTGTTAGTCACTTGATTTGCTAATCACTTCTATCTTGAATAATTCTTCGTGCATTTTCTTTAGAACAACTATTGAAGAGACAGGCTCAGTAATTATTTACCATTTAGAGCATTCCCCGGAAATTTCCCCTAGCAAAAGGATTCAGGCCTCCATGCTTTCATGGTGGAAGGTGGCCTGGCTCCTATTTGCAAAAGTGTAGTGAGTGAGGCATTCAGTCTCCAACGCGGCCAACGGCAAAATTCCAAAGTCGAAAAAATGGCAAACTTCGAAAAATCATATTTTGCGAATGAAACCAGTTAGCCTCGATATTTTTTCACGGTATAGTTGGTCATCTCAAACGTGCGTAGAAACACTAGGAACCAGGGCTGGGAATTTCTGTTTCTGAATTTTCTGTTTTTTCTGTTTTCTGGTCATTTTGTGAACCAGAAAATTTTCTGACCAGAAACAGAAAATATGTTTCTAAAACAGAAAACTTTCAGAAAATGTTATTTTTTGAAATGTTTTTAAAGAAAAAGAGAAAATTCATTTACTGTTGCATTTATGAAGTGTTTTTTGTCATAAACCGTACACAGCTAGAGTAAATTGGTCCAAATATGGCATCAGATTTCTCATCTTTCCCTTCTTGTATACACGATTTGCCCACATTCTGGCAAATGGTAGTCGAAAAAACAGCTATTTGCAACATACAGGCAAGCATTTGCCAGAATACAGGAAAATCGTTTGTAAACCATTCCTACTCGGCCAAATTTAATCAATATGTATATACGAAAGAAAATTTCATGATCGGACTTTGGTATCTCGGTGTTCGTTCTAGTCAAATGTAACCGATATCGTTTCAACTCTATAGTGTTGCAATTTGGTGCTTTTCGCTGGCGCCTAGATAAAAATGTATGCGAAATTGGTTTTGTAGCCAAACTAATAAAAACACTAAGAAAAGATGGCAAATCAATGATTATATGATATTTTCTGTTTTTTTTCTGAATTTTCTGTTTTTTTTCTGCTTTTTTGAAAACAGAAATTTCTGTTTTCTGATTTCAGAAAAAAATAATTTTCTGTCCCAGCCCTGCTAGGAACATCGAATTGTGGACGTCTACAAACACGTTTTTCAGCATTTCCGCGAGATTTTCACACAGTCAAAATCAATAGACCGTCACTTTCTATAGCACATAAAATAGCCCACACGATTCTGCACTAATAAAACACAATTTCAAACGAATCGAGATTTTCTCAGTATTTAAAAAAATCAAAATGTGCTTTTTGGGGCTGTTTTTTCGCCCCCAGACCACTTTCTTGGAGGGAATTGGATAAGTTCTGCGTATCATACGACATTCTGAGATGGGCTGAGTAAGAATCCACTGAAACCCAGACGGCTGGCGCGCTCCTGGTAAAGTCGATTTCCATGACCTTTTTTTGTGGTCATCATGAAGCATGCTCACTGTGAATTAGTACGAAATAGTTTTCATCGTTCCATCGATCTGTTCAAATTTTGCAGAAAAAAATTTGTTCGGAAAAATACGTAAATAATTGTAAATAATTCAAATCGCATCCACTTCATCTGAGATCACGACAGTGATAATACTTACTGTCCGTCCTCCAAGATAGGCACACAATACTGGACATTTGTACTCTTGCCAAAAGTAAACCATGACCCGGGGGTCATGGTCGAAATGATAAATAAATAAAAAATTTAAAAAAGGAGGACCTATCTTGGAGGGCGGACAGTAAGTATTATCACTGTCGTGATCTCAGATGAAGTGGATGCGATTTGAATTATTTACGATTATTTACGTATTTTTTTCTGCAAAATTTTAACAGATCGATGGAACGATGAAAACTATTTCGTACTAATTCACAGTGAGCATGCTTCATGATGACCACAAGAAAGAAGCTTTTCCAGTCATGAAAAATTTCGAGATTTTCGGACCATGAACCCCGGGTCATGGAAATCGACTTTTACAGGAGCGCGCCAGTAGTCTGGGTTTCAGTGGATTCTTACTCAGCCCATTTCAGAATGTCGTATGATACGCAGAACCAGGGCTGGGATAGAAAATTATTTTTTTCTGAAATCAGAAAACAGAAATTTCTGTTTTCAAAAAAGCAGAAAAAAACAGAAAATTCAGAAAAAAAAACAGAAAATGTCATATAATCATTGATTTGCCATCTTTTCTTAGTGTTTTTATTAGTTTGGCTACAAAACCAATTTCGCATAAATTTTTATCTAGGCGCCAGCGAAAAGCACCAAATTGCAACACTATAGAGTTGAAACGATATCGGTTACATTTGACTAGAACGAACACCGAGATACCAAAGTCCGATCATGAAATTTTCTTTCGTATATACATATTGATTAAATTTGGCCGAGTAGGAATGGTTTACAAACGATTTTCCTGTATTCTGGCAAATGCTTGCCTGTATGTTGCAAATAGCTGTTTTTTCGACTACCATTTGCCAGAATGTGGGCAAATCGTGTATACAAGAAGGGAAAGATGAGAAATCTGATGCCATATTTGGACCAATTTACTCTAGCTGTGTACGGTTTATGACAAAAAACACTTCATAAATGCAACAGTAAACGAGTTTTCTCTTTTTCTTTAAAAACATTTCAAAAAATAACATTTTCTGAAAGTTTTCTGTTTTAGAAACATATTTTCTGTTTCTGGTCAGAAAATTTTCTGGTCTACAAAATGACCAGAAAACAGAAAAAACAGAAAATTCAGAAACAGAAATTCCCAGCCCTGCGCAGAACATATCCAATTCCCTCCAAGAAAGTGGTCTGGGGGCGAAAAAACAGCCCCAAAAAGCACATTTTGATTTTTTTTAAATACTGAGAAAATCTCGATTCGTTTGAAATTGTGTTTTATTAGTGCAGAATCGTGTGGGCTATTTTATGTGCTATAGGAAGTTACGGTCTATTGATTTTTACTGGGTGAAAATCTCGCGGAAATGCTGAAAAACGTGTTTGTAGACGTCCACAATTCGATGTTCCTAGTGTTTCTACGCACTTTTGAGATGACCAACTATACCGTGAAAAAATATCGAGGCTAACTGGTTTCATTCGCAAAATATGATTTTTCGAAGATTGCCATTTTTTCGACTTTGGAATTTTGCCGTTGGCCGCGTTGGAGACTGAATGCCTCACTCACTACACTTTTGCAAATAGGAGCCAGGCCACCTTCCACCATGAAAGCATGGAGGCCTGAATCTTTTTGCTAGGGGAAATTTCCGGGGTATAGTGAATTTTTACCGAGCCGGTCTCTGAAGACGTTTTCAGTATCAAAAGTGCTACACTTGATTCCTTTCGAATAGTGAATCAAGAAAAACATTCCAGAAGAATAAAGAAATAAATAACTCGCGAAATCCTCACTGAATACTTCGGCTGCAATTGCTCGGTGAAATCCATATCACACCTGACTTGGATAAAGTCTTCTAGAATTGGATCCTTTCACGCTGTTGATCTTTGACAAGAGATGAACGAAGGACTCACTGATGACCGTGACGGACGCAAAAAAAAACTAAATTTAGAGTGACGAAATGGTTTTGAACTGGTTTTCGTGCGTTTTCACTATTTTTTTGAAATGTGGAAAAAGTCTTTAGCATAAATAAAAAATCTCAAAAATGCCCTTGGGAATGAGATAAACTAGCTCAATCTTCATTAAATATCATATTTCGCAGTTCATTCACGTTTAGAATAAAAGCCACTAAGCACGAAGTTTGAACGAGATCATTGGGGATTCCTTCTTCGTTTCTGCATTAATTCTGGATTCTTTTATCAATGTTCGAAAAGGATCAAAGCAGAGCGCATCTCACACTGAATAATATCAACGATCGCAGATAATGAAGAGATTACATAATCTTTTCTAAAGAATGAAAATGTTATTTTATCCCACTCCAAATCTAATGATTTTACTCATTAGTTCGTCTTGATAAAGAGTGCTAAACTGTAAAATAACTGAATTTCACGTTTCTTCTATTAATGCTCAGTTGGTACTGATTACTTTATTAAGATTTTCGTTGTAAACGAAGAGAGTGGCAACGGTTACTAAATTTGCATCTAAAGAATTCCACTCGTGAACTATTCTATTAGCAATAAATGAATAGTTGATGAAGAAGAAATAATAGACAATTTCATAGGGTGACCACGAGTAAGGTTTAATACATTAGAAAAGTTGAAAAAATCACGAGGGTTCAGATCAATAAAATTATGGATTATTTTAAATACAACAGCGAGATCAATTCTACGTCTTCTCAGTTGGAGGGTGGGCAAATCCAGAATTGAGAGACGTCGAGTGTAATCGGCAGGTGGGAGACGAGAGCGTGAGAAAACGATTCTGGAATAGCGTGTAAGGACGGACTCGACTCTATTACACGTCGTCAAACAAGGAGCATTCCACTCTTCAGAACAATATTCGAGCAAGGGATGGACATATACACAGAAAAGGCGGGCCTATAACGATGGGCTACGGGATTTAAATGATCGATGGATATAGAGCAGCGAGCATTGGCATTATTTATAATATTGCCAACATGCTTGTTAAACTTTAGGTCATCACTATATGTTATCAAGAACCACTGTTCCTTCGACATGAAATATGCGCTCTAATTGAAAAATGGAAGCGCTCTTCCTGTCGTACTCCAGAGAATATAGATCTCTCATTCATTGCATATATTCATTCATAGAAAATAGCCATACCAATAGCTGAACCACTAGAAATAATCTTTCGTCATTCCTTTGAAACAGGGGTAATCCCCTCCCCCTGGCGTCACTCCATTGTTACCCCTGTCAAGAAATCACCACCATATTCGGACCCGCTAAACTATAGACCGATTTCTATAACCTCTTTCTTCTGTAGAATATTCGAGCGTTTATTGTGTAAATCTATAATAACTCATTGTGAATCGTTAGAAATATTCCCAGATGAACAATACGGTTTCAGACAGAAAAGATCGCGCGAAATGCAGATGTTAGAAGTACTGGAGCATTGGACTACTTCTATAAGTGAAGGAAAACCGGTTGATGTAATATATTTTGATTTTGCGAAAGCTTTTGATAGAGTATCTCATTCTAAACTACTAATGAAACTTGGTACTGTTGGATTGTCGGATAAGACTGTTAATTGGATATCCGCCTATTTAAGTAATCGATCCTTCCAGGTTAGAGTCCGTGAAAAGCTATCGCATTCACTTAGTGTTACAAGCGGTGTCCCACAGGGTTCCGTTTTGATACCACTTCTTTTCCTCATATATACCTCGGAAATTCCTTCCCTAGCCCAAGAAAACGGAGTTGTAGCTAGAATGTACGCAGATGATATACAAATTTATCGCTCTTTTGAAGCTGGTGATTCCCCGTTACATCTACAAACAGCAATTGATACCATTGTAAAATGGTCAGATGAATGGCAACTTCCACTCGCTGCACATAAATGTAATTCGCTGCACCTAGGTAGATCTAACCCTATGCGAAAATACATTATCGGAACAGCATCCCTAGAACAGAGGGATTTGGTTAAGGATCTTGGCTTCCTCATTCAGAAGACCCTAACTTTCTCTACCCACAGCAGGCAAACAGCTGCAAAAGCGAAAACTGCATGCCACATAATCCTAAGAGCTCTGCGCACCAAAAATGCAACCACCCTAGTAAAAACTTATTCAATATATATAAGGCCCATACTTGAAAGTGCATCTACAGTTTTTAATCCATACCAAAAAGGTGACAAAAAGATCTTAGAACGAGTACAGAATTATTTCACTAGACGAGTATTCAAGCGCTGTTTTAATGCAGCGTGGGATTCAATGCCGAAAGTTTCAATTAGGAATAAACAACTAAATTTAGATACTCTTGAAAAGCGTAGAGAAGAAATAGATATCAAAGCTGCAATGAAATTTATCAGAGGAAAATATAGGATCTCAAATATGAAACCTCACTACTTTCGCCCTTATATAACACATGGTCTCTTATATGGTCTCAATTTCAACAACCCAGGCTCACGATTTCATTACAGGCATATTGACCGTATAAAATACACTTGTTTATTTGGTACGAGAGTAGCCAACCACTCCCACAAGAGACTTTCTTGTTTTGCATGGTTCAGAAACTATGCCGATCTCATAGCTTCTTTCCAAGAGCGGCAAGGCTCCTAGTGCAACCGAAAAACCGGATTACTTTTACTTTCCCTGAGTTAAATTGACCTTTTTCAACCTTCACGTATAATAGCTTTGTCATATGTCCATCATCAATTATTCTATAATTTTATTTATTTATCTCTTCTGTACCGTGTTTTCTTGTAAAACGCATAAATATTATTATTATTATTATTATAGAACAGCGGATTTTCATAAGATCAAAGATCAAAATATCAATACAAATATGCATTGAATGATTGAAATACGAAAGTCGATTGATCGCATTCATCCACTCACTATATCACTATGTCTACTCATTCATTCCACCTCAGATTCTTCCTTCATTCATATGATCTTTGATCTTTGATCTTTGATCTCTTTATGATATCAACTGGCACATTCATTCTATACACTACTGTTAGTCACTTTATTTGCTAATAAACGAGTAGATAAATGGTTGCAACTAAATGACAGATTGGTCTGGTCGTGTTGAGGTCTCATACAATTGGTTCACTTCTATCTTGAACAATTCTTCATGCATTCCTTTGGTCTAACTGTCTGCTTTTCCGTACTTTACTCTCGGTTTTGACAAACTCCTTTTTCCTAACTCTGCTTTTTCCGTACTCTCTCGCTTTTGACTAACTCCTTTTTCCTAACTCTCTTCTTTTCCCATGCTCTCTCACTTTTCTCTAACTCTACTTTTGTCCGAATCTCTCCTTTTGTATATGGAATGGTATTTATGATATCAACTGGCACATTCAGTCTGTACACTACTGTTAGTCACTTGATTAGCTAATAAACGAGTAGATAGATGGTCGCAACTAAATTTCTGATTACTCTCGACATGATGAGGTCTCGTACAAGACGTCACTTCTACCTTGAATAATTCTTCATTCATTCCTTTGGTCAAACTCTCGTCTTTTTCCATACTCCATCGCTTTTCACTAACGAAAGGTCGAACATGTCCCCACTGGGAAGACGTCCGTAGAGAATCTTATATTCACTACACGGTAGAGATGATAGAGTAGGTTAAATGATCTATTCCTTTTCAATAAACCTTCTTTTGTCCGACTCTTTTCTTTTTCCATCCTCTCTCACTTTTCACTAACTCTTCTTTCGACCAACTCTTTCGTTTTGTGATATGAAAAGCCGAGTTTTAAAAGATCAAAGATCAAAAAATCAATACAAATATGCATTGAATGACTGAAATACGAAAGTCGATTGATCGCATTCATCCACTCACTATATCACTATGTCAACTCATTTATTCCACATCAGATTCTTCCTTCATTCATATGATCTTTGATCTTTGATCTTTGATCCCTTTATGTTATTAGCTGGCACATTCTGTCTATACAGTAACTTTAGTCACTTGATTTGCAAATAAACTAGTAGATAGATGGCTTCTAGGAAGGGATCATTTTGCGCTGTTCATCTTGATTCGGTGAGAGAAGAGATCAACTAGAGATGGATCGATCACGACCGATACGGACGAAAAGAACACTGAATTTAGCGTTACGAAAATGGTTTTCACTAGCTCCTTTGGTTTAACTCTCTCATTTTTCCAAAACTCGCTTTTCACTAACACCTTTTGTCTAACTCTCTTCTATTTCCACACTCTTTCACTTTTCACTAACACCTTTTGTCTAACTCTCTTATATTTCCACTCTCTCACTTTTCACTAACACCTTTTGTCTAACTCTCTTCTATTTCCACTCTCTCACTTTTCACTAACACCTTTTGTCTAACTCTCTTCTATTTCCACTCTCTCACTTTTCACTAACACCTTTTGTCTAACTCTCTTCTATTTCCACTCTCTCACTTTTCACTAACACCTTTTGTCTAACTCTCTTCTATTTCCACTCTCTCACTTTTCACTAACACCTTTTGTCTAACTCTCTTCTATTTCCACTCTCTCACTTTTCACTAACACCTTTTGTCTAACTCTCTTCTATTTCCACACTCTCACTTTTCACTAACACCTTTTGTCTAACTCTCTTCTATTTCCACACTCTCACTTTTCACTAACACCTTTTGTCTAACTCTCTTCTATTTCCACACTCTCACTTTTCACTAACACCTTTTGTCTAACTCTCTTCTATTTCCACACTCTCACTTTTCACTAACGAAAGGTTAAACATCTCCCACTGGCAAGACGCCCGTAAAGAATCTTATATTCAATGCACGGTAGAGATTATTGTAGTAGTTTAAATGAGCGACTCCTTTTCAGTAACAATTATTTTGCCCGACTCTTTTTTATCTTCTCTCTTCACTTTTCACTAACACCTTTTGTCTAACTCTCTTCTATTTCCACACTCTCACTTTTCACTAACACCTTTTGTATAACTCTCTTCTATTTCCACTCTCTCACTTTTCACTAACACCTTTTGTCTAACTCTCTTCTATTTCCACTCTCTCACTTTTCACTAACACCTTTTGTCTAACTCTCTTCTATTTCCACACTCTCACTTTTCACTAACACCTTTTGTATAACTCTCTTCTATTTCCACTCTCTCACTTTTCACTAACACCTTTTGTCTAACTCTCTTCTATTTCCACTCTCTCACTTTTCACTAACACCTTTTGTCTAACTCTCTTCTATTTCCACACTCTCACTTTTCACTAACACCTTTTGTCTAACTCTCTTCTATTTCCACACTCTCACTTTTCACTAACACCTTTTGTCTAACTCTCTTCTATTTCCACTCTCTCACTTTTCACTAACACCTTTTGTCTAACTCTCTTCTATTTCCACTCTCTCACTTTTCACTAACACCTTTTGTCTAACTCTCTTCTATTTCCACTCTCTCACTTTTCACTAACACCTTTTGTCTAACTCTCTTCTATTTCCACACTCTCACTTTTCACTAACACCTTTTGTCTAACTCTCTTCTATTTCCACACTCTCACTTTTCACTAACACCTTTTGTCTAACTCTCTTCTATTTCCACTCTCTCACTTTTCACTAACACCTTTTGTCTAACTCTCTTCTATTTCCACACTCTCACTTTTCACTAACACCTTTTGTCTAACTCTCTTCTATTTCCACACTCTCACTTTTCACTAACACCTTTTGTCTAACTCTCTTCTATTTCCACACTCTCACTTTTCACTAACACCTTTTGTCTAACTCTCTTCTATTTCCACACTCTCACTTTTCACTAACACCTTTTGTCTAACTCTCTTCTATTTCCACTCTCTCACTTTTCACTAACACCTTTTGTCTAACTCTCTTCTATTTCCACTCTCTCACTTTTCACTAACACCTTTTGTCTAACTCTCTTCTATTTCCACTCTCTCACTTTTCACTAACACCTTTTGTCTAACTCTCTTCTATTTCCACACTCTCACTTTTCACTAACACCTTTTGTCTAACTCTCTTCTATTTCCACACTCTCACTTTTCACTAACACCTTTTGTCTAACTCTCTTCTATTTCCACACTCTCACTTTTCACTAACACCTTTTGTCTAACTCTCTTCTATTTCCACACTCTCACTTTTCACTAACACCTTTTGTCTAACTCTCTTCTATTTCCACACTCTCACTTTTCACTAACACCTTTTGTCTAACTCTCTTCTATTTCCACACTCTCACTTTTCACTAACACCTTTTGTCTAACTCTCTTCTATTTCCACACTCTCACTTTTCACTAACACCTTTTGTCTAACTCTCTTCTATTTCCACTCTCTCACTTTTCACTAACACCTTTTGTCTAACTCTCTTCTATTTCCACTCTCTCACTTTTCACTAACACCTTTTGTCTAACTCTCTTCTATTTCCACTCTCTCACTTTTCACTAACACCTTTTGTCTAACTCTCTTCTATTTCCACACTCTCACTTTTCACTAACACCTTTTGTCTAACTCTCTTCTATTTCCACACTCTCACTTTTCACTAACACCTTTTGTCTAACTCTCTTCTATTTCCACACTCTCACTTTTCACTAACACCTTTTGTCTAACTCTCTTCTATTTCCACACTCTCACTTTTCACTAACACCTTTTGTCTAACTCTCTTCTATTTCCACTCTCTCTCTTTTCACTAACACCTTTTGTCTAACTCTCTTCTATTTCCACTCTCTCACTTTTCACTAACGAAAGGTTAAACATCTCCCACTGGCAAGACGCCCGTAAAGAATCTTATATTCAATGCACGGTAGAGATTATTGTAGTAGTTTAAATGAGCGACTCCTTTTCAGTAACAATTCTTTTGCCCGACCCTTTTTTATCTTCTCTCTTCACTTTTCACTAACACCTTTTGTCTAACTCTCTTCTATTTCCACTCTCTCACTTTTCACTAACACCTTTTGTCTAACTCTCTTCTATTTCCACACTCTCACTTTTCACTAACACCTTTTGTCTAACTCTCTTCTATTTCCATACTCTCACTTTTCACTAACACCTTTTGTCTAACTCTCTTCTATTTCCACACTCTCACTTTTCACTAACGAAAGGTTAAACATCTCCCACTGGCAAGACGCCCGTAAAGAATCTTAAATTCAATGCACGGTAGAGATTATTGTAGTAGTTTAAATGAGCGACTCCTTTTCAGTAACAATTCTTTTGCCCGACCCTTTTTTATCTTCTCTCTTCACTTTTCACTAACACCTTTTGTCTAACTCTCTTCTATTTCCACTCTCTCACTTTTCACTAACACCTTTTGTCTAACTCTCTTCTATTTCCACACTCTCACTTTTCACTAACACCTTTTGTCTAACTCTCTTCTATTTCCACTCTCTCACTTTTCACTAACACCTTTTGTCTAACTCTCTTCTATTTCCACTCTCTCACTTTTCACTAACACCTTTTGTCTAACTCTCTTCTATTTCCACACTCTCACTTTTCACTAACACCTTTTGTCTAACTCTCTTCTATTTCCACTCTCTCACTTTTCACTAACACCTTTTGTCTAACTCTCTTCTATTTCCACACTCTCACTTTTCACTAACACCTTTTGTCTAACTCTCTTCTATTTCCACACTCTCACTTTTCACTAACGAAAGGTTAAACATCTCCCACTGGCAAGACGCCCGTAAAGAATCTTATATTCAATGCACGGTAGAGATTATTGTAGTAGTTTAAATGAGCGACTCCTTTTCAGTAACAATTCTTTTGCCCGACTCTTTTTTATCTTCTCTCTTCACTTTTCACTAACACCTTTTGTCTAACTCTCTTCCATTTCCACTCTCTCACTTTTCACTAACACCTTTTGTCTAACTCTCTTCTATTTCCACACTCTCACTTTTCACTAACGAAAGGTTAAACATCTCCCACTGGCAAGACGCCCGTAAAGAATCTTATATTCAATGCACGGTAGAGATTATTACATACCTTACTTAGAGAGCTAAGCATTTTGCTTTACTGGACAGTTAGGGTCCTCATTTTTTGATAACTTGTGCGCGACTGTGATACAAGGCGATTACGCAACTAAAAAACCGGGGTCATTTATCAAAATTCTGAGAAAATCACACGTTTATATGTTGGTGTGTACACCTTATCGTGAACTGACTTTATTTTTCAAACTTGCGTTATAAATTCCGAGCTTGGTACTATCTTGGGCAACTCGACGAGACAAATTTTTCTAGACCAATTCCAGCTACCGTAACCCATCTACCGTAGTACTACGTTAACGCAAATTGACTTTATTTTTCAAACTTGCGATTTAAATTCCGTGCTTGCTCCATCCTTGTGCAAAACGACATGAGAATTTTTTCTAGGCCATTTTCAGCTACCGTAACCCATCTACCGTAGTAATACGTTAACGCAAACTGACTTTATTTTTCAAACTTGCGATATAAATTCCGTGTTTGCTCCATCCTTGTGTAAAACGGCATGACAAATTTTTTTTGAACATTTTCAGCTATCGTAACCCATCTACCGTAGCACTACGTTAACGCAAACTGACTTTATTTTTCAAACTTCTGATAAAAATTCCGTGCTTAGTCCATCCTTGTGCAACTCGACGAGACAAATTTTTCTAGACCATTTTCAGCTACCGTAAGACATCTACCGTAGTACTACGTTAACGCAAACTGACTTTATTTTTCAAACTTGCGATATAAATTCCGTGCTTGCTCCATCCTTGTGTAAAACGACACGACAATTTTTTCTAGACCATTTTCAGCTACCGTAACCCACATACCGTACCCCTACCGTACCAAATTCGATTAAAACGGCCAAAAAGCATTGGGCTAACGTAATTGAGATGGATCGGAGCACGATTAAGATAAATATGCGCAAAACTCTCTGAGGCGCGAACGTAGTTCGCGCTAGTTGTAGTAGTTTAAATGAGCGACTCCTTTTCAGTAACAATTCTTTTGCCCGACCCTTTTTTATCTTCTCTCTTCACTTTTCACTAACACCTTTTGTCTAACTCTCTTCTATTTCCACTCTCTCACTTTTCACTAACACCTTTTGTCTAACTCTCTTCTATTTCCACACTCTCACTTTTCACTAACACCTTTTGTCTAACTCTCTTCTATTTCCACTCTCTCACTTTTCACTAACACCTTTTGTCTAACTCTCTTCTATTTCCACACTCTCACTTTTCACTAACACCTTTTGTCTAACTCTCTTCTATTTCCACACTCTCACTTTTCACTAACACCTTTTGTCTAACTCTCTTCTATTTCCACACTCTCACTTTTCACTTACGAAAGGTTAAACATCTCCCACTGGCAAGACGCCCGTAAAGAATCTTATATTCAATGCACGGTAGAGATTATTGTAGTAGTTTAAATGAGCGACTCCTTTTCAGTAACAATTCTTTTGCCCGACCCTTTTTTATCTTCTCTCTTCACTTTTCACTAACACCTTTTGTCTAACTCTCTTCTATTTCCACTCTCTCACTTTTCACTAACACCTTTTGTCTAACTCTCTTCTATTTCCACACTCTCACTTTTCACTAACACCTTTTGTCTAACTCTCTTCTATTTCCACACTCTCACTTTTCACTTACGAAAGGTTAAACATCTCCCACTGGCAAGACGCCCGTAAAGAATCTTATATTCAATGCACGGTAGAGATTATTGTAGTAGTTTAAATGAGCGACTCCTTTTCAGTAACAATTCTTTTGCCCGACTCTTTTTTATCTTCTCTCTTCACTTTTCACTAACACCTTTTGTCTAACTCTCTTCAATTTCCACACTCTCACTTTTCACTAAAACCTTTTGTCTAACTCTCTTCTATTTCCACACTCTCACTTTTCACTTACGAAAGGTTAAACATCTCCCACTGGCAAGACGCCCGTAAAGAATCTTATATTCAATGCACGGTAGAGATTATTGTAGTAGTTTAAATGAGCGACTCCTTTTCAGTAACAATTCTTTTGCCCGACTCTTTTTTATCTTCTCTCTTCACTTTTCACTAACACCTTTTGTCTAACTCTCTTCAATTTCCACACTCTCACTTTTCACTAAAACCTTTTGTCTAACTCTCTTCTATTTCCACTCTCTCACTTTTCACTAACACCTTTTGTCTAACTCTCTTCTATTTCCACTCTCTCACTTTTCACTAACACCTTTTGTCTAACTCTCTTCTATTTCCACACTCTCACTTTTCACTAACACCTTTTGTCTAACTCTCTTCTATTTCCACACTCTCACTTTTCACTAACACCTTTTGTCTAACTCTCTTCTATTTCCACTCTCTCACTTTTCACTAACACCTTTTGTCTAACTCTCTTCTATTTCCACACTCTCACTTTTCACTAACACCTTTTGTCTAACTCTCTTCTATTTCCACACTCTCACTTTTCACTAACACCTTTTGTCTAACTCTCTTCTATTTCCACACTCTCACTTTTCACTAACACCTTTTGTCTAACTCTCTTCTATTTCCACACTCTCACTTTTCACTAACACCTTTTGTCTAACTCTCTTCTATTTCCACACTCTCACTTTTCACTAACACCTTTTGTCTAACTCTCTTCTATTTCCACTCTCTCACTTTTCACTAACACCTTTTGTCTAACTCTCTTCTATTTCCACTCTCTCACTTTTCACTAACACCTTTTGTCTAACTCTCTTCTATTTCCACTCTCTCACTTTTCACTAACACCTTTTGTCTAACTCTCTTCTATTTCCACACTCTCACTTTTCACTAACACCTTTTGTCTAACTCTCTTCTATTTCCACACTCTCACTTTTCACTAACACCTTTTGTCTAACTCTCTTCTATTTCCACACTCTCACTTTTCACTAACACCTTTTGTCTAACTCTCTTCTATTTCCACACTCTCACTTTTCACTAACACCTTTTGTCTAACTCTCTTCTATTTCCACTCTCTCTCTTTTCACTAACACCTTTTGTCTAACTCTCTTCTATTTCCACTCTCTCACTTTTCACTAACACCTTTTGTCTAACTCTCTTCTATTTCCACACTCTCACTTTTCACTAACACCTTTTGTCTAACTCTCTTCTATTTCCACACTCTCACTTTTCACTAACACCTTTTGTCTAACTCTCTTCTATTTCCACACTCTCACTTTTCACTAACACCTTTTGTCTAACTCTCTTCTATTTCCACTCTCTCACTTTTCACTAACACCTTTTGTCTAACTCTCTTCTATTTCCACACTCTCACTTTTCACTAACACCTTTTGTCTAACTCTCTTCTATTTCCACACTCTCACTTTTCACTAACACCTTTTGTCTAACTCTCTTCTATTTCCACTCTCTCACTTTTCACTAACACCTTTTGTCTAACTCTCTTCTATTTCCACACTCTCACTTTTCACTAACACCTTTTGTCTAACTCTCTTCTATTTCCACACTCTCACTTTTCACTAACACCTTTTGTCTAACTCTCTTCTATTTCCACACTCTCACTTTTCACTAACACCTTTTGTCTAACTCTCTTCTATTTCCACACTCTCACTTTTCACTAACACCTTTTGTCTAACTCTCTTCTATTTCCACACTCTCACTTTTCACTAACACCTTTTGTCTAACTCTCTTCTATTTCCACTCTCTCACTTTTCACTAACACCTTTTGTCTAACTCTCTTCTATTTCCACTCTCTCACTTTTCACTAACACCTTTTGTCTAACTCTCTTCTATTTCCACTCTCTCACTTTTCACTAACACCTTTTGTCTAACTCTCTTCTATTTCCACACTCTCACTTTTCACTAACACCTTTTGTCTAACTCTCTTCTATTTCCACACTCTCACTTTTCACTAACACCTTTTGTCTAACTCTCTTCTATTTCCACACTCTCACTTTTCACTAACACCTTTTGTCTAACTCTCTTCTATTTCCACTCTCTCTCTTTTCACTAACACCTTTTGTCTAACTCTCTTCTATTTCCACTCTCTCACTTTTCACTAACACCTTTTGTCTAACTCTCTTCTATTTCCACACTCTCACTTTTCACTAACACCTTTTGTCTAACTCTCTTCTATTTCCACACTCTCACTTTTCACTAACACCTTTTGTCTAACTCTCTTCTATTTCCACACTCTCACTTTTCACTAACACCTTTTGTCTAACTCTCTTCTATTTCCACTCTCTCTCTTTTCACTAACACCTTTTGTCTAACTCTCTTCTATTTCCACTCTCTCACTTTTCACTAACACCTTTTGTCTAACTCTCTTCTATTTCCACACTCTCACTTTTCACTAACACCTTTTGTCTAACTCTCTTCTATTTCCACTCTCTCACTTTTCACTAACACCTTTTGTCTAACTCTCTTCTATTTCCACTCTCTCACTTTTCACTAACACCTTTTGTCTAACTCTCTTCTATTTCCACTCTCTCACTTTTCACTAACACCTTTTGTCTAACTCTCTTCTATTTCCACACTCTCACTTTTCACTAACACCTTTTGTCTAACTCTCTTCTATTTCCACACTCTCACTTTTCACTAACGAAAGGTTAAACATCTCCCACTGGCAAGACGCCCGTAAAGAATCTTATATTCAATGCACGGTAGAGATTATTGTAGTAGTTTAAATGAGCGACTCCATTTCAGTAACAATTCTTTTGCCCGACCCTTTTTTATCTTCTCTCTTCACTTTTCACTAACACCTTTTGTCTAACTCTCTTCTATTTCCACACTCTCACTTTTCACTAACACCTTTTGTCTAACTCTCTTCTATTTCCACACTCTCACTTTTCACTAACGAAAGGTTAAACATCTCCCACTGGCAAGACGTCCGTAAAGAATCTTATATTCAATGCACGGTAGAGATTATTGTAGTAGTTTAAATGAGCGACTCCTTTTCAGTAACAATTCTTTTGCCCGACTCTTTTTTATCTTCTCTCTTCACTTTTCACTAACACCTTTTGTCTAACTCTCTTCTATTTCCACACTCTCACTTTTCACTAACACCTTTTGTCTAACTCTCTTCTATTTCCACACTCTCACTTTTCACTAACGAAAGGTTAAACATCTCCCACTGGCAAGACGTCCGTAAAGAATCTTATATTCAATGCACGGTAGAGATTATTGTAGTAGTTTAAATGAGCGACTCCTTTTCAGTAACAATTCTTTTGCCCGACCCTTTTTTATCTTCTCTCTTCACTTTTCACTAACACCTTTTGTCTAACTTTCTTCTATTTCCACTCTCTCACTTTTCACTAACACCTTTTGTCTAACTCTCTTCTATTTCCACACTCTCACTTTTCACTAACACCTTTTGTCTAACTCTCTTCTATTTCCACACTCTCACTTTTCACTAACACCTTTTGTCTAACTCTCTTCTATTTCCACACTCTCACTTTTCACTTACGAAAGGTTAAACATCTCCCACTGGCAAGACGCCCGTAAAGAATCTTATATTCAATGCACGGTAGAGATTATTGTAGTAGTTTAAATGAGCGACTCCTTTTCAGTAACAATTCTTTTGCCCGACTCTTTTTTATCTTCTCTCTTCACTTTTCACTAACACCTTTTGTCTAACTCTCTTCAATTTCCACACTCTCACTTTTCACTAAAACCTTTTGTCTAACTCTCTTCTATTTCCACTCTCTCACTTTTCACTAACACCTTTTGTCTAACTCTCTTCTATTTCCACTCTCTCACTTTTCACTAACACCTTTTGTCTAACTCTCTTCTATTTCCACACTCTCACTTTTCACTAACACCTTTTGTCTAACTCTCTTCTATTTCCACACTCTCACTTTTCACTAACACCTTTTGTCTAACTCTCTTCTATTTCCACACTCTCACTTTTCACTTACGAAAGGTTAAACATCTCCCACTGGCAAGACGCCCGTAAAGAATCTTATATTCATTGCACGGTAGAGATTATTGTAGTAGTTTAAATGAGCGACTCCTTTTCAGTAACAATTCTTTTGCCCGACTCTTTTTTATCTTCTCTCTTCACTTTTCACTAACACCTTTTGTCTAACTCTCTTCCATTTCCACTCTCTCACTTTTCACTAACACCTTTTGTCTAACTCTCTTCTATTTCCACACTCTCACTTTTCACTTACGAAAGGTTAAACATCTCCCACTGGCAAGACGCCCGTAAAGAATCTTATATTCAATGCACGGTAGAGATTATTGTAGTAGTTTAAATGAGCGACTCCTTTTCAGTAACAATTCTTTTGCCCGACTCTTTTTTATCTTCTCTCTTCACTTTTCACTAACACCTTTTGTCTAACTCTCTTCTATTTCCACACTCTCACTTTTCACTAACACCTTTTGTCTAACTCTCTTCTATTTCCACACTCTCACTTTTCACTAACACCTTTTGTCTAACTCTCTTCTATTTCCACACTCTCACTTTTCACTAACGAAAGGTTAAACATCTCCCACTGGCAAGACGCCCGTAAAGAATCTTATATTCAATGCACGGTAGAGATTATTGTAGTAGTTTAAATGAGCGACTCCTTTTCAGTAACAATTCTTTTGCCCGACTCTTTTTTATCTTCTCTCTTCACTTTTCACTAACACCTTTTGTCTAACTCTCTTCTATTTCCACACTCTCACTTTTCACTAACACCTTTTGTCTAACTCTCTTCTATTTCCACACTCTCACTTTTCACTAACACCTTTTGTCTAACTCTCTTCTATTTCCACACTCTCACTTTTCACTAACACCTTTTGTCTAACTCTCTTCTATTTCCACACTCTCACTTTTCACTAACACCTTTTGTCTAACTCTCTTCTATTTCCACACTCTCACTTTTCACTAACACCTTTTGTCTAACTCTCTTCTATTTCCACACTCTCACTTTTCACTAACACCTTTTGTCTAACTCTCTTCTATTTCCACACTCTCACTTTTCACTAACACCTTTTGTCTAACTCTCTTCTATTTCCACACTCTCACTTTTCACTAACACCTTTTGTCTAACTCTCTTCTATTTCCACACTCTCACTTTTCACTAACACCTTTTGTCTAACTCTCTTCTATTTCCACTCTCTCACTTTTCACTAACACCTTTTGTCTAACTCTCTTCTATTTCCACACTCTCACTTTTCACTAACACCTTTTGTCTAACTCTCTTCTATTTCCACACTCTCACTTTTCACTAACGAAAGGTTAAACATCTCCCACTGGCAAGACGCCCGTAAAGAATCTTATATTCAATGCACGGTAGAGATTATTGTAGTAGTTTAAATGAGCGACTCCTTTTCAGTAACAATTCTTTTGCCCGACTCTTTTTTATCTTCTCTCTTCACTTTTCACTAACACCTTTTGTCTAACTCTCTTCTATTTCCACTCTCTCACTTTTCACTAACACCTTTTGTCTAACTCTCTTCTATTTCCACACTCTCACTTTTCACTAACACCTTTTGTCTAACTCTCTTCTATTTCCACACTCTCACTTTTCACTAACGAAAGGTTAAACATCTCCCACTGGCAAGACGCCCGTAAAGAATCTTATATTCAATGCACGGTAGAGATTATTGTAGTAGTTTAAATGAGCGACTCCTTTTCAGTAACAATTCTTTTGCCCGACTCTTTTTTATCTTCTCTCTTCACTTTTCACTAACACCTTTTGTCTAACTCTCTTCCATTTCCACTCTCTCACTTTTCACTAACACCTTTTGTCTAACTCTCTTCTATTTCCACACTCTCACTTTTCACTAACGAAAGGTTAAACATCTCCCACTGGCAAGACGCCCGTAAAGAATCTTATATTCAATGCACGGTAGAGATTATTGTAGTAGTTTAAATGAGCGACTCCTTTTCAGTAACAATTCTTTTGCCCGACTCTTTTTTATCTTCTCTCTTCACTTTTCACTAACACCTTTTGTCTAACTCTCTTCCATTTCCACTCTCTCACTTTTCACTAACACCTTTTGTCTAACTCTCTTCTATTTCCACACTCTCACTTTTCACTAACGAAAGGTTAAACATCTCCCACTGGCAAGACGCCCGTAAAGAATCTTATATTCAATGCACGGTAGAGATTATTGTAGTAGTTTAAATGAGCGACTCCTTTTCAGTAACAATTCTTTTGCCCGACCCTTTTTTATCTTCTCTCTTCACTTTTCACTAACACCTTTTGTCTAACTCTCTTCTATTTCCACTCTCTCACTTTTCACTAACACCTTTTGTCTAACTCTCTTCTATTTCCACACTCTCACTTTTCACTAACACCTTTTGTCTAACTCTCTTCTATTTCCACTCTCTCACTTTTCACTAACACCTTTTGTCTAACTCTCTTCTATTTCCACATTCTCACTTTTCACTAACACCTTTTGTCTAACTCTCTTCTATTTCCACACTCTCACTTTTCACTAACACCTTTTGTCTAACTCTCTTCTATTTCCACACTCTCACTTTTCACTTACGAAAGGTTAAACATCTCCCACTTGCAAGACGCCCGTAAAGAATCTTATATTCAATGCACGGTAGAGATTATTGTAGTAGTTTAAATGAGCGACTCCTTTTCAGTAACAATTCTTTTGCCCGACTCTTTTTTATCTTCTCTCTTCACTTTTCACTAACACCTTTTGTCTAACTCTCTTCTATTTCCACACTCTCACTTTTCACTAACACCTTTTGTCTAACTCTCTTCTATTTCCACACTCTCACTTTTCACTAACGAAAGGTTAAACATCTCCCACTGGCAAGACGCCCGTAAAGAATCTTATATTCAATGCACGGTAGAGATTATTGTAGTAGTTTAAATGAGCGACTCCTTTTCAGTAACAATTCTTTTGCCCGACTCTTTTTTATCTTCTCTCTTCACTTTTCACTAACACCTTTTGTCTAACTCTCTTCTATTTCCACACTCTCACTTTTCACTAACACCTTTTGTCTAACTCTCTTCTATTTCCACACTCTCACTTTTCACTAACGAAAGGTTAAACATCTCCCACTGGCAAGACGCCCGTAAAGAATCTTATATTCAATGCACGGTAGAGATTATTGTAGTAGTTTAAATGAGCGACTCCTTTTCAGTAACAATTCTTTTGCCCGACCCTTTTTTATCTTCTCTCTTCACTTTTCACTAACACCTTTTGTCTAACTCTCTTCTATTTCCACTCTCTCACTTTTCACTAACACCTTTTGTCTAACTCTCTTCTATTTCCACACTCTCACTTTTCACTAACACCTTTTGTCTAACTCTCTTCTATTTCCACTCTCTCACTTTTCACTAACACCTTTTGTCTAACTCTCTTCTATTTCCACTCTCTCACTTTTCACTAACACCTTTTGTCTAACTCTCTTCTATTTCCACACTCTCACTTTTCACTAACACCTTTTGTCTAACTCTCTTCTATTTCCACTCTCTCACTTTTCACTAACACCTTTTGTCTAACTCTCTTCTATTTCCACACTCTCACTTTTCACTAACACCTTTTGTCTAACTCTCTTCTATTTCCACACTCTCACTTTTCACTAACGAAAGGTTAAACATCTCCCACTGGCAAGACGCCCGTAAAGAATCTTATATTCAATGCACGGTAGAGATTATTGTAGTAGTTTAAATGAGCGACTCCTTTTCAGTAACAATTCTTTTGCCCGACTCTTTTTTATCTTCTCTCTTCACTTTTCACTAACACCTTTTGTCTAACTCTCTTCCATTTCCACTCTCTCACTTTTCACTAACACCTTTTGTCTAACTCTCTTCTATTTCCACACTCTCACTTTTCACTAACGAAAGGTTAAACATCTCCCACTGGCAAGACGCCCGTAAAGAATCTTATATTCAATGCACGGTAGAGATTATTGTAGTAGTTTAAATGAGCGACTCCTTTTCAGTAACAATTCTTTTGCCCGACCCTTTTTTATCTTCTCTCTTCACTTTTCACTAACACCTTTTGTCTAACTCTCTTCTATTTCCACACTCTCACTTTTCACTAACACCTTTTGTCTAACTCTCTTCTATTTCCACTCTCTCACTTTTCACTAACACCTTTTGTCTAACTCTCTTCTATTTCCACTCTCTCACTTTTCACTAACACCTTTTGTCTAACTCTCTTCTATTTCCACACTCTCACTTTTCACTAACACCTTTTGTCTAACTCTCTTCTATTTCCACACTCTCACTTTTCACTAACACCTTTTGTCTAACTCTCTTCTATTTCCACACTCTCACTTTTCACTAACACCTTTTGTCTAACTCTCTTCTATTTCCACACTCTCACTTTTCACTAACACCTTTTGTCTAACTCTCTTCTATTTCCACACTCTCACTTTTCACTAACACCTTTTGTCTAACTCTCTTCTATTTCCACACTCTCACTTTTCACTTACGAAAGGTTAAACATCTCCCACTGGCAAGACGCCCGTAAAGAATCTTATATTCAATGCACGGTAGAGATTATTGTAGTAGTTTAAATGAGCGACTCCTTTTCAGTAACAATTCTTTTGCCCGACCCTTTTTTATCTTCTCTCTTCACTTTTCACTAACACCTTTTGTCTAACTCTCTTCTATTTCCACTCTCTCACTTTTCACTAACACCTTTTGTCTAACTCTCTTCTATTTCCACACTCTCACTTTTCACTAACACCTTTTGTCTAACTCTCTTCTATTTCCACTCTCTCACTTTTCACTAACACCTTTTGTCTAACTCTCTTCTATTTCCACACTCTCACTTTTCACTAACACCTTTTGTCTAACTCTCTTCTATTTCCACACTCTCACTTTTCACTAACACCTTTTGTCTAACTCTCTTCTATTTCCACACTCTCACTTTTCACTAACACCTTTTGTCTAACTCTCTTCTATTTCCACACTCTCACTTTTCACTAACGAAAGGTTAAACATCTCCCACTGGCAAGACGCCCGTAAAGAATCTTATATTCAATGCACGGTAGAGATTATTGTAGTAGTTTAAATGAGCGACTCCTTTTCAGTAACAATTCTTTTGCCCGACTCTTTTTTATCTTCTCTCTTCACTTTTCACTAACACCTTTTGTCTAACTCTCTTCAATTTCCACACTCTCACTTTTCACTAAAACCTTTTGTCTAACTCTCTTCTATTTCCACACTCTCACTTTTCACTAACACCTTTTGTCTAACTCTCTTCTATTTCCACACTCTCACTTTTCACTTACGAAAGGTTAAACATCTCCCACTGGCAAGACGCCCGTAAAGAATCTTATATTCAATGCACGGTAGAGATTATTGTAGTAGTTTAAATGAGCGACTCCTTTTCAGTAACAATTCTTTTGCCCGACTCTTTTTTATCTTCTCTCTTCACTTTTCACTAACACCTTTTGTATAACTCTCTTCTATTTCCACACTCTCACTTTTCACTAAAACCTTTTGTCTAACTCTCTTCTATTTCCACTCTCTCACTTTTCACTAACACCTTTTGTCTAACTCTCTTCTATTTCCACTCTCTCACTTTTCACTAACACCTTTTGTCTAACTCTCTTCTATTTCCACACTCTCACTTTTCACTAACACCTTTTGTCTAACTCTCTTCTATTTCCACACTCTCACTTTTCACTAACACCTTTTGTCTAACTCTCTTCTATTTCCACTCTCTCACTTTTCACTAACACCTTTTGTCTAACTCTCTTCTATTTCCACACTCTCACTTTTCACTAACACCTTTTGTCTAACTCTCTTCTATTTCCACACTCTCACTTTTCACTAACACCTTTTGTCTAACTCTCTTCTATTTCCACACTCTCACTTTTCACTTACGAAAGGTTAAACATCTCCCACTGGCAAGACGCCCGTAAAGAATCTTATATTCAATGCACGGTAGAGATTATTGTAGTAGTTTAAATGAGCGACTCCTTTTCAGTAACAATTCTTTTGCCCGACTCTTTTTTATCTTCTCTCTTCACTTTTCACTAACACCTTTTGTCTAACTCTCTTCTATTTCCACACTCTCACTTTTCACTAACACCTTTTGTCTAACTCTCTTCTATTTCCACACTCTCACTTTTCACTAACACCTTTTGTCTAACTCTCTTCTATTTCCACACTCTCACTTTTCACTAACGAAAGGTTAAACATCTCCCACTGGCAAGACGCCCGTAAAGAATCTTATATTCAATGCACGGTAGAGATTATTGTAGTAGTTTAAATGAGCGACTCCTTTTCAGTAACAATTCTTTTGCCCGACTCTTTTTTATCTTCTCTCTTCACTTTTCACTAACACCTTTTGTCTAACTCTCTTCTATTTCCACACTCTCACTTTTCACTAACACCTTTTGTCTAACTCTCTTCTATTTCCACACTCTCACTTTTCACTAACACCTTTTGTCTAACTCTCTTCTATTTCCACACTCTCACTTTTCACTAACGAAAGGTTAAACATCTCCCACTGGCAAGACGCCCGTAAAGAATCTTATATTCAATGCACGGTAGAGATTATTGTAGTAGTTTAAATGAGCGACTCCTTTTCAGTAACAATTCTTTTGCCCGACTCTTTTTTATCTTCTCTCTTCACTTTTCACTAACACCTTTTGTCTAACTCTCTTCTATTTCCACACTCTCACTTTTCACTAACACCTTTTGTCTAACTCTCTTCTATTTCCACACTCTCACTTTTCACTAACACCTTTTGTCTAACTCTCTTCTATTTCCACACTCTCACTTTTCACTAACGAAAGGTTAAACATCTCCCACTGGCAAGACGCCCGTAAAGAATCTTATATTCAATGCACGGTAGAGATTATTGTAGTAGTTTAAATGAGCGACTCCTTTTCAGTAACAATTCTTTTGCCCGACTCTTTTTTATCTTCTCTCTTCACTTTTCACTAACACCTTTTGTATAACTCTCTTCTATTTCCACACTCTCACTTTTCACTAAAACCTTTTGTCTAACTCTCTTCTATTTCCACTCTCTCACTTTTCACTAACACCTTTTGTCTAACTCTCTTCTATTTCCACTCTCTCACTTTTCACTAACACCTTTTGTCTAACTCTCTTCTATTTCCACACTCTCACTTTTCACTAACACCTTTTGTCTAACTCTCTTCTATTTCCACACTCTCACTTTTCACTAACACCTTTTGTCTAACTCTCTTCTATTTCCACTCTCTCACTTTTCACTAACACCTTTTGTCTAACTCTCTTCTATTTCCACACTCTCACTTTTCACTAACACCTTTTGTCTAACTCTCTTCTATTTCCACACTCTCACTTTTCACTAACACCTTTTGTCTAACTCTCTTCTATTTCCACACTCTCACTTTTCACTAAAACCTTTTGTCTAACTCTCTTCTATTTCCACTCTCTCACTTTTCACTAACACCTTTTGTCTAACTCTCTTCTATTTCCACTCTCTCACTTTTCACTAACACCTTTTGTCTAACTCTCTTCTATTTCCACACTCTCACTTTTCACTAACACCTTTTGTCTAACTCTCTTCTATTTCCACACTCTCACTTTTCACTAACACCTTTTGTCTAACTCTCTTCTATTTCCACTCTCTCACTTTTCACTAACACCTTTTGTCTAACTCTCTTCTATTTCCACACTCTCACTTTTCACTAACACCTTTTGTCTAACTCTCTTCTATTTCCACACTCTCACTTTTCACTAACACCTTTTGTCTAACTCTCTTCTATTTCCACACTCTCACTTTTCACTAACGAAAGGTTAAACATCTCCCACTGGCAAGACGCCCGTAAAGAATCTTATATTCAATGCACGGTAGAGATTATTGTAGTAGTTTAAATGAGCGACTCCTTTTCAGTAACAATTCTTTTGCCCGACTCTTTTTTATCTTCTCTCTTCACTTTTCACTAACACCTTTTGTCTAACTCTCTTCTATTTCCACACTCTCACTTTTCACTAACACCTTTTGTCTAACTCTCTTCTATTTCCACACTCTCACTTTTCACTAACACCTTTTGTCTAACTCTCTTCTATTTCCACACTCTCACTTTTCACTAACGAAAGGTTAAACATCTCCCACTGGCAAGACGCCCGTAAAGAATCTTATATTCAATGCACGGTAGAGATTATTGTAGTAGTTTAAATGAGCGACTCCTTTTCAGTAACAATTCTTTTGCCCGACTCTTTTTTATCTTCTCTCTTCACTTTTCACTAACACCTTTTGTATAACTCTCTTCTATTTCCACACTCTCACTTTTCACTAAAACCTTTTGTCTAACTCTCTTCTATTTCCACTCTCTCACTTTTCACTAACACCTTTTGTCTAACTCTCTTCTATATCCACTCTCTCACTTTTCACTAACACCTTTTGTCTAACTCTCTTCTATTTCCACACTCTCACTTTTCACTAACACCTTTTGTCTAACTCTCTTCTATTTCCACACTCTCACTTTTCACTAACACCTTTTGTCTAACTCTCTTCTATTTCCACTCTCTCACTTTTCACTAACACCTTTTGTCTAACTCTCTTCTATTTCCACACTCTCACTTTTCACTAACACCTTTTGTCTAACTCTCTTCTATTTCCACACTCTCACTTTTCACTAACACCTTTTGTCTAACTCTCTTCTATTTCCACACTCTCACTTTTCACTAACACCTTTTGTCTAACTCTCTTCTATTTCCACACTCTCACTTTTCACTAACACCTTTTGTCTAACTCTCTTCTATTTCCACTCTCTCACTTTTCACTAACACCTTTTGTCTAACTCTCTTCTATTTCCACACTCTCACTTTTCACTAACACCTTTTGTCTAACTCTCTTCTATTTCCACACTCTCACTTTTCACTAACACCTTTTGTCTAACTCTCTTCTATTTCCACACTCTCACTTTTCACTTACGAAAGGTTAAACATCTCCCACTGGCAAGACGCCCGTAAAGAATCTTATATTCAATGCGCGGTAGAGATTATTGTAGTAGTTTAAATGAGCGACTCCTTTTCAGTAACAATTCTTTTGCCCGACTCTTTTTTATCTTCTCTCTTCACTTTTCACTAACACCTTTTGTCTAACTCTCTTCTATTTCCACACTCTCACTTTTCACTAACACCTTTTGTCTAACTCTCTTCTATTTCCACACTCTCACTTTTCACTAACACCTTTTGTCTAACTCTCTTCTATTTCCACACTCTCACTTTTCACTTACGAAAGGTTAAACATCTCCCACTGGCAAGACGCCCGTAAAGAATCTTATATTCAATGCGCGGTAGAGATTATTGTAGTAGTTTAAATGAGCGACTCCTTTTCAGTAACAATTCTTTTGCCCGACTCTTTTTTATCTTCTCTCTTCACTTTTCACTAACACCTTTTGTCTAACTCTCTTCTATTTCCACACTCTCACTTTTCACTAACACCTTTTGTCTAACTCTCTTCTATTTCCACACTCTCACTTTTCACTAACACCTTTTGTCTAACTCTCTTCTATTTCCACACTCTCACTTTTCACTAACACCTTTTGTCTAACTCTCTTCTATTTCCACACTCTCACTTTTCACTTACGAAAGGTTAAACATCTCCCACTGGCAAGACGCCCGTAAAGAATCTTATATTCAATGCGCGGTAGAGATTATTGTAGTAGTTTAAATGAGCGACTCCTTTTCAGTAACAATTCTTTTGCCCGACTCTTTTTTATCTTCTCTCTTCACTTTTCACTAACACCTTTTGTCTAACTCTCTTCTATTTCCACTCTCTCACTTTTCACTAACACCTTTTGTCTAACTCTCTTCTATTTCCACTCTCTCACTTTTCACTAACACCTTTTGTCTAACTCTCTTCTATTTCCACACTCTCACTTTTCACTAACACCTTTTGTCTAATGCAGTGTTCAGAACTTGGAAAATGCACGAAAATGCGGAAAATGCTGTTCAGAAGTTCAGCCGGAAAATGCTCCGAAAATGCTCATTTTTGAGGATTTTAAGCAAATTTTAATGGTTTTTTTGTATAATATCAACGTTTATTGGTCGCAAACAGTGTTATGGACGCATTTTATTGATGATAAGTGATAATTTTAAATATGGACTCGCTATGTTGATTTTTCGCAGCATTTTCGTTGATTTTCGGCTTAAAGTGCTCAAAAAAGGATCATACGATATTTATTTCAGCAGCATACTTTATAAATGACCTAAGTTAGCTGTTTTCCATGAAACATCGAGGTTCAACGCTTTTAAAGTGTATAAAACCATATATTTCGATCCAAAATCGAGCATTTTCGAGCATTTTCCACCTGAACTTTTGAACAGCATTTTCCGCATTTTCTTGCATTTTCCAAGATCTGAACACAGCATAACTCTCTTCTATTTCCACACTCTCACTTTTCACTAACACCTTTTGTCTAACTCTCTTCTATTTCCACTCTCTCACTTTTCACTAACACCTTTTGTCTAACTCTCTTCTATTTCCACACTCTCACTTTTCACTAACACCTTTTGTCTAACTCTCTTCTATTTCCACACTCTCACTTTTCACTAACACCTTTTGTCTAACTCTCTTCTATTTCCACACTCTCACTTTTCACTTACGAAAGGTTAAACATCTCCCACTGGCAAGACGCCCGTAAAGAATCTTATATTCAATGCACGGTAGAGATTATTGTAGTAGTTTAAATGAGCGACTCCTTTTCAGTAACAATTCTTTTGCCCGACTCTTTTTTATCTTCTCTCTTCACTTTTCACTAACACCTTTTGTCTAACTCTCTTCTATTTCCACACTCTCACTTTTCACTAACACCTTTTGTCTAACTCTCTTCTATTTCCACTCTCTCACTTTTCACTAACACCTTTTGTCTAACTCTCTTCTATTTCCACACTCTCACTTTTCACTAACACCTTTTGTCTAACTCTCTTCTATTTCCACACTCTCACTTTTCACTAACACCTTTTGTCTAACTCTCTTCTATTTCCACTCTCTCACTTTTCACTAACACCTTTTGTCTAACTCTCTTCTATTTCCACTCTCTCACTTTTCACTAACACCTTTTGTCTAACTCTCTTCTATTTCCACTCTCTCACTTTTCACTAACACCTTTTGTCTAACTCTCTTCTATTTCCACTCTCTCACTTTTCACTAACACCTTTTGTCTAACTCTCTTCTATTTCCACACTCTCACTTTTCACTAACACCTTTTGTCTAACTCTCTTCTATTTCCACACTCTCACTTTTCACTAACGAAAGGTTAAACATCTCCCACTGCAAGACGCCCGTAAAGAATCTTATATTCAATGCACGGTAGTGATTATTGTAGTAGTTTAAATGAGCGACTCCTTTTCAGTAACAATTCTTTTGCCCGACTCTTTTTTATCTTCTCTCTTCACTTTTCACTAACACCTTTTGTCTAACTCTCTTCCATTTCCACTCTCTCACTTTTCACTAACACCTTTTGTCTAACTCTCTTCTATTTCCACTCTCTCACTTTTCACTAACACCTTTTGTCTAACTCTCTTCTATTTCCACACTCTCACTTTTCACTAACGAAAGGTTAAACATCTCCCACTGGCAAGACGCCCGTAAAGAATCTTATATTCAATGCACGGTAGAGATTATTGTAGTAGTTTAAATGAGCGACTCCTTTTCAGTAACAATTCTTTTGCCCGACTCTTTTTTATCTTCTCTCTTCACTTTTCACTAACACCTTTTGTCTAACTCTCTTCCATTTCCACTCTCTCACTTTTCACTAACACCTTTTGTCTAACTCTCTTCTATTTCCACTCTCTCACTTTTCACTAACACCTTTTGTCTAACTCTCTTCTATTTCCACACTCTCACTTTTCACTAACACCTTTTGTCTAACTCTCTTCTATTTCCACTCTCTCACTTTTCACTAACACCTTTTGTCTAACTCTCTTCTATTTCCACACTCTCACTTTTCACTAACACCTTTTGTCTAACTCTCTTCTATTTCCACACTCTCACTTTTCACTAACGAAAGGTTAAACATCTCCCACTGGCAAGACGCCCGTAAAGAATCTTATATTCAATGCACGGTAGAGATTATTGTAGTAGTTTAAATGAGCGACTCCTTTTCAGTAACAATTCTTTTGCCCGACTCTTTTTTATCTTCTCTCTTCACTTTTCACTAACACCTTTTGTCTAACTCTCTTCCATTTCCACTCTCTCACTTTTCACTAACACCTTTTGTCTAACTCTCTTCTATTTCCACACTCTCACTTTTCACTAACGAAAGGTTAAACATCTCCCACTGGCAAGACGCCCGTAAAGAATCTTATATTCAATGCACGGTAGAGATTATTGTAGTAGTTTAAATGAGCGACTCCTTTTCAGTAACAATTCTTTTGCCCGACCCTTTTTTATCTTCTCTCTTCACTTTTCACTAACACCTTTTGTCTAACTCTCTTCTATTTCCACACTCTCACTTTTCACTAACACCTTTTGTCTAACTCTCTTCTATTTCCACTCTCTCACTTTTCACTAACACCTTTTGTCTAACTCTCTTCTATTTCCACTCTCTCACTTTTCACTAACACCTTTTGTCTAACTCTCTTCTATTTCCACACTCTCACTTTTCACTAACACCTTTTGTCTAACTCTCTTCTATTTCCACTCTCTCACTTTTCACTAACACCTTTTGTCTAACTCTCTTCTATTTCCACTCTCTCACTTTTCACTAACACCTTTTGTCTAACTCTCTTCTATTTCCACACTCTCACTTTTCACTAACACCTTTTGTCTAACTCTCTTCTATTTCCACACTCTCACTTTTCACTAACGAAAGGTTAAACATCTCCCACTGGCAAGACGCCCGTAAAGAATCTTATATTCAATGCACGGTAGAGATTATTGTAGTAGTTTAAATGAGCGACTCCTTTTCAGTAACAATTCTTTTGCCCGACTCTTTTTTATCTTCTCTCTTCACTTTTCACTAACACCTTTTGTCTAACTCTCTTCTATTTCCACTCTCTCACTTTTCACTAACACCTTTTGTCTAACTCTCTTCTATTTCCACACTCTCACTTTTCACTAACACCTTTTGTCTAACTCTCTTCTATTTCCACGCTCTCACTTTTCACTAACACCTTTTGTCTAACTCTCTTCTATTTCCACACTCTCACTTTTCACTAGCACCTTTTGTCTAACTCTCTTCTATTTCCACACTCTCACTTTTCACTAACACCTTTTGTCTAACTCTCTTCTATTTCCACACTCTCACTTTTCACTAACACCTTTTGTCTAACTCTCTTCTATTTCCACACTCTCACTTTTCACTAACACCTTTTGTCTAACTCTCTTCTATTTCCACTCTCTCACTTTTCACTAACACCTTTTGTCTAACTCTCTTCTATTTCCACACTCTCACTTTTCACTAACGAAAGGTTAAACATCTCCCACTGGCAAGACGCCCGTAAAGAATCTTATATTCAATGCACGGTAGAGATTATTGTAGTAGTTTAAATGAGCGACTCCTTTTCAGTAACAATTCTTTTGCCCGACTCTTTTTTATCTTCTCTCTTCACTTTTCACTAACACCTTTTGTCTAACTCTCTTCTATTTCCACTCTCTCACTTTTCACTAACACCTTTTGTCTAACTCTCTTCTATTTCCACACTCTCACTTTTCACTAACGAAAGGTTAAACATCTCCCACTGGCAAGACGCCCGTAAAGAATCTTATATTCAATGCACGGTAGAGATTATTGTAGTAGTTTAAATGAGCGACTCCTTTTCAGTAACAATTCTTTTGCCCGACTCTTTTTTATCTTCTCTCTTCACTTTTCACTAACACCTTTTGTCTAACTCTCTTCTATTTCCACTCTCTCACTTTTCACTAACACCTTTTGTCTAACTCTCTTCTATTTCCACTCTCTCACTTTTCACTAACACCTTTTGTCTAACTCTCTTCTATTTCCACTCTCTCACTTTTCACTAACACCTTTTGTCTAACTCTCTTCTATTTCCACACTCTCACTTTTCACTAACACCTTTTGTCTAACTCTCTTCTATTTCCACACTCTCACTTTTCACTAACACCTTTTGTCTAACTCTCTTCTATTTCCACTCTCTCACTTTTCACTAACACCTTTTGTCTAACTCTCTTCTATTTCCACACTCTCACTTTTCACTAACACCTTTTGTCTAACTCTCTTCTATTTCCACACTCTCACTTTTCACTAACACCTTTTGTCTAACTCTTTTCTATTTCCACACTCTCACTTTTCACTAACGAAAGGTTAAACATCTCCCACTGGCAAGACGCCCGTAAAGAATCTTATATTCAATGCACGGTAGAGATTATTGTAGTAGTTTAAATGAGCGACTCCTTTTCAGTAACAATTCTTTTGCCCGACTCTTTTTTATCTTCTCTCTTCACTTTTCACTAACACCTTTTGTCTAACTCTCTTCTATTTCCACTCTCTCACTTTTCACTAACACCTTTTGTCTAACTCTCTTCTATTTCCACTCTCTCACTTTTCACTAACACCTTTTGTCTAACTCTCTTCTATTTCCACACTCTCACTTTTCACTAACACCTTTTGTCTAACTCTCTTCTATTTCCACACTCTCACTTTTCACTAACGAAAGGTTAAACATCTCCCACTGGCAAGACGCCCGTAAAGAATCTTATATTCAATGCACGGTAGAGATTATTGTAGTAGTTTAAATGAGCGACTCCTTTTCAGTAACAATTCTTTTGCCCGACTCTTTTTTATCTTCTCTCTTCACTTTTCACTAACACCTTTTGTCTAACTCTCTTCTATTTCCATTCTCTCACTTTTCACTAACACCTTTTGTCTAACTCTCTTCTATTTCCACTCTCTCACTTTTCACTAACACCTTTTGTCTAACTCTCTTCTATTTCCACACTCTCACTTTTCACTTACGAAAGGTTAAACATCTCCCACTGGCAAGACGCCCGTAAAGAATCTTATATTCAATGCACGGTAGAGATTATTGTAGTAGTTTAAATGAGCGACTCCTTTTCAGTAACAATTCTTTTGCCCGACTCTTTTTTATCTTCTCTCTTCACTTTTCACTAACACCTTTTGTCTAACTCTCTTCTATTTCCATTCTCTCACTTTTCACTAACACCTTTTGTCTAACTCTCTTCTATTTCCACTCTCTCACTTTTCACTAACACCTTTTGTCTAACTCTCTTCTATTTCCACACTCTCACTTTTCACTTACGAAAGGTTAAACATCTCCCACTGGCAAGACGCCCGTAAAGAATCTTATATTCAATGCACGGTAGAGATTATTGTAGTAGTTTAAATGAGCGACTCCTTTTCAGTAACAATTCTTTTGCCCGACTCTTTTTTATCTTCTCTCTTCACTTTTCACTAACACCTTTTGTCTAACTCTCTTCTATTTCCATTCTCTCACTTTTCACTAACACCTTTTGTCTAACTCTCTTCTATTTCCATTCTCTCACTTTTCACTAACACCTTTTGTCTAACTCTCTTCTATTTCCACTCTCTCACTTTTCACTAACACCTTTTGTCTAACTCTCTTCTATTTCCACACTCTCACTTTTCACTAACACCTTTTGTCTAACTCTCTTCTATTTCCACACTCTCACCTTTCACTAACGAAAGGTTAAACATCTCCCACTGGCAAGACGCCCGTAAAGAATCTTATATTCAATGCACGGTAGAGATTATTGTAGTAGTTTAAATGAGCGACTCCTTTTCAGTAACAATTCTTTTGCCCGACTCTTTTTTATCTTCTCTCTTCACTTTTCACTAACACCTTTTGTCTAACTCTCTTCTATTTCCATTCTCTCACTTTTCACTAACACCTTTTGTCTAACTCTCTTCTATTTCCATTCTCTCACTTTTCACTAACACCTTTTGTCTAACTCTCTTCTATTTCCACTCTCTCACTTTTCACTAACACCTTTTGTCTAACTCTCTTCTATTTCCACTCTCTCACTTTTCACTAACACCTTTTGTCTAACTCTCTTCTATTTCCACACTCTCACTTTTCACTAACACCTTTTGTCTAACTCTCTTCTATTTCCACACTCTCACTTTTCACTAACACCTTTTGTCTAACTCTCTTCTATTTCCACTCTCTCACTTTTCACTAACACCTTTTGTCTAACTCTCTTCTATTTCCACTCTCTCACTTTTCACTAACACCTTTTGTCTAACTCCTTCTATTTCCATACTCTCACTTTTCACTAACACCTTTTGTCTAACTCTCTTCTATTTCCACACTCTCACTTTTCACTAACGAAAGGTTAAACATCTCCCACTGGCAAGACGCCCGTAAAGAATCTTATATTCAATGCACGGTAGAGATTATTGTAGTAGTTTAAATGAGCGACTCCTTTTCAGTAACAATTATTTTGCCCGACTCTTTTTTATCTTCTCTCTTCACTTTTCACTAACACCTTTTGTCTAACTCTCTTCTATTTCCACTCTCTCACTTTTCACTAACACCTTTTGTCTAACTCTCTTCTATTTCCACACTCTCACTTTTCACTAACACCTTTTGTCTAACTCTCTTCTATTTCCACACTCTCACTTTTCACTAACACCTTTTGTCTAACTCTTTTCTATTTCCACACTCTCACTTTTCACTAACGAAAGGTTAAACATCTCCCACTGGCAAGACGCCCGTAAAGAATCTTATATTCAATGCACGGTAGAGATTATTGTAGTAGTTTAAATGAGCGACTCCTTTTCAGTAACAATTCTTTTGCCCGACTCTTTTTTATCTTCTCTCTTCACTTTTCACTAACACCTTTTGTCTAACTCTCTTCTATTTCCACTCTCTCACTTTTCACTAACACCTTTTGTCTAACTCTCTTCTATTTCCACACTCTCACTTTTCACTAACACCTTTTGTCTAACTCTCTTCTATTTCCACACTCTCACTTTTCACTAACACCTTTTGTCTAACTCTCTTCTATTTCCACTCTCTCACTTTTCACTAACACCTTTTGTCTAACTCTCTTCTATTTCCACACTCTCACTTTTCACTAACACCTTTTGTCTAACTCTCTTCTATTTCCACACTCTCACTTTTCACTAACGAAAGGTTAAACATCTCCCACTGGCAAGACGCCCGTAAAGAATCTTATATTCAATGCACGGTAGAGATTATTGTAGTAGTTTAAATGAGCGACACCTTTTCAGTAACAATTCTTTTGCCCGACTCTTTTTTATCTTCTCTCTTCACTTTTCACTAACACCTTTTGTCTAACTCTCTTCTATTTCCATTCTCTCACTTTTCACTAACACCTTTTGTCTAACTCTCTTCTATTTCCACTCTCTCACTTTTCACTAACACCTTTTGTCTAACTCTCTTCTATTTCCACTCTCTCACTTTTCACTAACACCTTTTGTCTAACTCTCTTCTATTTCCACTCTCTCACTTTTCACTAACACCTTTTGTCTAACTCTCTTCTATTTCCACACTCTCACTTTTCACTAACGAAAGGTTAAACATCTCCCACTGGCAAGACGCCCGTAAAGAATCTTATATTCAATGCACGGTAGAGATTATTGTAGTAGTTTAAATGAGCGACTCCTTTTCAGTAACAATTCTTTTGCCCGACTCTTTTTTATCTTCTCTCTTCACTTTTCACTAACACCTTTTGTCTAACTCTCTTCTATTTCCATTCTCTCACTTTTCACTAACACCTTTTGTCTAACTCTCTTCTATTTCCACTCTCTCACTTTTCACTAACACCTTTTGTCTAACGCTCTTCTATTTCCACACTCTCACTTTTCACTAACACCTTTTGTCTAACTCTCTTCTATTTCCACACTCTCACTTTTCACTAACACCTTTTGTCTAACTCTCTTCTATTTCCACACTCTCACTTTTCACTAACGAAAGGTTAAACATCTCCCACTGGCAAGACGCCCGTAAAGAATCTTATATTCAATGCACGGTAGAGATTATTGTAGTAGTTTAAATGAGCGACTCCTTTTCAGTAACAATTCTTTTGCCCGACTCTTTTTTATCTTCTCTCTTCACTTTTCACTAACACCTTTTGTCTAACTCTCTTCTATTTCCACTCTCTCACTTTTCACTAACACCTTTTGTCTAACTCTCTTCTATTTCCACACTCTCACTTTTCACTAACACCTTTTGTCTAACTCTCTTCTATTTCCACACTCTCACTTTTCACTAACACCTTTTGTATAACTCTCTTCTATTTCCACACTCTCACTTTTCACTAACACCTTTTGTATAACTCTCTTCTATTTCCACACTCTCACTTTTCACTAACACCTTTTGTCTAACTCTCTTCTATTTCCACACTCTCACTTTTCACTAACACCTTTTGTCTAACTCTCTTCTATTTCCACACTCTCACTTTTCACTTACGAAAGGTTAAACATCTCCCACTGGCAAGACGCCCGTAAAGAATCTTATATTCAATGCACGGTAGAGATTATTGTAGTAGTTTAAATGAGCGACTCCTTTTCAGTAACAATTCTTTTGCCCGACTCTTTTTTATCTTCTCTCTTCACTTTTCACTAACACCTTTTGTCTAACTCTCTTCTATTTCCACTCTCTCACTTTTCACTAACACCTTTTGTCTAACTCTCTTCTATTTCCACACTCTCACTTTTCACTAACGAAAGGTTAAACATCTCCCACTGGCAAGACGCCCGTAAAGAATCTTATATTCAATGCACGGTAGAGATTATTGTAGTAGTTTAAATGAGCGACACCTTTTCAGTAACAATTCTTTTGCCCGACTCTTTTTTATCTTCTCTCTTCACTTTTCACTAACACCTTTTGTCTAACTCTCTTCTATTTCCATTCTCTCACTTTTCACTAACACCTTTTGTCTAACTCTCTTCTATTTCCACTCTCTCACTTTTCACTAACACCTTTTGTCTAACTCTCTTCTATTTCCACACTCTCACTTTTCACTAACACCTTTTGTCTAACTCTCTTCTATTTCCACACTCTCACTTTTCACTAACACCTTTTGTATAACTCTCTTCTATTTCCACACTCTCACTTTTCACTAACACCTTTTGTCTAACTCTCTTCTATTTCCACACTCTCACTTTTCACTAACACCTTTTGTATAACTCTCTTCTATTTCCACACTCTCACTTTTCACTAACACCTTTTGTCTAACTCTCTTCTATTTCCACACTCTCACTTTTCACTAACACCTTTTGTCTAACTCTCTTCTATTTCCACACTCTCACTTTTCACTAACACCTTTTGTCTAACTCTCTTCTATTTCCACACTCTCACTTTTCACTAACACCTTTTGTATAACTCTCTTCTATTTCCACACTCTCACTTTTCACTAACACCTTTTGTATAACTCTCTTCTATTTCCACACTCTCACTTTTCACTAACACCTTTTGTCTAACTCTCTTCTATTTCCACACTCTCACTTTTCACTAACACCTTTTGTCTAACTCTCTTCTATTTCCACACTCTCACTTTTCACTTACGAAAGGTTAAACATCTCCCACTGGCAAGACGCCCGTAAAGAATCTTATATTCAATGCACGGTAGAGATTATTGTAGTAGTTTAAATGAGCGACTCCTTTTCAGTAACAATTCTTTTGCCCGACTCTTTTTTATCTTCTCTCTTCACTTTTCACTAACACCTTTTGTCTAACTCTCTTCTATTTCCACTCTCTCACTTTTCACTAACACCTTTTGTCTAACTCTCTTCTATTTCCACACTCTCACTTTTCACTTACGAAAGGTTAAACATCTCCCACTGGCAAGACGCCCGTAAAGAATCTTATATTCAATGCACGGTAGAGATTATTGTAGTAGTTTAAATGAGCGACTCCTTTTCAGTAACAATTCTTTTGCCCGACTCTTTTTTATCTTCTCTCTTCACTTTTCACTAACACCTTTTGTCTAACTCTCTTCTATTTCCACTCTCTCACTTTTCACTAACACCTTTTGTCTAACTCTCTTCTATTTCCACACTCTCACTTTTCACTAACACCTTTTGTCTAACTCTCTTCTATTTCCACACTCTCACTTTTCACTAACACCTTTTGTCTAACTCTCTTCTATTTCCACACTCTCACTTTTCACTAACACCTTTTGTATAACTCTCTTCTATTTCCACACTCTCACTTTTCACTAACACCTTTTGTCTAACTCTCTTCTATTTCCACACTCTCACTTTTCACTAACACCTTTTGTATAACTCTCTTCTATTTCCACACTCTCACTTTTCACTAACACCTTTTGTCTAACTCTCTTCTATTTCCACACTCTCACTTTTCACTAACACCTTTTGTCTAACTCTCTTCTATTTCCACACTCTCACTTTTCACTAACACCTTTTGTCTAACTCTCTTCTATTTCCACACTCTCACTTTTCACTAACACCTTTTGTATAACTCTCTTCTATTTCCACACTCTCACTTTTCACTAACACCTTTTGTATAACTCTCTTCTATTTCCACACTCTCACTTTTCACTAACACCTTTTGTCTAACTCTCTTCTATTTCCACACTCTCACTTTTCACTAACACCTTTTGTCTAACTCTCTTCTATTTCCACACTCTCACTTTTCACTTACGAAAGGTTAAACATCTCCCACTGGCAAGACGCCCGTAAAGAATCTTATATTCAATGCACGGTAGAGATTATTGTAGTAGTTTAAATGAGCGACTCCTTTTCAGTAACAATTCTTTTGCCCGACCCTTTTTTATCTTCTCTCTTCACTTTTCACTAACACCTTTTGTCTAACTCTCTTCTATTTCCACTCTCTCACTTTTCACTAACACCTTTTGTCTAACTCTCTTCTATTTCCACACTCTCACTTTTCACTAACACCTTTTGTCTAACTCTCTTCTATTTCCACACTCTCACTTTTCACTAACACCTTTTGTCTAACTCTCTTCTATTTCCACACTCTCACTTTTCACTAACGAAAGGTTAAACATCTCCCACTGGCAAGACGCCCGTAAAGAATCTTATATTCAATGCACGGTAGAGATTATTGTAGTAGTTTAAATGAGCGACTCCTTTTCAGTAACAATTCTTTTGCCCGACCCTTTTTTATCTTCTCTCTTCACTTTCACTAACACCTTTTGTCTAACTCTCTTCTATTTCCACACTCTCACTTTTCACTAACACCTTTTGTCTAACTCTCTTCTATTTCCACACTCTCACTTTTCACTAACACCTTTTGTCTAACTCTCTTCTATTTCCACTCTCTCACTTTTCACTAACACCTTTTGTCTAACTCTCTTCTATTTCCACTCTCTCACTTTTCACTAACACCTTTTGTCTAACTCTCTTCTATTTCCACTCTCTCACTTTTCACTAACACCTTTTGTCTAACTCTCTTCTATTTCCATACTCTCACTTTTCACTAACACCTTTTGTCTAACTCTCTTCTATTTCCACTCTCTCACTTTTCACTAACACCTTTTGTCTAACTCTCTTCTATTTCCACTCTCTCACTTTTCACTAACACCTTTTGTCTAACTCTCTTCTATTTCCACTCTCTCACTTTTCACTAACACCTTTTGTCTAACTCTCTTCTATTTCCATACTCTCACTTTTCACTAACACCTTTTGTCTAACTCTCTTCTATTTCCACTCTCTCACTTTTCACTAACACCTTTTGTCTAACTCTCTTCTATTTCCACACTCTCACTTTTCACTAACGAAAGGTTAAACATCTCCCACTGGCAAGACGCCCGTAAAGAATCTTATATTCAATGCACGGTAGAGATTATTGTAGTAGTTTAAATGAGCGACTCCTTTTCAGTAACAATTATTTTGCCCGACTCTTTTTTATCTTCTCTCTTCACTTTTCACTAACACCTTTTGTATAACTCTCTTCTATTTCCACTCTCTCACTTTTCACTAACACCTTTTGTCTAACTCTCTTCTATTTCCACACTCTCACTTTTCACTAACGAAAGGTTAAACATCTCCCACTGGCAAGACGCCCGTAAAGAATCTTATATTCAATGCACGGTAGAGATTATTGTAGTAGTTTAAATGAGCGACTACTTTTCAGTAACAATTCTTTTGCCCGACTCTTTTTTATCTTCTCTCTTCACTTTTCACTAACACCTTTTGTCTAACTCTCTTCTATTTCCACTCTCTCACTTTTCACTAACACCTTTTGTCTAACTCTCTTCTATTTCCACACTCTCACTTTTCACTAACGAAAGGTTAAACATCTCCCACTGGCAAGACGCCCGTAAAGAATCTTATATTCAATGCACGGTAGAGATTATTGTAGTAGTTTAAATGAGCGACTCCTTTTCAGTAACAATTCTTTTGCCCGACTCTTTTTTATCTTCTCTCTTCACTTTTCACTAACACCTTTTGTCTAACTCTCTTCTATTTCCACTCTCTCACTTTTCACTAACACCTTTTGTCTAACTCTCTTCTATTTCCACACTCTCACTTTTCACTAACACCTTTTGTCTAACTCTCTTCTATTTCCACACTCTCACTTTTCACTAACACCTTTTGTCTAACTCTCTTCTATTTCCACTCTCTCACTTTTCACTAACACCTTTTGTCTAACTCTCTTCTATTTCCACACTCTCACTTTTCACTAACGAAAGGTTAAACATCTCCCACTGGCAAGACGCCCGTAAAGAATCTTATATTCAATGCACGGTAGAGATTATTGTAGTAGTTTAAATGAGCGACTCCTTTTCAGTAACAATTCTTTTGCCCGACTCTTTTTTATCTTCTCTCTTCACTTTTCACTAACACCTTTTGTCTAACTCTCTTCTATTTCCACTCTCTCACTTTTCACTAACACCTTTTGTCTAACTCTCTTCTATTTCCACACTCTCACTTTTCACTAACACCTTTTGTCTAACTCTCTTCTATTTCCACACTCTCACTTTTCACTAACGAAAGGTTAAACATCTCCCACTGGCAAGACGCCCGTAAAGAATCTTATATTCAATGCACGGTAGAGATTATTGTAGTAGTTTAAATGAGCGACTCCTTTTCAGTAACAATTCTTTTGCCCGACTCTTTTTTATCTTCTCTCTTCACTTTTCACTAACACCTTTTGTCTAACTCTTTTCTATTTCCACACTCTCACTTTTCACTAACGAAAGGTTAAACATCTCCCACTGGCAAGACGCCCGTAAAGAATCTTATATTCAATGCACGGTAGAGATTATTGTAGTAGTTTAAATGAGCGACTCCTTTTCAGTAACAATTCTTTTGCCCGACTCTTTTTTATCTTCTCTCTTCACTTTTCACTAACACCTTTTGTCTAACTCTCTTCTATTTCCACTCTCTCACTTTTCACTAACGAAAGGTTAAACATCTCCCACTGGCAAGACGCCCGTAAAGAATCTTATATTCAATGCACGGTAGAGATTATTGTAGTAGTTTAAATGAGCGACTCCTTTTCAGTAACAATTCTTTTGCCCGACTCTTTTTTATCTTCTCTCTTCACTTTTCACTAACACCTTTTGTCTAACTCTCTTCTATTTCCACACTCTCACTTTTCACTAACACCTTTTGTATAACTCTCTTCTATTTCCACACTCTCACTTTTCACTAACACCTTTTGTCTAACTCTCTTCTATTTCCACACTCTCACTTTTCACTAACACCTTTTGTATAACTCTCTTCTATTTCCACACTCTCACTTTTCACTAACACCTTTTGTCTAACTCTCTTCTATTTCCACACTCTCACTTTTCACTAACACCTTTTGTCTAACTCTCTTCTATTTCCACACTCTCACTTTTCACTAACACCTTTTGTCTAACTCTCTTCTATTTCCACACTCTCACTTTTCACTAACACCTTTTGTATAACTCTCTTCTATTTCCACACTCTCACTTTTCACTAACACCTTTTGTATAACTCTCTTCTATTTCCACACTCTCACTTTTCACTAACACCTTTTGTCTAACTCTCTTCTATTTCCACACTCTCACTTTTCACTAACACCTTTTGTCTAACTCTCTTCTATTTCCACACTCTCACTTTTCACTTACGAAAGGTTAAACATCTCCCACTGGCAAGACGCCCGTAAAGAATCTTATATTCAATGCACGGTAGAGATTATTGTAGTAGTTTAAATGAGCGACTCCTTTTCAGTAACAATTCTTTTGCCCGACCCTTTTTTATCTTCTCTCTTCACTTTTCACTAACACCTTTTGTCTAACTCTCTTCTATTTCCACTCTCTCACTTTTCACTAACACCTTTTGTCTAACTCTCTTCTATTTCCACACTCTCACTTTTCACTAACACCTTTTGTCTAACTCTCTTCTATTTCCACACTCTCACTTTTCACTAACACCTTTTGTCTAACTCTCTTCTATTTCCACACTCTCACTTTTCACTAACACCTTTTGTATAACTCTCTTCTATTTCCACACTCTCACTTTTCACTAACACCTTTTGTCTAACTCTCTTCTATTTCCACACTCTCACTTTTCACTAACACCTTTTGTATAACTCTCTTCTATTTCCACACTCTCACTTTTCACTAACACCTTTTGTCTAACTCTCTTCTATTTCCACACTCTCACTTTTCACTAACACCTTTTGTCTAACTCTCTTCTATTTCCACACTCTCACTTTTCACTAACACCTTTTGTCTAACTCTCTTCTATTTCCACACTCTCACTTTTCACTAACACCTTTTGTATAACTCTCTTCTATTTCCACACTCTCACTTTTCACTAACACCTTTTGTATAACTCTCTTCTATTTCCACACTCTCACTTTTCACTAACACCTTTTGTCTAACTCTCTTCTATTTCCACACTCTCACTTTTCACTAACACCTTTTGTCTAACTCTCTTCTATTTCCACACTCTCACTTTTCACTTACGAAAGGTTAAACATCTCCCACTGGCAAGACGCCCGTAAAGAATCTTATATTCAATGCACGGTAGAGATTATTGTAGTAGTTTAAATGAGCGACTCCTTTTCAGTAACAATTCTTTTGCCCGACTCTTTTTTATCTTCTCTCTTCACTTTTCACTAACACCTTTTGTCTAACTCTCTTCTATTTCCACTCTCTCACTTTTCACTAACACCTTTTGTCTAACTCTCTTCTATTTCCACACTCTCACTTTTCACTAACACCTTTTGTCTAACTCTCTTCTATTTCCACACTCTCACTTTTCACTAACACCTTTTGTCTAACTCTCTTCTATTTCCACTCTCTCACTTTTCACTAACACCTTTTGTCTAACTCTCTTCTATTTCCACACTCTCACTTTTCACTAACGAAAGGTTAAACATCTCCCACTGGCAAGACGCCCGTAAAGAATCTTATATTCAATGCACGGTAGAGATTATTGTAGTAGTTTAAATGAGCGACTCCTTTTCAGTAACAATTCTTTTGCCCGACTCTTTTTTATCTTCTCTCTTCACTTTTCACTAACACCTTTTGTCTAACTCTCTTCTATTTCCACTCTCTCACTTTTCACTAACACCTTTTGTCTAACTCTCTTCTATTTCCACACTCTCACTTTTCACTAACACCTTTTGTCTAACTCTCTTCTATTTCCACACTCTCACTTTTCACTAACGAAAGGTTAAACATCTCCCACTGGCAAGACGCCCGTAAAGAATCTTATATTCAATGCACGGTAGAGATTATTGTAGTAGTTTAAATGAGCGACTCCTTTTCAGTAACAATTCTTTTGCCCGACTCTTTTTTATCTTCTCTCTTCACTTTTCACTAACACCTTTTGTCTAACTCTTTTCTATTTCCACACTCTCACTTTTCACTAACGAAAGGTTAAACATCTCCCACTGGCAAGACGCCCGTAAAGAATCTTATATTCAATGCACGGTAGAGATTATTGTAGTAGTTTAAATGAGCGACTCCTTTTCAGTAACAATTCTTTTGCCCGACTCTTTTTTATCTTCTCTCTTCACTTTTCACTAACACCTTTTGTCTAACTCTTTTCTATTTCCACACTCTCACTTTTCACTAACGAAAGGTTAAACATCTCCCACTGGCAAGACGCCCGTAAAGAATCTTATATTCAATGCACGGTAGAGATTATTGTAGTAGTTTAAATGAGCGACTCCTTTTCAGTAACAATTCTTTTGCCCGACTCTTTTTTATCTTCTCTCTTCACTTTTCACTAACACCTTTTGTCTAACTCTCTTCTATTTCCACACTCTCACTTTTCACTAACACCTTTTGTATAACTCTCTTCTATTTCCACACTCTCACTTTTCACTAACACCTTTTGTCTAACTCTCTTCTATTTCCACACTCTCACTTTTCACTAACACCTTTTGTATAACTCTCTTCTATTTCCACACTCTCACTTTTCACTAACACCTTTTGTCTAACTCTCTTCTATTTCCACACTCTCACTTTTCACTAACACCTTTTGTCTAACTCTCTTCTATTTCCACACTCTCACTTTTCACTAACACCTTTTGTCTAACTCTCTTCTATTTCCACACTCTCACTTTTCACTAACACCTTTTGTATAACTCTCTTCTATTTCCACACTCTCACTTTTCACTAACACCTTTTGTATAACTCTCTTCTATTTCCACACTCTCACTTTTCACTAACACCTTTTGTCTAACTCTCTTCTATTTCCACACTCTCACTTTTCACTAACACCTTTTGTCTAACTCTCTTCTATTTCCACACTCTCACTTTTCACTTACGAAAGGTTAAACATCTCCCACTGGCAAGACGCCCGTAAAGAATCTTATATTCAATGCACGGTAGAGATTATTGTAGTAGTTTAAATGAGCGACTCCTTTTCAGTAACAATTCTTTTGCCCGACCCTTTTTTATCTTCTCTCTTCACTTTTCACTAACACCTTTTGTCTAACTCTCTTCTATTTCCACTCTCTCACTTTTCACTAACACCTTTTGTCTAACTCTCTTCTATTTCCACACTCTCACTTTTCACTAACACCTTTTGTCTAACTCTCTTCTATTTCCACACTCTCACTTTTCACTAACACCTTTTGTCTAACTCTCTTCTATTTCCACACTCTCACTTTTCACTAACACCTTTTGTCTAACTCTCTTCTATTTCCACACTCTCACTTTTCACTAACACCTTTTGTCTAACTCTCTTCTATTTCCACACTCTCACTTTTCACTAACACCTTTTGTCTAACTCTCTTCTATTTCCACACTCTCACTTTTCACTAACACCTTTTGTCTAACTCTCTTCTATTTCCACACTCTCACTTTTCACTAACACCTTTTGTCTAACTCTCTTCTATTTCCACACTCTCACTTTTCACTTACGAAAGGTTAAACATCTCCCACTGGCAAGACGCCCGTAAAGAATCTTATATTCAATGCACGGTAGAGATTATTGTAGTAGTTTAAATGAGCGACTAATTTTCATTAACAATTCTTTTGCCCGACTCTTTTTTATCTTCTCTCTTCACTTTTCACTAACACCTTTTGTCTAACTCTCTTCTATTTCCACTCTCTCACTTTTCACTAACACCTTTTGTCTAACTCTCTTCTATTTCCACTCTCTCACTTTTCACTAACACCTTTTGTCTAACTCTCTTCTATTTCCACACTCTCACTTTTCACTAACACCTTTTGTCTAACTCTCTTCTATTTCCACACTCTCACTTTTCACTAACACCTTTTGTCTAACTCTCTTCTATTTCCACACTCTCACTTTTCACTAACACCTTTTGTCTAACTCTCTTCTATTTCCACACTCTCACTTTTCACTAACACCTTTTGTCTAACTCTCTTCTATTTCCACACTCTCACTTTTCACTAACGAAAGGTTAAACATCTCCCACTGGCAAGACGCCCGTAAAGAATCTTATATTCAATGCACGGTAGAGATTATTGTAGTAGTTTAAATGAGCGACTCCTTTTCAGTAACAATTCTTTTGCCCGACTCTTTTTTATCTTCTCTCTTCACTTTTCACTAACACCTTTTGTCTAACTCTCTTCTATTTCCACTCTCTCACTTTTCACTAACACCTTTTGTCTAACTCTCTTCTATTTCCACACTCTCACTTTTCACTAACACCTTTTGTCTAACTCTCTTCTATTTCCACACTCTCACTTTTCACTAACACCTTTTGTCTAACTCTCTTCTATTTCCACACTCTCACTTTTCACTAACACCTTTTGTCTAACTCTCTTCTATTTCCACACTCTCACTTTTCACTAACGAAAGGTTAAACATCTCCCACTGGCAAGACGCCCGTAAAGAATCTTATATTCAATGCACGGTAGAGATTATTGTAGTAGTTTAAATGAGCGACTCCTTTTCAGTAACAATTCTTTTGCCCGACTCTTTTTTATCTTCTCTCTTCACTTTTCACTAACACCTTTTGTCTAACTCTCTTCTATTTCCACTCTCTCACTTTTCACTAACACCTTTTGTCTAACTCTCTTCTATTTCCACACTCTCACTTTTCACTAACACCTTTTGTCTAACTCTCTTCTATTTCCACACTCTCACTTTTCACTAACACCTTTTGTCTAACTCTCTTCTATTTCCACACTCTCACTTTTCACTAACACCTTTTGTCTAACTCTCTTCTATTTCCACACTCTCACTTTTCACTAACACCTTTTGTCTAACTCTCTTCTATTTCCACACTCTCACTTTTCACTAACGAAAGGTTAAACATCTCCCACTGGCAAGACGCCCGTAAAGAATCTTATATTCAATGCACGGTAGAGATTATTGTAGTAGTTTAAATGAGCGACTCCTTTTCAGTAACAATTCTTTTGCCCGACTCTTTTTTATCTTCTCTCTTCACTTTTCACTAACACCTTTTGTCTAACTCTCTTCTATTTCCACACTCTCACTTTTCACTAACACCTTTTGTCTAACTCTCTTCTATTTCCACACTCTCACTTTTCACTTACGAAAGGTTAAACATCTCCCACTGGCAAGACGCCCGTAAAGAATCTTATATTCAATGCACGGTAGAGATTATTGTAGTAGTTTAAATGAGCGACTCCTTTTCAGTAACAATTCTTTTGCCCGACTCTGTTTTATCTTCTCTCTTCACTTTTCACTAACACCTTTTGTCTAACTCTCTTCTATTTCCACTCTCTCACTTTTCACTAACACCTTTTGTCTAACTCTCTTCTATTTCCACACTCTCACTTTTCACTAACACCTTTTGTCTAACTCTCTTCTATTTCCACACTCTCACTTTTCACTAACGAAAGGTTAAACATCTCCCACTGGCAAGACGCCCGTAAAGAATCTTATATTCAATGCACGGTAGAGATTATTGTAGTAGTTTAAATGAGCGACTCCTTTTCAGTAACAATTCTTTTGCCCGACCCTTTTTTATCTTCTCTCTTCACTTTTCACTAACACCTTTTGTCTAACTCTCTTCTATTTCCACTCTCTCACTTTTCACTAACACCTTTTGTCTAACTCTCTTCTATTTCCACACTCTCACTTTTCACTAACACCTTTTGTCTAACTCTCTTCTATTTCCACACTCTCACTTTTCACTAACACCTTTTGTCTAACTCTCTTCTATTTCCACACTCTCACTTTTCACTTACGAAAGGTTAAACATCTCCCACTGGCAAGACGCCCGTAAAGAATCTTATATTCAATGCACGGTAGAGATTATTGTAGTAGTTTAAATGAGCGACTCCTTTTCAGTAACAATTCTTTTGCCCGACTCTTTTTTATCTTCTCTCTTCACTTTTCACTAACACCTTTTGTCTAACTCTCTTCTATTTCCACTCTCTCACTTTTCACTAACACCTTTTGTCTAACTCTCTTCTATTTCCACACTCTCACTTTTCACTAACACCTTTTGTCTAACTCTCTTCTATTTCCACACTCTCACTTTTCACTAACGAAAGGTTAAACATCTCCCACTGGCAAGACGCCCGTAAAGAATCTTATATTCAATGCACGGTAGAGATTATTGTAGTAGTTTAAATGAGCGACTCCTTTTCAGTAACAATTCTTTTGCCCGACTCTTTTTTATCTTCTCTCTTCACTTTTCACTAACACCTTTTGTCTAACTCTTTTCTATTTCCACACTCTCACTTTTCACTAACGAAAGGTTAAACATCTCCCACTGGCAAGACGCCCGTAAAGAATCTTATATTCAATGCACGGTAGAGATTATTGTAGTAGTTTAAATGAGCGACTCCTTTTCAGTAACAATTCTTTTGCCCGACTCTTTTTTATCTTCTCTCTTCACTTTTCACTAACACCTTTTGTCTAACTCTTTTCTATTTCCACACTCTCACTTTTCACTAACGAAAGGTTAAACATCTCCCACTGGCAAGACGCCCGTAAAGAATCTTATATTCAATGCACGGTAGAGATTATTGTAGTAGTTTAAATGAGCGACTCCTTTTCAGTAACAATTCTTTTGCCCGACTCTTTTTTATCTTCTCTCTTCACTTTTCACTAACACCTTTTGTCTAACTCTCTTCTATTTCCACACTCTCACTTTTCACTAACACCTTTTGTATAACTCTCTTCTATTTCCACACTCTCACTTTTCACTAACACCTTTTGTCTAACTCTCTTCTATTTCCACACTCTCACTTTTCACTAACACCTTTTGTATAACTCTCTTCTATTTCCACACTCTCACTTTTCACTAACACCTTTTGTCTAACTCTCTTCTATTTCCACACTCTCACTTTTCACTAACACCTTTTGTCTAACTCTCTTCTATTTCCACACTCTCACTTTTCACTAACACCTTTTGTCTAACTCTCTTCTATTTCCACACTCTCACTTTTCACTAACACCTTTTGTATAACTCTCTTCTATTTCCACACTCTCACTTTTCACTAACACCTTTTGTATAACTCTCTTCTATTTCCACACTCTCACTTTTCACTAACACCTTTTGTCTAACTCTCTTCTATTTCCACACTCTCACTTTTCACTAACACCTTTTGTCTAACTCTCTTCTATTTCCACACTCTCACTTTTCACTTACGAAAGGTTAAACATCTCCCACTGGCAAGACGCCCGTAAAGAATCTTATATTCAATGCACGGTAGAGATTATTGTAGTAGTTTAAATGAGCGACTCCTTTTCAGTAACAATTCTTTTGCCCGACCCTTTTTTATCTTCTCTCTTCACTTTTCACTAACACCTTTTGTCTAACTCTCTTCTATTTCCACTCTCTCACTTTTCACTAACACCTTTTGTCTAACTCTCTTCTATTTCCACACTCTCACTTTTCACTAACACCTTTTGTCTAACTCTCTTCTATTTCCACACTCTCACTTTTCACTAACACCTTTTGTCTAACTCTCTTCTATTTCCACACTCTCACTTTTCACTTACGAAAGGTTAAACATCTCCCACTGGCAAGACGCCCGTAAAGAATCTTATATTCAATGCACGGTAGAGATTATTGTAGTAGTTTAAATGAGCGACTAATTTTCATTAACAATTCTTTTGCCCGACTCTTTTTTATCTTCTCTCTTCACTTTTCACTAACACCTTTTGTCTAACTCTCTTCTATTTCCACTCTCTCACTTTTCACTAACACCTTTTGTCTAACTCTCTTCTATTTCCACTCTCTCACTTTTCACTAACACCTTTTGTCTAACTCTCTTCTATTTCCACACTCTCACTTTTCACTAACACCTTTTGTCTAACTCTCTTCTATTTCCACACTCTCACTTTTCACTAACACCTTTTGTCTAACTCTCTTCTATTTCCACACTCTCACTTTTCACTAACACCTTTTGTCTAACTCTCTTCTATTTCCACACTCTCACTTTTCACTAACACCTTTTGTCTAACTCTCTTCTATTTCCACACTCTCACTTTTCACTAACGAAAGGTTAAACATCTCCCACTGGCAAGACGCCCGTAAAGAATCTTATATTCAATGCACGGTAGAGATTATTGTAGTAGTTTAAATGAGCGACTCCTTTTCAGTAACAATTCTTTTGCCCGACTCTTTTTTATCTTCTCTCTTCACTTTTCACTAACACCTTTTGTCTAACTCTCTTCTATTTCCACTCTCTCACTTTTCACTAACACCTTTTGTCTAACTCTCTTCTATTTCCACACTCTCACTTTTCACTAACACCTTTTGTCTAACTCTCTTCTATTTCCACACTCTCACTTTTCACTAACACCTTTTGTCTAACTCTCTTCTATTTCCACACTCTCACTTTTCACTAACACCTTTTGTCTAACTCTCTTCTATTTCCACACTCTCACTTTTCACTAACGAAAGGTTAAACATCTCCCACTGGCAAGACGCCCGTAAAGAATCTTATATTCAATGCACGGTAGAGATTATTGTAGTAGTTTAAATGAGCGACTCCTTTTCAGTAACAATTCTTTTGCCCGACTCTTTTTTATCTTCTCTCTTCACTTTTCACTAACACCTTTTGTCTAACTCTCTTCTATTTCCACTCTCTCACTTTTCACTAACACCTTTTGTCTAACTCTCTTCTATTTCCACACTCTCACTTTTCACTAACACCTTTTGTCTAACTCTCTTCTATTTCCACACTCTCACTTTTCACTAACACCTTTTGTCTAACTCTCTTCTATTTCCACACTCTCACTTTTCACTAACACCTTTTGTCTAACTCTCTTCTATTTCCACACTCTCACTTTTCACTAACACCTTTTGTCTAACTCTCTTCTATTTCCACACTCTCACTTTTCACTAACGAAAGGTTAAACATCTCCCACTGGCAAGACGCCCGTAAAGAATCTTATATTCAATGCACGGTAGAGATTATTGTAGTAGTTTAAATGAGCGACTCCTTTTCAGTAACAATTCTTTTGCCCGACTCTTTTTTATCTTCTCTCTTCACTTTTCACTAACACCTTTTGTCTAACTCTCTTCTATTTCCACACTCTCACTTTTCACTAACACCTTTTGTCTAACTCTCTTCTATTTCCACACTCTCACTTTTCACTTACGAAAGGTTAAACATCTCCCACTGGCAAGACGCCCGTAAAGAATCTTATATTCAATGCACGGTAGAGATTATTGTAGTAGTTTAAATGAGCGACTCCTTTTCAGTAACAATTCTTTTGCCCGACTCTGTTTTATCTTCTCTCTTCACTTTTCACTAACACCTTTTGTCTAACTCTCTTCTATTTCCACTCTCTCACTTTTCACTAACACCTTTTGTCTAACTCTCTTCTATTTCCACACTCTCACTTTTCACTAACACCTTTTGTCTAACTCTCTTCTATTTCCACACTCTCACTTTTCACTAACGAAAGGTTAAACATCTCCCACTGGCAAGACGCCCGTAAAGAATCTTATATTCAATGCACGGTAGAGATTATTGTAGTAGTTTAAATGAGCGACTCCTTTTCAGTAACAATTCTTTTGCCCGACCCTTTTTTATCTTCTCTCTTCACTTTTCACTAACACCTTTTGTCTAACTCTCTTCTATTTCCACTCTCTCACTTTTCACTAACACCTTTTGTCTAACTCTCTTCTATTTCCACACTCTCACTTTTCACTAACACCTTTTGTCTAACTCTCTTCTATTTCCACACTCTCACTTTTCACTAACACCTTTTGTCTAACTCTCTTCTATTTCCACACTCTCACTTTTCACTTACGAAAGGTTAAACATCTCCCACTGGCAAGACGCCCGTAAAGAATCTTATATTCAATGCACGGTAGAGATTATTGTAGTAGTTTAAATGAGCGACTCCTTTTCAGTAACAATTCTTTTGCCCGACTCTTTTTTATCTTCTCTCTTCACTTTTCACTAACACCTTTTGTCTAACTCTCTTCTATTTCCACTCTCTCACTTTTCACTAACACCTTTTGTCTAACTCTCTTCTATTTCCACACTCTCACTTTTCACTAACACCTTTTGTCTAACTCTCTTCTATTTCCACACTCTCACTTTTCACTAACACCTTTTGTCTAACTCTCTTCTATTTCCACACTCTCACTTTTCACTAACACCTTTTGTCTAACTCTCTTCTATTTCCACACTCTCACTTTTCACTAACACCTTTTGTCTAACTCTTTTCTATTTCCACACTCTCACTTTTCACTAACGAAAGGTTAAACATCTCCCTCTGGCAAGACGCCCGTAAAGAATCTTATATTCAATGCACGGTAGAGATTATTGTAGTAGTTTAAATGAGCGACTCCTTTTCAGTAACAATTCTTTTGCCCGACTCTTTTTTATCTTCTCTCTTCACTTTTCACTAACACCTTTTGTCTAACTCTCTTCTATTTCCACTCTCTCACTTTTCACTAACACCTTTTGTCTAACTCTCTTCTATTTCCACACTCTCACTTTTCACTAACGAAAGGTTAAACATCTCCCTCTGGCAAGACGCCCGTAAAGAATCTTATATTCAATGCACGGTAGTGATTATTGTAGTAGTTTAAATGAGCGACTCCTTTTCAGTAACAATTCTTTTGCCCGACTCTTTTTTATCTTCTCTCTTCACTTTTCACTAACACCTTTTGTCTAACTCTCTTCTATTTCCACTCTCTCACTTTTCACTAACACCTTGTCTAACTCTCTTCTATTTCCACACTCTCACTTTTCACTAACACCTTTTGTCTAACTCTCTTCTATTTCCACACTCTCACTTTTCACTAACACCTTTTGTCTAACTCTCTTCTATTTCCACACTCTCACTTTTCACTAACACCTTTTGTCTAACTCTCTTCTATTTCCACACTCTCACTTTTCACTTACGAAAGGTTAAACATCTCCCACTGGCAAGACGCCCGTAAAGAATCTTATATTCAATGCACGGTAGAGATTATTGTAGTAGTTTAAATGAGCGACTAATTTTCAGTAACAATTCTTTTGCCCGACTCTTTTTTATCTTCTCTCTTCACTTTTCACTAACACCTTTTGTCTAACTCTCTTCTATTTCCACTCTCTCACTTTTCACTAACACCTTTTGTCTAACTCTCTTCTATTTCCACACTCTCACTTTTCACTAACACCTTTTGTCTAACTCTCTTCTATTTCCACACTCTCACTTTTCACTAACACCTTTTGTCTAACTCTTTTCTATTTCCACACTCTCACTTTTCACTAACGAAAGGTTAAACATCTCCCACTGGCAAGACGCCCGTAAAGAATCTTATATTCAATGCACGGTAGAGATTATTGTAGTAGTTTAAATGAGCGACTCCTTTTCAGTAACAATTCTTTTGCCCGACTCTTTTTTATCTTCTCTCTTCACTTTTCACTAACACCTTTTGTCTAACTCTCTTCTATTTCCACTCTCTCACTTTTCACTAACACCTTTTGTCTAACTCTCTTCTATTTCCACACTCTCACTTTTCACTAACGAAAGGTTAAACATCTCCCACTGGCAAGACGCCCGTAAAGAATCTTATATTCAATGCACGGTAGAGATTATTGTAGTAGTTTAAATGAGCGACTCCTTTTCAGTAACAATTCTTTTGCCCGACTCTTTTTTATCTTCTCTCTTCACTTTTCACTAACACCTTTTGTCTAACTCTCTTCTATTTCCACTCTCTCACTTTTCACTAACACCTTTTGTCTAACTCTCTTCTATTTCCACACTCTCACTTTTCACTAACACCTTTTGTCTAACTCTCTTCTATTTCCACACTCTCACTTTTCACTAACACCTTTTGTCTAACTCTCTTCTATTTCCACACTCTCACTTTTCACTAACACCTTTTGTCTAACTCTCTTCTATTTCCACACTCTCACTTTTCACTAACACCTTTTGTCTAACTCTCTTCTATTTCCACACTCTCACTTTTCACTAACACCTTTTGTCTAACTCTCTTCCATTTCCACTCTCTCACTTTTCACTAACACCTTTTGTCTAACTCTCTTCTATTTCCACACTCTCACTTTTCACTAACGAAAGGTTAAACATCTCCCACTGGCAAGACGCCCGTAAAGAATCTTATATTCAATGCACGGTAGAGATTATTGTAGTAGTTTAAATGAGCGACTCCTTTTCAGTAACAATTCTTTTGCCCGACTCTTTTTTATCTTCTCTCTTCACTTTTCACTAACACCTTTTGTCTAACTCTCTTCTATTTCCACACTCTCACTTTTCACTAACACCTTTTGTCTAACTCTCTTCTATTTCCACACTCTCACTTTTCACTTACGAAAGGTTAAACATCTCCCACTGGCAAGACGCCCGTAAAGAATCTTATATTCAATGCACGGTAGAGATTATTGTAGTAGTTTAAATGAGCGACTCCTTTTCAGTAACAATTCTTTTGCCCGACTCTGTTTTATCTTCTCTCTTCACTTTTCACTAACACCTTTTGTCTAACTCTCTTCTATATCCACTCTCTCACTTTTCACTAACACCTTTTGTCTAACTCTCTTCTATTTCCACACTCTCACTTTTCACTAACACCTTTTGTCTAACTCTCTTCTATTTCCACACTCTCACTTTTCACTTACGAAAGGTTAAACATCTCCCACTGGCAAGACGCCCGTAAAGAATCTTATATTCAATGCACGGTAGAGATTATTGTAGTAGTTTAAATGAGCGACTCCTTTTCAGTAACAATTCTTTTGCCCGACCCTTTTTTATCTTCTCTCTTCACTTTTCACTAACACCTTTTGTCTAACTCTCTTCTATTTCCACTCTCTCACTTTTCACTAACACCTTTTGTCTAACTCTCTTCTATTTCCACACTCTCACTTTTCACTAACACCTTTTGTCTAACTCTCTTCTATTTCCACACTCTCACTTTTCACTAACACCTTTTGTCTAACTCTCTTCTATTTCCACACTCTCACTTTTCACTTACGAAAGGTTAAACATCTCCCACTGGCAAGACGCCCGTAAAGAATCTTATATTCAATGCACGGTAGAGATTATTGTAGTAGTTTAAATGAGCGACTCCTTTTCAGTAACAATTCTTTTGCCCGACTCTTTTTTATCTTCTCTCTTCACTTTTCACTAACACCTTTTGTCTAACTCTCTTCTATTTCCACACTCTCACTTTTCACTAACACCTTTTGTCTAACTCTCTTCTATTTCCACTCTCTCACTTTTCACTAACACCTTTTGTCTAACTCTCTTCTATTTCCACACTCTCACTTTTCACTTACGAAAGGTTAAACATCTCCCACTGGCAAGACGCCCGTAAAGAATCTTATATTCAATGCACGGTAGAGATTATTGTAGTAGTTTAAATGAGCGACTCCTTTTCAGTAACAATTCTTTTGCCCGACTCTTTTTTATCTTCTCTCTTCACTTTTCACTAACACCTTTTGTCTAACTCTCTTCTATTTCCACTCTCTCACTTTTCACTAACACCTTTTGTCTAACTCTCTTCTATTTCCACACTCTCACTTTTCACTAACGAAAGGTTAAACATCTCCCTCTGGCAAGACGCCCGTAAAGAATCTTATATTCAATGCACGGTAGAGATTATTGTAGTAGTTTAAATGAGCGACTCCTTTTCAGTAACAATTCTTTTGCCCGACTCTTTTTTATCTTCTCTCTTCACTTTTCACTAACACCTTTTGTCTAACTCTCTTCTATTTCCACTCTCTCACTTTTCACTAACACCTTTTGTCTAACTCTCTTCTATTTCCACACTCTCACTTTTCACTAACACCTTTTGTCTAACTCTCTTCTATTTCCACACTCTCACTTTTCACTAACGAAAGGTTAAACATCTCCCACTGGCAAGACGCCCGTAAAGAATCTTATATTCAATGCACGGTAGAGATTATTGTAGTAGTTTAAATGAGCGACTCCTTTTCAGTAACAATTCTTTTGCCCGACCCTTTTTTATCTTCTCTCTTCACTTTTCACTAACACCTTTTGTCTAACTCTCTTCTATTTCCACTCTCTCACTTTTCACTAACACCTTTTGTCTAACTCTCTTCTATTTCCACACTCTCACTTTTCACTAACACCTTTTGTCTAACTCTCTTCTATTTCCACACTCTCACTTTTCACTAACACCTTTTGTCTAACTCTCTTCTATTTCCACACTCTCACTTTTCACTAACGAAAGGTTAAACATCTCCCACTGGCAAGACGCCCGTAAAGAATCTTATATTCAATGCACGGTAGAGATTATTGTAGTAGTTTAAATGAGCGACTCCTTTTCAGTAACAATTCTTTTGCCCGACTCTTTTTTATCTTCTCTCTTCACTTTTCACTAACACCTTTTGTCTAACTCTCTTCTATTTCCACTCTCTCACTTTTCACTAACACCTTTTGTCTAACTCTCTTCTATTTCCACACTCTCACTTTTCACTAACACCTTTTGTCTAACTCTCTTCTATTTCCACACTCTCACTTTTCACTAACACCTTTTGTCTAACTCTCTTCTATTTCCACACTCTCACTTTTCACTAACACCTTTTGTCTAACTCTCTTCTATTTCCACACTCTCACTTTTCACTAACGAAAGGTTAAACATCTCCCACTGGCAAGACGCCCGTAAAGAATCTTATATTCAATGCACGGTAGAGATTATTGTAGTAGTTTAAATGAGCGACTCCTTTTCAGTAACAATTCTTTTGCCCGACCCTTTTTTATCTTCTCTCTTCACTTTTCACTAACACCTTTTGTCTAACTCTCTTCTATTTCCACTCTCTCACTTTTCACTAACACCTTTTGTCTAACTCTCTTCTATTTCCACACTCTCACTTTTCACTAACACCTTTTGTCTAACTCTCTTCTATTTCCACACTCTCACTTTTCACTAACGAAAGGTTAAACATCTCCCACTGGCAAGACGCCCGTAAAGAATCTTATATTCAATGCACGGTAGAGATTATTGTAGTAGTTTAAATGAGCGACTCCTTTTCAGTAACAATTCTTTTGCCCGACCCTTTTTTATCTTCTCTCTTCACTTTTCACTAACACCTTTTGTCTAACTCTCTTCTATTTCCACACTCTCACTTTTCACTAACACCTTTTGTCTAACTCTCTTCTATTTCCACACTCTCACTTTTCACTAACACCTTTTGTCTAACTCTCTTCTATTTCCACACTCTCACTTTTCACTAACACCTTTTGTCTAACTCTCTTCTATTTCCACACTCTCACTTTTCACTTACGAAAGGTTAAACATCTCCCACTGGCAAGACGCCCGTAAAGAATCTTATATTCAATGCACGGTAGAGATTATTGTAGTAGTTTAAATGAGCGACTCCTTTTCAGTAACAATTCTTTTGCCCGACTCTTTTTTATCTTCTCTCTTCACTTTTCACTAACACCTTTTGTCTAACTCTCTTCTATTTCCACTCTCTCACTTTTCACTAACACCTTTTGTCTAACTCTCTTCTATTTCCACTCTCTCACTTTTCACTAACACCTTTTGTCTAACTCTCTTCTATTTCCACACTCTCACTTTTCACTAACACCTTTTGTATAACTCTCTTCTATTTCCACACTCTCACTTTTCACTAACACCTTTTGTCTAACTCTCTTCTATTTCCACACTCTCACTTTTCACTAACACCTTTTGTCTAACTCTCTTCTATTTCCACACTCTCACTTTTCACTAACGAAAGGTTAAACATCTCCCACTGGCAAGACGCCCGTAAAGAATCTTATATTCAATGCACGGTAGAGATTATTGTAGTAGTTTAAATGAGCGACTCCTTTTCAGTAACAATTCTTTTGCCCGACCCTTTTTTATCTTCTCTCTTCACTTTCACTAACACCTTTTGTCTAACTCTCTTCTATTTCCACACTCTCACTTTTCACTAACGAAAGGTTAAACATCTCCCACTGGCAAGACGCCCGTAAAGAATCTTATATTCAATGCACGGTAGAGATTATTGTAGTAGTTTACATGAGCGACTCCTTTTCAGTAACAATTCTTTTGCCCGACTCTTTTTTATCTTCTCTCTTCACTTTTCACTAACACCTTTTGTCTAACTCTCTTCTATTTCCACACTCTCACTTTTCACTAACACCTTTTGTATAACTCTCTTCTATTTCCACACTCTCACTTTTCACTAACACCTTTTGTCTAACTCTCTTCTATTTCCACACTCTCACTTTTCACTAACACCTTTTGTCTAACTCTCTTCTATTTCCACACTCTCACTTTTCACTAACGAAAGGTTAAACATCTCCCACTGGCAAGACGCCCGTAAAGAATCTTATATTCAATGCACGGTAGAGATTATTGTAGTAGTTTAAATGAGCGACTCCTTTTCAGTAACAATTCTTTTGCCCGACCCTTTTTTATCTTCTCTCTTCACTTTCACTAACACCTTTTGTCTAACTCTCTTCTATTTCCACACTCTCACTTTTCACTAACGAAAGGTTAAACATCTCCCACTGGCAAGACGCCCGTAAAGAATCTTATATTCAATGCACGGTAGAGATTATTGTAGTAGTTTAAATGAGCGACTCCTTTTCAGTAACAATTCTTTTGCCCGACCCTTTTTTATCTTCTCTCTTCACTTTCACTAACACCTTTTGTCTAACTCTCTTCTATTTCCACACTCTCACTTTTCACTAACGAAAGGTTAAACATCTCCCACTGGCAAGACGCCCGTAAAGAATCTTATATTCAATGCACGGTAGAGATTATTGTAGTAGTTTAAATGAGCGACTCCTTTTCAGTAACAATTCTTTTGCCCGACTCTTTTTTATCTTCTCTCTTCACTTTTCACTAACACCTTTTGTCTAACTCTCTTCTATTTCCACTCTCTCACTTTTCACTAACACCTTTTGTCTAACTCTCTTCTATTTCCACACTCTCACTTTTCACTAACACCTTTTGTCTAACTCTCTTCTATTTCCACACTCTCACTTTTCACTAACGAAAGGTTAAACATCTCCCACTGCAAGACGCCCGTAAAGAATCTTATATTCAATGCACGGTAGAGATTATTGTAGTAGTTTAAATGAGCGACTCCTTTTCAGTAACAATTCTTTTGCCCGACTCTTTTTTATCTTCTCTCTTCACTTTTCACTAACACCTTTTGTCTAACTCTCTTCCATTTCCACTCTCTCACTTTTCACTAACACCTTTTGTCTAACTCTCTTCTATTTCCACACTCTCACTTATTACTAACGAAAGGTTAAACATCTCCCACTGGCAAGACGCCCGTAAAGAATCTTATATTCAATGCACGGTAGAGATTATTGTAGTAGTTTAAATGAGCGACTCCTTTTCAGTAACAATTCTTTTGCCCGACTCTTTTTTATCTTCTCTCTTCACTTTTCACTAACACCTTTTGTCTAACTCTCTTCTATTTCCACTCTCTCACTTTTCACTAACGAAAGGTTAAACATCTCCCACTGCAAGACGCCCGTAAAGAATCTTATATTCAATGCACGGTAGAGATTATTGTAGTAGTTTAAATGAGCGACTCCTTTTCAGTAACAATTCTTTTGCCCGACTCTTTTTTATCTTCTCTCTTCACTTTTCACTAACACCTTTTGTCTAACTCTCTTCTATTTCCACACTCTCACTTTTCACTTACGAAAGGTTAAACATCTCCCACTGGCAAGACGCCCGTAAAGAATCTTATATTCAATGCACGGTAGAGATTATTGTAGTAGTTTAAATGAGCGACTCCTTTTCAGTAACAATTCTTTTGCCCGACTCTTTTTTATCTTCTCTCTTCACTTTTCACTAACACCTTTTGTCTAACTCTCTTCTATTTCCACACTCTCACTTTTCACTTACGAAAGGTTAAACATCTCCCACTGGCAAGACGCCCGTAAAGAATCTTATATTCAATGCACGGTAGAGATTATTGTAGTAGTTTAAATGAGCGACTCCTTTTCAGTAACAATTCTTTTGCCCGACTCTTTTTTATCTTCTCTCTTCACTTTTCACTAACACCTTTTGTCTAACTCTCTTCTATTTCCACACTCTCACTTTTCACTTACGAAAGGTTAAACATCTCCCACTGGCAAGACGCCCGTAAAGAATCTTATATTCAATGCACGGTAGAGATTATTGTAGTAGTTTAAATGAGCGACTCCTTTTCAGTAACAATTCTTTTGCCCGACTCTTTTTTATCTTCTCTCTTCACTTTTCACTAACACCTTTTGTCTAACTCTCTTCTATTTCCACTCTCTCACTTTTCACTAACACCTTTTGTCTAACTCTCTTCTATTTCCACACTCTCACTTTTCACTAACGAAAGGTTAAACATCTCCCTCTGGCAAGACGCCCGTAAAGAATCTTATATTCAATGCACGGTAGTGATTATTGTAGTAGTTTAAATGAGCGACTCCTTTTCAGTAACAATTCTTTTGCCCGACTCTTTTTTATCTTCTCTCTTCACTTTTCACTAACACCTTTTGTCTAACTCTCTTCTATTTCCACTCTCTCACTTTTCACTAACACCTTGTCTAACTCTCTTCTATTTCCACACTCTCACTTTTCACTAACACCTTTTGTCTAACTCTCTTCTATTTCCACACTCTCACTTTTCACTAACACCTTTTGTCTAACTCTTTTCTATTTCCACACTCTCACTTTTCACTAACACCTTTTGTCTAACTCTCTTCTATTTCCACACTCTCACTTTTCACTAACACCTTTTGTCTAACTCTCTTCTATTTCCACACTCTCACTTTTCACTAACACCTTTTGTCTAACTCTCTTCTATTTCCACACTCTCACTTTTCACTAACGAAAGGTTAAACATCTCCCACTGGCAAGACGCCCGTAAAGAATCTTATATTCAATGCACGGTAGAGATTATTGTAGTAGTTTAAATGAGCGACTCCTTTTCAGTAACAATTCTTTTGCCCGACTCTTTTTTATCTTCTCTCTTCACTTTTCACTAACACCTTTTGTCTAACTCTCTTCTATTTCCACTCTCTCACTTTTCACTAACACCTTTTGTCTAACTCTCTTCTATTTCCACACTCTCACTTTTCACTAACGAAAGGTTAAACATCTCCCACTGGCAAGACGCCCGTAAAGAATCTTATATTCAATGCACGGTAGTGATTATTGTAGTAGTTTAAATGAGCGACTCCTTTTCAGTAACAATTCTTTTGCCCGACTCTTTTTTATCTTCTCTCTTCACTTTTCACTAACACCTTTTGTCTAACTCTCTTCTATTTCCACTCTCTCACTTTTCACTAACACCTTTTGTCTAACTCTCTTCTATTTCCACACTCTCACTTTTCACTAACACCTTTTGTCTAACTCTTTTCTATTTCCACACTCTCACTTTTCACTAACGAAAGGTTAAACATCTCCCACTGGCAAGACGCCCGTAAAGAATCTTATATTCAATGCACGGTAGTGATTATTGTAGTAGTTTAAATGAGCGACTCCTTTTCAGTAACAATTCTTTTGCCCGACTCTTTTTTATCTTCTCTCTTCACTTTTCACTAACACCTTTTGTCTAACTCTCTTCTATTTCCACTCTCTCACTTTTCACTAACACCTTTTGTCTAACTCTCTTCTATTTCCACACTCTCACTTTTCACTAACACCTTTTGTCTAACTCTCTTCTATTTCCACACTCTCACTTTTCACTAACACCTTTTGTCTAACTCTCTTCTATTTCCACACTCTCACTTTTCACTAACACCTTTTGTCTAACTCTCTTCTATTTCCACACTCTCACTTTTCACTAACACCTTTTGTCTAACTCTCTTCTATTTCCACACTCTCACTTTTCACTAACGAAAGGTTAAACATCTCCCACTGGCAAGACGCCCGTAAAGAATCTTATATTCAATGCACGGTAGTGATTATTGTAGTAGTTTAAATGAGCGACTCCTTTTCAGTAACAATTCTTTTGCCCGACTCTTTTTTATCTTCTCTCTTCACTTTTCACTAACACCTTTTGTCTAACTCTCTTCTATTTCCACTCTCTCACTTTTCACTAACACCTTTTGTCTAACTCTCTTCTATTTCCACACTCTCACTTTTCACTAACACCTTTTGTCTAACTCTCTTCTATTTCCACACTCTCACTTTTCACTAACACCTTTTGTCTAACTCTCTTCTATTTCCACACTCTCACTTTTCACTAACACCTTTTGTCTAACTCTCTTCTATTTCCACACTCTCACTTTTCACTAACACCTTTTGTCTAACTCTCTTCCATTTCCACTCTCTCACTTTTCACTAACACCTTTTGTCTAACTCTCTTCTATTTCCACACTCTCACTTTTCACTAACGAAAGGTTAAACATCTCCCACTGGCAAGACGCCCGTAAAGAATCTTATATTCAATGCACGGTAGAGATTATTGTAGTAGTTTAAATGAGCGACTCCTTTTCAGTAACAATTCTTTTGCCCGACTCTTTTTTATCTTCTCTCTTCACTTTTCACTAACACCTTTTGTCTAACTCTCTTCTATTTCCACACTCTCACTTTTCACTAACACCTTTTGTCTAACTCTCTTCTATTTCCACACTCTCACTTTTCACTAACGAAAGGTTAAACATCTCCCACTGGCAAGACGCCCGTAAAGAATCTTATATTCAATGCACGGTAGAGATTATTGTAGTAGTTTAAATGAGCGACTCCTTTTCAGTAACAATTCTTTTGCCCGACCCTTTTTTATCTTCTCTCTTCACTTTTCACTAACACCTTTTGTCTAACTCTCTTCTATTTCCACTCTCTCACTTTTCACTAACACCTTTTGTCTAACTCTCTTCTATTTCCACACTCTCACTTTTCACTAACACCTTTTGTCTAACTCTCTTCTATTTCCACACTCTCACTTTTCACTAACGAAAGGTTAAACATCTCCCACTGGCAAGACGCCCGTAAAGAATCTTATATTCAATGCACGGTAGAGATTATTGTAGTAGTTTAAATGAGCGACTCCTTTTCAGTAACAATTCTTTTGCCCGACTCTTTTTTATCTTCTCTCTTCACTTTTCACTAACACCTTTTGTCTAACTCTCTTCTATTTCCACTCTCTCACTTTTCACTAACACCTTTTGTCTAACTCTCTTCTATTTCCACACTCTCACTTTTCACTAACACCTTTTGTCTAACTCTCTTCTATTTCCACACTCTCACTTTTCACTAACACCTTTTGTCTAACTCTCTTCTATTTCCACACTCTCACTTTTCACTAACGAAAGGTTAAACATCTCCCACTGGCAAGACGCCCGTAAAGAATCTTATATTCAATGCACGGTAGAGATTATTGTAGTAGTTTAAATGAGCGACTCCTTTTCAGTAACAATTCTTTTGCCCGACCCTTTTTTATCTTCTCTCTTCACTTTTCACTAACACCTTTTGTCTAACTCTCTTCTATTTCCACTCTCTCACTTTTCACTAACACCTTTTGTCTAACTCTCTTCTATTTCCACACTCTCACTTTTCACTAACACCTTTTGTCTAACTCTCTTCTATTTCCACACTCTCACTTTTCACTAACGAAAGGTTAAACATCTCCCACTGGCAAGACGCCCGTAAAGAATCTTATATTCAATGCACGGTAGAGATTATTGTAGTAGTTTAAATGAGCGACTCCTTTTCAGTAACAATTCTTTTGCCCGACTCTTTTTTATCTTCTCTCTTCACTTTTCACTAACACCTTTTGTCTAACTCTCTTCTATTTCCACTCTCTCACTTTTCACTAACACCTTTTGTCTAACTCTCTTCTATTTCCACACTCTCACTTTTCACTAACACCTTTTGTCTAACTCTCTTCTATTTCCACACTCTCACTTTTCACTAACACCTTTTGTCTAACTCTCTTCTATTTCCACACTCTCACTTTTCACTAACGAAAGGTTAAACATCTCCCACTGGCAAGACGCCCGTAAAGAATCTTATATTCAATGCACGGTAGAGATTATTGTAGTAGTTTAAATGAGCGACTCCTTTTCAGTAACAATTCTTTTGCCCGACCCTTTTTTATCTTCTCTCTTCACTTTTCACTAACACCTTTTGTCTAACTCTCTTCTATTTCCACTCTCTCACTTTTCACTAACACCTTTTGTCTAACTCTCTTCTATTTCCACACTCTCACTTTTCACTAACACCTTTTGTCTAACTCTCTTCTATTTCCACACTCTCACTTTTCACTAACGAAAGGTTAAACATCTCCCACTGGCAAGACGCCCGTAAAGAATCTTATATTCAATGCACGGTAGAGATTATTGTAGTAGTTTAAATGAGCGACTCCTTTTCAGTAACAATTCTTTTGCCCGACTCTTTTTTATCTTCTCTCTTCACTTTTCACTAACACCTTTTGTCTAACTCTCTTCTATTTCCACTCTCTCACTTTTCACTAACACCTTTTGTCTAACTCTCTTCTATTTCCACACTCTCACTTTTCACTAACACCTTTTGTCTAACTCTCTTCTATTTCCACACTCTCACTTTTCACTAACACCTTTTGTCTAACTCTCTTCTATTTCCACACTCTCACTTTTCACTAACGAAAGGTTAAACATCTCCCACTGGCAAGACGCCCGTAAAGAATCTTATATTCAATGCACGGTAGAGATTATTGTAGTAGTTTAAATGAGCGACTCCTTTTCAGTAACAATTCTTTTGCCCGACCCTTTTTTATCTTCTCTCTTCACTTTTCACTAACACCTTTTGTCTAACTCTCTTCTATTTCCACTCTCTCACTTTTCACTAACACCTTTTGTCTAACTCTCTTCTATTTCCACACTCTCACTTTTCACTAACACCTTTTGTCTAACTCTCTTCTATTTCCACACTCTCACTTTTCACTAACGAAAGGTTAAACATCTCCCACTGGCAAGACGCCCGTAAAGAATCTTATATTCAATGCACGGTAGAGATTATTGTAGTAGTTTAAATGAGCGACTCCTTTTCAGTAACAATTCTTTTGCCCGACTCTTTTTTATCTTCTCTCTTCACTTTTCACTAACACCTTTTGTCTAACTCTCTTCTATTTCCACTCTCTCACTTTTCACTAACACCTTTTGTCTAACTCTCTTCTATTTCCACACTCTCACTTTTCACTAACACCTTTTGTCTAACTCTCTTCTATTTCCACACTCTCACTTTTCACTAACACCTTTTGTCTAACTCTCTTCTATTTCCACACTCTCACTTTTCACTAACGAAAGGTTAAACATCTCCCACTGGCAAGACGCCCGTAAAGAATCTTATATTCAATGCACGGTAGAGATTATTGTAGTAGTTTAAATGAGCGACTCCTTTTCAGTAACAATTCTTTTGCCCGACCCTTTTTTATCTTCTCTCTTCACTTTTCACTAACACCTTTTGTCTAACTCTCTTCTATTTCCACTCTCTCACTTTTCACTAACACCTTTTGTCTAACTCTCTTCTATTTCCACACTCTCACTTTTCACTAACACCTTTTGTCTAACTCTCTTCTATTTCCACACTCTCACTTTTCACTAACACCTTTTGTCTAACTCTCTTCTATTTCCACACTCTCACTTTTCACTAACGAAAGGTTAAACATCTCCCACTGGCAAGACGCCCGTAAAGAATCTTATATTCAATGCACGGTAGAGATTATTGTAGTAGTTTAAATGAGCGACTCCTTTTCAGTAACAATTCTTTTGCCCGACTCTTTTTTATCTTCTCTCTTCACTTTTCACTAACACCTTTTGTCTAACTCTCTTCTATTTCCACTCTCTCACTTTTCACTAACACCTTTTGTCTAACTCTCTTCTATTTCCACTCTCTCACTTTTCACTAACACCTTTTGTCTAACTCTCTTCTATTTCCACACTCTCACTTTTCACTAACACCTTTTGTCTAACTCTCTTCTATTTCCACACTCTCACTTTTCACTAACACCTTTTGTCTAACTCTCTTCTATTTCCACACTCTCACTTTTCACTAACACCTTTTGTCTAACTCTCTTCTATTTCCACACTCTCACTTTTCACTAACGAAAGGTTAAACATCTCCCACTGGCAAGACGCCCGTAAAGAATCTTATATTCAATGCACGGTAGAGATTATTGTAGTAGTTTAAATGAGCGACTCCTTTTCAGTAACAATTCTTTTGCCCGACCCTTTTTTATCTACTCTCTTCACTTTTCACTAACACCTTTTGTCTAACTCTCTTCTATTTCCACTCTCTCACTTTTCACTAACACCTTTTGTCTAACTCTCTTCTATTTCCACACTCTCACTTTTCACTAACACCTTTTGTCTAACTCTCTTCTATTTCCACACTCTCACTTTTCACTAACACCTTTTGTCTAACTCTCTTCTATTTCCACACTCTCACTTTTCACTTACGAAAGGTTAAACATCTCCCACTGGCAAGACGCCCGTAAAGAATCTTATATTCAATGCACGGTAGAGATTATTGTAGTAGTTTAAATGAGCGACTCCTTTTCAGTAACAATTCTTTTGCCCGACTCTTTTTTATCTTCTCTCTTCACTTTTCACTAACACCTTTTGTCTAACTCTCTTCCATTTCCACTCTCTCACTTTTCACTAACGAAAGGTTAAACATCTCCCACTGGCAAGACGCCCGTAAAGAATCTTATATTCAATGCACGGTAGAGATTATTGTAGTAGTTTAAATGAGCGACTCCTTTTCAGTAACAATTCTTTTGCCCGACTCTTTTTTATCTTCTCTCTTCACTTTTCACTAACACCTTTTGTCTAACTCTCTTCTATTTCCACTCTCTCACTTTTCACTAACACCTTTTGTCTAACTCTCTTCTATTTCCACACTCTCACTTTTCACTAACACCTTTTGTCTAACTCTCTTCTATTTCCACACTCTCACTTTTCACTAACGAAAGGTTAAACATCTCCCACTGGCAAGACGCCCGTAAAGAATCTTATATTCAATGCACGGTAGAGATTATTGTAGTAGTTTAAATGAGCGACTCCTTTTCAGTAACAATTCTTTTGCCCGACTCTTTTTTATCTTCTCTCTTCACTTTTCACTAACACCTTTTGTCTAACTCTCTTCTATTTCCACACTCTCACTTTTCACTAACACCTTTTGTCTAACTCTCTTCTATTTCCACACTCTCACTTTTCACTAACGAAAGGTTAAACATCTCCCACTGGCAAGACGCCCGTAAAGAATCTTATATTCAATGCACGGTAGAGATTATTGTAGTAGTTTAAATGAGCGACTCCTTTTCAGTAACAATTCTTTTGCCCGACTCTTTTTTATCTTCTCTCTTCACTTTTCACTAACACCTTTTGTCTAACTCTCTTCTATTTCCACACTCTCACTTTTCACTAACACCTTTTGTCTAACTCTCTTCTATTTCCACACTCTCACTTTTCACTTACGAAAGGTTAAACATCTCCCACTGGCAAGACGCCCGTAAAGAATCTTATATTCAATGCACGGTAGAGATTATTGTAGTAGTTTAAATGAGCGACTCCTTTTCAGTAACAATTCTTTTGCCCGACTCTGTTTTATCTTCTCTCTTCACTTTTCACTAACACCTTTTGTCTAACTCTCTTCTATTTCCACTCTCTCACTTTTCACTAACACCTTTTGTCTAACTCTCTTCTATTTCCACACTCTCACTTTTCACTAACACCTTTTGTCTAACTCTCTTCTATTTCCACACTCTCACTTTTCACTAACACCTTTTGTCTAACTCTCTTCTATTTCCACACTCTCACTTTTCACTAACACCTTTTGTCTAACTCTCTTCTATTTCCACACTCTCACTTTTCACTAACACCTTTTGTCTAACTCTCTTCTATTTCCACACTCTCACTTTTCACTAACACCTTTTGTCTAACTCTCTTCTATTTCCACACTCTCACTTTTCACTAACACCTTTTGTCTAACTCTCTTCTATTTCCACACTCTCACTTTTCACTAACACCTTTTGTCTAACTCTCTTCTATTTCCACACTCTCACTTTTCACTAACACCTTTTGTCTAACTCTCTTCTATTTCCACACTCTCACTTTTCACTAACACCTTTTGTCTAACTCTCTTCTATTTCCACACTCTCACTTTTCACTAACACCTTTTGTCTAACTCTCTTCTATTTCCACACTCTCACTTTTCACTTACGAAAGGTTAAACATCTCCCACTGGCAAGACGCCCGTAAAGAATCTTATATTCAATGCACGGTAGAGATTATTGTAGTAGTTTAAATGAGCGACTCCTTTTCAGTAACAATTCTTTTGCCCGACTCTTTTTTATCTTCTCTCTTCACTTTTCACTAACACCTTTTGTCTAACTCTCTTCTATTTCCACTCTCTCACTTTTCACTAACACCTTTTGTCTAACTCTCTTCTATTTCCACACTCTCACTTTTCACTAACACCTTTTGTCTAACTCTCTTCTATTTCCACACTCTCACTTTTCACTAACACCTTTTGTCTAACTCTCTTCTATTTCCACACTCTCACTTTTCACTAACACCTTTTGTCTAACTCTCTTCTATTTCCACACTCTCACTTTTCACTAACGAAAGGTTAAACATCTCCCACTGGCAAGACGCCCGTAAAGAATCTTATATTCAATGCACGGTAGAGATTATTGTAGTAGTTTAAATGAGCGACTCCTTTTCAGTAACAATTCTTTTGCCCGACTCTTTTTTATCTTCTCTCTTCACTTTTCACTAACACCTTTTGTCTAACTCTCTTCTATTTCCACTCTCTCACTTTTCACTAACACCTTTTGTCTAACTCTCTTCTATTTCCACACTCTCACTTTTCACTAACACCTTTTGTCTAACTCTCTTCTATTTCCACACTCTCACTTTTCACTAACACCTTTTGCACTGAGAGCAAACTTACCCAAATATGGGTAATAGATTTGCCAGCTTACGATACTTGTGTACACGATTTGCCCACATTCGGGTAAATGGTAACCCAAAAACCACCGATTTGCCCATATACAGGCTAGCATTTGTCTGAATACGGGCAAATCGTTCGCCAACTAACGGCATTCGGGTAAATTTAATCTCTGTGTGTCTAACTCTCTTCTATTTCCACACTCTCACTTTTCACTAACACCTTTTGTCTAACTCTCTTCTATTTCCACACTCTCACTTTTCACTAACACCTTTTGTCTAACTCTCTTCTATTTCCACACTCTCACTTTTCACTAACACCTTTTGTCTAACTCTCTTCTATTTCCACACTCTCACTTTTCACTAACACCTTTTGTCTAACTCTCTTCTATTTCCACACTCTCACTTTTCACTAACACCTTTTGTCTAACTCTCTTCTATTTCCACACTCTCACTTTTCACTAACACCTTTTGTCTAACTCTCTTCTATTTCCACACTCTCACTTTTCACTAACACCTTTTGTCTAACTCTCTTCTATTTCCACACTCTCACTTTTCACTAACACCTTTTGTCTAACTCTCTTCTATTTCCACACTCTCACTTTTCACTAACACCTTTTGTCTAACCCTCTTCTATTTCCACACTCTCACTTTTCACTAACACCTTTTGTCTAACTCTCTTCTATTTCCACACTCTCACTTTTCACTAACACCTTTTGTCTAACTCTCTTCTATTTCCACACTCTCACTTTTCACTAACACCTTTTGTCTAACTCTCTTCTATTTCCACACTCTCACTTTTCACTAACACCTTTTGTCTAACTCTCTTCTATTTCCACACTCTCACTTTTCACTAACACCTTTTGTCTAACTCTCTTCTATTTCCACTCTCTCACTTTTCACTAACACCTTTTGTCTAACTCTCTTCTATTTCCACACTCTCACTTTTCACTAACACCTTTTGTCTAACTCTCTTCTATTTCCACACTCTCACTTTTCACTAACACCTTTTGTCTAACTCTCTTCTATTTCCACACTCTCACTTTTCACTAACACCTTTTGTCTAACTCTCTTCTATTTCCACACTCTCACTTTTCACTAACACCTTTTGTCTAACTCTCTTCTATTTCCACACTCTCACTTTTCACTAACACCTTTTGTCTAACTCTCTTCTATTTCCACACTCTCACTTTTCACTAACACCTTTTGTCTAACTCTCTTCTATTTCCACACTCTCACTTTTCACTAACACCTTTTGTCTAACTCTCTTCTATTTCCACACTCTCACTTTTCACTAACACCTTTTGTCTAACTCTCTTCTATTTCCACACTCTCACTTTTCACTAACACCTTTTGTCTAACTCTCTTCTATTTCCACACTCTCACTTTTCACTAACACCTTTTGTCTAACTCTCTTCTATTTCCACACTCTCACTTTTCACTAACACCTTTTGTCTAACTCTCTTCTATTTCCACACTCTCACTTTTCACTAACACCTTTTGTCTAACTCTCTTCTATTTCCACACTCTCACTTTTCACTAACGAAAGGTTAAACATCTCCCACTGGCAAGACGCCCGTAAAGAATCTTATATTCAATGCACGGTAGAGATTATTGTAGTAGTTTAAATGAGCGACTCCTTTTCAGTAACAATTCTTTTGCCCGACCCTTTTTTATCTTCTCTCTTCACTTTTCACTAACACCTTTTGTCTAACTCTCTTCTATTTCCACTCTCTCACTTTTCACTAACACCTTTTGTCTAACTCTCTTCTATTTCCACACTCTCACTTTTCACTAACACCTTTTGTCTAACTCTCTTCTATTTCCACACTCTCACTTTTCACTAACACCTTTTGTCTAACTCTCTTCTATTTCCACACTCTCACTTTTCACTTACGAAAGGTTAAACATCTCCCACTGGCAAGACGCCCGTAAAGAATCTTATATTCAATGCACGGTAGAGATTATTGTAGTAGTTTAAATGAGCGACTCCTTTTCAGTAACAATTCTTTTGCCCGACTCTGTTTTATCTTCTCTCTTCACTTTTCACTAACACCTTTTGTCTAACTCTCTTCTATTTCCACACTCTCACTTTTCACTAACACCTTTTGTCTAACTCTCTTCTATTTCCACACTCTCACTTTTCACTAACACCTTTTGTCTAACTCTCTTCTATTTCCACACTCTCACTTTTCACTAACGAAAGGTTAAACATCTCCCACTGGCAAGACGCCCGTAAAGAATCTTATATTCAATGCACGGTAGAGATTATTGTAGTAGTTTAAATGAGCGACTCCTTTTCAGTAACAATTCTTTTGCCCGACTCTTTTTTATCTTCTCTCTTCACTTTTCACTAACACCTTTTGTCTAACTCTCTTCTATTTCCACTCTCTCACTTTTCACTAACACCTTTTGTCTAACTCTCTTCTATTTCCACACTCTCACTTTTCACTGACACCTTTTGTCTAACTCTCTTCAATTTCCACACTCTCACTTTTCACTAACACCTTTTGTCTAACTCTCTTCTATTTCCACACTCTCACTTTTCACTAACACCTTTTGTCTAACTCTCTTCTATTTCCACACTCTCACTTTTCACTAACACCTTTTGTCTAGCTCTTTTCTATTTCCACACTCTCACTTTTCACTAACACCTTTTGTCTAACTCTCTTCTATTTCCACACTCTCACTTTTCACTAACACCTTTTGTCTAACTCTCTTCTATTTCCACTCTCTCACTTTTACTAACACCTTTTGTCTAACTCTCTTCTATTTCCACACTCTCACTTTTCACTAACACCTTTTGTCTAGCTCTTTTCTATTTCCACACTCTCACTTTTCACTAACACCTTTTGTCTAACTCTCTTCTATTTCCACACTCTCACTTTTCACTAACACCTTTTGTCTAACTCTCTTCTATTTCCACTCTCTCACTTTTACTAACACCTTTTGTCTAACTCTCTTCTATTTCCACACTCTCACTTTTCACTAACACCTTTTGTCTAACTCTCTTCTATTTCCACTCTCTCACTTTTACTAACACCTTTTGTCTAACTCTCTTCTATTTCCACACTCTCACTTTTCACTAACACCTTTTGTCTAACTCTCTTCTATTTCCACACTCTCACTTTTCACTAACACCTTTTGTCTAACTCTCTTCTATTTCCACACTCTCACTTTTCACTAACGAAAGGTTAAACATCTCCCACTGGCAAGACGCCCGTAAAGAATCTTATATTCAATGCACGGTAGAGATTATTGTAGTAGTTTAAATGAGCGACTCCTTTTCAGTAACAATTCTTTTGCCCGACTCTTTTTTATCTTCTCTCTTCACTTTTCACTAACACCTTTTGTCTAACTCTCTTCTATTTCCACTCTCTCACTTTTCACTAACACCTTTTGTCTAACTCTCTTCTATTTCCACACTCTCACTTTTCACTTACGAAAGGTTAAACATCTCCCACTGGCAAGACGCCCGTAAAGAATCTTATATTCAATGCACGGTAGAGATTATTGTAGTAGTTTAAATGAGCGACTCCTTTTCAGTAACAATTCTTTTGCCCGACTCTTTTTTATCTTCTCTCTTCACTTTTCACTAACACCTTTTGTCTAACTCTCTTCTATTTCCACACTCTCACTTTTCACTAACACCTTTTGTCTAACTCTCTTCTATTTCCACACTCTCACTTTTCACTTACGAAAGGTTAAACATCTCCCACTGGCAAGACGCCCGTAAAGAATCTTATATTCAATGCACGGTAGAGATTATTGTAGTAGTTTAAATGAGCGACTCCTTTTCAGTAACAATTCTTTTGCCCGACTCTTTTTTATCTTCTCTCTTCACTTTTCACTAACACCTTTTGTCTAACTCTCTTCTATTTCCACTCTCTCACTTTTCACTAACACCTTTTGTCTAACTCTCTTCTATTTCCACACTCTCACTTTTCACTTACGAAAGGTTAAACATCTCCCACTGGCAAGACGCCCGTAAAGAATCTTATATTCAATGCACGGTAGAGATTATTGTAGTAGTTTAAATGAGCGACTCCTTTTCAGTAACAATTCTTTTGCCCGACTCTTTTTTATCTTCTCTCTTCACTTTTCACTAACACCTTTTGTCTAACTCTCTTCTATTTCCACACTCTCACTTTTCACTAACACCTTTTGTCTAACTCTCTTCTATTTCCACACTCTCACTTTTCACTTACGAAAGGTTAAACATCTCCCACTGGCAAGACGCCCGTAAAGAATCTTATATTCAATGCACGGTAGAGATTATTGTAGTAGTTTAAATGAGCGACTCCTTTTCAGTAACAATTCTTTTGCCCGACTCTTTTTTATCTTCTCTCTTCACTTTTCACTAACACCTTTTGTCTAACTCTCTTCTATTTCCACTCTCTCACTTTTCACTAACACCTTTTGTCTAACTCTCTTCTATTTCCACACTCTCACTTTTCACTAACACCTTTTGTCTAACTCTCTTCTATTTCCACACTCTCACTTTTCACTAACACCTTTTGTCTAACTCTCTTCTATTTCCACACTCTCACTTTTCACTAACACCTTTTGTCTAACTCTCTTCTATTTCCACACTCTCACTTTTCACTAACACCTTTTGTCTAACTCTCTTCTATTTCCACACTCTCACTTTTCACTAACACCTTTTGTCTAACTCTCTTCTATTTCCACACTCTCACTTTTCACTAACACCTTTTGTCTAACTCTCTTCTATTTCCACACTCTCACTTTTCACTAACACCTTTTGTCTAGCTCTTTTCTATTTCCACACTCTCACTTTTCACTAACGAAAGGTTAAACATCTCCCACTGGCAAGACGCCCGTAAAGAATCTTATATTCAATGCACGGTAGAGATTATTGTAGTAGTTTAAATGAGCGACTCCTTTTCAGTAACAATTCTTTTGCCCGACTCTTTTTTATCTTCTCTCTTCACTTTTCACTAACACCTTTTGTCTAACTCTCTTCTATTTCCACACTCTCACTTTTCACTAACACCTTTTGTCTAACTCTCTTCTATTTCCACACTCTCACTTTTCACTAACACCTTTTGTCTAACTCTCTTCTATTTCCACACTCTCACTTTTCACTAACACCTTTTGTCTAACTCTCTTCTATTTCCACACTCTCACTTTTCACTAACACCTTTTGTCTAACTCTCTTCTATTTCCACACTCTCACTTTTCACTAACACCTTTTGTCTAACTCTCTTCTATTTCCACACTCTCACTTTTCACTAACACCTTTTGTCTAACTCTCTTCTATTTCCACACTCTCACTTTTCACTAACACCTTTTGTCTAACTCTCTTCTATTTCCACACTCTCACTTTTCACTAACACCTTTTGTCTAACTCTCTTCTATTTCCACACTCTCACTTTTCACTAACACCTTTTGTCTAGCTCTTTTCTATTTCCACACTCTCACTTTTCACTAACGAAAGGTTAAACATCTCCCACTGGCAAGACGCCCGTAAAGAATCTTATATTCAATGCACGGTAGAGATTATTGTAGTAGTTTAAATGAGCGACTCCTTTTCAGTAACAATTCTTTTGCCCGACTCTTTTTTTATCTTCTCTCTTCACTTTTCACTAACACCTTTTGTCTAACTCTCTTCTATTTCCACACTCTCACTTTTCACTAACACCTTTTGTCTAACTCTCTTCTATTTCCACACTCTCACTTTTCACTAACACCTTTTGTCTAACTCTCTTCTATTTCCACACTCTCACTTTTCACTAACACCTTTTGTCTAACTCTCTTCTATTTCCACACTCTCACTTTTCACTAACACCTTTTGTCTAACTCTCTTCTATTTCCACACTCTCACTTTTCACTAACACCTTTTGTCTAACTCTCTTCTATTTCCACACTCTCACTTTTCACTAACACCTTTTGTCTAGCTCTTTTCTATTTCCACTCTCTCACTTTTCACTAACACCTTTTGTCTAACTCTCTTCTATTTCCACACTCTCACTTTTCACTAACGAAAGGTTAAACATCTCCCACTGGCAAGACGCCCGTAAAGAATCTTATATTCAATGCACGGTAGAGATTATTGTAGTAGTTTAAATGAGCGACTCCTTTTCAGTAACAATTCTTTTGCCCGACTCTTTTTTATCTTCTCTCTTCACTTTTCACTAACACCTTTTGTCTCCACAACTCTCTTCTATTTCCACACTCTCACTTTTCACTAACACCTTTTGTCTAACTCTCTTCAATTTCCACACTCTCACTTTTCACTAACACCTTTTGTCTAACTCTCTTCTATTTCCACACTCTCACTTTTCACTAACACCTTTTGTCTAACTCTCTTCTATTTCCACACTCTCACTTTTCACTAACCCCTTTTGTCTAGCTCTTTTCTATTTCCACACTCTCACTTTTCACTAACACCTTTTGTCTAACTCTCTTCTATTTCCACACTCTCACTTTTCACTAACACCTTTTGTCTAACTCTCTTCTATTTCCACACTCTCACTTTTCACTAACACCTTTTGTCTAGCTCTTTTCTATTTCCACACTCTCACTTTTCACTAACACCTTTTGTCTAACTCTCTTCTATTTCCACACTCTCACTTTTCACTAACACCTTTTGTCTAACTCTCTTCTATTTCCACACTCTCACTTTTCACTAACACCTTTTGTCTAGCTCTTTTCTATTTCCACACTCTCACTTTTCACTAACGAAAGGTTAAACATCTCCCACTGGCAAGACGCCCGTAAAGAATCTTATATTCAATGCACGGTAGAGATTATTGTAGTAGTTTAAATGAGCGACTCCTTTTCAGTAACAATTCTTTTGCCCGACTCTTTTTTATCTTCTCTCTTCACTTTTCACTAACACCTTTTGTCTAACTCTCTTCTATTTCCACTCTCTCACTTTTCACTAACACCTTTTCTCTAACTCTCTTCTATTTCCACACTCTCACTTTTCACTAACGAAAGGTTAAACATCTCCCACTGGCAAGACGCCCGTAAAGAATCTTATATTCAATGCACGGTAGAGATTATTGTAGTAGTTTAAATGAGCGACTCCTTTTCAGTAACAATTCTTTTGCCCGACTCTTTTTTATCTTCTCTCTTCACTTTTCACTAACACCTTTTGTCTAACTCTCTTCTATTTCCACTCTCTCACTTTTCACTAACACCTTTTCTCTAACTCTCTTCTATTTCCACACTCTCACTTTTCACTAACGAAAGGTTAAACATCTCCCACTGGCAAGACGCCCGTAAAGAATCTTATATTCAATGCACGGTAGAGATTATTGTAGTAGTTTAAATGAGCGACTCCTTTTCAGTAACAATTCTTTTGCCCGACTCTTTTTTATCTTCTCTCTTCACTTTTCACTAACACCTTTTGTCTAACTCTCTTCTATTTCCACACTCTCACTTTTCACTAACACCTTTTGTCTAACTCTCTTCAATTTCCACACTCTCACTTTTCACTAACACCTTTTGTCTAACTCTCTTCTATTTCCACACTCTCACTTTTCACTAACACCTTTTGTCTAACTCTCTTCTATTTCCACACTCTCACTTTTCACTAACCCCTTTTGTCTAGCTCTTTTCTATTTCCACACTCTCACTTTTCACTAACACCTTTTGTCTAACTCTCTTCTATTTCCACACTCTCACTTTTCACTAACACCTTTTGTCTAACTCTCTTCTATTTCCACACTCTCACTTTTCACTAACACCTTTTGTCTAGCTCTTTTCTATTTCCACACTCTCACTTTTCACTAACACCTTTTGTCTAACTCTCTTCTATTTCCACACTCTCACTTTTCACTAACACCTTTTGTCTAACTCTCTTCTATTTCCACTCTCTCACTTTTACTAACACCTTTTGTCTAACTCTCTTCTATTTCCACACTCTCACTTTTCACTAACACCTTTTGTCTAACTCTCTTCTATTTCCACACTCTCACTTTTCACTAACACCTTTTGTCTAGCTCTTTTCTATTTCCACACTCTCACTTTTCACTAACGAAAGGTTAAACATCTCCCACTGGCAAGACGCCCGTAAAGAATCTTATATTCAATGCACGGTAGAGATTATTGTAGTAGTTTAAATGAGCGACTCCTTTTCAGTAACAATTCTTTTGCCCGACTCTTTTTTATCTTCTCTCTTCACTTTTCACTAACACCTTTTGTCTAACTCTCTTCTATTTCCACTCTCTCACTTTTCACTAACACCTTTTGTCTAACTCTCTTCTATTTCCACACTCTCACTTTTCACTAACGAAAGGTTAAACATCTCCCACTGGCAAGACGCCCGTAAAGAATCTTATATTCAATGCACGGTAGAGATTATTGTAGTAGTTTAAATGAGCGACTCCTTTTCAGTAACAATTCTTTTGCCCGACTCTTTTTTATCTTCTCTCTTCACTTTTCACTAACACCTTTTGTCTAACTCTCTTCTATTTCCACTCTCTCACTTTTCACTAACACCTTTTGTCTAACTCTCTTCTATTTCCACACTCTCACTTTTCACTAACGAAAGGTTAAACATCTCCCACTGGCAAGACGCCCGTAAAGAATCTTATATTCAATGCACGGTAGAGATTATTGTAGTAGTTTAAATGAGCGACTCCTTTTCAGTAACAATTCTTTTGCCCGACTCTTTTTTATCTTCTCTCTTCACTTTTCACTAACACCTTTTGTCTAACTCTCTTCTATTTCCACTCTCTCACTTTTCACTAACACCTTTTGTCTAACTCTCTTCTATTTCCACACTCTCACTTTTCACTGACACCTTTTGTCTAACTCTCTTCAATTTCCACACTCTCACTTTTCACTAACACCTTTTGTCTAACTCTCTTCTATTTCCACACTCTCACTTTTCACTAACACCTTTTGTCTAACTCTCTTCAATTTCCACACTCTCACTTTTCACTAACACCTTTTGTCTAACTCTCTTCTATTTCCACTCTCTCACTTTTACTAACACCTTTTGTCTAACTCTCTTCTATTTCCACACTCTCACTTTTCACTAACACCTTTTGTCTAACTCTCTTCTATTTCCACTCTCTCACTTTTCACTAACACCTTTTGTCTAACTCTCTTCTATTTCCACACTCTCACTTTTCACTAACGAAAGGTTAAACATCTCCCACTGGCAAGACGCCCGTAAAGAATCTTATATTCAATGCACGGTAGAGATTATTGTAGTAGTTTAAATGAGCGACTCCTTTTCAGTAACAATTCTTTTGCCCGACTCTTTTTTATCTTCTCTCTTCACTTTTCACTAACACCTTTTGTCTAACTCTCTTCTATTTCCACTCTCTCACTTTTCACTAACACCTTTTGTCTAACTCTCTTCTATTTCCACACTCTCACTTTTCACTAACGAAAGGTTAAACATCTCCCACTGGCAAGACGCCCGTAAAGAATCTTATATTCAATGCACGGTAGAGATTATTGTAGTAGTTTAAATGAGCGACTCCTTTTCAGTAACAATTCTTTTGCCCGACTCTTTTTTTATCTTCTCTCTTCACTTTTCACTAACACCTTTTGTCTAACTCTCTTCTATTTCCACTCTCTCACTTTTCACTAACACCTTTTGTCTAACTCTCTTCTATTTCCACACTCTCACTTTTCACTGACACCTTTTGTCTAACTCTCTTCAATTTCCACACTCTCACTTTTCACTAACACCTTTTGTCTAACTCTCTTCTATTTCCACACTCTCACTTTTCACTAACACCTTTTGTCTAACTCTCTTCAATTTCCACACTCTCACTTTTCACTAACACCTTTTGTCTAACTCTCTTCAATTTCCACACTCTCACTTTTCACTAACACCTTTTGTCTAACTCTCTTCAATTTCCACACTCTCACTTTTCACTAACACCTTTTGTCTAACTCTCTTCAATTTCCACACTCTCACTTTTCACTAACACCTTTTGTCTAACTCTCTTCTATTTCCACTCTCTCACTTTTACTAACACCTTTTGTCTAACTCTCTTCTATTTCCACACTCTCACTTTTCACTAACACCTTTTGTCTAACTCTCTTCTATTTCCACACTCTCACTTTTCACTAACACCTTTTGTCTAACTCTCTTCTATTTCCACACTCTCACTTTTCACTAACGAAAGGTTAAACATCTCCCACTGGCAAGACGCCCGTAAAGAATCTTATATTCAATGCACGGTAGAGATTATTGTAGTAGTTTAAATGAGCGACTCCTTTTCAGTAACAATTCTTTTGCCCGACTCTTTTTTATCTTCTCTCTTCACTTTTCACTAACACCTTTTGTCTAACTCTCTTCTATTTCCACTCTCTCACTTTTCACTAACACCTTTTGTCTAACTCTCTTCTATTTCCACTCTCTCACTTTTCACTAACACCTTTTGTCTAACTCTCTTCTATTTCCACTCTCTCACTTTTCACTAACACCTTTTGTCTAACTCTCTTCCATTTCCACTCTCTCACTTTTCACTAACACCTTTTGTCTAACTCTCTTCTATTTCCACACTCTCACTTTTCACTAACACCTTTTGTCTAACTCTCTTCTATTTCCACACTCTCACTTTTCACTTACGAAAGGTTAAACATCTCCCACTGGCAAGACGCCCGTAAAGAATCTTATATTCAATGCACGGTAGAGATTATTGTAGTAGTTTAAATGAGCGACTCCTTTTCAGTAACAATTCTTTTGCCCGACTCTTTTTTATCTTCTCTCTTCACTTTTCACTAACACCTTTTGTCTAACTCTCTTCTATTTCCACTCTCTCACTTTTCACTAACACCTTTTGTCTAACTCTCTTCTATTTCCACTCTCTCACTTTTCACTAACACCTTTTGTCTAACTCTCTTCTATTTCCACTCTCTCACTTTTCACTAATACCTTTTGTCTAACTCTCTTCTATTTCCACACTCTCACTTTTCACTTACGAAAGGTTAAACATCTCCCACTGGCAAGACGCCCGTAAAGAATCTTATATTCAATGCACGGTAGAGATTATTGTAGTAGTTTAAATGAGCGACTCCTTTTCAGTAACAATTCTTTTGCCCGACTCTTTTTTATCTTCTCTCTTCACTTTTCACTAACACCTTTTGTCTAACTCTCTTCTATTTCCACTCTCTCACTTTTCACTAACACCTTTTGTCTAACTCTCTTCTATTTCCACACTCTCACTTTTCACTAACGAAAGGTTAAACATCTCCCACTGGCAAGACGCCCGTAAAGAATCTTATATTCAATGCACGGTAGAGATTATTGTAGTAGTTTAAATGAGCGACTCCTTTTCAGTAACAATTCTTTTGCCCGACTCTTTTTTATCTTCTCTCTTCACTTTTCACTAACACCTTTTGTCTAACTCTCTTCTATTTCCACACTCTCACTTTTCACTAACACCTTTTGTCTAACGCTCTTCTATTTCCACACTCTCACTTTTCACTAACACCTTTTGTCTAACTCTCTTCTATTTCCACACTCTCACTTTTCACTAACACATTTTGTCTAACTCTCTTCTATTTCCACACTCTCACTTTTCACTAACGAAAGGTTAAACATCTCCCACTGGCAAGACGCCCGTAAAGAATCTTATATTCAATGCACGGTAGAGATTATTGTAGTAGTTTAAATGAGCGACTCCTTTTCAGACTCTTTTTTATCTCTCACTTTTCACTAACACATTTTGTCTAACTCTCTTCTATTTCCACACTCTAACGAAAGGTTAAACATCTCCCACTGGCAAGACGCCCGTAAAGAATCAACGGTAGAGATTATTGTAGTAGTTTAAATGAGCGACTCCTTTTCTTTTGCCCGACTCTTTTTTATCTTCTCTCTTCACTTTTCACTAACACCTTTTGTCTAACTCTCTTCTATTTCCACTCTCTCACTTTTCACTAACACCTTTTGTCTAACTCTCTTCTATTTCCACACTCTCACTTTTCACTAACACCTTTTGTCTAACTCTCTTCTATTTCCACTCTCTCACTTTTCACTAACACCTTTTGTCTAACTCTCTTCTATTTCCACACTCTCACTTTTCACTAACACCTTTTGTCTAACTCTCTTCTATTTCCACTCTCTCACTTTTCACTAACACCTTTTGTCTAACTCTCTTCTATTTCCACACTCTCACTTTTCACTAACACCTTTTGTCTAATTCTCTTCTATTTCCACTCTCTCACTTTTCACTAACACCTTTTGTCTAACTCTCTTCTATTTCCACTCTCTCACTTTTCACTAACACCTTTTGTCTAACTCTCTTCTATTTCCACACTCTCACTTTTCACTAACACCTTTTGTCTAATTCTCTTCTATTTCCACTCTCTCACTTTTCACTAACACCTTTTGTCTAACTCTCTTCTATTTCCACACTCTCACTTTTCACTTACGAAAGGTTAAACATCTCCCACTGGCAAGACGCCCGTAAAGAATCTTATATTCAATGCACGGTAGAGATTATTGTAGTAGTTTAAATGAGCGACTCCTTTTCAGTAACAATTCTTTTGCCCGACTCTTTTTTATCTTCTCTCTTCACTTTTCACTAACACCTTTTGTCTAACTCTCTTCTATTTCCATTCTCTCACTTTTCACTAACACCTTTTGTCTAACTCTCTTCTATTTCCACACTCTCACTTTTCACTAACACCTTTTGTCTAACTCTCTTCTATTTCCACACTCTCACTTTTCACTTACGAAAGGTTAAACATCTCCCTCTGGCAAGACGCCCGTAAAGAATCTTATATTCAATGCACGGTAGAGATTATTGTAGTAGTTTAAATGAGCGACTCCTTTTCAGTAACAATTCTTTTGCCCGACTCTTTTTTATCTTCTCTCTTCACTTTTCACTAACACCTTTTGTCTAACTCTCTTCTATTTCCACTCTCTCACTTTTCACTAACACCTTTTGTCTAACTCTCTTCTATTTCCACACTCTCACTTTTCACTAACACCTTTTGTCTAACTCTCTTCTATTTCCACACTCTCACTTTTCACTAACGAAAGGTTAAACATCTCCCACTGGCAAGACGCCCGTAAAGAATCTTATATTCAATGCACGGTAGAGATTATTGTAGTAGTTTAAATGAGCGACTCCTTTTCAGTAACAATTCTTTTGCCCGACTCTTTTTTATCTTCTCTCTTCACTTTTCACTAACACCTTTTGTCTAACTCTCTTCTATTTCCACTCTCTCACTTTTCACTAACACCTTTTGTCTAACTCTCTTCTATTTCCACACTCTCACTTTTCACTAACACCTTTTGTCTAACTCTCTTCTATTTCCACACTCTCACTTTTCACTAACGAAAGGTTAAGCATCTCCCACTGGCAAGACGCCCGTAAAGAATCTTATATTCAATGCACGGTAGAGATTATTGTAGTAGTTTAAATGAGCGACTCCTTTTCAGTAACAATTCTTTTGCCCGACTCTTTTTTATCTTCTCTCTTCACTTTTCACTAACACCTTTTGTCTAACTCTCTTCTATTTCCACTCTTTCACTTTTCACTAACACCTTTTGTCTAACTCTCTTCTATTTCCACACTCTCACTTTTCACTAACACCTTTTGTCTAACTCTCTTCTATTTCCACTCTCTCACTTTTCACTAACACCTTTTGTCTAACTCTCTTCTATTTCCACACTCTCACTTTTCACTAACACCTTTTGTCTAACTCTCTTCTATTTCCACACTCTCACTTTTCACTAACACCTTTTGTCTAACTCTCTTCTATTTCCACACTCTCACTTTTCACTAACACCTTTTGTCTAACTCTCTTCTATTTCCACACTCTCACTTTTCACTAACGAAAGGTTAAACATCTCCCACTGGCAAGACGCCCGTAAAGAATCTTATATTCAATGCACGGTAGAGATTATTGTAGTAGTTTAAATGAGCGACTCCTTTTCAGTAACAATTCTTTTGCCCGACTCTTTTTTATCTTCTCTCTTCACTTTTCACTAACACCTTTTGTCTAACTCTCTTCTATTTCCACTCTCTCACTTTTCACTAACACCTTTTGTCTAACTCTCTTCTATTTCCACACTCTCACTTTTCACTAACACCTTTTGTCTAACTCTCTTCTATTTCCACTCTCTCACTTTTCACTAACACCTTTTGTCTAACTCTCTTCTATTTCCACACTCTCACTTTTCACTAACACCTTTTGTCTAATTCTCTTCTATTTCCACTCTCTCACTTTTCACTAACACCTTTTGTCTAACTCTCTTCTATTTCCACACTCTCACTTTTCACTAACGAAAGGTTAAACATCTCCCACTGGCAAGACGCCCGTAAAGAATCTTATATTCAATGCACGGTAGAGATTATTGTAGTAGTTTAAATGAGCGACTACTTTTCAGTAACAATTCTTTTGCCCGACTCTTTTTTATCTTCTCTCTTCACTTTTCACTAACACCTTTTGTCTAACTCTCTTCTATTTCCACTCTCTCACTTTTCACTAACACCTTTTGTCTAACTCTCTTCTATTTCCACACTCTCACTTTTCACTAACGAAAGGTTAAACATCTCCCACTGGCAAGACGCCCGTAAAGAATCTTATATTCAATGCACGGTAGAGATTATTGTAGTAGTTTAAATGAGCGACTACTTTTCAGTAACAATTCTTTTGCCCGACTCTTTTTTATCTTCTCTCTTCACTTTTCACTAACACCTTTTGTCTAACTCTCTTCTATTTCCACTCTCTCACTTTTCACTAACACCTTTTGTCTAACTCTCTTCTATTTCCACACTCTCACTTTTCACTAACGAAAGGTTAAACATCTCCCACTGGCAAGACGCCCGTAAAGAATCTTATATTCAATGCACGGTAGAGATTATTGTAGTAGTTTAAATGAGCGACTACTTTTCAGTAACAATTCTTTTGCCCGACTCTTTTTTATCTTCTCTCTTCACTTTTCACTAACACCTTTTGTCTAACTCTCTTCTATTTCCACTCTCTCACTTTTCACTAAAACCTTTTGTCTAACTCTCTTCTATTTCCACACTCTCACTTTTCACTAACACCTTTTGTCTAACTCTCTTCTATTTCCACACTCTCACTTTTCACTTACGAAAGGTTAAACATCTCCCACTGGCAAGACGCCCGTAAAGAATCTTATATTCAATGCACGGTAGAGATTATTGTAGTAGTTTAAATGAGCGACTACTTTTCAGTAACAATTCTTTTGCCCGACTCTTTTTTATCTTCTCTCTTCACTTTTCACTAACACCTTTTGTCTAACTCTCTTCTATTTCCACTCTCTCACTTTTCACTAACACCTTTTGTCTAACTCTCTTCTATTTCCACACTCTCACTTTTCACTAACACCTTTTGTCTAACTCTCCTATTTCCACACTCTCACTTTTCACTAACGAAAGGTTAAACATCTCCCACTGGCAAGACGCCCGTAAAGAATCTTATATTCAATGCACGGTAGAGATTATTGTAGTAGTTTAAATGAGCGACTACTTTTCAGTAACAATTCTTTTGCCCGACTCTTTTTTATCTTCTCTCTTCACTTTTCACTAACACCTTTTGTCTAACTCTCTTCTATTTCCACTCTCTCACTTTTCACTAACACCTTTTGTCTAACTCTCTTCTATTTCCACACTCTCACTTTTCACTAACACCTTTTGTCTAACTCTCTTCTATTTCCACACTCTCACTTTTCACTAACGAAAGGTTAAACATCTCCCACTGGCAAGACGCCCGTAAAGAATCTTATATTCAATGCACGGTAGAGATTATTGTAGTAGTTTAAATGAGCGACTACTTTTCAGTAACAATTCTTTTGCCCGACTCTTTTTTATCTTCTCTCTTCACTTTTCACTAACACCTTTTGTCTAACTCTCTTCTATTTCCACTCTCTCACTTTTCACTAACACCTTTTGTCTAACTCTCTTCTATTTCCACACTCTCACTTTTCACTAACACCTTTTGTCTAACTCTCTTCTATTTCCACACTCTCACTTTTCACTAACACCTTTTGTCTAACTCTCTTCTATTTCCACACTCTCACTTTTCACTAACACCTTTTGTCTAACTCTCTTCTATTTCCACACTCTCACTTTTCACTAACGAAAGGTTAAACATCTCCCACTGGCAAGACGCCCGTAAAGAATCTTATATTCAATGCACGGTAGAGATTATTGTAGTAGTTTAAATGAGCGACTCCTTTTCAGTAACAATTCTTTTGCCCGACTCTTTTTTATCTTCTCTCTTCACTTTTCACTAACACCTTTTGTCTAACTCTCTTCTATTTCCACTCTCTCACTTTTCACTAACACCTTTTGTCTAACTCTCTTCTATTTCCACTCTCTCACTTTTCACTAACACCTTTTGTCTAACTCTCTTCTATTTCCACACTCTCACTTTTCACTAACGAAAGGTTAAACATCTCCCACTGGCAAGACGCCCGTAAAGAATCTTATATTCAATGCACGGTAGAGATTATTGTAGTAGTTTAAATGAGCGACTCCTTTTCAGTAACAATTCTTTTGCCCGACTCTTTTTTATCTTCTCTCTTCACTTTTCACTAACACCTTTTGTCTAACTCTCTTCTATTTCCACTCTCTCACTTTTCACTAACACCTTTTGTCTAACTCTCTTCTATTTCCACACTCTCACTTTTCACTAACACCTTTTGTCTAACTCTCTTCTATTTCCACACTCTCACTTTTCACTAACGAAAGGTTAAACATCTCCCACTGGCAAGACGCCCGTAAAGAATCTTATATTCAATGCACGGTAGAGATTATTGTAGTAGTTTAAATGAGCGACTCCTTTTCAGTAAAAATTCTTTTGCCCGACTCTTTTTTATCTTCTCTCTTCACTTTTCACTAACACCTTTTGTCTAACTCTCTTCTATTTCCACTCTCTCACTTTTCACTAACACCTTTTGTCTAACTCTCTTCTATTTCCACACTCTCACTTTTCACTAACACCTTTTGTCTAACTCTCTTCTATTTCCACACTCTCACTTTTCACTAACACCTTTTGTCTAACTCTCTTCTATTTCCACACTCTCACTTTTCACTAACGAAAGGTTAAACATCTCCCACTGGCAAGACGCCCGTAAAGAATCTTATATTCAATGCACGGTAGAGATTATTGTAGTAGTTTAAATGAGCGACTCCTTTTCAGTAACAATTCTTTTGCCCGACTCTTTTTTATCTTCTCTCTTCACTTTTCACTAACACCTTTTGTCTAACTCTCTTCTATTTCCACTCTCTCACTTTTCACTAACACCTTTTGTCTAACTCTCTTCTATTTCCACACTCTCACTTTTCACTAACGAAAGGTTAAACATCTCCCACTGGCAAGACGCCCGTAAAGAATCTTATATTCAATGCACGGTAGAGATTATTGTAGTAGTTTAAATGAGCGACTCCTTTTCAGTAACAATTCTTTTGCCCGACTCTTTTTTATCTTCTCTCTTCACTTTTCACTAACACCTTTTGTCTAACTCTCTTCTATTTCCACTCTCTCACTTTTCACTAACACCTTTTGTCTAACTCTCTTCTATTTCCACACTCTCACTTTTCACTAACACCTTTTGTCTAACTCTCTTCTATTTCCACACTCTCACTTTTCACTAACACCTTTTGTCTAACTCTCTTCTATTTCCACACTCTCACTTTTCACTAACACCTTTTGTCTAACTCTCTTCTATTTCCACACTCTCACTTTTCACTAACGAAAGGTTAAACATCTCCCACTGGCAAGACGCCCGTAAAGAATCTTATATTCAATGCACGGTAGAGATTATTGTAGTAGTTTAAATGAGCGACTCCTTTTCAGTAACAATTCTTTTGCCCGACTCTTTTTTATCTTCTCTCTTCACTTTTCACTAACTCCTTTTGCCTAACTCTTATTTTCCATACACTGTCGCTTTTCACTGACGCTCCTTTGGCCTAAATCTTTCCTTTTCCATACACTCTCGTTTTTCACTAACTCTTCTTTCGACCAACTCTTTCGTTTTGTGATATGAAAAGCCGAGTTTTAAAAGATCAAAGATCAAAATAACAATACAAATATGCATTGAATGATTGAAATACGAAAGTTGATTGATCGCATTCATCCACTCACTATATCACTATGTCTACTCATTCATTCCACCTCAGATTCTTCCTTCATTCATATGATCTTTGATCTTTGATCTTTGATCTCTTTATGATATCAACTGGCACATTCATTCTATACACTACTGTTAGTCACTTGATTAGCTAATAAACGAGTAGATAGATGGTCTCAACTAAATTTCTGATTACTCTCGACATGATGAGGTCTCGTACAAGACGTCACTTCTACCTTGAATAATTCTTCATTCATTCCTTTGGTCAAACTCTCGTCTTTTTCCATACTCCATCGCTTTTCACTAACGAAAGGTCGAACATGTCCCCACTGGGAAGACGTCCGTAGAGAATCTTATATTCACTACACGGTAGAGATGATAGAGTAGGTTAAATGATCTATTCCTTTTCAATAAACCTTCTTTTGTCCGACTCTTTTCTTTTTCCATCCTCTCTCACTTTTCACTAACTCTTCTTTCGACCAACTCTTTCGTTTTGTGATATGAAAAGCCGAGTTTTAAAAGATCAAAGATCAAAATATCAATACAAATATGCATTGAATGATTGAAATACGAAAGTTGATCTCTTCTGTACCGTGTTTTCTTGTAAAACGCATAAATATTATTATTATTATTACTGAGTAATTCTTGTCATTCTTGTGATACTACCCGTCCTTCCTCGTACCTTAACAATGCCTTCTCCATCCATTCCTTGTTGTTTCACAACGGTGACCCTTTAACCCTCACCGGTTCCATTCTTGCCATTGAACCCAACCCAGCCCGTAGACAAATTACTGAAGCTTGGTATATTAGATCCTTGAACCCATCTTTGACCACCAGAGAAGAGCTTTCCTCTGACCACGCCCCTGTGACCTTCATTACATTGAATCTATAATACTCTCTCGCCTTGTTATTCACTATTAGCTGACCTCTCTCCTTCTCCCTTGTCCTTCTCTCCCTCTTCCTCCCTCTCACTCTATATCCAACACGCATTGGCGTCCCATTCACCCAGTCATTCATTTACCCAGTCATATCCTTAGATTGCTTGTGTCTCATATTTGTTTGTTTTCCATGATCATATTGTTCTTGTAGGTAATTCTTCCATCTGATTATGATATGATTATTGTATCGAAACGTCATATAAATATATCTATAATTCTTCTTGTCAAGTATTCGGATACACTCAGAAACATTCTATATTATATATCAAAAGATTGACAAGAATTACTCAGTACATTACGTTCATGAAAAAAAAATTACATACAATATATTGCGAGAACCACAATATATTGTATATAAATCTAGAGCATCTATGACATAATTACGGCAAGCTGGCGTGAAGGATGACTTTCAGCAAATTATATTTTAGTCAATCTTTTAGTTAGACTTTCAGTCGATTTAGTCAATCACTTAAGTGCTCTTGAACAGAAGCTGTCGCACAGAACAATAAAATAATATCGAACGAAGAAATAAAATCCAAAATCAGCGACCTCCTAAAAGTAGGCACCAGAACAATTGTAGTGATGGGTGTGAAAAGAGCTGAGAAATCAGAGACCTACAATCGAATTACTCTATGTTAAAACTGTGTGAATATATTAGAAAACCCCATGAACGAGACATCAAATTATACATATAATTATCATTATTTTGTCTGATGGCGCACTAAAAATAGTGGAAAACGGAAAATGGCGACTTTCCAGGGTCTAAAAAAGCACATGGAAACTCGACAATTTGAATTCGCGGGCGCGAAAAAAGGTGCGGGAATTCAAATTCCGGCTTTCCAACTGCGGTTTTCTGCGATTTAAAAAGGATGTAAAGTAGGAATTTAAGTTCTTACGCTTCATAAAGGTCGGAAAATGAAATTTCGGTTTTATATAAGTTTTATAACCGCAGAAAATCCAGTTAGAAAGTCAGAATTTGAATTCCCGCGCCTTATTCGCGCCCGCGAATTCAAATTTCGAGTTACCATTTTCGGTTTTCCAGTGTACTTTTTTAGACCCCGGAAAGTCGCCATTTTCCGTTTTCCACTATTTGTTTCATATATCGGTCCTCTATGTATATTCCTTTTTTAAACTCTGAACTCTATCAGCCCTCTCTAAAGGAAAAGAAAGTGAGAGAGAGAGAGAGTAAGCATAGAACAATTCGTACAGTGCAGTCTTGAATGTGGCCGAATGTATACCTTATAACACTCTCTCGCTGCGAAATAAAAACAATGACAAATGATATGTGAAATCGTTGGTATGAATAAAATGGACTAATTTTCAGTAATGTTTTTATGAATACCAAGAATATGGCGATCTCCGCTAAAGGACTTTCGATAATCCTCAAAAAACTGACAACATAAACGATCGCCGCTAGCACAGAAAATATCGGATATAGAGCCTGTATCGTGAGTATCTGGAAAAAAGAGTACAAGTAGTTCTAAAACAATGCACTCATAAGGTATTTTGACTGATTTTGACTGTCACTATGACAATAACTTTGACTGTTTCTTTGACAGTTACTTTTACAATGGAATTGAAAATGTCTTTGACAATGACTTCGGGCGTAATTAGATTGGCTAAATGACTATGCGCGATAGACAGGTGTCAGACGCCAGGTGCCAGAAAACAAACAACCTTTTTTACATATCACGGGTCTTCTCTAAAAACGTAGGAAAATGAGACGTTTTCCCGACAGTTTTTAAATTTTTCTCACCGATTTGGATGAGATTTATATGACTGACCATAGTGAGATAAAAGAGAAGGCCTTGAGACTTGGTTTCGCCAAATTTGCATTTTTATCGATTTTTTGATCTTCCACTTCGGGCAGCCATATCTCACTCAGATTTTGACCTACAGCAAGAAATTATTTTTCAATCGACTCGAAATGAACTAATCTAGAAGTTACTCAACAGAGGATACGGGCAAAAATGCCGTCTTCTATCTGTTTTCTTCGAAAAACTGATTTTTTAAGTACAATATGCTAATTTTCTCAAAATTTTTCAACAAAGGATACGATTTTTATTCGCGATTCTGATTCCCCATCCTCGAATTGAGGTACGCACATATTTCATCAGTCATAATTCACGACAAGCCATATCGATCCTTAGAGAGAGCCGGACTTTGCGTTATTTTCATTCAAAACTACATTTCTAATCTCATCTCTCTTCATTCTCATGCAAATTTGCAATCAAGTATACCATTCGAAAGCTCTCGACGAGCTCCACAAAAATGACTCAGTAGTACGAGTCATGAAATTTGTTCATATTCAAGATATTCTAGAAAATCCGTTTTTTTCACTAGCAATTGTTGTGCAATGTAATCGATTCACAACGAAACATTGCTCTTTGCTTTCTCCAATGTGTTTTTCTTAAATTATTTGTTAATAACATTAAAGGAAAGAACAACAAATAAAATAGCAAAAATTTTTATTTATCTGAGATATTCATCATTGAAAAATACGCTTTCTGAAATTCAGAGGCGTTGGAAAGGGAATGAGAGTAACGGGATTGAAAGGAATCACTAGTTCCGTCCCTTGTCGATGTACTGGAGGAGATTCGAGTGCCGAATGAAGCTGGAAAAGTACTGACTGGTTGCGAAGAGAGGGTAAGAGGGTGTCAGTCTCATGACACGGACTTGCCCAATCACTGATTCATCGTCCATATTGTCGGGCTCTATAGTCGACTGCTTGGTAAATACGGAAGAACCAGAAATGAGGCTCATCTCTGTTGGCAATCTTCTGCTTGTCATCATCCCTCAGACCATCACCTGACAACTTGCCTCCATGACTGTGGAAAGTGATGGAACTAGTGATTCCTTTCTGTTCCGTTACTTTCATTCCCTTTCCAACGCCTCTGAATTTCAGAAAGCGTATTTTTCAACGATGAATATCTCAGATAAATAAACATTTTTGCTATTTTATTTGTTGTTCTTTCCTTTAATATTATTAACAAATAATTTAAGAAAACACATTGGAGAAAGCAAAGAGCAATGTTTCGTTGTGAATCGATTACATTGCACAACAATTGCTAGTGAGAGAAAAAACGGATTTTCTAGAATATCTTGAATACGAACAAATTTCATGACTTGTACTACGGAGTCATTTTATAGAGCTCGTCGAGAGTGTTCGAATGGTATACTTTGATTGCAAATTTGCATGAAAATGAAGAGAGATGAGATTAGAAATGTAGTTTTGAATGAAAATAACGCAAAGTCCGGCTCTCACTAAGGATCGATATGATATATGAATTATGACTGATGAAATATGTACGTACCTCAATTCGAGGATGGGGAATCAGAATCGCGAATAAAAATCGTATCCTTTGTTGAAAAATTTTGAGAAAATTAGTATATTGTACTTAAAAAATCAGTTTTTCGAAGAAAACAGATAGAAGACGGCATTTTTGCCCGTATCCTTTGTTGAGTAACTTCTAGATTAGTTCATTTCGAGTCGATTGAAAAATAATTTCTTGCTGTAGGTCAAAATCTGAGTGAGATATGGCTGTCCGAAGAGGAAGATCAAAAAATCGATAAAAATGCAAATTTGGCGAAACCAAGTCTCAAGGCCTTCTCCTTTATCTCACTATGGTCAGTCATATAAATCTCATCCAAATCGGTGAGAAAAATTTAAAAACTGTCGGGAAAAGGTCTCATTTTCCTACGTTTTTACAGGAGACCCGTGATATAGAATAGCGGATTTTCATAAGATCAAAGATCAAAATAACAATACAAATATGCATTGAATGATTGAAATACGAAAGTTGATTGATCGCATTCATCCACTCACTATATCACTATGTCAACTCATTTATTCCATTCCTCTTCCTTCATTCATATGATCTTTGATCTTTGATCTTTGATCTCTTTATGATATCAACTGGCACATTCATTCTATACACTACTGTTAGTCACTTTATTTGCTAATAAACGAGTAGATAGATGGTTGCAACTAAATGAAAGATTAGTCTGGTCGTGTTGAGGTCTCATACAATTGGTTCACTTCTATCTTGAATAATTCTTCGTGCATTCCTTTAGTCTATCTGTCTGCTTTTCCATACTTTCTCTCGCTTTTGACTAACTCCTTTTTCCTAACTCTGCTTTTTCCGTACTCTCTCGCTTTTGACTAACTCCTTTTTCCTAACTCTGCTTTTTCCGTACTCTCTCGCTTTTGACTAACTCCTTTTTCCTAACTCTCTTCTTTTCCCATGCTCTCTCACTTTTCTCTAACTCTACTTTTGTCCGAATCTCTCCTTTTGTATATGGAATGGTATTTATGATATCAACTGGCACATTCAGTCTGTACACTACTGTTAGTCACTTGATTAGCTAATAAACGAGTAGATAGATGGTCGCAACTAAATTTCTGATTACTCTCGACATGATGAGGTCTCGTACAAGACGTCACTTCTACCTTGAATAATTCTTCATTCATTCCTTTGGTCAAACTCTCGTCTTTTTCCATACTCGATCGCTTTTCACTAACGAAAGGTCGAACATTTAATGTGATGTACAGTATACATATAACAACATGCAAATGTACTCTAGTAATATTATATAACATGCAATATAGAACTAGTTAAGGCCCCGCTGTTTCGGCCCACTGGGAAGACGTCCGTAGAGAATCTTATATTCACTACACGGTAGAGATGATAGAGTATGTTAAATGATCTATTCCTTTTCAATAAACCTTCTTTTGTCCGACTCTTTTCTTTTTCCATCCTCTCTCACTTTTCACTAACTCTTCTTTCGACCAACTCTTTCGTTTTGTGATATGAAAAGCAGAGTTTTAAAAGATCAAAGATCAAAATATCAATACAAATATGCATTGAATGACTGAAATACGAAAGTCGATTGATCGCATTCATCCACTCACTATATCACTATGTCAACTGATTTATTCCACATCAGATTCTTCCTTCATTCATATGATCTTTGATCTTTGATCTTTGATCCCTTTATGTTATTAGCTGGCACATTCTGTCTATACAGTAACTTTAGTCACTTGATTTGCAAATAAACTAGTAGATAGATGGCTTCTAGAAAGGGATCATTTTGCGCTGTTCATCTTGATTCGGTGAGAGAAGAGATCAACTAGAGATGGATCGATCACGACCGATACGGACGAAAAGAACCATGAATTTAGCGTTACGAAAATGGTTTTCACTAGCTCCTTTGGTTTAACTCTCTTCTATTTCCACACTCTCACTTTTCACTAACACCTTTTGTCTAACTCTCTTCTATTTCCACACTCTCACTTTTCACTAACACCTTTTGTCTAACTATCTTCTATTTCCACACTCTCTCACTTTTCACTAACACCTTTTGTCTAACTCTCTTCTATTTCCACACTCTCTCACTTTTCATTAACACCTTTTGTCTAACTCTCTTCTATTTCCACACTCTCACTTTTCACTAACACCTTTTGTCTAACTCTCTTCTATTTCCACACTCTCACTTTTCACTAACACCTTTTGTCTAACTCTCTTCTATTTCCACACTCTCACTTTTCACTAACACCTTTTGTCTAACTCTCTTCTATTTCCACACTCTCACTTTTCACTAACACCTTTTGTCTAACTCTCTTCTATTTCCACACTCTCACTTTTCACTAACACCTTTTGTCTAACTCTCTTCTATTTCCACACTCTCACTTTTCACTAACACCTTTTGTCTAACTCTCTTCTATTTCCACACTCTCACTTTTCACTAACACCTTTTGTCTAACTCTCTTCTATTTCCACACTCTCACTTTTCACTAACACCTTTTGTCTAACTCTCTTCTATTTCCACACTCTCTCACTTTTCACTAACACCTTTTGTCTAACTCTCTTCTATTTCCACACTCTCACTTTTCACTAACACCTTTTGTCTAACTCTCTTCTATTTCCACACTCTCACTTTTCACTAACACCTTTTGTCTAACTCTCTTCTATTTCCACACTCTCACTTTTCACTAACACCTTTTGTCTAACTCTCTTCTATTTCCACACTCTCACTTTTCACTAACACCTTTTGTCTAACTCTCTTCTATTTCCACACTCTCACTTTTCACTAACACCTTTTGTCTAACTCTCTTCTATTTCCACACTCTCACTTTTCACTAACTCTTCTTTCTACCAACTCTTTCGTTTTGTGATATGAAAAGCAGAGTTTTAAAAGATCAAAGATCAAAATATCAATACAAATATGCATTGAATGACTGAAATACGAAAGTCGATTGATCGCATTCATCCACTCACTATATCACTATGTCAACTGATTTATTCCACATCAGATTCTTCCTTCATTCATATGATCTTTGATCTTTGATCTTTGATCCCTTTATGTTATTAGCTGGCACATTCTGTCTATACAGTAACTTTAGTCACTTGATTTGCAAATAAACTAGTACATAGATGGCTTCTAGAAAGGGATCATTTTGCGCTGTTCATCTTGATTCGGTGAGAGAAGAGATCAACTAGAGATGGATCGATCACGACCGATACGGACGAAAAGAACCATGAATTTAGCGTTACGAAAATGTTTTTCACTAGCTCCTTTGGTTTAACTCTCTTCTATTTCCACACTCTCACTTTTCACTAACACCTTTTGTCTAACTCTCTTCTATTTCCACACTCTCACATTTCACTAACACCTTTTGTCTAACTCTCTTCTATTTCCACACTCTCACTTTTCACTAACACCTTTTGTCTAACTCTCTTCTATTTCCACACTCTCTCACTTTTCACTAACTCTTCTTTCTACCAACTCTTTCGTTTTGTGATATGAAAAGCAGAGTTTTAAAAGATCAAAGATCAAAATATCAATACAAATATGCATTGAATGACTGAAATACGAAAGTCGATTGATCGCATTCATCCACTCACTATATCACTATGTCAACTGATTTATTCCACATCAGATTCTTCCTTCATTCATATGATCTTTGATCTTTGATCTTTGATCCCTTTATGTTATTAGCTGGCACATTCTGTCTATACAGTAACTTTAGTCACTTGATTTGCAAATAAACTAGTAGATAGATGGCTTCTAGAAAGTGATCATTTTGCGCTGTTCATCTTGATTCGGTGAGAGAAGAGATCAACTAGAGATGGATCGATCACGACCGATACGGACGAAAAGAACCATGAATTTAGCGTTACGAAAATGGTTTTCACTAGCTCCTTTGGTTTAACTCTCTTCTATTTCCACACTCTCACTTTTCACTAACACCTTTTGTCTAACTCTCTTCTATTTCCACACTCTCACTTTTCACTAACACCTTTTGTCTAACTATCTTCTATTTCCACACTCTCACACTTTTCACTAACACCTTTTGTCTAACTCTCTTCTATTTCCACACTCTCTCACTTTTCATTAACACCTTTTGTCTAACTCTCTTCTATTTCCACACTCTCACTTTTCACTAACACCTTTTGTCTAACTCTCTTCTATTTCCACACTCTCACTTTTCACTAACACCTTTTGTCTAACTCTCTTCTATTTCCACACTCTCACTTTTCACTAACACCTTTTGTCTAACTCTCTTCTATTTCCACACTCTCACTTTTCACTAACACCTTTGTCTAACTCTCTTCTATTTCCACACTCTCTCACTTTTCACTAACACCTTTTGTCTAACTCTCTTCTATTTCCACACTCTCACTTTTCACTAACTCCTTTAGCCTAACTCTTATTTTCCATACACTATCGCTTTTCAGTGACGCTCCTTTGGCCTAAGTCTTTCCTTTTCCATACACTCTCGTTTTTCACTAACTCTTCTTTCGACCAACTCTTTCGTTTTGTGATATGAAAAGCCGAGTTTTAAAAGATCAAAGATCAAAATATAAATACAAATATGCATTGAATGATTGAAATACGAAAGTTGATTGATCGCATTCATCCACTCACTATATCACTATGTCTACTCATTCATTCCACCTCAGATTCTTCCTTCATTCATATGATCTTTGATCTTTGATCTCTTTATGATATCGCACATTCAGTCTATACACTACTGTTAGTCACTTGATTTGTTGAGGTCTCATAAAATGGGTCACTTCTATCTTGAATAATTCTTCATTCATTCCTTTGGTCAATCTCTCTGCTTTTCCGTACTTTCTCCCGTTTTTTCTATTCTTTTTACATACTCTCTATCTACAAAACAGTTTGCATGATAAGTATGTGTTATATTATCCACAGTAGACGGCGTTCAACAATCTCTCGTATTGTTTATTACCAAAATTAGAAAATATAGTTGTCAGGTATTCTAATCCTTTTTCATTCGTGGACAATCGACACAAGTGCCTTCATCTCAATTAATCCAAATGTCGAGTCTAGTGAAAGAATATAAGAAACGTTGTGAAAAAAATGGAGACCTTCTCCCGAATCTTGGTATGACAATCTTCTTCATAATGACAATCAAAATAATCTCTTATTTCACATTTCACTGATTTTAACACATGTCACTATCTCATCAGATTGACTGCAAACTTTCTAATATATGTAATAATCTATTGAGGTAAATGACTAATACTTTGTTAAATTTCTTAGAAGGAACCAATAAGAAGAATTCAAGAAAGGGATATTGCGTGCATTGTTACACAATGTACGCTAATCTCTCACCTCACTTAAACACTCATCAATTGACTCCACGACAAGTTAGTCAAATAATACAAACAAGTAGAATGTGATTTATACCATGATATTATCAGAGAAACGCTGCCATTGTGATGAACAAAAAGATCACAGCAACCGTTGATCTCAAAGGAATTCCTCGAGTCAAGACGAAGCGGGAGCAGAAGATATTGAATGAATTGATTGTACGCATGAGAGATAATGGAGTTCTTGTCCGATCGTATAACAAGGTATCTTTTATACATCATTTCAATACTCAAAAGTAAAAATGAAATATGATTCTAACCAATGAGTGATACTATTTTATCATTTCAAATTTCATATCTTTCGACCAAACGAACACCGTATCAAATCAAATAAATAAAACACCGTATCCTTCTAATAAACTTTGTTTAAATCCATTTGTAACTAGAGAAGGATGAGAGTCGAGAGCGAGAGAATAAAAGAGAAAAAGAGAATCAGATAGATCATCCTAGAAATACATCGCGATCCCAATGAGCATTTTGCAAGAATATTTTTCGAAAAAAGTGAGAGAGTATAGAAATCGAGGAGATTAGAGAAAAGTTAGACAGTGCGGAAATCGAAGAAAATATAGAAAAGTGAGAGAGTATTTAAATCTAGGAGAGTTAGACAAATGGAAAGACAGAGAAAAGTGATGGAGTTTGGATTAAGATGAGTTTTCGACAAACAAATTAATAAAAAAATCTTTCTCCTTCTTAAGATTAAAGATCAAAATGTAAACAATAACAAATATTTAAGCGACGGCATCGTTATATAAGGAAGAGAAGTGATAGAAGAGATAGTGAAGAAGTAGATAATAATGAAGAAATTGATGGAAGAGAAGAAGTAGGAGAAGATGAAGAACATCAACCAGAGGATGTCGAAGATGAACAAGAAGAAGAAGAAGGCAAATATACAAATAAATTATTGATTATTTATACTTATCATTTTTATAGGTGATATGATGGAAGATATGGTGGATTATGAAGATCAAGAATATATTAATGAAAACAACGAAATCATTACACACGATGTCGACAACATCTACAACCAGTACATTTTTTGCACTAATCAATAGATAAATATGCAATATTTAGTATGCCTGATCTACGATTAATCTATCTCGCAAACAACGACGATAACTCTCAAACATGTACAGTACCAGGTATGCTATCCAATATAAATGACATGATTGATCTTTGATCTTTGAGCTCGCAATAAGCAGCCATGGCGAGAGACTGCTGATGAGATTATGAAATGGTCAATAATACTAAAAGCAGATTATCCTGTAATAGAAAGATTCAGGTTATTTAAATATAATCAATATATGAAAAAGAAAATAATTTCAGTGATTTTCTATCCAACGAACAAGATGATGATGAATTCGATTTTGCTCTGAACAACTCAAGACAACGAAACTATCTCTACGCTATGAGAAGATTCACGTTATACAGTATGAGAGCAAGAGAACGGTAATTCATTCTATATTTCGATATAGATCATAACAATATACAGTACTGCAGAATCCCCCAGTGAAAATGGGCGCCCCGGGTGACCCGGGGAGCCCATGAGGCCCCTCGATTATTTACGCTTTGAATGATGAATATCAGCCTTTCAAATTGTTTGAGTTGTTTTACTCCAGATTTGATTGAATTTATCAATTAAAGTTTGGAATTTTTAAATGCTTGTCAACTGAATTGTGATAAGAAAAAGAAATGCTGTGAAGATTTCACTTTGCGATAGAATTTGCCGAGCGTGCGCGAGTTATGCAAAATTTTCGCGCGGCATTTGCCAAAAATTAATAAAAAATATAATTTTCAATATTTTTTCTCAGGCTACGTAATTTATAAAATTCCAAAATTTCTTTGATTAATTCCGTCAACTCTGGAGTAAAACAACGCAAACAATTTGAAAGGCTGATATTCATCATTCAAAGCGTAAAAAATCGAGGGGCCTCATGGGCTCCCCGGGTCACCCGGGGCGCCCATTTTCACTGGGGGATTCTGCTGTACTGTATATAAAACTCTTTGAAGGCTCTTTGAAATCTTTGAAGACACTAAAAATGCGGAAAATGACGTTCAAATGTTCGGTTAAAATGTCTGAAAAATCTCGAGCAATATGGCTTGTCATTTTAGAAGTATCACGAGCAATTTACACAACTAAATTAAGTCATATGAAAACCAAAAATTATGTAAATCAAGTTTTCCGCATTTTCCTAATGAAATTTGATCATCATTTTCCGCATTTTGTGTGTTTGACGTTAGAATAATGCATCAGGAACGGCGAGAATCCAACCATTGATGATGTCATCTTCTCATCCTCGGTATTATCTCGAGTTTACAATGACATGAAGGGATGCAAAATTGGAATATCAACAAGAAAGAACCTTCTGGTTTCGATCATCGCCTTCACTAAATTTGCCTCGACCGTGCACACTTCTCACAGTGAGACATTGATTAATGATGAAAAGACGTGAGACAAAAGAAATACAAAGAAAATCTCCTCAGTTTTATACTCTCTCGCATATATGAACATAAGAGAAGAGATAAATAGAGCATAGGTACGTTAATATGCCCTAATCAACCTATATTTGAGGAGCATCGATGATTCGGCGTGAGGCAGCTCAGACAATGGCGACAACCGCTCGCACATTGTTACAAACTGTCCAGAGGACAATCCATAGAAGAGCCGCTCGAACTGATCAAGTTAGTCGATATACACGTTAAATGGCATATATGATAACTGTTGTTAATAGGAAGAACAATCTATTGTACACTATTCGGTCCTGAGGAATCTCGTAGAAGATATCCGAATTGTACAAGAACTTAATAATATTGATCAGCAAGAGATAGTCATCGAAGAAGACTGGAATCGTGCACTATCGTATTAATCTTGATTTACATAACAATTTCAATGAAATTACATTAAGTCTTACAATAACTCCGATTATTGTGAAGAATGCCTCTCGAGGAGAAGCTGTTTATAAGATGAAAACCAAAGATATTCAAAATAAAGATGGAGCGATGATTGAAAGAAGAAACAATGAGGATTTTGTGGTATTAACATAACTACACTGTATTCTATCAATCAATCAGTTATAGGTCATTCAATATGACAATCCAAAGACATCTAATATCTCCCGTTATCCCACACCGGGATATATTGTATGGGATGATCAACTCATCTCTATAACAACGATCTACCTTCGGATACGAACGAGGTTTACTTCAAAATAAAATAATGTAAATCAAATAAAATACTATTTAGACTAGTAGAACAAAAGAACCAAGAAGGAAGTCCTATCCACAGTCATCTACTCTTCGTATCGTACAAGGTCAGTGTTTACAATTGCCAATTGCCGATTTATTTAAAGATCAAAGATCAATCAATAATCTATTCACAAGATATTTATGTAAAGAATAAAGATTAATCAATATTATTTTCATAAATTCCTATGCAAAAGATGCACTCTATGAATATTTTTACGTGAAAGATCAAAGATTAAAAAACAAGATTTATTAACTCAAAAGGCAAATATATTTTATGATTACTTAATATTAGATTGAAATTTGCAGGGACACTCATTGGAGCCGAATCGATCACCCAATGTCAACATATTGCTGAAGCAATTCGGAAATATTGCAACAACATCGAAAAAGTCAATCTTCAGCTCAAACAAAGTACATTATATGCACAAAATTCATGATCATACATTAATCAATTGTAGATAAGAAAATCAGCTGCACAATTAGGTTACGACGAGCAGCTGCGAGTATTGATAAATGAACTGGAGAACAGGAGAGAGCTGCCCTTCCTCATGGGCCACTCCTCTCATATACACAATAGCGAATACGTGGTCTCCAAAAGGTATATTATTATTAACATTTTTGTTAATATTAAATTAATTTCAGAGATATGGCCATGGCCGCGTATCGGCTATTATCCAAGATGTCTAAAGAGACTTCCGATGATCATTATAATGAATTCCTCTCTTATGTCATCGTCGATTATGATGATGATGATGAAGAAATTGATGTTAATAATGATAACATCAATATCAATAATATCGATGTGATGAATGATGAAGGAGGACGTGAAGGAGAGACTGATGATCAAACTAATGGATTTGGAAACGGTTATGAAAATGAAGAGGATCTACATTATGGTAATGGACATGTAGAATAGAGATAATGGAGAGTATGAAATTTAGATGGAAATAACGATGTTGATGCTGATAGAAATAGATCAAATCGATTCGTCGATGATGATGATTATGATAATGGTTTCAACAATGGAAATGTGTTCAACAATGGAGTGAATGGCATTATGGGAGGAGAATATGAAATAGAGGAACCTGATGATCATCGATTTGATGGAGATAAGGAGAATGACATTTACAATCAATATTATTGTAATGGAGATGTAAAATAGAGAGAGTATGATGACAGAAATTCAGATGAAGATGCAGGAAATAATGAAGATGTTGGTGATGGAGATGATTATGAGAATGATAACAATGATGATCATATGATAGACAATACATACTATAAAAGAGAAAGATTGGGAGGATATGAAAGAGATGAGATTGATGACCAACAAACTCCAGTTGATGCAGGTAATGAGAATAATAATAACATTCAATATTGTGATGATAATGGAGATATAAATAGATGATATGAATAATGGTAAAAATTTAGATGAGCAAGCAGGAACTGTTGATGGAGTAGAGAGAGATAAAAGGAAACAATCCACACATATTCGTTTCCCTGACGACGATGATGATGAACAAAGAGATAATGGACCTAATAATACTAAAGATGGAATGAAGAATGATAATGATGAGAAAGTAGATGGAATAAATGGAAATCGTCTCATTCACGGTATTCATAGTAAACACATAATTAATGTCTATTCATTTCGTTATAGCTACGAGTAGAAGATTGAGATCACGTAGATCATCAGTAGTTGTCGATAATGATGAAGATGGAGAAGAAGAGGGACTCGCACAAGGGTATGTTGTGGATAATGCATGACCTTCAAAAATCGCGAGAAGAAATGAAAATAAAGGGTGGAGAAGAGGAGAACCTGCTCTTTTTTTTTCTTTTCGCGATTTTTGAAGAGAAAATCAGATCTAATCGAGTGAACTAAATGTATATATTTCAGAATGGTCAAGGAAGACGATATTGATAGAATAAGAACTCTTTTGATGTTACGTAAAAAGTTGAATAAAGAGGATAAGTCATTCATGAAAATGACTCTATCAGAGTTGCTCAAAGATAAGAAAGCAGAGAAGGAATTAATGGATAGATCAGATGGAATAGTTGATAGAGTAAAGGTATTCTTTGAGCAATATATCGTCCAAAATAATCGATTATATAGCTGCAGGAAGAAAAAAATGCAATGTTAATTTTTAAACCATAATTATTCAGGGACCAATTCAAAACTGGCCGTCGATCTTTTTATATCAAAGCAAAAGCATTGGAATAGGCGTCAGAGCTCGACGAAACCTAATGGCAGGAGTTGTGGTTGCCGATTATGGGTATCATAATAATCAATCGATCTAATCAACATTATTATTCATTTAGCTATGCTTATTGTCCACTCAAAGAAAGTCTGAAGTACGGTATAGAATTGGGCAAAGTTAGTCCATCAAAAGAGGATTACTACGCGAGTTACGTGATGGATGCTAGAGTTGGTAAGATGTGCATTATATACGAGGTCTATGGAAGCAAAATGGATTTCGTACACTTGAATCATTAATATTTTTTGAATAAGTAAATGATAAGTAGACTCATTAAGTGACTATTTAGATGGGAAGAAGATGGTCCAAGAAGGGCATATGCTGACACGAGAAGGGGTAGTGACTGTGGGAAGATACTTTAATCATTCACGGTGCAAACAACACTGCAATCTGATAATAAAGGGAGTGAGCTTTGATCTGGGAGGAAAACGGAGAAGACATATGACGGTTTTCGTCACTAAGAGAGAAATAATGGTATCGTACATTCTATTCATTCTATCACTCATATTAATGTACTTTATAGAAGGATGAACAGTTGCTATATGATTACGGCACCCACTCTGACGACACCTCCTATTACAACTCCTGTCCAGCCTGCAGTGATGCTGGAGATGCTGGTACAACATGCTAATATACACCAATCAATAATCTATCATATTACAGAAGGAGATGGAAAGGAGCTTGTATTGATTAAGCCTCCAATCGATCCAACCAACCCCGAACACGGTAATCAATATAATAGAAATCGATAGATTATGTATCTATTATAGAGACATTCTTCCCTGAGTACACTGGAAACGGATCGGGATGGAAGAAGATCAAATCGTAACTGATCCTAATGGTGAATAATCGATTCATTTTGATTTTAGACTAATGCAACATTGATTTCTGAAAGGTTAGTTTACATCTATATTAATGTAAAGATAATACTTATTTTCTCAGCAAAATGATTATGCACTAACACTACTCATTCTCACCATCATAACACACTACCAGGAATGAATGAGTTATGATTGTCACTACCGTATCAAGCTTACTCACCCTTATCAACATATACTTTATCTCTAACAACCACTCCTGTATATATCAGCAACCTATTCAAATCTTTACTAATCTAACCTGTTCATGTTGTACATACTCCCGCCTTGACTTAACCAATAGCCTCTCACTTACTGTCCTGCCTTCACTACTTAACATTGTATACTGACACTTGCTAATGTCTTTCATACTTACACAATATGCTTACGTATCATTAATCACTTCTTAATATTAGGACAGAGTATTTCAAATTTTTTGCAATTCTTGTCAAGCAAAAAATGGCAGAATCATTCAAAAATTCTTCACTTTTTGCGGTGTTCTTCACTTTTTTGCGGTGCGCACAAAAGATCGGGAAGAGAGAAAAGTCGAGAAGAAAGGGAAAAATAATTTGCCATTTTTTTGCTTGACAAGAATTGCCAAAAATTTTAAATACTCTATCCTATATCATCTTTTTTTCATCCAACATATATCTAACTCCTGTATATACCAGCTTAGTCACATTTGCGTCTAATCTAACCTGTTCTATAATATATTGTACATTCCTACGCCTTAACGTTACCAATACAACTCGCCTATCTCCCTATTTATTATCTTGTCACCAGTGCTCATATTGAACTTATTTCCCCTCTTCTACTTACAAAATACGCTTACACATCGTCATTCTTTCCATTCTCTTTGTCATGTATAATACTCTGTGAATTCTGCATTTGTTTCAATAACTATATTAACCTATTAATTCTCTCACTAACATCACTCTAACAATCCATTTGATGAGAATTCTTCTACAATGGGGTAGTTCAGTCCAAAGAAAGTAGAGTTCAGTCAAAAGTTCCATCACTCAGTCCAATCTATTATGCTAGGCTCTCACAAGGAAAGATAGAACAAGATTAGAGTGAGAATAAAAGTAAACCAAAATATTCACTAACCATGGTTTTGGTAAATTGAATAAAAAGAAAAAAAAGGAGAGTAGAACCAATCAGCCATCAAGAGAGCGGAGCACAAGATGTAACGTCCGTTAGAGAGTAAAAAAGAAAATCTGAAAAGATCAAGATGAGATTGAAATGTATTATAGGAAAATAAGATTGGAAAATAAAAAATTCTCTTTTCAAAAAGACATATCTTTAAATAAAATGAAACTTTTGGACTATTATTCGATTAGTTATTCGAGTAATGATCTGCTAAAGCCTCTCTCTCATTTAGAACAAACTATTCAATCAATCAATAGTGAAGAGACGATGTAGATGAGGAAGAGATGGACACAAGAGAAGAACGGCCAGAGACCCTATAAAGGATGAAATTATAAACATCATAGATCAAGATTAATTTAGGGATGAACAATCATCAGTTAAATCATCAAAGGATAATTATCATTATGACAATCAATGGTTGATTAGAGTAATGTGGTGTTACATTGCACGTTTTGAAATGCACGCCGTGCGCACGGCGTGCATTTCAAAACGTGCAATGTAACACCACATAAGGGATGACTGTCCATAGAAGTCAAAAGATCAAAGATCAATCATTCAATTCTGAAATCAATGATTGATTAGAGTAAGAGATGACTGTCCATAGAACTACAAAGATCAAAGATCAATCATTGATTTGTCATTTAAATGATGGGGACAGAAAATCGATAGTTCAAAGATCAAGAATTAACGTAAGGAAAGAGATAACCAGAGTCATAATTTAAAAAGATTAACTATATCTTGAATAAAAGAGAGTGATAACGGGGTGGAAAGAATGAAGGAAGATGGAAGTAGAGACAATATAGATGAGATACAAAGGATAATTACGAGACATTAGAGAAAAAGAGGATGACCTAATCAATACTCGAGAGATATACGAATCAATCAATTGTTAGTAGTCTATTGTCAACCACTTCCCTTCTCGTCTCCACTCTCTCATCCACTCTCTCTATCTATGTCTGTCTTTCATCGATTATGATTATTATCAAATATTGTTTTGCCAACTCAATGATTGGTGGGAGTGAGGGAAGCACAGAATTCAAAAGATCAAAGATCAGATCATTGATTGGTTTTTCGTATCAATGAAAGAATAAAGTAAGGGATGACAGTCAATAAAAGTTCAAAGATCAAAGATCAATCAAAGATATTTTAAATCAGTGATTGATGGAGTCACGGATGGCAATGCAGATATGTTCAAAGATCAAAGATCAATCAATAATTTTTTTCAATTCAAAGATTGATGGAGTGAGTTAAGACAGACCCTAGAAGTCCAAAGTTCAAGCATCAAACATCGATTTTTCAATTCAATGATGGGAATGGAAAATCGATAGTTCAAAGATCAAGAGGAGAGCATAAAAAAGGGCAAAATCAAAACTATAATTCTGAAAATATTTGCTATATCTTGATTAAAAGAGAGTGATATTGGGGTGGAAAGAATGAAGGAAGATGGAAGTAGAGACAATATAGATGAGATACAAAGGATAATTACGAGACATTAGAGAAAAAGAGGATGACCTAATCAATACTCGAGAGATGTACGAATCAATCAATTGTTAGTAGTCTATTGTGAACCACTTCCCTTCTCGTCTCCACTCTCTCATCCACTCTCTCTATCTATGTCTGTCTTTCATCGATTATGATTATTATCAAATATTGTTTTGCCAACTCAATGATTGGTGGGAGTGAGGGAAGCACAGAATTCAAAAGAAAAAAAAGATCAAAGATTGGTTCATCGTATCAATGAATGAATAAAGTGAGGGATGGTAGTCAATAGAAGTCTAAAGAGCAAGGATCAAACATTGGGCACTACTTCAGAATAGGGTACCAGTCCAAAATAATAGTTTAATTGCCTAATATATTTATATGTCCTTTCCTTTGTGTTAATTTCATTTTTCATGTCCTTTTGGACTTGCCCGTTGTACTGGTACCCTATTCTGAAGTGGTGCCTGTTTCTTTACAAAATTAAGTACGTACAACTTAGAAGCATATCCCCTTTGCAGTGATAGTCTTACGCAATTTATCGAACACATTTTAGATCCCACCATGGGCTGGGACATAAAGAACTTCATGAATACCTTCTCGACACTGGCTCTGTCATAGAACTCCGGTTTCTGAGTAAGTGAAAGGGGGAAGAAAACAGATGGTAGTCAGAGGGGGAGGCTGGGGGGACACGGTGGGATGGGTTGAATCAACCAGCAATTGTATTTCATAGCATTCAATTTCAGTCTTGGTAAATCTTTCAGTGTGTGGTCGTGTTGAAAATAGATTTCATCTGGTTTCCCTCGGATAGATTCAAGTTGGGCCTTCAAGGTTCTCAAGGTTCGCTGACAATGAGTAGTGCGCGGTTATAGTCTGGCCTTGGGGTAGCAGCTCCCAACCCATACTCACAACCCCTCTGTTGTATGTAAGGGTGTATTTACAATTAGGTATATCAGTTATCAGATTATGAATAGTCGTGAATAACAAATTGAAAAAAATTGTAGAATCTAACCTATATCTGCTACATGATATCACCGGGTTTAATGGCAGATCTGATGAGGTCGAGGCCAATTGAGCCAAAGTTAGTATCACTCCTCAATGTACTCTTTTTAATTTCCGCTTCGGATTCGGCCAAACAACACACAGTTCATATAACACCGGATGGAACGAGAAAATAATGTACCGCATTGACAAAATAAAGTTGTGTGGTAATCGGTGAGAGAGAAATGCATACAAGTTGTTATGATTATCATAAACTATTTTATGATAATCATATCAACGAAACAAAAAACAACGAGTACAGTAGATTCTGCTTCACAAATTGGAAAAGACAAAAAAGACATCTCATAGATGTGCCAACCTTACAAGTTTCGACAACAATCACAAACAAAACAACAACAAAAACTTGTTTGAATTTTTTTTTAAATCAATCAAATTATAGATAACAATCGGAAATATTTACAGAGCAAACGTCAATCAACTATGGAATAATAACGATAAAACAAAACATGCACAGGATAGGTTAAAAGGGGTTACGGTATATAGATATCGAGTCTAAAAGGAAATACTAATATTTGAGATATATCTAAAGGCATGGAGTAAGTACGGGTAGACTATAGGATGGAAAGAATTAGAATCCGAAGACGTTACACTTCTCATAGTTGCCGCCACTTTGCTGCTGTTCACCATCAACAATAATATTGTTTGAAGTATAATTATACCCAGAACATACTAACTGTTCAGCAACGAAAATATCAAAATAAAAGTAGATAGTTTTTAAAATATCAATTACCTTCGGCAAAGTTGAAGGGAAATTCATATTTGAAGTGTTCGCGTCTCCTTCTCCACCATCACCTCAAACAAGGGATAATTTTATTGGACATCAATAAATCAATAAACCAATAATCCAACTACCGTATCGAACATATTGAAAAGTCTGTACCTCCTCCAGAGAAAGAAGCACCTTCAAACAATGCAAATAATTCAATTATTATTAATATAGTGTACGAAGGAGTTTGAATATGCACAAAGGAAAACAACAAATAATGAATGTCATATGTCACTGTTGAAACTCAAATGACATAAGTGAGTGACAGACATATGATTGGAAGACAAAATTGCTCACCAGCGCTACCAGCTTCAGTCTGGTTATGCTGTACATCATCGTTCATCATATCGAAGAAGTCATTGCCCGGATCTATTAGAGATACAATATCGATCATAGAAGACATCTGGCTGTTAAACAGAGCAGAAATTAATCTGAGTAGGTACTTCCTGTACCTCAAAATATGTGAAAAATAAATTTTTGAAATTTTACAAAATTTAACCGATCCGGCTCATACTCGTCCAGGTTTTGTATCACTCAAGAGCTATTATCTATGCCAGGGTTGGGGCCTCCAGCTTCACTGAACAGAGTTTTAGCGGATTCTACTCAACATTAAATGTTGTTCATACACTGCTAACAACAAGCCTCGGAAAATCGATCTGAGGAAATAATTTATGTTTAACAGCCAGATGTCTTCTATTTATAGTAGACGACAGATTGGTAGTGTTTCATAAAATTTCGAGATCTACGAGAGAAGTTATAATTGGAGATATGAGGTAGAAAATTGTTTGCGCACGATTTTTTCAGACAATGAATAAATTGTCTTTGATGGACTAAAAGAGCATTGATTGTCATTATATTATAGGGATCATCTTCTGTCTTCATGATAATTTTCATGGCAAAGTCTAATCCTAATCGGACAACATCTGAGAATTTCGAAAAAAAATGTGAAAAAATCCTAAGTGTTTTCGACCTCCTTTCTCCAATTATAACTTCTCTCGAAGAACTCGAAATTTTATGAAACACTACCAATCTGTCGTCTACTATATATAGAAGACATCTGGCTGTTAAACAGAGCAGAAATTAATCTGAGTAGGTACTTCCTGTACCTCAAAATATGTGAAAAATAAATTTTAGAAATTTTAAAAAATTTAACCGATCCGGCTCATGCTCGTCCAGGTTTTGTATCACTCATGGGCTATTATCTATGCCAGGTTTGGAGCCTCCAGCTTCACTGAACACAGAGTTTTAGCGGATTCTACTCATCAGTAAATGTTGTTACACTGCTAACAACAAGCCTCGGAAAATCGAGCTGAGGAAATAATTTATGTTTAACAGCCAGATGTCTTCTATTTATAGTAGACGACAGATTGGTAGTGTTTCATAAAATTTCGAGATCTACGAGAGAAGTTATAATTGGAGATATGAGGTAGAAAATTGTTTGCGCACGATTTTTTCAGACAATGAATAAATTGTCTTTGATGGACTATAAGAGCATTGATTGTCATTATATTATAGGGATCATCTTCTGTCTTCATGATAATTTTCATGGCAAAGTCTAATCCTAATCGGACAACATCTGAGAATTTCGAAAAAAAAATGTGAAAAAATCCTAAGTGTTTTCGACCTCCTTTCTCCAATTATAACTTCTCTCGAAGAACTCGAAATTTTATGAAACACTATCAATCTGTCGTCTACTATATATAGAAGACATCTGGCTGTTAAACAGAGCAGAAATTAATCTGAGTAGGTACTTCCTGTACCTCAAAATATGTGAAAAATAAATTTTTGAAATTTTACAAAATTTAACCGATCCGGCTCATACTCGTCCAGGTTTTGTATCACTCATGGGCTATTATCTATGCCAGGTTTGGGGCCTCCCGCTTCACTGAACACAGAGTTTTAGCGGATTCTACTCATCAGTAAATGTTGTTCATACACTGCTAACAACAAGCCTCGGAAAATCGAGCTGAGGAAATAATTTATGTTTAACAGCCAGATGTCTTCTATATATAGTAGACGACAGATTGGTAGTGTTTCATAAAATTTCGAGATCTACGAGAGAAGTTATAATTGGAGATATGAGGTAGAAAATTGTTTGCGCACGATTTTTTCAGACAATGAATAAATTGTCTTTGATGGACTAAAATAGCATTGATTGTCATTATATTATAGGGATCATCTTCTGTCTTCATGATAATTTTCATGGCAAAGTCTAATCCTAATCGGACTACATCTGAGAATTTCGAAAAAAAATGTGAAAAAATCCTAAGTGTTTTCGACCTCCTTTCTCTAATTATAACTTCTCTCGAAGAACTCGAAATTTTATGAAACATGTAGCGAAACCGCTACTTAAATCATAATTAATTAGCAAAGATTCATAAATAAAGTCAGAATGCGATAGTAAGTAGTCTGCAGCTGACGGCAAGTATACAGTAAGACAGTAAGATTCAAATTCATAAGCGTAGAGCGTCTCACACAGAATACTACAGTAAGATTCTCGCTCTCACAATTTCACTTCTGGCCTATGATTTCTCATTAATTCTACGTCAGCGGCCACGTTCACGCCGGTTTTTCCTTTAACTTATCTTACTTATTATTCCATATTTCCCTGCTATATTCATATCACATATTCTCGTCAGTACTCAGATTATTCCTGTTCGTTAGACCTCATAATCAGACAGAAAACATATATGAAATCATGTCATCATATCTCAGAACTTTACCTCAAATCAGTCGACGTTATCCTTCTTTCCCTTCGTCGTCTTCCCCCATTTGCCCACTTCGCTCTCTAGTTATTCTGTTGTTTTAACGCTTATTTCTCGCTCACTTAACTTCGTTATATTGTTTAATTACCCAAGTTTGAGGTCGCACGGCGGATCCCAGACTTGCCCCGACTACCCCCAATCATCCCAAGCAGAAAGCATACCCAGAGGAAGAAGGTTAATATCAGAACTCTGAGGTTTTGTATCATATACTATCAGATTGATCTCATAATAGTGAACCCAATGTTAGTAGTAGAATCAGAGTAAACATTATTAATAAATATTCTTTTGTTAATTCAATATTCTCGTTTCTATCACACAGCAGGGAATCACAGAAGGGACAATTCTATAGTATTTCTCCGTTATTACTTATCGTGAACCTAGACAAGTAGACATAGTATCCCACGGGATCGACTATATGGTGCATTGGTCCACATAAGAATCCAGATTCGGCCGAGTTATTAGTCTTACGCAGATTATAGCTTCATAAGAATCATATTGTTTCATCATCAGAATTCATTCAGATCTTGATATCCACGGATAAAACAGATCAAACTTTTCATTCATTCTCTCATATCATCATTCATCATTCATATTAGACCCGCGTGGCAGGCAAAGTCAGTATGAATACCGATCGAAGTGAATACAGAGTTGACTATGAGCTAATTGAGACTACCAGAATGCAACTCATAAAACATATTGACTTACTCACAGAGACTATCAGAGAGATCATAAGATGCAAAACTCGAAATGACCATCAAGATCTAAGTGAGAAAGTTGATGAGATTGATCTTGATATCAGAATAGAAACAGATGCTTATTCACATTTGTGGCAGAAATTGGAGGATAAGGTAACATCTATCGATCAAGAAGAGCTACAGAGAAGGGAGCTAAGGACTTTCAATGCTGTGAAAGGTCATGTAGATGAAAGATCCAAACCCTCAGATCCAAAGGCCCTTGATTCATTCTCGATTCGTATGCTCAATGCAGCAAAACTAGCACTCAATAATAACTCAGATTCAATCATCAGAGCACTCAAACTTCAAGCAGCGGCTGTCAAAGAAGAAGAAGTGTATCATGATGTACCAGAAGATCAGATTGTATCGTATGAGAAACCACCTCTTCCTGTACTCAGTGTGCCGATATTCGATGGATCAAACAGGTCAGAATATCATATCTTTATCAAACTATTCACATCACTGATCATGGAAAGGAAAGGTCTTCAGAATACACAGAAACATCTATACCTTGAAGGATACCTCAGAGGTGAAGCACTAAAGGTGATCAAACCCTATCCAAGAGATGGGTCATTTCTATCAGAAGCTCTAGAAGCGCTCAAAGATGAATATGGTAGTCAGAAAGAAACAGCTTCATACATCTATCAGACTATTCATAGAATAAGAGCCAATTCAGACAGAGCGAATGATCAGATAGACTTGGCCAGAGAGCTTCTCGCTTTGGCTCAACAGCTGAAGAACCTTGGAGAAGACACAAAAATCTCTTGCTTGATTCTCATAGACAAGTTCGCGCCAATATACAGACGCAAACTGCATGAGGCAGATCAGAATAAGGAGGCCATACCTATGCTAAAATTCCTCATCAGTCATATCAGAAGTGAAATCCAACTGGATTTAGCTTCAGGTACAACAGATCTCAGAGATATCAAAGATGCAAGGCAGAGTTGTTATGATAATTCCATGAACTCATACGATCATTCTTCTAATCAATATCATACATCATTTCAACCTCGTATCGATCCATTCATGAACAATGGTTATCTATCGAATCCTTCAATAACACCATAAAATCCATTTCATCCATCACATACTTCCAATACTTCAAATCAATCAGATCAAAAGAAGACAAATCGTCAACCATTGTGTGTGTTCTGTGGGAAGCACCCCAACCCCAGCGTGTGTAGATGTGTACCAATGATCAAAGCTAGAACACAGATAGTACAACAGAAAGGACTATGCCCTAGATGTCTATCTTCAGAACAACATTCTAATTGTAATCAGAGTTGCACCCTCTGTGGTGGTCCTCATCATGATGCAATATGTTTCGCAAGTATAGCTAAGGTCACAGGACTAACAATATCAGTCAATCACACAGATAATCAGAACACACAAACATCCAGACTACTCACAGCAAAAGCAATGATATCAGATAGTAGTCAAAGAACAGATCGAACGAGACGCAAATCAGAAGAAATCGATATTCTTCTAGATACTGGTGCTCAGATGAATCTCATTTCTAGAAGTGTCGTGCAGAAGATGGGAATCAAGCCTTCGGGAAGCAAGGTTCTCACGCTGTCATTGGCTACTGGAGTCGAGAAGGAGCCGCAGTGCTACGACATCGTAAAGGTCAAGGTTCGTAAGATTGACAAGTCTTATCATTGCATAGAGGCTGTGGTGCTGGATGGCCCAGTCACCAGCGCCATACAAGTACGTAGTCTGTCTACAGAGGATCTCAACTATATCAGAGTAAACAAATTCAGATTGGCTGATAATCCCAACAGAAATGGTACTATTAATCCTCAGTTGCTATTGGGTGTGTCAGATACTCTCTCATTGATTCATACTCTATCCAAGCATACTCTTCCGAGCGGTCTAAGAATCCATGATACAGCAATTGGATTGGTCATGGGAGGCACACAATCAGAAAGTAGAGCTCAAGAAGAGCAACTCAGTATAAATCAAATAGCTATAATCAATACTATCAATCAGAGTCTGTCAGTTGGAAAAGATGAAGTTGAACCTCCTGAAAATGACCCAGAATTCATCAAACGAATGAAAGAACATCTCGGTATCGTAGATTGGTCAAAGACTAAGACCAAATCAAGTCAACTGAAAAGCATGAACAAGAAGATTGACAAAGACTCATACAACAGAATCGAAACAGACAATATCAAATCAAGACCTCGATCAGATATCAATCACTCTCTCATCAACAAATTCAAGCATACTATTAAGGCACAGCAGAATCAAGGAGTGAATGTATCAGATCATGCAAGGGTGATGGCAGATCACGGAGTGCAGTCTGTATAACCAGCCTCTCCGTGATTTCATGGTGATGACACATATTCAGTGTTACCCATTGCTATCCATTTGCATTTGTTTATCTTAATTCCATATTCCATATCTATTCAGTATACATAGTAATCATACATATTCATAACACAACCCCAAACATATACCTATATCATATATCGTTCTCACAAAAGATCAAAGATCACCCACAACTATTTCTCCTCTTCAAAGAGGGGGAGGGAGTCCAACGACTCTCAAACTCATGAATCATACATACCATAATCAGACAATCAAACAACTAGACCATAATTTTTCGATTTCCAGATAGAATCATAAACATCATAATATCCTTTCTTTCAAAATGCATCTTTTCAAACTCGCCGTAGGCGAGCTTCAGAAAGGCGGGAGTGTAGCGAAACCGCTACTTAAATCATAATTAATTAGCAAAGATTCATAAATAAAGTCAGAATGCGATAGTAAGTAGTCTGCAGCTGACGGCAAGTATACAGTAAGACAGTAAGATTCAAATTCATAAGCGTAGAGCGTCTCACACAGAATACTACAGTAAGATTCTCGCTCTCACAATTTCACTTCTGGCCTATGATTTCTCATTAATTCTACGTCAGCGGCCACGTTCACGCCGGTTTTTCCTTTAACTTATCTTACTTATTATTCCATATTTCCCTGCTATATTCATATCACATATTCTCGTCAGTACTCAGATTATTCCTGTTCGTTAGACCTCATAATCAGACAGAAAACATATATGAAATCATGTCATCATATCTCAGAACTTTACCTCAAATCAGTCGACGTTATCCTTCTTTCCCTTCGTCGTCTTCCCCCATTTGCCCACTTCGCTCTCTAGTTATTCTGTTGTTTTAACGCTTATTTCTCGCTCACTTAACTTCGTTATATTGTTTAATTACCCAAGTTTGAGGTCGCACGGCGGATCCCAGACTTGCCCCGACTACCCCCAATCATCCCAAGCAGAAAGCATACCCAGAGGAAGAAGGTTAATATCAGAACTCTGAGGTTTTGTATCATATACTATCAGATTGATCTCATAATAGTGAACCCAATGTTAGTAGTAGAATCAGAGTAAACATTATTAATAAATATTCTTTTGTTAATTCAATATTCTCGTTTCTATCACACAGCAGGGAATCACAGAAGGGACAATTCTATAGTATTTCTCCGTTATTACTTATCGTGAACCTAGACAAGTAGACATAGTATCCCACGGGATCGACTATAAAACACTACCAATCTGTCGTCTACTATATATAGAAGACATCTGGCTGTTAAACAGAGCAGAAATTAATCTGAGTAGGTACTTCCTGTACCTCAAAATATGTGAAAAATAAATTTTTGAAATTTTACAAAATTTAACCGATCCGGCTCATACTCGTCCAGGTTTTGTATCACTCATGGGCTATTATCTATGCCAGGTTTGGGGCCTCCCGCTTCACTGAACACAGAGTTTTAGCGGATTCTACTCATCAGTAAATGTTGTTCATACACTGCTAACAACAAGCCTCGGAAAATCGAGCTGAGGAAATAATTTCGGCTGCGTAAGAGTAAGTATATCGAGGTTGCATCATCACTCCTAAATAACACTGAGAGGAATCATAACAATGGGAGTAGGATAGGTTGCCAACATAGTCGATAGTAGCCTACCAAAACACGAGCCTGATTGCTCATCTCAGTCAAAAGATATGACATTGCCTTTTGGCAGCTACTGTAAGAATGGCGAAGCAATCAAGTACATAGGGTAAATCGTTGATTTTGATAGTTGAATAAAGAGAATAAAAATAGATCTATAGACGGATGGGATTTAAAGGAAGGAAAGATGTTCCCGATGGTCGATGGTATGTTCTTATCATTCTGAGACAAATAATTGAAATATAAGTAGTTGTTTCTTATCTTTTCATCTCTTGTATTATACGTTAAGCGAACAGCCAATGCATAATCAAAATGACCCTCTTCATCAATAAGATGAGGACTATGAATATGAATATCATTTAGGGAGACAAACATATTAAGTTAATATATCACGCTGGGGGAAAGGCTGTGCGCAAAAAAACGTTTTCACGCGCCCTACGACTTGTAAATGTAAAAAATTGAATATTGTGTTTCGAGATGATCATATGTATGATAACTTCCAACCAACGCTCCAAAGTAAATTTGTTCATATCAAGAACGATACCACGTTTCTTTTCGTCTCAATAAGCACCTCCGTCAATTCACATCTACTCCACGATATGCCCCACCCTTCTCAATAATCCCAATGCGCCAGTGCATATTAAATCTACTGAAGGGTTATGAAAAAATTTATTTTTTTTTTATTATTTAAAACACATTTATCAAGAGTAGAACTCTGATGTGCATGGGGAAAAACTCATCTTACTTCCGACAGTACCAGAACACTGACGTTGATCTTCATATGCGCGTCTTCCGATTTCACAAATCCGAGATGATCGACAGGCAGTTTGGAGTTGACCGAAGAAGTTGACTTCCCTTGATTGGGTCTCACTGCCACGGTGACCCAATCCGGCTTGGCAGGGATTCTTGATGCTCAGAGCAAAATGAACGGGCGACCGCTAAAGATGACTGACGCAAATGAGAATGAAAAAATATATAATTTAAAAAAATGTCATATATGTAAATAAATATACTCATATTTCATCCTCGGTCAGTAGGCTGAAACCCCCCAATAAAAAAATATCTATATCTTTTCTCTTACAATTAAAATTATATTTCTCTATCAAAAATAACCCTCAATTATGTTATCTAAACCACTTTATTTCTTTTATTCATACACTCACGGCAAATTCTCTCAGAGATAGGTTGTCTAACTGGACAACCATAGAGAAAGGTTAGCTTACTCCAAACTCTCTCAAAAAGACACGTTATATAATACTCTCTCGCTCAAGATTATAACGGGGACTTGAGTAAGCTAACTAAGTTCTCTCACATTTGAGATAACGTTTCTCTAACTGTCGCATCCTAGATAACCTATGGCTCAAATATGAGAGAGTTTGCCGTCAGTGTACATTTAATTCATTTTATCATTCATTCATTAATATCCAACCTATACTTATTCCCATCTCCTACATAATTTCAAATCCACACTTCCAATATCTTACATTTCAGTGGGGCGATCGTTTCGGCAACGGATCATAAATCCGTTGGGAGATGGCTTATGGTAACAAAAGTTGTACCATTGTTATCAGTAGGGGTGTACGGTATTCTGCTACCGTAACCGTCAGGAATCGCGAACTGATTGTTTTCATGCAACCCATGATCCGGGGTTCATGGTTGAAGATGGTCAAAGTCGAAAAATTCATGATGGCCGGAGATCAAATACTAGTTGCCATTATATCAATAGTGAGCTACCGTAATAAATGCGGATTTTTTTTTTTTCGACTTCGGCCATTTTCATCCATGAACCCCGGATCAAGGGTTGAATGAAAAATATCAGTTCGCGATTCCTGACGGTTACGGTAGCACAATACCATACAATCCTTCTGATAACAATGGTACAACTTTGGTTGCCATAGGCCATCTCCCAACCGATTTATGATCCGTTTCCGAAGCGATCGTTGCCGAAACGAACCCCCCCCCCCCCTCCTCTGGTATTTTGCCACTTAAAGTCTACTTAAACTACGTCACAGACTTTAAGTAGACTTTAAGTAAACTTTAAGTGAAAGAACATTTGACGAAATGCATTACAGTATACCACGCCACTTTAAGTAGACTTACGTCTCACTTTAAGTTTATTTAAAGTCTACTTAAAGTGGGAAGGTTTAAGTAGACTTTAAGTGGCAAAATACCAGAGTCCCACATTTCACCTTATCTTATCAATCGAAAATCGAAATATTATTATTATTGTATTTCTGGATTCTCTCACCTCTCAATATTCAAAAAGGTCAGAGATAGCTGATCATAAGGAGATGAAAGAAGAAGTATTAAAGAAGATCCCCTTTTATGACACTTCAGATTCAGTGGAAACACTGCTTACAAGTTAATGTTGTAAGACAATCTTGATAAAGTGATAAATTGTTGTTGTTGTTGTTATCAATCGAAACTTTTCTCAAACTAACAATCATAGTTTCCTAATCCCACCAAGATTCACTCTTCTCCAGTCATAATTCCAATCTTTCTCCCTTCCCCAACATCTAATCTATCACATACAAAACAACTTCATTTACAATTCCCCACCATCTCGCATCAGTCAATATTATTCACACAATTATATTACCGTATTTTCATTCGTTTTATTTTATATTGTCTTGTATTGGAAATAAATTTAGTGATCCCGGAAGATCACTTACCGAGGGAGGTGGGACGTCGCCTTAGGAAATATAGGCGAGGGAGAGGAGAGACTCACTCTCGGCTGCTCTCTTGATTGTGGGATGGTAACCTCCCTCTTCGCTCTGTAGGTGGTGAGTGGACACGCTTTAAGTTGCTTTGACCCTAGTTCCTACACTTGATTCACGATAGTTAGGTTAGGAACACACAATAGCCTGGCTTCCACTTGGGATTAGGAAGTACCAGGTTACGGACTAATGAAAATGAAACAAAAATTTGATTACTGAGAAAAAAAAAACAATTAAAAAGCAAATCACACAGGGACTTGTGACAACCTAATATATCATTAAAATCATTCTGGAATGAACAACACTAGCTTGACTAAACTTCTTTATCGATATGAGAACCCTCATCAAAGACGAAAGATCACGAACCCATGGTTAACAATAATTTAGGATAACCTTACAAAAAAAGTTTAAAAGATACCTTTGAAATGAAAAAAAGTGCCTAACTAATATGAGATCATTACGTTACAAAAAAAGTGTGTGGAGGCTAACTGAGCAAGAGGGTGTAAGTGATGATGCACAAGCGGAACGGAAAACAGTTGACGGGGCGGGCGATAATGAAAGTCTATACGAAAACACTGTACTAAGAAGCGCTCGACTGATCTCTAAAGGGAGAAAACACAAGCCACACTATATAATCAGATTATGAGCCGGGTCCGGGATAGATTTCCGGATCAAACCGGTTCTCAGGATTAAGGATGGCGGATTTAGACGCGTCGTCGGTTCCTCGGTTCAATCTCATAACTCAGATCCATCAGACGTCGTTGATTATCGATTATACGTAGATTTCGAACGAGATGTTGGCTCTCATAAGATCGTTTATCATCGTGAGAAAATTGTCCTGAAATTGAATTTCATTTGAAATGAAGGAAAAAGATTTATAAATGATACTTTTGGTTCATGTATGGTTTGTGTTCATTTAGCTTTGGTTTTGGTTTTGGCTCAGTTGATTCACTTTCAATCATTGGCTCGTATCTCAATAATATTCAATGAATGATCACTCCTCATATAAATTATGATATCTTTGATGATGATATCAATGTCCCGTCGTGTATTATATAATATACATTAAATATACCATTGACCAAATATCCGAATGGAGTAATTTGTGGAATACGACCCTTTCTACTTTTAAATGTACTCATACATTTCGCGTGCGGTCGTACTTTTTTGTTTCATTGCAGGACCGTCGCTTATTATTTTTCCCGAGTTTAAATGCTGGAAATATTGAACGCTCAATGTGAATACCTGGATACGTACATAGATTTGCACTCTTTGAAATTACGAATCACACTCGCGATCATGTGCTAAAAATTACTTTAGAATTATTATTGTTATTTTTATATTTGTTTTTATATTAAATTTTTCATTTTGTTAATGTTTACAGTACCGTGCAAAAGTCTGAACACAAAATTCAAATTGTTATAACTTTCTGCGTCCGAGGACGATCGAGCTCTTTTTAATTTTATTATATAGTATAAACTTTGTAGAAAATTTTGATGGTATTGACCGTATAAAATACACTTGTTTATTTGGTACGAAAGTAGCCAACCACTCCCACAAGAGACTTTCTTGTTTTGCATGGTTCAAAAACTATGCCGATCTCTTTTATATATAATATAGCGCGCGGCGAAGGTCAGCCGGGTTAGACAGAGGCAGCGGAGAGACAATCGAGAGGCGGGGCGAGATGTAGAAGGCTACATCTCGCTCGCCTCTCGATTGTGACTTCCGTTCGTTAGCACCATTTGTCATCTTCTTATGCAAGTACATTTTATACGCCCAATATCGATTATTACCTATGATTTCATCATTCTTGAAATTCCGAGGTGTGATCCAACACGGCGGCTCAATGATAGTAACTAAGAAGCTCTTGCCTGAGAAAGAAAGTATCGCAAACTGAGTGATGATAAGCAGTAAAACATTTAGGTTCTCCCAGCGCGAAAGTTGATTACGGTGTATCTGGGCGCTCGCTTCTGACTAGATCTATCATCGAGTTTTACGATTCGCGAGAGATGCCGAGATGGCTTAGTGGATAGAGCTTTTGTTTAACGATCCGAACCTCGTAGGTTCGAATCCCGCCCAGTGCAAATGGAGGAAGCCAAAGTTAAATGTAGGGATTTCTCTTCATTGAACCGCCGTGTCCAAAAATTAGGTTTATTCCCAGGTAGATTTTTTCCCTGAGTTCAATTTTCCGGTGAGAACGTTAACATTTTAAGCCATTAACCACATTGATTGCATGCCGCAATAAGAAATGAGCTTATTTCGCCTGACCCACTTTGATCACTTTGACTTTCAATGGTATTTTTAGTGGCATCGTAATAGAATTGCTGTAATCTCGCCACTTCGCAGACATGTTAAGTACATGTCTAGGCACGTCATAGCAATGTTTTCGAAAAAAACGGCTAAGAAATACCGTAAGCCCAAAAAAACGGTACTCCGCAATTTTAGGGGGGTGGGGGCAATAATTTAGTCGAAGTGGGGCCAATAATTTGGTGGACCGTAAAAATTGACCCTAAAATTTGGCTACCAGAGAAGCTCCAATTTTAAAGTTGAGTCAATAATTTGGTGGTTGAGCAAATAATAAAAAAATATTTAGCTAAACTTTAGCCAAACTTTGGCAAAAATTTTAGACTTTTTTTCCACCAAATTATTGACTCAACTTTAAAAGTGGGGCTTGTCTGGTAGCCAAATTTTAGGCATCCAAAAATGTTCGACCAAATTATTGCCCCCCCCCCCTGAAATTGCGGAGTATGCTATTTTTTTAAAATTTTCACTTCAAGAACCGGAATCCTTAAGAACTTGACATGGTGCTGCATGCCCTACGACTCTATGACCATGTGAGAACACTCCTTGATTCGGAGCCATGTAGCTCAACTGAGTTATGGCCTCTTTGCGAAATTTTGATTGGTCAGGCGAAATTAGCTCATTCTTTATTGTGGTATTGTCGGTATAAAATGTACTTGCATAAGAAAATGACAAACTGTATGTAAATACCGAGAGAACGGGAGCCTGCACTCTCTCCTCTTACACTCGATTACCTCTCCTCTTCCTCTCACCTAACCCGCTTGACCTTCGCCGCGCTCATTCAATATTTAAAAGAGATCGTTCTAGGTTCTAAACTATGCACAACAAGAAATAGTCATACAGATAAAGAAAACAAGTGATTTTTATACGCTCAATATGCAATCAACGTGATTAATGACTTAAAATGTTCACTAATAATTGTTTGTTACTCACAGAAAAATTTAACTGATAGAAAAAATATACCTGAGAATAAACTTATTTTTTTTGGATCACACCTCGGCATTTCAAGTATGATGAAATGATTTCATCACCGCTGGCAACAATCGATACCATACAAATTTACTCCAATGGTCACACTCTATAATGAAAATACTTGGTAAGACTTGAAAAGATATAAAAATTCCAATTTTGTGTCCATACTTTTGCACTGTACTGTTTAACCGTAAAATTTTTAAAAAGTTAAAAAGTTTATCTTGCCATTTTTTCAAAGTTGACAAGACCATTGAAGTAGGTCTTATTTCCTTCATGAATGAATGTGAGATCTTTGAGAATAAGAGGAATAAAGAGAACAAACGGAGGCTGCATCTGCAATAGAACTTTTTGCGTGTTGTCTGAAACCTCAGTAATCACATATTCGCTGATCATTTGCGTCTTTCTAAATCTTAAAGATGGAGTGCTTTTTCATTGAAATTGAGTGAATATGTTTTTTTTCGAAAAGAACAACGAAAATCTTTCATGCAAAAACTTCCTTTAATCTTGCGCAGGGGCCATGCTAATCTTCTCTGTATTGTTCCAATTTTAGTTTAAAATCATCGTATCACTCTAGAATTATATATTGATAACTTCTGTTTACGAATAGATATAACCTTACATTAAATAATACCTTTATCACTTCAGAACCAATAGTTATGAAATTGTATTGATGTTTTGTGATTGAATGTTTTGTGGTAGATGTTGTGTCGGCAGTCTACAAGATAGTGTGTGAAGAGAAAGGTGTCTCTAACCAAACCCGTCTCGTGTAAGCCTCACCATTCATTCTTCCTTTTATTCTGAGGTCAACATTAAACTTACCTGGCTGGGGGTCTCTCGTGATCATAAAGACGGGAACCCTATGGTGAGGCGTGTCCATTGCACATTCGGATGCGCTGACCCGTATGGCAACTCCGAGTTGGGGTTGGCCAACAGCTACATTTTTGCGTGAGGGGCTGCGTTCGCGCGTTTTCATTGGAATATTTCACATTGTGCAGCAGTTTGAAATTCTTTAGTGTAAAACTACCTGTTCAACCATATCATCCACAACTTAGAGAAATAACAAACACTGAAATGACATTCTAAATACCACATGCACCTGACATATCTATCTCGAGATTCCGTAGCTTCCCCCTCTTCCCCAGCTCTTCTTCCCCCCTCTATTCCAGAGCATTATTCCAAAATATATTTTGAAATTTATACTAAAATATTATTCCAAAATATATTTTGAAATTTATTCTAAAACATTATTCCAAAATATTTTCTGAAATTTATTCTAAAACATTATTCCAAAATATTTTCTGAAATTTATTCTAGAATACACATGCATTTTTCATTTTTGTATAGAGGGATTTCTATCGCCTAATGTGATAACGGTTGTGGGTGGTTGTTCATAATGGGAATTATTTCAGGTACGAATTTGAGAAAATTGAACGATAATATTGTGAGGGAGATTTATCAACCCTGCACGGAAGGGTTTAGGAGGGAAACTATTTGATGGGGTGTATTCCAAGTATCTATACTTCTAGTGGCACATGGTGGTAGGAATCTTATAAAGGAGAATCTTATAAAGGTATTGCGAAGGAAGAATAGAAAAAAGACTAGACGGGAAAAAGCAATAAAAACGTCCAAACATTTTTTTAAAAATCGCAAAAGTGCTTATTGTTAGTATTTTGGTGATAACCGCTAGTTTTGGGCTATCATTTACCCAAATGTGGGCAATTCATATACACGAGAATGGAAAGTTGTCTATATGTTGGGAAATTAGCCTATATTTGCACCAGTCTGCTTCCTTTGTTTGAAAAACACTTCATTAATTCAACACAATACGAGTTTTTCTTCTTTTTTCTTTAACTATTTCAAAAAAATATTATAAAAATTTTCTATTTTGAAAAGTACTTCTGCTGCTTCTGCTCCTGCTTCTGGTTAGAAAATTTTCTAGTCTCCAAGATGGTCAGAAAACAGAAAAGAAATAGAAAATTCAGAAACAGATATTTCCAGAAAATTTTAACCAGGGCCCACGTCAAAATTTCCAAACCTTCCAACTTTCCAAAACTTATTCGTAATCAGCATCAAGAACTGATTCAATTGAAGTGAAGTGTGAGGTGAAACGTTTACATGACAATCTTCCTTGTGCACAGCAATTCAGCCATATTTCAGCCTTTATCCTGTATTATATTCATGGTGAGATAATTCATAAACAGGTACTCTTCATCTTAGTTTCAAGGCATTTCGTTTTAGTTTTTTTGTTCATCCCGAAAGGAAAAGATTAGATTCACGGTAGTATACACAATCGTTACAAAAGATCAATATACAAATCGATTTGGTTATCATATAGATAAAGGTGGAGATAATTTACAAAATAAAGGAAAAACCTAAAAGAAAGAATGAGCGGGGCTTGAAAGAATTCGTGAAAACATTGGTCAAAAATAAAGTAAATTCATAGAAGACGACGAAAGAGAGAAAAGGGTCAAGTATGGAGACAAGACTGTACATGTGTGGTCGGGGGAACAGATGAAGTGTGTACAGATGGACCTTATCCCACAATAGAATCAATTCATTCCAATCAATTCTTAGGATGAATGAATAGTGCTCCTGCTGCATATGATACGGATGAATCATTCACACTACGAACCTGTAATCATGTCATTAATATAATATTAATATTCTTTACAACAATTGCTCAATCAAATATAAACTTATTTTTCATTAGCCGATGAGAGGCCAAACCCCGCGGGGAACGCCATAATTCAACCTATTTATCCCAAACTATTTTGGTTACAAAAAAACGACGACATAAAAACGCCAACCAAATTCTATACTGAACTCGAATAAAGCGCTACATATTTCACAACATTTTGTCCAATCAAATAATGAATATAAGAAGAGTAGATGTGAATGCGATACCTGATTTGACTGAGAGTAACGAAGGAATCTAAACTCATGAGTGTGATTATTCGATTGACGGAAATGTTCAGCAGCCTCAAAAGAAAAAGATCTTTTTCATTATCATTCTTATGGATACAACACATTGAAAAATTTATTGATTTTCTTATCAAAAAAATTATTCTACAACACATCGACTATTTCATTTGCACCAAACATGAAAGGAATGAAATATATTTTAAATCATTTCGTCTTTTTCAGAGATGTGGAAGCAAAACATCAATTAATTTTTTTTCGTCCTTTCTTTCCTTTCGTACAAAAATAAGGGGATAGAATTCTCGACTTCTCAGAAGAAGAAAATTTCTTGTCGAGGTGTCCTCTGGGTGAATATAATGATCATACGTGAGCAATCTTTTGCCGATGCAAATTAGAATTGGTTGGGTTGGGTGCAAAAATCTGGCAAATTATTTTCCTGTATAAGATAGCAAGGGGATGGTATGGGCTTCTTCTTATCACGTTAAACGGGGTCAGGAAAACTAGTCTTCGTGTGCCATAGTAGTCGATTCAGCGTGTGTCGTTCCGTCAGCTTGAGTTCCTTGAAGTCCTTCTTGATCAATTCCGTCCATCTGAGCTTCGGTCTTCCTCTTGGTCTTCTTCCTTGTGGTGAGTACTGAATCATCCTTCTGCATACGTGGTCTCTTTCTCTCCTCTTCACATGTCCGTACCATCTCAGTCTTTTCTCTCGGATCTTTTCATTAATCGGTCTTACTTTCATCATTCCTCTAAGCACTTCATTTCTTATTCTATCAGACAGGGTAACTCCACATGCCCATCTCATCATCCTCATCTCAGTACACATCAACTTTGCTTCTTGTCTATCCGTCATCGGCCATGTCTCACTTCCATACATCAGTGCTGGTCTAATCACAGTCTTATACACTTTGCCCTTCACTCGAATCGCTACTCTCCTATCTCTTAATACTCCACTGCAAGCTTTCCACTTACTCCAAGCACACTTCACTCTATTATCGATATCCCGTTGTGCATCACCTTCTGTCGCTATCACTGATCCCAGATACTTAAAGTGGTCTACTCTCTTTATCACTTCTCCATCCACATCGGTCATTATCTTAGGACCGCACTCATACCCAATGAACTCTGTTTAATGTATTTAATGTTTAATGTATGTTTAATGTAATTAATTTAATGTATGATAAATTAAATTAAATTATATTAAGTGGGATGTAAAAAATTTGTTTCATTTTTGATCGAATTTTGGCTGAATCATTTTCATTTTAAGTGAATTTTGGCTAAGCGGGGTGAGCAGTAGTGTTCCGCATTCGTGCATTAGTCGTGCAATAATTGCATCATTTTCAGTCATCAGTGACATTTAGCGGTCGTTATTTTAATGCTTTTCTTTGTTAGATAAATGCAAATTCCAATGAAGCATTAAAAATAGCGACCGCTAAATGTCACTAATGATTGAAAATGATGCAACTATTGCACGAATTGCACGACTAATGCACGAATGCGGAACACTAGTGAGCAGGGTGCCAAAACCGGATGGGTGTTGTCTCTATCGACAATGCCGCACAAGTATAATAATGATTTACTTGAAGCATAAGACAGATAGGATTTCGTCCACATATCGTATTCTGTGTTCTCTTAAGATATTCATTGAAATGAGATGGTTGAAGACGACATATTGCATCCATTCCCTGTTCATATTATCGATTAACTCATTCATCTATTTTAGGCTAATGTTTCGGCTGATCGATTTATTGATTAATTAGTTTAATCATCGATTTTCATTAACAATAAAATCGTTAAAAAACAAAGATTACATTTGCGATAATCTCAGATTATGTGAGTTCATTGGATCTTTCCATATGTTGATACATCTTCATCCGTACTATTTTAAAAGAGAGTAAACCCTACCAACCTGCTTGTCCAGAGTGCTGATCTGCTCGTATATAGACTGAGTTGAACTCTGATCGTATGGAGTAAAGTGGAATCTGCTTCCTACAAGAGATCATTGCACATTACACTATCAGGTACATAATTTCGAGTGATTAAAAAACTAACTTTTACATATTATAACACAGCGAAAATAAATGGAAAATGTACCCCAATGACAGAAATCCGAGGATATGACAAAGAGTGAGTGAGGATCTTCGAGATATCGAGCAAAGATGGAACCGTAGGTGGTCTTGAATGGAATGTAAATAATTAGAGTACGGTATGACTACACCCTTTTCTTTGTGTAGGGTGATAGATAGAAGGGGAAGATATATTACCTGTTTGTTTCCATTCAATGAACCAACGAGAACGGGAATAATTGAATATGAGTCTGATGGTTGTCTGCAATGCAATGGTTATTATTATTATTATTATTATTATTATTATTATTATTATTATTATTATTGTTATTATTTATATTATTATTAATTGTTCTCATTATGATATTCAATATTATTCATTATTGTTAATATTATCTTTGTTTGCATTATTAATGTAATCTGAAGATCAGTATAGTGATGACAAAAAGGAAAGACCACAATCCCAGTATTATATTTTTGTCGTCAACAATAATAAATTTGCCTAGCCCGGTAATTACATGTTACCTCGGGGACAATTAATGAAATTCTCGAAATTCTGATTATTACAGGTAATCAACGGAAAAATTATACCACACATGGAGCGATGTGAGGTGAAATTTATCTATTTTTTTAGTTATGCAACAATTTTGCAAACAGTTAGCATCCACTTAAATGCGCGAGAGCATTCGTCAATCACAACCATAATTGTCTACCGTACCTCTCCATAACCTTGGCCAAGAATGGTAGTTGCATTTCGATGGAATGTTCCGCTTCTTCATCTTTTCTGCCCATCCATTCAAAATGTCCTGTCGAGTAGAGCTCCTCAGTTATCTTCAAATCGATTTAGCAATATCGATAGAATTGCGAATATACAGAAATCTTTAAATGTAACGTCTCCCACCATCAGTAAGTGGTCTATAAATTAAATTCATTTCTTTGTTTTCAGATAAAAATTGCACGACGAATAGCCCGCTGATTTCCACTTGTCATCTTTAATCTAAGCTTTTACATTCATTATAAAGGAGAATTATTTATGTGTCAGCATGCGATAGGTTAAAAAATGAAATGTAATTAGTGGGCTACATATAGTTCCATTCTACAGGAGCATCCGAATTGAAAATTACAAAAAAAGGATAATTTTACAGGGGCATGACATTTTTTTTTAAATTTCACCTAAACGTTATTTTTTATAAGGGGCAGATTAAATTTTCGAAAATACTTTTTTTTGCAGGTGGCACCCTCAAGCGCCCATGGATGGTAAAGATGTAGATAACCTCTCTATCGACATTGATATCTCCTAGAGGAGTACGATACTTCGCACATGTGGTCAGAGCACATCCATTGAGACATACAACATGTGATGGTCCCATCACGAAGATACGGCGGCTGTAAGCGCCAAATATTGATTGATTTATGAGAAAAATATCAGAGATAAAGAATGCGTATTGTTAATAAATTATCTATGAAAAAGGAAACATACACATTCTCTGGGGCAATTTGTTTGAAGGCATACGCTGCTGTTGAACCACAGTATGAATAGCCGGCATGACTATAAAATTAATTAATAAATCGTTGTTCGATCACATAAATAAGCAGCTTACTTAGCAGATGCCCTTTCCCAATTGCTAAATTCCTGCACATCAGGACCCAATTAGTCCAAAGTGCACAGTGTTTCTACAACACAGAGAGAGCACTAAGAGAAAGTTTGGCAAAATGCCAAAAATACGGTATGGTGCACTCTCGTCTGCGCTCTCTCACTTCTGAGTACCACCTCTCTCTTTTTCGCTATACCTTTTCCTCTGTCACACAATGACCGCTCTCGAAACACTATGAAGTGAATTTATCGTCTATCAGTCCTGTGTTACTCAGGCAAACAGTCGAATGTATTTTGCAGCAAAGAAAAGTTAAAATGGTACGAAAAATGTACCAAAGATGCATTTTGCAGCCACAGCTTCGAAAAAGCTTCGAAAAGTTATTGAATTGTTATAGAATTGCTACTAAAAGGTAAAAAGCCTTGAAAAGCTAGGAAAAGCTAAGAAAAATGCATGCAAAATGTCTGCATTATTCATTTATTTTGACATCTGAAATGCATTTGAGTTAGCTGCAGAATGCATTCGACTGTTTGCCTGAGTACAATTCAACATGGTGGACATAGAGGTACTTACGGTGTGATGATGGCACGGGCACATCCCACTGGTTCTCCGGCTGCATTCAACCACTCACGAAGCTCACGAGATAGATCACGGGGATTCTCAACATAAATCGATTATACTATATGCCAATGCGAATGATACTGATTGATAATGATTATATATGACTATAATATCTTCTAAGATTCGACAGTAGCACCCAAACTGCCACTGTACCCCACCCTAAACCGATATCGCTACCGAAGCGACGGACATCCATAAACCCCTCTGTTATTCGTTTTTAATGTTACATATACTACGATGGAATAAAGAATAAGAATAAGAACATATTGTTTCAAAGGACTATCGTATCCTTGTTCCTATCAATATGAAAACTTCAATATGCGTTTACGAATAAGCTGGTTATTTTGTTGTTCTAGTTCAAAAAAGGTGAATGTTGATTACGTCTTACAAAAAAAAGAGAAAATTTTGTGATAAACGAAAGAATACCTTAGTATACCATGAACCAGCATGAGAGGCCGAACGTGATATTACTCCATTTGAGGACACTAACAATAGAATAGAATAGAACATTAGAAAGATCAATTATCAAGTAAAGTTGAGTACAAAAGTCACGAAAAGAAAGTAAAAAGGAAACAAGAGAGAGTGTGTTATAAACGAGGATAGTTCTTTCTGCTTTTCTATTTTTGTGACTTTTGAACACAATGAGCCGAAAAATGCTTAGCCTAATGTGTTGCTTACACGATTGCCTAACGACACCTCCGCTTAGACTTATGAATACCGTATGTATAGATGAGCGTTACTTATATGTAGGATGATATATGTATATATGTTTACATGCCCAGAAAATTACGGTAATCTTCAGCAGTCTGCGCTTTTCTCTTTCACTCTACCCATATTATAATGTTTTCCGATGACTTATGTGCAATAATTCGATCAACAACAAATATTTCAGAAATTAGTGAAATTGACTGGGGCTTAGATCTGCATATAAAGAGACAACTAACTTGTTCAATCGTATTGGTAATAAGTGATATTGTATGATAGATAGTATGTCCAGATGTATTGATGAAGACGAATCAGATTGGATGTATGAGGTAGATAGACCCGTATAAGAGAAATAACAGTTTGAATAGTTTTGTCGACTACAAAAGTTCTATTTGGTGTTGGTATAGATAATGTCTATTTGATGATGAGATCTGAAAGGGCATATTATAGATGAATAAGTTGAATAATTAGTAAAAAATTGTCTAGTCATCCATGTCTTACCAAAGAACCCTTCAAACCTTTACCATCTTCACAAAATCCAAAAAGCAGGAGACATAACTAATATTATATAATCTTGCAATGTCTACGAGCTTACACAATGCGGCTCCCACTGCCAATACTCAACCGGGAATTAATCAATAATGATTACTTTGTCGGTGATTAATTCCCAAGATGTCTGTGTGTGTGTCTCCTCTCTCAGGGGGATATAGACTCACTTCGCCAGTTTGAATGAACCGATATTGTGTGCGAAGTCCTGCAGGGAGAGAACACGGGACTGAAGAAGAGAGTAAGAGATGAGAAGGAGTAGAAAACAGGGAGGACGGGGGAAACAACGAGGGGTAGATGAGAAAGAGAGACAGAAAGACATTTCGACGGACATTGGGAGAGCGAAGGAGTAGAAGGAGACCGAAAAACAAAAAACAAAAGGCATACATGATAAACTAAAGGCGAATTCACTATGTCAGCTCCCATCTCATTGATAGTGAAATAGTGTGACATATGAAATAAAATGAAACAACGAAATAGTATTTTTCTGAGGTAATAAAAAATTATTGGCGAAGGCGAACTGAAGTGAAGGGAAACTGTGGCGAAGAAATGTAAGAGTAGGGAGTAAATGAATGGAGAAGAGACGAGATAACAACTGTAAAGAAGAGATGGGAATACAATTAATGTGAAGACAAAAAGGTGGACATTACTAGTAGATAAGAATCTTATGGTAAAAGACGAATCAACTATCAGCTGACCGACTCTTACTCTTACTATCGATAATGAATACAAGTTAAAATGTATTATGCCATTTATTCTGCCTTACGTTCCGAGAAGACGTTAGGAAGATATGGAGAGTGAGGGGGATGGAAAGCGTGTATCTGTATGTTACAAGAAACAACGAACGCACAAGCAAGACACCAAATTTCTCACGTAATATGGCATATTCCAAATAATCATTCGATAATGTTGTCCAGAAAGGATTTCAATCTCTCAAAAGTACCCTGACTCACTATTTGCATCTACGTAAACAAAGAGATGAATCAAAGATGAATCTATCTATGCCAAGAAACGAACAGACGCAGTGAATATTACCTCATGAGTCTTATTTGTCAGGTAAAAGGTTGCTATAAGTACGATTACCATCCATTATAGATCGATGGTTACGTATCTTCCTTTTGACATTCAGGGTTTTCCAGATTCAGGGACACAACACAGTTAAAAATTTACGCTGACGTGAACGTAAGGCAAATGTATCGATATTTTTCGACCTTTTAGTACGGACCAGCGAAAAGACCGCGATAGTAAAAAAATAAAAATAATATAAAATGCCGTATTCATTCGTTCATACCCATTTTCTTATGGAAAGTGATATCGTGTAATCAACAATTATTTGTTGTTAATGTTGCACTGTATTTAAAAGGATTATTCTTCCACATAACAGTATCCTAAGAAAATGTATTCAATTGGATCGATGAATCGTGGAAGTCGGACCACTCTCACGAATTCGCCAACAGAAACAACAAAAAAGATTTGTATGTACGAAAATGGTGGCTATGAACGAGATTTCATACCATTTTTATTTTTAACGGTAGCGGTCATTTTAATTGTCCGTCCTATAAGCTACAGGATGGACAACCAAAATGGTATTTTCATGCAAATGTAAGGACGCATTATAGTTGGCTATACTTTCTCCGGGATAGTGCTAGTTGAGAAGTAATAGTAATAGTCAAGGGTTGGTGAGAAGGGGGGAGGGGCAGTCAAATAATCAAGTGACAATAGGCAAAAAGACCAATCGAACTACTACTATGCGACGAACGAAAACATGAGTGGGGGAGAAAGGTGAGGCTCTCATTATGAAAACAACTCATAACAATAGAATCAATCAATAATGTTATGAGTAGATTTAATTACGAGAAGAGAGGAAAACGATAAACAAGGATGAATAAGTGAAGTGATTATTAAACTATAATTGGATTGACATTGATGATCGAAAGATCAATGTTTTGTGGCCAGCCAGTGGAGGCGGTCATTTATCCGTTTAAGTGTTAGGAAAATAGATGATGTTAAGTCATTTGAACGATCAGCCAAACGAATGAGAGAGTGGCACATTCTTTCCATCTCTCTCAGCTGACATGAGCAGAAGAGACCGGGTGGACGCTCTCTCACTTTCACACACTCTCTCGCCACTCTAGTTGTCTGCATACTCCTCACTTCGTGTATTATGTAGGCTGTCTCTATGGTCGTATCGCCTCATTCAGGAATTGGCGCACCATTCAAATTTCCACTAGTGAGACGAGAAAAAGACCAAAGTTAGATGAAATCCTCAACTAGAATATCGATCGACAGAGACGCGGAGGAAATAAAAGTAATAATAAGAAGACAACAGATCATTCAAGCTCTTTTAAATATTATAATATATGAGAATGAGGGAAATATGAGAATGAGGATTCAGTGACCAGTACCCATGATGGTCCATTACAACCTCAATTGTCAAGACATGTGAAAAGTTGAAAGTGTCATTTTATTACATTCAATATTGCAAACGTGAAAAATGAAACAGAAGGAACAACAACAACAACAGTACAATCCAATCGATACGATCAAAAGAAACAACAAATACAATAACAAATTCACTATTTATATTTTTTTTTCAAAATTAAACGTCTAAAATCAATCATATAAAATAGTCAATTCAGCGGATAACGCATCGACTTGGACTCATTTTCAGAAAAAATTTCGGAAACCAATATAGATATTTAGGGACATAGACTGAAAGAAGTGAAAGTCGAATACGTTCCTTCTATCCACCGACTCAACCAGTCAATAAACAAAAAGAATAAATGAATAAATAAATATCTATTCCGCTCCATCATCATCCTCTTCTTCATCACCTTCATCATCAACATTTCCATTATCCCACCATGCCAAACATCCCAATCCACTCTCATTCATTGCTCCAATGATCTCAAATGACTTCTCACGACGTTTCTCTTCTTCAGTTAGATCAGGTCGAACGTCTCTAAGAATAATCACATCCTCATGGGTTACGGTAAGAACGACCATGGTCAACAGAGATCAAAGATCAACGAACTTGAAAACGTTTTCGATGACCTTGAATCGGACAACCTTTCCAGGATCGATGTAGAGCTTGGCGGGGGGTTGGCCATCTTCCGTAGGATATCTACACGAAAGGTCAAAGATCAAAGATCAACTTGTATCATTATCATATCATTCTTTTTTTCTTTTCTTTTCTTTTTTTCTTTTAGACTTTTGTCCCTAAACCTCTCTACCCTTGAATATAGGAGAGCTATTTATGACATTCAATTTATACATAATACTATACATAAGCATAATTTGTTCGATTCATATAATCTCTTTTCTGTTCTTCCCTCATGCGACGGAAATCCATCTATCCCTCTTCTGTTCTTATACATATCACCTCTTATCATTATATTTGATGGAATAAAGAAATAAATAAATAAATTTTAAAAAAAAACAAATATTTCATCTTTTAAAGTCATATTTCCCAATTTACATAAAATAAAATGCTACTGAAATCGCACCATCAATAATCCTACATAGCACCGACTGCTCAATGATACAATTTCCCTACGGCTAAATATTATAACAGTAGTACAGTACTCAGACATCTCAATCCTACAGTACTCTGCTGTTTCATCTTACAGTATCCCCGATAGATTAATCAAATAGTACTTACTGCCAGTGCCAGATCTGCTCAGCATCTTCGAAGATTGAAGGCGAGGGAAGTTTGTCGGCCGGAATGAATATATCCTCGAAGAATTGAATGGAAAGGGTGAGACCATCCTGTAGTGAGAATGATAATTAAGATCAAAGATCACTCCATATCAACAAATCAAATAAGTAAGATGCAAAATGAATCGAGTATATCAATTCAATGAATAAATGAAAAGTGACGTATGAACCTTGTTCGATCCAACCACTTTTGCTTCAATCACTTCATCTTTGAAGGGACGGAAGACCATGTAACGAAACTGAAAAGTTATCATTATTCAATATGTAAACCTACAAATAGACAAATTATTAAAATTAGAGTATCTTTTGTTCTTTTCTAATTTCATTGCCACCACTATCATTGATGTTACTTATAATTTTGCCAGTAAATTGTAAGAAACGATAAATATTAATTATTGACCGGAACACTTATTTATTTGGTACGAGAGTAGCTACAATGTCTCTACGAATTACGAATTGCAAATTATTGTGAAATATAAAATCAGTACGGAGAACTTCAGGCGGGTTTGATAACGAGCGAGATAGTGCGGAATGGAAAGAGATCACTATCTCTGGGATCACTATTTCTGCATTGAGCAGAGAGCACTTTTGTGTTTAGCATGTAGTAGCAAGGTTTTTGCACAAATACACACTCACAAAAAAGTTTCCTAGTAAATTCCGTAGCTAAGAACCCTTATATTTAAGGGAATAATTCCCTTTATGTAAAGGAATTGTTTTTAGAAAAAAATCTCTGTTTTATAAGTGAATTATTCCCTTATATATAAGGAAATAATTCGGGGGGTCCTTAGCTAGGGAATTTTCTGTGAGTGCATTTTATACGGACATTATTATTATCTCGATGTGCATGAATTAGCATACCTTAACTCGTGTGTGACCACATCCATCACCAGGAATGAGTGCAGATTCTCCTACTTCGAGTAGATCATAGAAGGCCACACACAGACCCACACCAGGAACTACCTAAGAATAAAGTATTCTATTTCATATATTAAATAAGGGCATACATGTAATAAGGTCTGATGCAATGAGGAAATCATACAGCATTTCAGAATAAAGGGGGAATGCTTATATTCAGTTTAAATAGTTAAACTAGGCACGTTGCCAGGCTGCATATCAAGAAAAGAGAAATTTAAAAATACAATTGATGCTGCGACACTCGTTGCGATTTGAATATAATGTTTTTTTTCGTTTCTTCTATTCACTTTACTCTTTTGTTTTCCCGCTCTCAAAATTCAGTAAATGAATTATAATATCCACTGTCCTCAACTGATTCGTTGATAACGCGATGGACCTACATCGAGTTATACTAATTACATCTCTTCTCTCTCTTTGTCATGATTTAATTTATGATGAAAATAAAGAATAAGAGTAAGAATTTCAACTGCCGTTCTTATTCTCTCCTGATAAATATAAATAGGAGCAGATATGACTTGCCTTATTGGATAGTCGATTGTTCAATCGCCGCTCGATTGTCTACAATCATCTCATTTATTATTACTATTACAATTTAGGAAACTAACAATAAGGCAATCATACAGACTCATGTGTTGTTAAAATCTTGGAAATGTAAAAGTAGTGTTAATTTTTTGAATGGAAATGTAGATGGAAAAGTAGCATAATTGACAAAATTTTACTATAAAAACCCTTTCCCGGAGTTTTGGATTACTACTTTTCCAACTACTTTTACAATAAAAAACACTACTTTTCACTTTTCCATCTACTTTTCCAAGATATTTTTCATTCTACTATCCAACTAGTCAAAAATCATAAATCATTCTTACCTCCTCGACATTCTTCCCAAACTCGTGTGGTTTGATCATTACCGTATCCTGCAGGACAGCAAGCACGAACATTACTCCACCGACCTCAATTCATTCAATCAATATTTCTACTCAAGTTTCGGTTTCAGCTTGATCAACAAGTATATAATTTGGCTGACAACCATTCAAATTAGATTTAGAAGCTAATTAAAATTATTATTATTATTTTAATTAACGATTTTATTTCATATTATGTGACAGGTAACAAAATGAGTGGAAATGGATAGTTAGCATATCTTCCTACATCTTAATCAGTTAAACATGGGGTCAAGGTGAAACAAGGTAAAGAATAGATAACAATACAAAGAACAAATTGAATTGATTCATCCAACAAGTGAAACTTGTAATAAACAACAGTAAGAAGAAAAGTGAGAAAAGCAATCGATAATCTAAAGCTTATAACGCAGAACAACAAATATGAATATTCCAATAGTGCTTTTAACAGGTTGATAATTCTTCTGAAGCAATCAATATTCCTTAGATGACCAGATATTTTTCATAAATCTCCGCAGCTAGATGAACATTTCCACTCGAGTGATAGAGCAATGCGAGATTGTGAGCAGCGTAACGAGTCATGTCATATCTCACAATGAATCAACATTATCAAAGATTAAAGATCAAAGATCAAACCTCTCAGCCTCTTCAACAGTCTCCGTTCCATCATCCTGTTGAACAACAATCTTGGGAGGACGTTCAGCTAATGTCTTAATGGATATCATGTACGATTGTTTCCGTGTAAGATCAGACCACACACTCTCTCTGATCTACCCAGCATAGGTCGAAAAGTATGTTACAAAGTACCAAGCTTGACCGGATTTTGAGCCAAAATCTCACAAAAATCGAAAAACCTGACCGGATTTGGAAAACCGATAACCTTGCTATTCGACCTATGCTACCCACACTCTCGTAACAATCCCTGGCTCCGCTCACTTATATCGACAGATGCCTATCAGTTAGTTCATTCATTCTTTCCAAATTGTTACTTCGTGCTTCTCTTGTCTGTTTATAAATCTCTAATGCATCGTTACATTTACCTTATGTCCCTACGCCGTAACGACGGAGACACTGCGGAGGATACAGGGTAGGCACGTAAGGCAAATGTAACGATGGATAAGGTAACCACCCCCACGAGCGAGCATGACACTCAATATTGCACAAAAATATGGACAAACCTTCTCATAAAAATAAACAGCAAGAGTTGTAATCGACATTTGATGGAATGTTCTTCCCAGATTGTAGTATACCTCCTGTCGTACACTACGTGTTAACTCATATCGACGAAGGAAGGCAAGTCCCTAGATAGGATATGATTTATGATAAACTCCATGGCTGGGGCAATAGTGGCTCGGGTAAGGGTCAGTTTATTTTTTATTTTTTTATAGTTCTGAAGAGGTATTAATGAGTGAGAAAAGTATCGTATCGTACTCTGATGGCGAGCATATGTCGACTGCTCAGATCCTTCTTGCATGCCATATGAGTGAATGTGAGACCAATGAGTAGACAAACGAGAGGATTCTTCTTGTTAGCCACCCATACTCGAAGGAATTCACCTAAAATATCAAGAATTCGATATGATAAACGTTTATCGTTCAAATATGCTACAACTATAGATATAAGAATATCCGTATCATTTCTTCATACTTACATCAATGTTCTCTCACAACACTCACCATACATAAATCTCTCGTAGAAAACTGACACAAATTTTGAAAAATTGAAAGAACACATACTTTAGAACAGATACTTTATTAAATACTTTTTATATTTTTAACTGCCTACCTAATGCATGTCGATAAGTTCCCGTTATGAGTGAATTATTGCCTGATATGGCTTGTAGTGCATGATTGCCTGGATTCTTCACGAGAGCACGCATTACATATCTGAAAAGAACTTCAACACAAAAATAAACATATTTAATCTATCATGAATTTATCCGAGAACGCAATGTTTTAAACGTATAAATATTGTGTTGACTAAAATGGTCTAAGTAGACTCTATCTGCAGTATTCGGTAATAATAAGAAGAGTCCAAACCTGTGATAGGAAACATTCTGTGAGTGACAGAATACATAGTTCATGGCATTAAAGATACGCTTGATCATGGTTTCCTTTTCAGTTGGAAGGAGTTGAGGATGATTCACCTGTCCAAGAGATACATCTTATACAATTCTTTAAATCTATTACGCCATCATATCAGTTATTTTATTTATAGAATGATTATTAATTGACAGTTATTGATACATTGTTACGATATATTAGAATAGTTGTCAACAATAAAGTGAAAGATAAAGTTGTGCAGGCATGTACTTGATTATGGAATGAAAGAATATGAATGATGATAACTAACCATACTAGATTGATGATACCATCTGGCATATTCAAAGGCGAGTAACCAATTGTCCGCTTTGATGGCACAAAAGTAGATCAGATTTTGGAAGGTTAGTGATCTGAATTCCAACCAATACTTTCACCTCACTGCAGTGTTTACAAGATCTTGTCCCACAATTAGGATAACCCACCCCGGAGCCCTCTACCCAAGTTCTAAACGCTGCAAAAATTTACCTATTGAAAAGTTATAGTCGTAGCTTAATAATGATAATTGCAATCAAGTATTTTCCAAGTACGTCTAACATTATTGTTATTGCTATTATCGTAACGTCTAATCAATGCAGGTACATATTTTCTCACTTCTCGTTCTTGGAAATCTTCGGTTGGAGGAAGGCATAACAGCAAACGGTGAGCATATCTTGATATCTACAATTAATTAATTTGTGTTACATTGATAAATAAATAAATAAAAGTAAAATATAAGTGGGAACAAAACATTATTAACATAGTTACAGTACAATGATCAATCAGTACACTTTTATATCACCAATTATATTTATACGATTCTCAATGTGTTTCAAAATTGTTGGTAATATAACGTGTAAACCAATATATAATGATTGAATGTCCAACCTTGACATTGACAGTAGACTCTCAATTAGTTTGAGACAGTAATCATGAAGAAGTGTCGCATCCATTTCCTCTCCTGATCTACAATCAATCAATATTCATCGATCACAACATAATCAGCATGCAATATCAATGAAAGTTCAGAATACTCTTTCAATCTCGAATAAACAACAACAATTGTACCAGTCACACATATCAAATATCTCTTCTCATTGTTTCAGACAATGTTCTTGATCATACATTTTCGGTACCCCCGCCGAATTATTTTTATATAGTGGGTCGAATTAGAAAAACCGTTATTTTTTTTATTAAATTATAATCTTTCACATAAAAATGAGCCGTATATAGTGGGCCAATCCTCACACTGTGAGGGTATGAAAATGTATGTTCTTGATTATGTCACTAAATACGATATGATACCGTACCTGCTCTGCTCAGTATACGCCACAGCACCGAGACGTTTCACAAACTTCTCAAGAGTTGAATTCTGAATGGAATGAAGAGCTGCTTGACGGAGTGTAGTAGATAGAGCCCATACTGAAATTAACGAACAAATATCCATTCGATTTATCCGTGATAACGAAATCCATAACTATGAGAAAAGAACTTTTGAAAGAAAAACATCTGAAATGAAACATCTCTTGAACACTAAACCAATTTCGTAGTGAAGACAAAATCAACGTATTTTTGCAACAAATTATTTTAACATACGTATATCTGAGCAGCATTTCCGATTGGCTAATTACATTTCCAAATCACTTCTCCCAGACACATATATGTTATCTGCCCCAGCATCATTACCCAATATTTTTCGCTTAATTTTACACCCAATAAATTCCTGCGCCACGAGTGTCCCTTGTTCCCTATTTAGTATAATGAATGTCCCTCTCATGAGATCGTTTAGGCAATAATACACGATTGAATTAAAGATCAAAGATCAAGATACAAACCAGATGAATTTCGACCTGCTCTCTTCTTCGCAATAACATCCGGATCGCGGTGAATCTCGTAGAAGTAAGGTGTGAGGAGCATACGAGCACATCTGGAGATATAAACAATTAATAGAAATTAAATAAATAACATTAATATAAAATAAGATGAACATGAAATTACAGCACAACTGTACATAGTACTGTAGATTGTTTAGATATGCTATTAATAACGAAAAGAATAAAGGGAGCGAGAGATATATGAATGAATAACGATGAACATACTGTATGAACTGTTTGGTTTGTCCACGTTCAAAAAGAAATTCAGCCTGTCTCATTAGGAGACGTTCATCCTGTAAACAATCATATCATTTATATAATAATAATAATATTATTGTATAATAATATAATAATAATATTATTATTATATAATAATAATAATATATATTATTTCCGTCAACAACGCAGACTCTTCAATTATTTAATCAATCAAGAAGGTTCAACGATGCGAAGACACCGTCTAAGATATTTCCAAGACATTTATCCCAATTAAAATAAACTTTAGAGAAAAGATGATAAATGTGTTGACATACAGGAAGATGTGAGCATCCTTCAAGATCGTAATCTCTCAGAGTCTCCAATGCCTTATCACTCATTCCTGCTCGCTGTTGGAGACCCGAAAGGTTTATCCGACCATCCACATGAGAGGGATCACACTTAAAGAAGAGATCATCAAAGATCAAAGATCATCGAATGAAACGCAAGAAAATAACCTGTAGGGTCTTCTCGAATGCTTCCATTGCCAATGGTAGCTCCTTGAGTGCCTGCATAGAATATACAATAAACAATCGAAAATCAAATACAGTACCCTAGTGAGTACCGTATGACACACGTACCACCAGTACATTTCCATAGATGAACCACAATTGAGCATCGTCATCCATTACTTTCCAATCGTGAAGAGTTTCACAGAATCGACGAGCATATGGATACCACTAGAAATGGAGAATTAAATAATAATAATAATAATGATGGAATTTTTATGGAATAATAAAAATAAAGGTATTCAAACGCATTCTAATGATTCTGCTATTCGTTTGTTTTGATCGTTATATTGCAAATAGTTTGTATCTTCTCATTTCGTTTATTATATTAATTCTTCGTGCATTGGAGAAAGCGATATTTCCGAATGATAAATGCACAATTAGGGACAACAGTTTCATTGGGAAAAAATTCTAAAATTGAAAATAAGTGTTTATCAAACCTCAGCAGTATACAATGCTTGTGCAACTTCCACAACACACTCCACAACATCTTCATTTTCAAATGAACGAGAGAGGAGAATCTCGCATAGATTCTGAAGATATTAATTGGTATACACAATACATCAATGTCTTGAATAAATGACAGACACATTAAGTCGCATGATATATTCTTATAGGTGCTAAACACATTCCGTTAATGTCGTCAAATCCTAGAACTTACTCTCAAATATTTAAAGTCTCGAAAAGCCGTCACTACTCGTGTCTCTCACTATGATTGTATATTCTTCACCTGACAGGGTGCTTTGTTTCCCATTGCAGCTAGACACACTGCGGTCTTGCACATGAGAGGCATTGACATACTCTCATCCACAGTGAATCGAGCATCTGCAGGCAGAGGAAGGGGAGTGACGTCATACGAGGCGAAACCATTTAGACGAACCTGTATTCATCTTTTAAAGTAATATAACTAATAAAAGTACAAGTTTAAATTTGCATGCAACTTGAATGTAAAAAACTTTTATAAAACTAAATTAGTAATCCCCTCAATAAACAGGCCTTTCCAGATTATGAAATAATCAATAAAACTAATTGTAAGAACTGAACCTATTGATTACATGATTCAGAGCGATAATCAATAATCAGCTAGGATATTATATTATCCCCACATACCGTAACGATCTCGTGTCCATCAACATCAACAACCTTGATATGATCATGACACATAGCCAGTATCGATTTGAGTGCATCACGATACTTATTCTTGCTTATCCACATTCCTGCAATGATTAGCTTTGGGTTAATGTGCACTATCTGGAGCACAAATTGTCCCAGGTTGTCCCACAGGATACACCATATCGGAGAAATGTTTCAATTTTTTTAAATGACGATTTTGATTGAATTTTACTATTTTTCGAGTTCTGTGAAAACGCATACGCACTTGATGCGTTTACAAGGAATGCTCAAGCAGAACAAGTACTTTTCTGGATTCAATGAGATGATCGGACATTATGTTGAAAATCGTCTTTGGTTTATCAACTCATTGAGACGGGAAAGATGCTGGTTCCATTTGGTTATTGAATATAATTTGTGGACTGACCAACGAGTGTTTCGTGCTGAGACTCAGCACTCCTTCCAAATTGTCTCGCTCGTAGCACAAATGTTTCCAATGACTGCACAGCCTTGTCCTCATCGTTTATTTCGATAAAATATTCTGCCACCTTAATAATAACAATGAAGCATATACTTCATTTCATATACAAATAATGATCATCGACATAAATGTTTACATTAAGTAAAAATTGCATTATACTAGTTATAAAGTGGCACAAATATAATAACCGACCGTTTTGACAAGAGAATGGAACCATTCAAAGTCTAGATGTGATCGTTCACAATCCGTCTGTTGAGCAGCCTACAATCATCTTCACTCTTCAACCATTACCATTCCGTACAACACATTGGTACCCTTTTAAAAAATACATCTTTAAAACAAAATAGAGATAAATAGATAAAAGATGAAAGATTAAAGATGATGATTTTGACCATGAGTCTTGTCCTCATTGCAATCTGTTTCAATCCCAATTGTTCGAGTAGATTGATTCGTTTATCCCAATACAGCCACAGTCCACTATCACATCGGGAGGCTGCAATCAATAATTGAGTACAGTTAAGAGAGACTATCTGACTCAGTGAACATATTTTGCTTATGGCTTGGCACTTGGTCAAAAAGTGATAGGAACCGATCGGACCCAAATTGTGCATAGGTGTAGTATGGGGTGGCATGAGATCACAGCCGGAGTTTGGGTTCGTCATATCTGTTCCTTCGCTAAATAACGTAAGTTCCACATAATGGCATCAAAATTTCAAAGTTTACGGATTCGTTCGATATGTGTATGCGACGATGGGTAATAATAAGCAAGTAAATTCCACCAAGTCTCATCCCGGTCCAAAACCGTGAGGCCCAGAAAAAATTAAGAAACCAATAAAAAATTTGTTTTATTTTTCCTACAAATGCCTCTCGGTGGGTGACTTTTTTTATTTCTTTAATTTGACGAGTATTCATTAAAGGGAGAGTAACCTCGCTCAATGAACCCCTTCAACCCGTGTTATCTCTCACATGGATAGTTGGTGATACTGTATTGATACCACACAATGCATGAAAAAGGGACAAGTTCCCACAGGAATTGAACTTGCGATAACTCGGCCTCAAGCGAAGGCTCTTACCGACTGAGCTATTTAGCCACTTGACAGAGATGGATATAAACGATATAATCAAGGGGCAGTACGTTTCAAATTGAGAATGTAAATTAATACAAAAGATGAGACGGCGCAAGGCATCGAACCACAGATTCCCTGTTAATGAAAGACAAGAATCTTACCAACTGAGCTAAGGGTGTACGGTTCCAGTGATAACCATGGCAGACTATGTTCTGAATGTAGATTCATTGCGAGATTTACATCTCACTTATTTACAACTGAACAATTTTACTTGTGTATTATTGGTTTCATATACTTGAAAATATACAAACACGAAAGTGGAATAACCTCAACAATTATCGAAAGAATGTAGATCTTATTTAGTAGATTTCTCTCTCCTACTCTTACTCATGAGCTTCGTGTACATTTCATTGCATGTATAACTAACACAAACTGTACCTTTGGGACATCATTTATTATTCTTTACAAAACAATCAATAATGAAGATGAACATTCATAAATAATTAAGACGATTGAAGAAGATACTGGAACAGAATGAAAGCATAATCGCAAATATTCCTACTTTAAATCAAATACTATGAAACCACAATGGCATACTTTTGTTATTATTTTCCTTAGTTCGTTTCTATTCTATCACAATTTACTCAACCTCCGGTTTTACATAATAATATTGCAGTAAGAAGCAAGCAAAAAGTACCTTACATATATGATGTTGAAATCCATGCATGAACTTAGGTACAAGTATAACCATGCATGATTTGACATTCCATGCATGATCATGCATGAAACATCCGTGGTTCGTGAATTACCGTGATCATACGCTAATTTTCCGTGATTTTACATGGAACGACAGAATCCATGCATGATCACGGATAATCGAAAAAGTAACTTTCGCGCATTACTTACTACAATATTACCACGCAAAACCGGAGACCTACTTATTTAACCCCTCCAATTGCTCTTCTCTCTTGAGACGTCCACCCTCGTAGACGCATCCGATTTGATCTGCAACTACTTTATGATTATTGATTGTAATTTCAATTTTTCAGTAATTTAATGTAATTTCTCGGCAATACCTAGTTTAATTTGCTACTATACATCATCTACATATACAGCTAATAATAACATACATGGACAAATCTATTAAGGCCCATTATACTACCAATATTATCAAATATATGTTTACGTTTAGTTTATTTTTTGCATGATCCGTTGTTTTGCGGTAGTCCCGAAATAGGACAGAGTGGATTGACGAAGCAATGAAGGGGGAAGGTAATTAAGTATGAAATATCACTATTGAAATAAGTAAAAGCATTGGAAATAACAAGAAGTCAAACAAGGACAGGGTCGGTTACACCCTACAAGACCTGCCTAATTCTATTTATTCGTAGATCTCTAAAGAGTAACGAACCTCATAAGATATTCTCGGCAACGTGAGACCATTATCTCATCAATTTAACTCGCAGAACGATTGAGAGAGATGTCGAAACTGTCAAACTGAAAATGCATGATTGAAACGGGGAACAGTCAACAAAAGAACATTCATATACCAACGTTTTCTCAATGGGCAGCGTTGAAACTGAATTATTGATGGTACGTACCCGTTTTACAACAAGAAAAACAAAAATAAACATAAAAAGATGAGCAGAAACGTGAAAACTTTCAGCGAACGAAATGAGTTGGCAAATTGCCAAAAAGATGTACTGACTACAGACTCACTGGCTCTCCATGCGGGAGATAATTTGCTCCGAAGGGTCCATTTTCTCTGGGCATTTTTTATACTGTTTTTGACCGAGGTTACTCTCCCTTTAATGTAACTCATGTATGAAAATGAACTAAAACAAATTGGGAAAAGGATGCCTTCTTCCCGAAAAACCACGACTAATTCGCCTTTTTATCGCAAACTGAGCCGATTAAGCGTGTGCCGGTTACGGTAATGCAAATGCGGAAATTCAAAATTCGGCAATCATTGTATGTTTTCATTCGTTTTCGGTATTATATTATTGTTTTCTTTTATATTTTGTTTGATATCTGAATATCAAAGGAGTAATATGACACTATTTTTCTATAAAATATGAAAAATGAAGTATTTTGAATTTCCGCATTTGCGTTATGGTAGTCAGTTTGCGATAAAAAAGGCGAATTAGTCGTGGTTTTTCGGGAAGAAGGCATCTTTTTCCCAATTTGTTTTAGTTCATTTTCATACATGAGTTACATTAATGAATACTCGTCAAATTAAAGAAATGAAAAAAGTCACCCACCGAGAGGCATTTGTAGGAAAAATAAAACAAATTTTTTATTGGTTTCTTAATTTTTTCTGGGCCTCACGGTTTTGGACCGGGATGAGACTTGGTGTAATTTACCTGCTTATTATTACCCATCGTCGCATACACATATCGAACGAATCCGTAAACTTTGAAATTTTGATGCCATTATGTGGAACTTACGTTATTTAGCGAAGGAGCAGATATGACGAACCCTAACTCCGTCTGTGATCTCATGCCACCACATACTACACCTATGCACAATTTGGGCCCTATTGGTTCCTATCACTTTTTGGCCTAGTGCCAAGAGAATGTCACTTGAGTCAGATAGTCTCTCTTAAAGCTCTGTCATTCACAGACTGTGAAAATGTAGCGACAAGAAAATAAAATGAGAGAAACCTCTCCTCAATTTACACGCTCTCTCCTTTTCTCTTCGGCTTTGTATTAACTAATTAATAAGACTTCACACTAATCCTAATATTATTAATTATATTTTCAGAGTCACTTCAAACATATTTCAGTCCCTTAGAATGATCGTACATCTCTCCATACTTCCTTAGAACAAGTTTTCAGAACCAATCAATCATTGACACTTACCTCTACCGTATGCAGCTGCAGCCATATCCAGACATTGAAGTTTGATAGCCAATTCGGCAAGCTCCGCCCACTCTTCGGCTGGAGTTCTCAAAGAGAGAAAACCCGTTATGGAAGTCAATAAATATTTAAAAGTGTGATATAAGTTATAAGAACAAGTACAAGAAAGTAAAACAAACTTGTAATCAAGATAAGCGGCGAGTAGTCCATACTGTAGACTGAGCTCTTCATCTGTCAATTCACGATATATATCAGCCACTTGTCGATAAGCATCCGCATTGCGTGGCTCTTGACGTATTACCTGCAAGTGATCTTGCCTCATTTGAATAAAGTATGAACGGTATATATTTTAATTAATTCATATTACATCTTGAAGATGCGGCAACATTTGAAAAAAAACAAGTAAATGAGAGCAGGTAGGGTAATAACGAGAGGGATAAGGAGAAGACAGGAACAAATGATATGTATGATCGAATCGAATCGTATGTATCTGCACCTCAAGAAGCATTGTCAAAGCCTCTGTTGTTTGTCCCTTTGCATATATCAAATTAGCCTGACCGAGTAAAGCATCCAGAGCCTGCAATAACAAATTTGAGACAATTTAGCACAACATAAATATGATTGGATTGGATAGAAGTTAGTAGCATTTCAAGTTATGAGTATAGTCTTACCTTACTCAGTTTCTTAGTATTCCTAAAGTTAGTTTGATTAGATGGTTCACCATCATCAATCATTCCATCTCCTCCTCTTGATCTTCCACTAGTTGTTCCTACTGATGATGGAATCGAACGAGGAGGTCCTGTTAGACCACTCGCGACACTCTTTGGTAGAGGAACGGACGGCAACTTTGACAGATCTTCCTCGTTCATTACCTAGAGTATAATAGTACATTACAAATACATAAATAAAACAGATATATGAAAAGCTAACTACTGCATATTAATGATAAACGTGTGTATTATACAATCAAATAACTACTCACTTCTTGCATGATCTGTTGCAAAGCTGTTGGTAGATCTTGACGCACTTTCTTCTGTAATATAATACAATGATAGATGATTAATACGGTATGTGTGCTCAACCACTTATTTGATTTGTTTACAAAATTTGATTAGTTTCATCGAATTGGTTGCTCGCTTGCTCAAAGCACGCTACGAAATGAGAATAACTTATTCAACCAATGTATTGCTGGGCGAAAAATACGGTAAGTATTTTGTGCATATATATATATATATATATATATATATATATATATATATATATATATATATATAAATTTATAAAATTAATTAAATTATATTATTTTTTTAAATATTTCCTCATTTCGTGTGGTCATAATTGTAATAATTTAAGCATTCGTCAATTCGTACCGTTTGTGCTATATGGGAAGTAGATGAAGGTAGATGTTCATCATGGTCAAGTACTGAATCATCCAGTACATCTTCATCCATACTAGAATCTAGCGTCGATGAGTCCATACCATCAGTTGGAATCAATTCTGAACGCATTCTTTCATATTCTTTGGTCATAGAATATATTGACGTTTCCACTTCGTTGTCGCTAGGGAGTTTAAAAATATGAATTCGCTCAGTTCTGCGATTGATGTGCAAATTAAGTTTCAACACGGCTAGTAATTCTATTAGCAATCGTTATAATCTAATGAACCTTGTTCAACAGCTTGTTCTTCTTCTTCATTAAGAGACATTCCACCAGCTTGTCTCATGAATTCATCGTAGTCAATCTCACTACGCATGAAGCGTCCTAGAGCCTCATCGTATCCAGCGTCGTGACTGGTACCGGGAAAAGGCTCTGTAAAACACGTGTCCGTATCCGACGGACCGCCAAATTGCGGCCGCAAAATGGCGGTCCGTCGGATAGTTATCCGACGGACCGCCATTTTGCGGAATTCGTATTATTTCTTATTTTGCTATTTAAACAAACAAATCCAGACTCTTTCATAGTCTAATTAAATGGATCAATAGAGTAGTGCGCATACTAAGCCTAAGCCTAAGCCTAAGCCTTAGGCTAAGCAAACCCTAACTAAAGGAACTCTGCTGATTGTTAATAGTAACTGAATCGATAGGCTAATTAAATGGATCAATAGAGTAGTGCGGATACTAAGCCTAAGCAAACCTTAACTAAAGGAACTCTGCTGACTAGGGAATGGTTCGTAAAGGGTACGAAATTACGGTGAGTGACTACCATGGCGATAATAAGCATGGCCGACTTAGTAAGAATCAACTTTCAAAGTCTGCTATTTATCGATTTTGAAAAACCCGGCGCATTTACGTCGCACGGCTGAAAATGATTGTCCCACCCTTCAATGGGGAAGGGAGGGACAATCACTTTCAAAGACGGAAGAGTGAACTCTCTATCCAAACCGACCTGTGGTATAGTGGTAAGTGCGCGTGGTCATTACTTTTTGCACATGAGTTCGATTCCACCGAGAACATTTTATGACTGTGTAATAATTTAACAATGAATGCGGATGTTTCAATGGAAATAAAGTCCACAATTTCTATTTATTTCGGTTTTTGCTACTTTTTTTCGGTGTTTTTTGTTATCTCTTCTTCGTTGCGAATCTGTAGAAAATCAGATACTAGTAACAACTTTATGGAATTCATAGAAAACATTAACATAAGTGTTCAACAAATTAAATATTACTGTATTATTACATGTATGTCTACTGGCGACTGCAGAACATTTCCAAACTTTTGTGCTAAAAAGCCAAAAACTACCTTTGCAGAAACACCCATTTAAGCAGAATAAAAAACTGTGTAGATCAAGATAAGTCATCAAACTCCTGAAAAAAATCAATAAATGTAGGGAAGAACAATCAACTGATCGATGAAACTACAACACACCAACTTGCAAACATCGTTTGCTCTTGAAAACAATATAATCACATCGATTACAAATTAAAGATAGCGAAAAAGTAGCAAAAACCAAAATAAATAGAAATTGTGGACTTTATTTCCATTGAAACATCCGCATTCATTGTTAAATTATTACACAGTCATAAAATGTTCTCGGTGGAATCGAACTCATGTGCAAAAAGTAATGACCACGCGCACTTACCACTATACCACAGGTCGGTTTGGATAGAGAGTTCACTCTTCCGTCTTTGAAAGTGATTGTCCCTCCCTTCCCCATTGAAGGGTGGGACAATCATTTTCAGCCGTGCGACGTAAATGCGCCGGGTTTTTCAAAATCGATAAATAGCAGACTTTGAAAGTTGATTCTTACTAAGTCGGCCATGCTTATTATCGCCATGGTAGTCACTCACCGTAATTTCGTACCCTTTACGAACCATTCCCTAGTGAGTGTGAATAGTAACTGCATCGATATAATGTGTTTTTCGAATGTTAAAGCTCTGAAACGATGATAAAACAACGAAAATGAAGTTGAGGCAGTTTGTAAAAAATTGCAAAAGAATGAAGACAGAGATGGGATTCGAACCAGGGACCGCCATTTTGCGGCGCGCGTGTGTCGCCGCAAAATGGCGGTCCGTCGGATAGTTATCCGACGGACCGCCATTTTGCGGCCGCAATTTGGCGGTCCGTCCGTTACGGACACCTCTGTAAAACAATCTAATTATCATTTGTTTCAAAAATATAAACCATAAAATAATGCTATATAGAGGCTTTACCTCCGAGATGCGCAGCAACATCGATACCGCCTACGCTAATGTCAAATCCTGCGATTCCTAAATAAATAACGATAGAGTCAAGTACAATGGAAAGAATTGAAAGCAAAAACCTACCAAGTTTAGAATTGTCCTCGGTCGAAACACGCATGGGAGCCATGTCTTGTAATCCATCAGAGGATGAAGTTGCGCAGTCCATTGGTTCACCCATTTCCTGCAATAAGAAAACACTGAAACAGAAAGGAAAACGCAGAATTATATAAGAAAAAAGAACAATTCAAATATTGTTTATGAAAAGATGGCACGATGCCAAGTTGGTGTAATAAGCGTCTCATTCTAATACTTCTACTATTTCGCAGTTCCGGTCTCAAGCCTGCAAGTCTCTGAAAATTCTTTTACAATTCTTTTGTACAAAAACAATTGTTATTCTTGAAATTTCTAGATATTTTGAAAATGGTAATTTGAAATGAAATTTTTTTGAAATTTCTTTTGTTACTTGAAACCAGCTTGTATTTAGACTGATAATTTTGTCCATATAATTTAGATATAATGGATTCTGAATAGTTTTCAAGCGCTCCACAAGAAATAAAAAAAAACCATTTCGAAAACATTTCATTCATTAACGAATAAGTTTCTGAGTACATCTGTAGCTTTTTCTTCACTTCCCTGTGATGAATCTTTATAGTATTCTATTATAGTAGATTTTCATCCATTTATTACAAAAGCTCCAATGGATGATCATATCAACAACCAAAATGAACAAGATGAACGATAGTATGCATAGATCGAAAGGGGGGGGGAGTTTATTAGACACAGAAAAAACGTTTGAATTTAGAGAGAAAAACTGGTGTGTATGAAGAAAACCTTATAAGGTTTGTTGTTGATGATAATCTACCAAAGGTAAGAATTACCCGTATCGAGATCCGAGAAGAGGGTAAGGAGTTATGGAACAAGTGGACAGGGTTAGGCATAGCCATCATACCTGTTCAAGGATTACAGTTTAGTCAAACTTAGCACATTTTGTTTCAAAATTATCAAAGTTAAGCAGGACGATCGTAAGCAGGATGGGCAGAAAGTATTCATTACATTATTTGGGCAGAGTCAAAGACTGTATAATACATACTCTATGAGGGATTTGAAACAATCAATCAATAATTGGGAGAAAAGCATATCAAAGTGCAAAAATATCAGAGACACAAATTAAGCAATAGGAAATATATATTCAATTAGAAATGATTAAAAGATTAAATTGATATCACCCATATCAATCGAAATACAAGCAATTCATCATTAATATATCAATCACAAACAAAACAAATCAGACCAAAGGTGAAAAGGAAAAGATTAAATATATAATCAATATTGAATCAATCAATAGTTATAATTATACGTCCTGATAGAGGTTGGGTTAGTTACAAGGATAGTACAACATAATGGACAACGACTGCGAAATGAGATTATGGTGTGGAAGAGAGCTCCGAGATTACGGTAGTCTAGCTATTGAATGCAGCCGCAGGACTTGATCGTCTGGCTGCAGCAGCAGCCTTAGCTGCAGCCTTTGATAGAGGCTTCTCCTTGGGCGGGGGATAATCAGGAAGTCCTTGACGACGACGCTCTGTACAACGAATGGATTACGGTAGGTTTCATGTGACAATCAATAATTTATTTATTTTATTTATTTATCGTACACCACAAGGGTGTTTCATAATAAATAAATAATTAAAATAGAGATTACGGTAGATGTCTTACGTGATATCTTGTTCCTCTTTTCCAATTTAGACAATTCATCTTTGAGTTTGAGATAATAGTCTCTCATCTCATTAAAATGAGCATCAAATGTGTCCATCGGCAAGTACGTACGTTCACCATATACTGTAATCGATTAGCTTATCTTCTGCTCAAATGCTGCGAAAACAAATTAAAATGAGACAAAACTCTCCTCGTTTTTGCACGCTGTCTCGAATACCTCATTATATTAGGGGCAAAACAAGACAGGCCTATTCTTATATTATATTATATTCTAATATTTATATTATACCAATACACTCATACCATAAATAGATTTCAGACTGTTTTTTTCTACAAAAATTCTGATATATAGATGCCAAAGAAAAAAAAGGAGACGAGTTAGAAAGTTTGAATATGCCTTCATCATAACTCACATCATACATTTTCGGTACCCTCGCCGTTAATTTTTATATCTGGGATTTTCATATCCTTATATAGTGGCCCAATCCTCGCATTGCGAGGGTATGGCAATGTATGACTCACATCCAGAATGTGTGATATGAGGTAATCCAAGTGGTTCAAAGTCATGAAGCACACCCTCTGCTTCCATTGATTTAACTAGACGTTGTTTGAGAACGTGTAGAGTGGCTTCTTTCACTGGAGCTATTGGGGCTGAAATAGAGAAAGAACATAGAATTAGAAACATGTAACTGTACATGTTTCTAATTCTATCTTATTATTACGATGAGTAAACAGGAAACTGATTAATAAACATGATACTTCATTCCAATCCTTGACTGATTAAAAGTAATATTTAAGCAAATAAATTAATATAAAATATAACCAGGTTCATCATCATCTTCCTCTTCCTCTTCTTCATCTGCCTTAGTCTCCTTCTTCTTCTTCACATATTTTCGATCAAGTACCATATTCGATTGATTGTGCCTAAAATATAATCAATCAATCCATTTCATACTGGATTTCAGAAATCTATACACATTTGTGCAAACCCCGGAACAAACTATTGAACATAAATCAACTTACATAACAAATAGCGACTTTGATGAAAGTTTTTTTTCATATATAGAGTTTGCTACCACTAAATCCTTTTGAAAATCATCACTTGAGTGGATAAATATCGTTGAACAGTACCGTATTCTACAGTATCCGTTCCCATCCCAAGTATTCTACAGTATCTCTTCAAATCCCAAATATTCTACAGTACCCCTTCCAATCCCAAATATTCTACAGTACCCCTTCCAATCCCAAATATTCTACAGTATCCCTTACCATACCAAGTATTCTACAGTATCCCTTCCCATACCAAGTATTCTACAGTATCCCTTCCATTCCAAGTATTTTACAGTACCCCTTCCCATCCCTACTCACTTTCTCCTCTTTTGCTTTCCTCTCATAGGTAGTTCAGTAGCATTTGTTGTTGTGGTTGTAGCATCGGATATATGGGAATGTTCACCATCTTTTAATTAGAATGATAATCATCGTAGAGACCAATGATCGCATTTACATAATAATAATAATAATAATTAATAATAATAATAATAATAATAATAATAATAATAATAATAATAATATTTATTACAGATCACTACTACTCATTGTCAGCTCAAAAGTAGCGAAAATAGAGGAGAATAGGTCGAATAGCTAGGTAGGTTTCCGAAATACGGGTAGGTTTTACGATTTTTGTGAAATTTTGGCTCAAAATTCGGTCAGGCGTGGTAGTTTGTAACATACTTTTCGACCTATGGAAAGGAGAAGGATGATATCCATTTTTCATGTCAAATAATTGACATAAGTGGACAAATATCATAACCGATATCATTATCATATAAATTTTTATTTTATCATCATGCGTTTCATTGTTAGTTGATGAATACGCATAAATATTATTATTATTATTATTATTATTATTATTATTATTATTATTATCATTATTATTATTATTATTATAACGGCATGATCTATAAATATAATAATGAATACCAGTATCATCTCCAGCAGGTGTTCCTCTATCACTGATCGACTTCGTACTACTCTCAGCTCGATCATCATCCATTCTACCTCCGATTCTACATAACATACGTGCTTCTGTAAAACAAAACATTTGAGGAACACATAGGCATAATGTAGCGGAAAAAAAAGAAAAAAAACGAACCAGCTTCAAGCGCATCGAATGCCTCATCTTCATCCTCTAATCGTTGTTCTTCATCCTCTTGCTGAACAAAGATCAATCAAAATTTGATTGGCCATGAAACACCGCAAGACGTATACTCTGGTATTTCAAAACTTGAAGTCTATTTACGCTTTCACGTAAAGTAGACTTGTAAGTCTATTTCAAGTGAAACGTAAGTCTACTTAAAGTGTGACGTCACTATGTAAGTCTACTTAAAGTGAGAAGCAAGTCTATAAGTGAAATAGTGACATCACTCACTTGAAGTAGACTTAAAGTAAACTTCAAGACAGTGACGTATTTTAAGTAGACTTTAAGTTTGGAAATACCACAGTATTAAAGGGACCGGGAAACGAAAAACGAGTTGATCTCATATAAAAGAGCTTGAAATTCTGCTTCGAAATATGTAAATCTTTTATCACAAGAATTCTCTGGTAAGAAGAACGGCGCAGTTAAAAAAAACTACAGTCTGCTCTAATTAGCGGGAGCCTTTTCCTAATTGCCACACCAACTCTTTGGAGATGACTTGAAATTGAATGTTTTGATGATAGTTCTATCCGCAGTGGGGAATTATGAAGAATAAAACTCAATAATGGGCTTTTTTGAGATTTCGATGGAATTAGCATACTGTAGTTCGGAAAACTCGCCCGTGGTAGGAAGCAAGCTACAGTAATCCAACTTCTTACAAGAGCGTCGTTTCAAAATTTCAAATACATAATTCTGATCAGTTTTTTGAGTTTATCAACATGAGATCAACTATTTTAACTATTTCGAATCGAAATTTTTGGAAGCCCTCTGCCTTTAATAAACGTGACGTCACTACCGTAATACAGATGAAACGAACCTTCTTCTTTCTCTCTTCCTCTTCCTTCTCCTCATCTTCCCTATCTTCACCACCTAATCGTGGAGTGACAACGGCCACTGGACGCACAGGAGCCGGAGAGGTAGACATCATGAGGGCCGGTGGTGTGGCCACTTGAGCTGATGGTAGTGGCTGGCCATGGAATGGCATGGCCATACCCATAGGTGAATGGCCAGCCATTGGCGCAAATGGCATCTGCATATGCATTCCAAAGAGTGCAGGAGGAGTGGGAGCGAGATGTGAGGGTGGAGGTTGGTGCAATTGTTGTTGTTCGATCACACGAGGTTGGAGATTCAATTGGATGGATGGGGGAACCTCACGGACAGCTACAATGCAAATCAATCAACATCTATCACGGCTTTTAACGACGTCTTACTGCATAATACTATTAATTTAATAACATTATCCTAATGGCTAATTAAAATAACCCAATCATATCAATCGTCAATCATCACTCACGTCCTCGTCCCATCAAACAGACAGATTGAATTGTCTCATCGATAGCACTGAACATCTCCTCCTCTCTTCTCTTTCGCTCTTCTTCCTATAAAAGATCAGAGATCAAAGATCAACTTCTAACTCAATAACGTGAGATATTGCTCTATTAAGACCATGATTTTATGATGTAATATGATCCAATGTTTATCAAATAACAAAATTACATAACATAATAATCCAATCATTAAAATTCAATCAGAATACCGTATACCTTCTTCTCTTCTTCTTCCTTTATAGCCTGCAATCTAATCCTTTCCTCTTCTTCTTTATCTTTCAGGCTCTTCTCGACATCTTCATTTATCGTAGTCGAAACTTCAGATGTACTAGGTCCTACAAATCATAGCTGGAATACTGTAATCGAGTTCAAGATAATCGATAACTACCGTACCTTTTTTGTCCTTGTTTGTCTCCTCAGAATGTGTTAATGTATCGGTGCGGGTTACGGTATCAATGAGCAAAGCTGATTCGAGAAGAACTTGATCAGCAGTTCTTCGTCTTTTCCTTTCTTTGTGTGGAGATGTCGGTTTAGACTTTGGCTCTGCCATCTCTTTTGGTGACTCTTTATTATCTTCCTGTAAGCAATCAATGAGATATCATATATTCTCTAACAATAGCATTATATCCTAATCAGAACAATAGCTACGAATGAATTAGTAACCTTCATTTCTAATTCCTTTTCCTTTTCCTCCTCCTTCTTCTTATTTTTACTTCCCTTCTTAACCTCATCATCTTTCTTCATCTCTTCCTCTTCTTTCTTCTTCTTCTCAATCTTCTTCTTACTCTTCTTGTCATCTATCACATCATCATCGCGCTCCTTCGTCTGCTCCACTGAACTCTCATCTACCGTACACACTGGTGTGGATGTGGATACGATAGGAGGTGGTGGGGGTGGAGACTGTATTGTGGGCGTGGAAGGAGTCTAAATTTGCAATTATATTTAATTAACTTTAATAATCTAATATTTATGTATTTTTATTTATCAGGGGTTCTAGACAGCCGAACCCTACTCAGTAGAGTTGGGTATTCGGGGGTTACGGGCCCGCATCCTCATAGGGAGGCGAGGGGGAGCGATTGCGGGCCCGCAATGGCATGCGGGAGCTAAATAGTTCGCAACGTCACTTCTGTAATATATATATGAGACGAATCGCGAGAAAATCGACCGTTTTGGAGGGTCCGCGGACATAGAAATTTCGACCCCCTGAAAAATTCAGATTAAGTACTTTGAACGATGCTCTATCGAACTGCGCTTTCCGAATTTGCATATCAGTTCTCATTTTCGAGTAGTGGTAGGTCAAAGTTGGCAGGTACGGTATTTTTGGCTCGAGTGTGCGTCAGAAAAATGATCATAACTCCGTTCAAAATAATGATAGACACTTTTCCAAAAAAAGCATCGAAAGAGGAGATCTTGCGCAACATTTTCCACAAAATCACCGAGTTCCGAAAAATTTGAAAAAACCCATATTTTGCTTTTCCACGTGGAAAAAACGTCTCAGTAATGTTAATTAATCTTTATAATATTTCTTATAATGTTGAAAAATGTCGAACCCGCTCGGTGGTAAAGGTAAAGAAGTAAAGAGATACCGCTCTAAGAACACCGAGCGAGTTCGAACCCCGGTTCGATCCAAATCTTTTGCTGATTTTTACAGACACAGAAAACTTGTTCCAAGGTATTTTTTCGTGATAAGAATGATGAAACAGGTTGTTTTGAGTCATTCTGAGCTGGAAAACGTTCATTTTATGGCAACACATCGCGCGGAGTTGGGGCGCGCGCGTGTAATCTCGATGGCGGATATCTCGGCTCTAAGAGCAGGTAGGCCTTCACTTCCAAAAACATAAATGTTCAAAAACATTATAAGAAATATTATAAAGATTAATTAACATTACTGAGACGTTTTTTCCACGTGGAAAAGCAAAATATGGGTTTTTTCAAATTTTTCGGAACTCGGTGATTTTGTGTTTCAAATAACTGTCGTATATGGGTATTTTGAGCTCGTAATGCTTTTTCGGATGTTTTTGAGTCATTTAAGCTCCTTTGCTGTTTCTTGATAAAGGAATAAGCCGTTCTTTCCTTTGACAGGTCCGAGGTCGCGTCACTAAAATCAACGCTTTTTTTTCCAATTCGGAAATCCTCTGAAACTTGGGTCATTTTTAGACACATATGGGTGCAACAAAACGCGCATAGAAGAAAAGTGCACTTTTTCCGATTAGGAAAGTTACGTCACTTTTTCATAAAACCGACCGCCCAGCACCGGAGCATGGTCGAAAAATGACGTCACCAACTGGGAAATGTTGCGCAAGATCTCCTCTTTCGATGCTTTTTTGGAAAAGTGTCTATAATTATTTTGAACGGAGTTATGATCATTTTTCTGACGCACACTCGAACCAAAAATACCGTACCTGCCAACTTTGACCTACCACTACTCGAAAATGAGAACTGATATGCAAATTCGGAAAGCGCAGTTAGATAGAGCATCGTTCAAAGTACTTAATCTGAATTTTTCAGGGGGTCGAAATTTCTATGTCCGGGGGGTGGTCGAACCTCTGGCGATTCGTCTCATATATATATATATATATATATATATATATATATATATATATATATATATATATATATATATATATGCGCGGGGTACACGCGACGGGTTTGAACGGGCGGCGGAGGCGGTGAGAAAGGGGCGTGGTCTCTATGCGGACCCGCATCCCGCATCCCGAATAGCCAACTCTACTACTCAGTAACTGGAAATTATTAGGTCACAGGCCAAAAAGAAGTCATAAAGACGTTATGACATCCTTAACCCAAATCTTAATGCGGTGTTTAAGTGCTTACGCCGTTACGACGAATAAGTCCACATAAACTCTGCAGAATGAAGGCATAAATGAATTGTTTCTAACTATTAAATTTAACTTATGCGAAAATCCCATTAGAAATATATATTCTGCAGAGTTTACGTGGACGTCTCCGTCGTTACGGCGTAAGCACGTAAATCAAATGTAACACCACATAACCTTGTAATTAGGGGATTTTAACCGTAACGCCTTAGCATAGGAATGATTTTAAAGTATGAGAAATTCACAACACCTCCAGGTTGAGGTCTGCCGCACGCAGAAACCATGTGTCTCAAAAAAACCCCAACTAGGAGGTATTGAACAAACTTACATATTCACCGATTTAGAAAATGATTTTATTCTAAGTTGACTATGCTGATTGTCTCTATGCACTTCATTTGTCCAATTTCTCAGATTCTAAAATGACACAAACCTTTAGTGGTGAAGGTGCTCTTCCAGATCTTGATCGAATCCTTCTTGGTCTATCATCATTCTTATCAATAGATGGAAGAGGAGTCGATGAGGAGGCACATGGGCGAATCAACTCTGATACATAACATATATTTATTATGTGCTATTACAGTATTACTGTTACAAATATTACGTTTATGATATCAGTTAGAAATACATACACTCTGCAAAGTTTACGTTCACCAACGCTAATCGAATATCGTTATTTGAATTAATTCACATTATTTCTCAAAGTAGCTTGCTGATTGTGAGTGTTAACCTATTCATTAATAACTAATGTTTCGATGAAAACAAGAAAGGAGAATAAGATAACTCTCTTCACATCTCACAATATCTCACATCCATTTTCCCTTCTCTTCGAGATATGAATTTATTTTCCACATTAACCATCTCTCACCTTTCTCAACAACTTCCTTCTGTTCAGTATCATCATCATCATTCTCTATCACTTCTTCCTTCTCTTTCTTCTCCATTTCTATATTCATCTCCTTTTTCATCTGACCAATCGATGATGATGATGGAGACTCCGCCCCTTTGGGACTTGTTCCTCCTCCTCCCTTAACAGTATCTGTAGTAGTAGACGATGGAGGAGCAGAGGTAGATGCAGCTGACAACTGTTCATATTGAGTGAATGAAACACGACGAGGACGATACGAACCCTGTCATGACAACATTTATTTAATTTTATATTTATTAAATTATCATACATCATCATACAATATGTCAGGAAACGAAGAGCAATCATACATTTTCATACACTCGCAATGCGAGGATTGACCCACTATATATCGCCCATTGATTTTTATGAGAAAAATAACGAATTTTCTAAATCAACCCACCATATTTCGACAATTGAAAGACTATATTAAAAACAATGGCTAGGGCACCGAAAATGTATGAGAACAATGAAAAAAACACAGATGTTGTGTTGTGTGCTTGAGTAAAATCCGTAAAGTTTTCTGTGATGTTTCTTTCGTAGCTTTTGTTTCATTGTTTTCACTTTACATAGCATTAGTCTAGTATATTTGTAATAAACTATAGTTTCATATATGACAAAGTGTAGTTAGACACATACGTGGGCGGCGTCGTCGCTAGCGGCAAGACACACCCGGTTTATTCAAAATTCACTCAAAAACGAAAGCGATTTTGTCAAAATTCATACAAAAATGAAATTTTTGCGTCCCCCCAACCCGATTTTTGCGTCATGCCCACCCGATTTTAATTTCCAAGTACAAAGGTTGCCCACGTATGGTTAGACATAGAATGAATGAATACTCACCATTTGTAGATTACTACCAGATGATTCATTCTTATCACTGGGACACAATTCAGCCAGACCTTCAGGAGATCGACTCCATCTGAAATAACAAATACAAAATAAGATATAAAACATTACTTAAATGGTTTAATAAATCACTAATATGAATCATATTATATGATACACAATAACCATATACAACTAAATAAATTGTTGGTAATGAATAAGTGTAAGATATTTGATAATAAAGCTTCAATTCATTGTCATTTTCAGCTATTTTAATGAAATAAATAAATAAATAAATAGTAAGATACTTGGCAATCTTGGTCATCATCTCCTCACTAATCCTTGATGATGATACACGAGCTAATCTCATCGATGATTCATCATCCTAAACCAAATAAATAAGAAGAAGGGAACATATTTACGAGATATTTACTATTCCATCAATTCATGTTATAGGCCTCATATACTACATATTTTATAGTATTTCATACAATATCGTTAAGATAAATGGAATCCCACAATTTCACACTTTAATAAATGATAATTTAACTATCTCTATTTCTATATAAATGGAAAGTGTGTAAATAGCCTCATATGATACCTTTGGACTAATTCTCATCTTCGGTAATGTCAGATACTCATCGTATCGTGAATTCCATCCGAGATAATGAACCAGACAACGGACCTTAATCAACGAAATAACGAATACAATCAAATATATCAATATTGTCACACATCTATAGTCGCCAGTTTTGTGTTTAGAAATTACCCTATAATAATTCCTAATTCCTGTTGAGCCTCTGTCCTCCCATTAATTTCACAAGTAAGCTCAAGCTATTCTTAAATCTCATCCAGATAGGATGAAAAATCTTACCGATAAGACAAAAAGACTAACCTTCTTGGTCATTTCCCTCAATTCATCCAATGAGTTCAATGTAAACTGTTCATCTGGTTCACGCTCAAATATATACTTTTTTTTATTAAATAAATGATTTAAAAAATGTATCATTGAATGAAATGTACTAAATTTGCTCTGATTAAGATATACTTAACAATAATTAGACATGAGAAGTACAGTAATAACCATAACTATCATGTTTAACACATCAATGAATAATGAATATATAAATATTAAACTATAATATAATATATGTAAATGATAAATGAATAATGAATAAATGAACCTTAATTCCTCCTGCAATCGCTCGATCTAATGTCTCCATTATATTGGATAATTGAGATTGATGAACAACGACCACACGAGCATCGTACCATCTCAATACAATTATAATTATACAGACATATTCTACTCTAATAATATAATATACTGAATATAAGAGATTACTCTTTTGAAGTGGCTTCAATACTATTTACAATAAGTTGAAAACAATTACTAATTTATTGAAGTTCACATTTTACTATTTTAAATCTAATGTAAATGCAAAATTATACTGTAGCATTACAACATATTCATTTATTACAAAATCGAGTAGTCTGTCAATTTCGCGAGTAGTGTTAGGCAAATTGCAATCTCAATCAATAATTTCGCGAGTAGTGTTAGGCAAATTGCAATCTCAATCAATAATTTCGCGAGTAGTGTTAGGCAAATTGCAATCTCAATCAATAATTTCGCGAGTAGTGTTAGGCAAATTGCAATCTCAATCAATAAATTCCTCCGAACAAGAAATGAAATGTGAGAAATTGGAAGATTGAATAATATTGCACTCACTTATCATTGTGACATGCCCGCACCTTCTGACCGAGATAAAAGTGGGAGAAACTGAAAATAGTTCAAAATCATTATATCGAGAGCAAACAAAGATTTCGTCAATCAGAAAAAGTACATGAAAAAAGAACAAAATATATTCCTACAATATTGCCTAGATTGACTAATTCATGCAATCAAGGAACAGGATAAAAAGCGCAATCTTCAGTATAAATAAATATGAAGAATATTGTTTACATACATATTAGCAGGTAGATATCCATCATCTTTCTCCACTAAACCAGGAATGAATGGAGTATGAATGAGAGTGGATGATGATGTAGATGGGACATTATTTATATCAGGTGTTGTACGATATGGAATTGTTGATGATGATAATGGAGCTGATGATGACACTGACGATAAGGCATCATCTGTAATTGTGTATCGATGTATAACATACTTGAAATATGCGTATGAGTGCCACACATCGGCTAATTAGGTATAACGTATATCGCATGATACACGTATAAATCCTTTCCGCAGATTCATAATATTGATTACACTGACAATGAGCAAGAATAGTAAGCATAGTTCTAATATCTACGTTACAGATTTGAAAAATGCGGTCAGGTTTTCACGAAATGCGCTCGTGATTTCACAAAAAAAACAAAATGTGGTAGGGTTTTCACGAAAAAAATTCAAAATAGGTCAGACTTCGTAGTTTGCAACGTACTTTTCGACCTATGATAGTAAGACTTACTAAGTAAGTCAGATTTTTACATTTTACATTTTACATATACAAAATTAGGTGTGTTATTTCAGCCATAATAATTCTCCATTGTTTGCAATCGTGGCGAGAGAAATTGAGGCCAAATCGATTCAAAAAAATCGAAATATTTATAAAGATTTGCTTACCATCATCCTTCGTTACAACTTTGGCCTTCTTCTCATTTTTCTTTACGGTCGACGTCTTCTTTTTCGACGTAGTTGATGGAGTGTCTCTATCCAACTGAAATCAATTCGTATTATTATTATCATAATCATCCATTTCGGTAGTTATACTGTCCCCTAGGGGAGATTACCCATATAATATGAATAACAATAATACTATTTGCAGTCAAGTTCTTCTTAGCAATTTAATCACTATATAAATTATGAGTTATTTTCTTTTTTTTCTTTGAGAAAAGCTTATTATTGAGAGATATTGCGAACACAAACAGATGATTATTCCGCTTTTTTCTGCATTGTGGTCGGATGGCTATGACAGAAAATTATTTTATTCAGAATTCAGGAAGCAGAAATTTCTGTTTTCAAAAAAGCAGGAAATGTCATGAAATCATCATCGATTTTTCGTATTTTCTCAATTTATTGATTAGTTTGACTGAAAAAAACTCATTTCGCATTCATTTTTATCTACGAGCATAAAACGGAAAAGAACAAAATAGCTAGATTAGTTGGAACCATGGGCGTTCTCAAATCTGTTGAGATTCGTTCAGCGCCAGATGAAAAAAGATCACGCTCAGCGCTGAATTCCAACAGCTAGATTCCAAAATCCGATCATGAAATAATCGGCCGCATCTACGGTATTAGGCAAAAACACTTCATAAATGCAGCACTAAATTTTCTGATTAAAAAAATATATTTTCAGTTTCTGGTTCCGAAAATGGGCAGAAAACTTAAAAAAAAACAGAAAATTCAGAAACAGAACTTCCCAGTCCTGGTTGGACATCACCTTTCCTTCCACTCTCGACTAATATAATAACAGACAAGCATCAACAGAAGTCAGAAACGATATACACTTCGACACCTATCTAATATTCTAATATGGTCTTCCCTTTCCTCACAATCGTGTGTGGTAGGTAAAATGAAATAAAGGTAAACCTTATGTGATGGTTGAGAAGATGCGGGGGAGTTGGAATGAACTCTCGATTGTGATAGGGAACGACGATAAGATGCTTCAGATGAGGAGGCCACACGACTACAAAAATAAACACGCAAATCAAAGGATATTACAACAACCACATTCATTTACAACAACCTATTCTATTATTAAATTTTACATTTAAGGTGCATGTAAACCTCTAACCTCTATCTATATGTATTATCAATTTAATGGTTAAGTTTATTTCACAGTTTTCAGATTCAACCCAAGTCACATAAGCAAAGCGAAGAAATACTCGCTCCATTCACGTTTCAACATTGAAACAAAAAACGTTCACAATCTTTTGGCAATTCTTCGTTTAAACTTATTAAGCTGTATGAAACGTGTCATGATAAGACTAATGATTGAATAACTACCTTTCATCTTCTTCTTCCTTCTTCACACTCCTTTCAATAGTTCCTTCTTCTTTACTCTTCATTCTCTCATCATCTTCATCTTCTTTCTTCTTTCCATCTACAGTACTCTGACTCTGTATTGATCCCTCTTTATCCTTCGGCGTCGCTGGAGTACGCTTTCGTTTACTCTAAAACAAACACTATAATAATAACCACATGATTTCCTGTTTCACCACCAACTTATTAATAGATCGGGGAAAAAAGACTAACAAAGCCATAATCAACAGGTCTTCGTGCAGATCGTTGTCCACTGATGGTAGTAGCTGATAGCTCTTCCAACTTCCATCCCAAATGTTTGTAGACTGAATTGAAGTGGAGAAGATATCTGATATGATACAATTAGGATGAAACGAATCAACCACTAACAACACTATTTTATTTCATAGAACAGAATCGGATCCCGGTCATAGGTCGAATAGCTACGTTACACATTTTCAAAACGCGGTCAGGCTACGTAGTTTGTAACATACTTTTCGACCTATGATCCCGGTATAATCATGTTATATATAGCATATAGATACTGTAACCTTACTACCTCTGATAAGCTTTTCTAACATTGACTGGAGATGCTCCAGTTCCATCCAACTTCAGTTTAAGCAATGTCTGCAATTCAATCATTATATTATTATTATTCATTTCTATTTCACACTCCATAACATAAGAGAGACAATCTGACTGAGTAAGACAACAAAAAAGTCGACCATGCGGAGAAATACTACTTGAGAAATCCCGAAAAACAATTTTTCGCGGACAAAGCATAATGTAAAAAAACTTTTGAAAACTTTTACCTACATCCAGAAAGTATTATTACATCACGTTTATCGTTACCGAACTAAATATGACTTGAAACGTTGCAAGATCACAGGCAATCTACTTGCGTTGGAAAAATTTAGTATTCTATACTCCCGGAAAAAACGATTTAAGTGAAATTTTTAAAATGGCCATATCATTTTAGATGAATTTTCAACGCATCGATATTGAATGTAAAGTCTACAAGTCTTCCAGCAAAAATTAAAGGTTTATTTTTGATCAGTGTTTTATCGATTTTTTTGTCAGCCGAAATATTGATTTTCAGGATTTCCGAAGTGGACTCGGGTTTATTTTTTTTAATCGGGGAATGTCTTTTTTTGTTAAGCCAAACTTGTACAAGTCTAGTCGGATCAAAAGCTCAAAAGTCAATCGATGTAACTCCTATGTCTCTACACACCTTCTTCCACTTGGACTTATCACACGCTCGTTTGTATCCACCGTATCCTTGGACCACTTTATACAAACGATATAGATCCAGATCCTACAACGAATTTCACATTTAATAATCTTCTAGCTAACCATACGCCTATCATTTTAGCAACACTTTCGTGACCTATAAGATCGCGATGAAACACAAAATCACGAGGATCATTCACAATGAAATAAATAGATTTACAAGTATAGGTTGGCAAGCACTTTAAATGTAAAATTTTAAAATATATAAGTTAGCAAATAATGTGCCCCTGTGTGTTTCAGCTGTTATGAATCTCTCAATCTGCCATACCCTTCCACCCCATACAGGAGCCTTGTTTATAGGAGTGCCTCGTTCTTCATGGAACTTATAGAGTTGTGCTATGAAGAGATCTCGATCCTCTCCATATTCTTCCTCTTCTTCATCTGATTCTGATTCACTCGATGATGACGAAACATCCGCCTCTTTCCTTCAACACAAAATTAAATGATTATTATTATTATTAGAGAAACTTAATCAAACATTTGGTAACTAATAACCTTTCTATATTTGACTTCAAACAGGTCATGATATTATTCCCAAACACACCCTTTCATGCACTAACTAACATTAGTCACGAAACGAAAAGAATATAATGCTGTACAATCTTTCTTTTACTTTTCCATATTACTCAGGCAAACAGTCGAATGCATTTTGCAGCTAAGCGAAGGCAAAATGGCACGAAAAAGGTTCCAAAAATGCATTTTGCAGGCACAGCTTCGAAAAAGCTTCAAAAAGTTATAGAATTGCTTTTAAAAGGTAAAAAGCCACGAAAAAGCTAGGAAACTCTAAGAAAAATGCATGCAAAATGTCTGCAAAATGCATTGATTTTGACATCTCACATGCATTTGACTTAGCTGCAAAATGCATTCAACTGTTTGCCTGAGTACGTTAAGAATATACTACTAATGCACTGTTACATTTGCCTCGGAGACGCGGCGGAGGGGGGGGGGGTTATACCAAAATGAAATAAACAGATAACGCCATATTTCATCTATACTTCCCTCTGTATTTCAGTTGCATATATATTGTTATTACAACATAAGATAAATAAAGCATACTTAGTCTTCGTATCCTTCTCATCCTCCTTCTCTTTCTTCTTATTCTTATTAATGGATGTATCACGAACTTTTTCCTTCTCCTTCTCATTCTCTTTCTTATTCTTCTCTTTATCTTTATCCTTATCCTTATCATCTTTCTTCTTCTCTCCCTTCTTTTCCTCTTTCTTCTTCTCCTTTTCCTTTTCTTTCTCTTCCTTCTCCTTTTCCTTCATATCATCATATATCTGATCTCGTTCCCATCCAGATGGTAACACATCTAAATTTCATATTTGCAAACTAAATCAATGATAAAATTTAAAATAAATAGCAATGAAGGCACGTGACTAAGTAGGTGCATGCGCGAAAAATTAGTACTTCTTTTTTTGAATTCTGGGAAAACCGTATAGCATAAGTACTAGAGGAAATCATGAGTTCTCATATGAATAACTACGATAAATAAAATAGTCAGTCTAAGCTTCAATCGGGTAACATTTTGACTGACTATGAATCTTTGAAGTTATTCAGGGTATCGATTCAAACTATCGACTTAAGTAGAGGTATTCACATGAATGTATCAACTATTGAAACAAGTTAATAGCATACCCTTCGTAATAAAGGCATTCGCTCGTTCGCAGGCCTGCTTCAGCGCCGTACTTCCATGTGCTCCATGTTCAACATATCGTCGACCAGGATATCCCTCAAAGGGTACGGTAGACGCGATCTTCACGCGCATACTGTAATGGGTACAGGTTACGGTATTTCAATACCCGTGTCCATATCTCAGTTATCAGCGATGCAGGGAAGAATTATGATCTGTTCCATAGGTCGAATAGCTAGGTTATCGGTTTTCAAAATCCGGTCAGGTTTTTCGATTTTTTGAAATTTTGGCTCAAAATCCGGTCAGGCTTGGTACTTTGTAACATACTTTTCGACCTATGATCTGTTCATAAATAGCGAAAATAAAATAAAGTAAAGAATGCTCTCCACTTATTGCACACACTAGAGCCATTTTCTCGTTTCTTTTCACGACATTCAATCACAACGTTACATCAATCGAAATTCATTACTAACGTTACTAACGATACTAATTACTAACTACTATTACTATTAATTACTATTACTAACGGTTTTCATTATTAACGTAACGTTACGTTCATTACTATTAGGGATAGATATTGCAAAACTCATCCGAAATGAAAATGAACTACTTACTATCGTCCATTCTGGAAACTTCTACAGGGAACATCGAGACGGGCAAGTGTCTGCACTTTCTGACTGTGAGTCTAAAGTTTATAAAACATTACTCTCTTGTCTCAGTGATGATCCATGAATATTCTCGATCTTTTTCAAGAGTTGGTAGCCAAAAAATGCAATCCCACAGGGATCTCTATCCCACACCATTGGTCCAAAATCGTCGTGTACCGAATCGACATGACCATACGTGGGCGGCATTGCCGCTTGCGGCAAAACCCACCCGGTTTTGACACCCGACCCACCCGATTTTGCCAAAAATCACTCAAAAATGAAAACAATTTAACCAAAATTCGTACAAAAATGACATTTTTGTGTCCCACACAACCGATTTTTGCATCCGACTCAACCGATTTTATTTTCCAGCGACAATGGTTGCCCACGTATGGACAGGACTTCTGATCGCTGATTTTTATATACCACTCCCAACACCCACACTCAATGAAATAAACAGTTCACAGGTACGACAAACGGATAAAGTATCGGATGCACTTAATTATCAAGTTTTTAATGAGGGCTTCAACGAAAAACAAAAACAGTAATGAATCCAATTAGTGATCCTTTCACTTATCGAGAACCCAATCTTCCTTTAAAAACATTACATTTTTTTCATTCATTTACATTTTTTTACATTTTCCCTTACATTTAGTTTGAACACTATGTACTATGTACCTTATAAGCTTTAAGTGACGTCGCCACAGCTGGAAACCACTTGGAGATGCCCTTCTCCGAATCCTCTTCTTCTATTACCAATACCGTACCCGGCACCTTCAATATAATCATTGCATGTCTAATACGTTAGTATGCTAGATACACACAGTTCACAAACGCAGCTAACTCATATACGAAACATGAACATGTACGGCTAAAACAACATATAGAAAAAATCAATAAATCAATAATTTAGTAAACATACCGGTCGATCAGAGTTCTTCTTCTCCGGTGTCTCTTCATCTACCATAATCTTCTTCTCAGGAGATGATTTTTCTTTCTTCTTACTCTCATCTTTCTTATCATCCTTTTTCTCCGCTTTCTTTTCATCTTTCTCCTAAAAGAATCAGCAATCTTGACAGAAAAAAAACTACTTTATAAAATGTTTTCACGTACAGCTAAGCCATTTACTCGCTTACACTCAAACATCTATTATCATCTCAATTTATACTCCATCATATTATACAACTTAAATTACCTTCCATATATTTTATCTATTATAGTGTGCGCACAACTAACGACTACTTATAATATAATATGCAAACCAACCTTTTTCTTCTCCTTAGCCTTCTCTTCCTTCTCCTTCTCCTTTTCCTCTTTCTTCTTCTCTTTGATAGAATCCTTCTTCTCCTTCTCTTTCTGTTTCTTTTCTTCTTCTTTCTTCTTCTTCAATTCCTTCTCCTTCTCCTTCTCTTTCTCCTCTTCCTTTCTCTTCTTAGCAGGAGATGGCATCGGTGATGACTTTCGCTTCTCTTTCTTCTTCGGACTCCTTAATTAAGAACTTTTAATAATAGCAAGATAACGTCATGAAATAAATAAGAAGATCAATATCTTGTAAATAACTCGACACACATATTTCTGAATATCACACGATTATGACAAGAATTACTCAGTACCTCACACTTTCAAACAACTGAACAGAGTATATCATTCAAATATGTATATAGATATTGCAAAAGTAGTGAGATGAAACTGTCATCATATGATTTATGTCAAGTATTACTAATTAGAAAGGTAGAAATGTGACTACTAAATGCCACTTCAATCCGCTAATCATCAGTTCAAAAGTTGTGAAAAGGAGAAGAAAAGAAGACTCGCCACTTTTTTCATATCTCGTATTTTCTTGAAAATTTTTAATACTATAAATATTGGCTAACAATTGCATCAATACTCACTTGGAGTCTTCCTTTTTCTTCTTCACTTCTACTTTTACTTCTTCTTTCTCCTCTTCTTCTTCATTCTTTACCACATCTTCATCTTCATCCCCTACCTGAAGTAAAATAGAATATGCAAGTATGTACTTTAACTTGTATTCCAATCATAATAATTTCGAATGAGATTATCAACTTGATTGATGTGTCTTCAGAGAATCAATATGTTACTGATCATACATCAATATGAACTACCCTAGTCATACATGGGCGCCCACATTGGGGTGCCACTTGTAAAATTAGTGTTTTTAGAAAGTGTGCGGAATGCCCCTTGTAAAAAAAAGACGTTTAGGTGAAATTTCATAAAAATGTTGAATTCCCCATGCAAAATTAGCCCTTTTTAAACAATTTCCTATTCGGATGCTCCCTGTGACTCCATGTACTCCGCCCATGTATGACCCTAGTTAATCACAAATGTATATCCATCTACTAATCAATACTCCTATCACTACAGTATCCATAGATATATCCAATCAATAAATACCTCATCCTCTGCATCTCCTTCTTCTTCTGTCGTTCCATCTCCACCGATATCAGCAATGGCTGCAGTAGCCGCATGAGCTGAAATTCAAATATTTTAAAACAAATTATGCAATCATACATTTTCGCCCCACCAACAATCTCTCGTTTCATCTTACTAATCTCGATATCCCGCGTATTCCTAGATGGGTTTTAAGTCTCAAAACAAGACCGCATCTAGAAAATGTGCTCAACCACACTATTGGCGAGCGAAAATGTTTGTATGCAATGTTTTCCCGTTTAAAGTGATCTACTAAGTAATGGTAGAAATTAATTTACTTGAATTTGCTACTTCTATCCAATCTACATAGACTAATTTTCGATTTTTTTAACAATTTTCGACAACCTCTTCTAAAAAATGTATTTCTAATCAATGAATATATTATTTGAATATAATGTTCTTCTTGTCCGTATCTGATTTGTTGTTACATTAATTTCAATGCAAATAATTTTTAATTAAAAAAAATAATTCGTACCAGCAGCTCTTTTCTTTCTCTTCTTCTCTTTATTATCATCACTTCCTTCATCTTCATCATCTTCATTTATCTTCTTCTTTGCCTTTCGTGGACTTCGTTCCAGTGATGACAGACGTCCCTTTCGTCTGACATTACAATTTTTAATCAATTAAGTTAAATTTAACCACAATACTAATGTTCTACTCAAAAGAAGCGAAAAGAAGAGGAGGCGAAAGAGAGAAAGAAGGAAAACGAGGAGCTTTTATTTTCGCTACTTTTGAACATACTGTAGCGAAATCGCTACTCCAAATACAATCATCACTACCCATAGCCTTCATACATAGCGACCACCCGTCACTACACATACTATTAAACGCTCATTGTCAGGTAAATGCTAGAAAAAGGCAGAATCATTGGCTTCTAATATATTTATCAGTTGCCCCTATGACGCATCTGAGAATGTAGTAATCGTTTCAAATGAATCAATAAATCAATAATGGAATACTCACTTAACTCCTTTGATGACAGGAGAACAGAATTGTTCTGGATTGTACAATGGAAGTGAATCAAGGGTTCCTTCCGAATCAAAGTGACGTCCACTCTTCAGACAAACCTGAAGGGAATACTACCATATACCAATAGAACGGTAGGTTAATCAAACACGTAAAGTAAAGGTTAAGGTAGTTCCGTCGTCAACGTATATTTCAACGTGCGGAACATTCTTCTTTATCGTAGTACTATCACAGATGTAGTTAGAAATAATTTCGAGAAATGTCTTATGTTAGAAAAAACAATTTCAGACTAACATTTTTTAATCGTAACATTCATATGCACGCAAACGAATATTTGTATTGTAATAAAAAATTAATTTAATTTAGACTGATACATACCTGACTTCGTCTCAAATTACGCTCATCTCCGTCGTTAAACACTGCAATGCGATATTTGATATGATCATCTTACAAAGAGAGAGAAAAAAGACTTGTATTCTGCACCATACATTTTGATAGCCTCATAATAAGAGGATTGACCCACCATAAATGTCTTATTTTCAGTCACTTGATGCGAAATGAAGCTAAAAATATTTAAGCAAAAGGTAACGAATTTTCTAAATCGACCAACAATATTTCGAAAATTGACCCACTATATAAAAATAACGTCGATGGTACCGAAAATGCATGATTCTACATGAACAGATAGGTATACTACAGTCTGGGCATGCGATGGAGCCCAATGAAAAGGTAAAGGGATGTATGAAGAAAAGAACACCCATTGAATAAAGATATTTACTTACCAACTAGATACTGACTGCAATCCTTTATATGTTGTATGATGCCAGAACGAACGTTTTTACCCTAAATATCAATCGATAATGAATATTGTTTGAAATAATGTGAAAAAATGGTAAAATCAATACCTGTGTCACTTCAACACTTCCGTTCAATACTATCGTCCCAGTTATGTCTTTGTCTTCGACGAATACAATTCCGTGCTCTTGCAAATTTACCTAAATGCATGGTAATGTATAAATTCAGGACGATCATCAACAATTGATCAGCGCCATCTTTACAATTGCATAGATAATTTAAATAATTCTAATATGTTACAGTAACTAAATTGCATTTAAATAGAAAAGACAAAGTGATTAAAGCATGATTAGGAATAAATCAAGGCATGATTAGAAGCAAAACGCAAAAAATATGCAAGTTTACGGATATGGATGCTCACTTTGCATTTGACACTCTTCGTCAGTTTCTTTATCTTGGCTTCACAGAAGGCCCCCTTGAATTTGGCACTGACTTCAGTCCCGATGACTAGATATGGAGGATCATCAGACTGAAATTAACATCACTATATAACAAGGTTGACAAAGGTCAAGATATGTTTACCTGCATATTAACGGCTGTATTTCAGCATAGGACGACTGGGCAGGGATGCAGACTGATCTTAGAACTGAAGAACGATGGGATGAATGCTAATCATAAACATGAACAATTTAATTCTATGTGAATACAACAAAAAATCAATCAAACAATGTTGTTTCAAGAGGCAGACATTCAACAATATCTTTGGGAAAATGTACTCCCAGTTGAGGCACACGCGTTGTTCACTATTCTCTATTTCACGGCCATGGATACTCGCGCAGTAGGTCATCTGTTGGGTCAGATTATGTCGCCAGTTTTTCTCTTCTTTTAAGAAATATGTTAACCGTTGGGCACGAATTTATTTGAGTTCAATTTTTGTATCCAATATCAAGTTTATAACTTTGAAGTTTCACAATCCATCACCCAAAGGCCAACCATAACAAATTACATGCACAGCTCGATGAAAAGAATTGTTGGGTAGAAGAGACCTGTCCCTATCAGGAATGTGCATTTTTGTTTTTTCGGTTTTCGATACTTTCACGAAAAATAATGAAATTTTGATGTTTTCGAAAGGAAAACATCGTTTGATTTTTTCGTATTTTTAGATTTTTCAAATAAAAAAAAAGAAAATTTTTCGTTTCGTTTTTTTCTTAAATCTTTTCTGTCACATCCCTGGTCCCTATCATGCTCGTGCTATGAAGTACCGCTAATTTAAACTCTTGGACTTTTGATGTGGCATCTGCTACAGTATGATTATCTCTTTCTTTGAATCTCTTTTCTCATCTCTCCATTTTCAAAAGTCGTGTAGATGCATTTTTATGTATGCAAATTGGACTTTTATTAATTTGGATTTTTCTCACATGGGAACCCCTAACTCTAAGTTAAACACAAAATTGAGAGAAATACGAACAATGGCCATCATTTGTATTGTTCTGCCCTTCGTTTTCTTATCTCATTCTTGTAACTTTCACTCTCCGTGTATGAGAGATATTCTAAAAACAGGTAATCCTCTTACTCCCATTTCCCTCTTCTTTTGTGTCTACCCTCTTCCTTTGCCTCTCTATCAAGTAGACTGAAAAGTTTTGCACTATTTTTACACTTTTCTATTCTCTACTTTAAAAAATGTAACAATTAACAAGTTAACACTTAGCGATATTCATATCTATGACGTACTGCTATCATCCAGGTAATTTGGTCATCCCCTTACAGAACAACTGAGGCCGTATGTATAAACATACCGTTTACCGAGAAACGTGACGTCACAAGCGTAGGTGAATATTTTTGCTAACTACTCCGCATAAGATCGTGACGTCACGTTTGACGACAAACAGCGCATACGGCTTCTGGGGTTGGATGGAAGTTGGCTATTTCGGTCTCGATAGTATCTTTGTTCGAAAATTGGTTCTCGTTTTGGAATTGATAGACGGACGAGAACATGTGATGATTGGAGGGAGGAAGGTCGTTTGAGTACGGAGGATGAACTCCGGTATTTCTTGCTCGCGGGGCACACCGTTGAGAGGCCAAATCTCTACACCGCGAGGAGCACCACGGTGTCGAAGAGACGGTGTGCCTCGCGGGGGTAGACATCAAATCTCGCGGCGCACACCGTCCCTTCCACCCCACGGGGCACACCATCTTCCTACCCCGCGGGGTACACAGTCTAGAGCTGCATCTCGCGGGGTACACCGTCTAAGAGTTCTGCCCCGCGGTGTATCCCACTGGATTGAACGTTAACGGTGTGCCCCGCGAGTAAAAAATACCGGAGAAGGAGAACGGTCCAACCATACATGGCTATACCTCAGTCTGTAAACCTGTGTGACTTTGCTTTTTTTCTGTTGACGGCACCCATCTTTCTAATAGGACTGCTTTCTAATAGGCACCTCATTATCAATTTGCGTAGCACACCAGTGTTGTGATAGTACGGAATTGCGCTGCATTTTCGTCTGGGCGATTAGAGAGAACGGAAGATATTTTCATAGGATAGGCCCACTCCTATCTGATCAGTGCACAGGATTGACTAGGAAAAGTGTGACAACAATGTTTATTTATTTATTTTATTTATCATACATCGCGAAGATGTTTCAGCAAGTAAAAAACGATATGATGAAGAAGATTTGCACATGGAAATAAAATAGGGGGGGGGGAATAGACAATGGGAAAAAAGGTAAGGTAAGGTGAATGTGATTGAAGATCGCCTTCAAAATCGTGCAAAAACTGTTTGTCTACATAATGTCTGTCTTACTTCTACCAGCTACTCTACCTCTTTCTCTGTCTACCTCTCAAAATCCCTTTCCTTGAACACTTGCTGGCAATAAAGTCTCATATGTATATATTCTTTTCGTTCATCACTTTATTAATGTGAGTGAGCATAAATAATTTATCATGATAATATTATAAGCTGCAACTGTACAAAAAATAATAAGATTGAATCAGTGCTTCTACATGAGGCCGTTTGCGTAAGAATCGACTAAAATCAATGAAATCTGGCTCAGCCAAAAGATCAAATTTTGAGGATCGGGAGTTTCAAGGGTGCTGATGACGATGGTGATGTTCATTTTGCACCTAGAGCCACCGTTGGGGCCAGACGACGTCGCGTTGAAATAGCGTTTTTAGTCATTTCGCGTCACACGATGGTGCTGAAATTTGAGACTATGACCCCGATGCAGAATTGTATGGCGATCACGCCTACGCCTGTTCAATTCATCTTTCATGAAAAAGTTTCAGAAATTTTCAAATTTGGAATTTCCATGAAAGTCAAAAGTATTTTTTGCGAGATACATAGATCGGATGGCTTCAGGATCCCATCGAAAAAATAAAAAAAAGAAAAAAAAATTGAAAAAAAAGAAAAAAAGAAAAAAAAATTGAAAAAAAGTTTTCGAGAAAATCAACTTTTAATGTACTCATTTTGCCATTGAAATGGAGGCAAGAAGCGAGAGAGTGTGGTGGTGCGAGAGAGCAGAGAGACAGGTGAAACGACCAGCATGGGAAGGAACGGAAGTGGTCGGGATTGTGTCTCTCTGCTCTCTCGCACCACCACACTCTCTCGCTTCTTGCCTCCACTTCAATGGCAAAATGAGTACATTAAAAGTTTTTTTTCTATGTTTCTCGCAAAAAAGACTTTTGATTTTCATGGAAATTCCAAATTTGAAAATTTCTGAAACTTTTTCATAAAGAATGAATTGATCGCCATAAAATTCTGCATCGGAGGTCATAGTCTTCAAATTTTAGCACCATCGTGTGACGCGAAATGACTAAAAACGCTATTTCAACGCGACGTCGTCTGGCCCAACGGTGGCTCTAGGTGCAAAATGAACATCACCATCGTCATCAGCACCCTTGAAAACCCCGATCCCCAAAATTTGATTTTTTTTTGACTGTGCCGGCACTTAGTCGAGTCTTACGCAAACGGCCTTATGTGACTCTATAGCAGGTGGTTTGAGAGTGTGTATAGTGGAGGAAGAAGCGATAGAAGCATGGATAAGAGATGGGTGATGAATGGAGCAAGATAGCTAAAAAAGAGATCAAAGTGGACACATAAATAGTTGTGATAGAATAGGACTGAGGAGCAGTGTTTTCTTTAAAATAAGTATATTGTCGACGGCATGAATATCCGATGGAGGTTTACTATAGATGTATGACATGATATGAACAAACTTAGTGCAAACTTTGTGACAAGCAGCTTGTTGTCGCAACATGTGATTTATTCTCTTTCTATCTATCACACTAGATCTTTTTTAGTTGAAAAAAAATAAATCGAAAACAAATCTTAATTTATCTGGCGTGCAGATTCATTTTTGCAACTTGATTTTTCAATTCTTAAAGACTTATTATAACGATGTGAATGAAATTGAAAAATTTCAAATATCAAAACGTTTAACTATACACTTGTACTACTCTAATCAATTGGTAATCATGACTTCATTACTGTATCATTGTCATCGTATTAGTGTTCTTCTCTGTACAAACAAAGAACATCATAATTCTGATAAATAAATAATTTATCACAGTATCTACATGATCTAGCCAGTCTAGAGATGTCTTTACTTTCCGACGTAAGAGTTTCCTCCGAGGGGAGCTTGAGGGTAGGCAGGGGGAGGGGGAGGAGGAGGGGGGAGTCCACCACCGCATCCGCCTCCAATGGGAGCTCCTCCACAGGGAGGAGGAGGAGGGGCACCGCATCCACAGGGTGAGGGAGGAGGAGGACTGCAAATTAATGATCTTTGATCTTTGAACATCGAAGGATTTTATCTATTCCATAGTCAGATTTTAAACGATAATTAAAAAAACAAAATTTTAAAAAAACCGTTGATTTCTTTGATCATTGCAAATAAAAGATAATGGATATGCTACAGTAGTCGTCCAAAAAAACTTACGCTCCACATCCGCATCCACCGCCGGATCCACCGAATAGGAAGGCCTCTGAGGCGATAGCGAGAAGGAGAACGACGGCTACGGTCTTGAACATTGTTGAATAGATCAGCTTAGTGGAACTGTCTGTCTTTAGTTGCGATTTGACTGTCTTATATACGGCTCTGGATGGGGCGTCAGGCAAGTTTACGGCAGCGGCGGAGTCGATCTAGGGTAGGGAGAGGGTTGGTTCGAGGGTAGAGGGAGGGGAGAGGATGTACTCTATTTTCACTCTCCCTCCTTAAAACACACATGTGAAGACAAAAGGACAGGATTTGAGAGAGTAGATAGGGAGGTTGTTTTAGTCGGGCAAAGATCAAGCTCGAACTCTAGACATTGAGAGCTCCATTAGATCTTGAACAAGCTCCATTTGGACGTTGTAGGGAGTTCAGTGGGGCCTCTGAATGAGCTCGATGGTTCTTGATCATTGATTAGTTCTATCCATTATAACAAGGACAATAAGAAAGAGGTCATTGCTCTATTTTCCATCATATTCAGTATTTAATTCAATGCTTTTGGTGTCTTCTGCATTGATTCAGAGATCTCTTCTTATTTTGTGTATTCATCTCAATTTTAAAATTATAAAAATATCGCGCAAAATTACAAATCTATGGGTTACATTTGTTTTACTGGATTACGGCGTCAATGGTGTCAACATCGATTCTGCTATGCGAGAATTCCGAAAGAAAATTTTTAAAGTAAATGCTTGATTCCGAAAAAAACCCACACCGATATCGCTACCTTAGCGACGGATATCCCTCATGTTATCCATATTTATAATTTAAGAAAAAGAAAATAAATGTGTTCAAATAACGACTGCAATGTGATTGCAAATTAAATGAAAGGATATCCTTCGACTGATCACCAAATCCAAACCCGTCGTTGCTGTGTCCGTATCCGTGGCGGCGTTACTGCGTAAGTACGCAATGTAAATGTTAAACGCATTACCTCTTCATATTCTTTTATTTGATAAATTAGCGATTTTATTTCGACTCACAGTATTTCTGTTACAAGATGTTTGAAATCACATAAATATCGTAAAATACAACATGAGCGTCAAATCTAATGATTTTTCTGATACCGTACAGCCACATTACCAATCCCTTTATTGCTGTCGCTTAGATAAATTATTATTATTATGTGAGCCCAAGCATCCTAAATATTTTCGATACTGAAAATCTTACACTAAAAGAGGCACATGAGCAATATGAAGATAATAAAGAAAAGTTATGGGCTATTTACCATTACACCATATAATCTACAAGTAATTAATACCACTTTTCAAAATCATTGAGAAAAGAACACTTTATCTGTTTTCAACAAACTCTGGCCACAATGTTATGATTTCTGCTTCTGAATCAATGGAAAATTATACAAGTTCCAGAATTCGAATGTCGTCTTCCCTACAGTAAAATCGTTCTATTATGATGAATACCAGTATATCCTCCCACTCACTTCATTTCATTTACAAACAGAGATATATTTGGCACAATCCTTGTATGGCAGCGCAACCAACCTGTTCTTAGATATGTCCTTCCTCTTGTCTCCTCTCCCTCCCTTCCTCTCTTCCCCTCACTCCCTCTTCCTCACCTCCCTCCCTCCGTCCCTCTTCCCTCCTAACCACAACTGCATACTCCTTCAACCTCTTACTTCGATGGGCACAGATTAGTCCATTTTCTTTCCTCCATCTCTTGATAATCATCGCATAAGGACCAAATTAGTCTTTATCTGGATATTTTAGAAGCTAAAAGTGGATGAATTAGCTAAGGAAGATTAAATGAAGCAGAACATCCCTCAAAGGCAAGGAAGTTGAAATGTTTAAAATTTGTGCTGGTAAGGGCTAATATTGTATTAAAATGAAATTGGAGAAGGACGGCATTGTTTAAAATAAAAAAAATAAGATCTTTTCTTCAATTCTCTTCTTTTCATAGCTACTGAAGATGATTCAGAAGACACGAAAACTGAAATAATTGCAGAATAATATCACTCTGTTATTAATACACATTCATTCGAAATTTTGGAATGCACTACAATAATACAATTTTTTTCAGAAGATTTCATAAGATATGGAAAAAATTATGGTTTCTGGTATTCTAAATTTATCCGTAAAAAAGAAAAGAAAAAGAAACGAAATGAAACGAAAAACAAGTCGCGTCGCGCTAAAAAAACTGGAAAATTTTTGTTGACTTTTGAAATGTGCATTAGCTAATTTTCACTGCTGTTTTCGGATAAAAAACTTAATGTTTAAATAAGATATGACATTTTGTCGTGGTTTAATCATACGATTCGAACATAGACAAGCTCTATCATATAATCAGATACTATTTAAAGGGACCCGGAAAGAAAAACAAGTTCAATTCATACAACAGAAAATTCTGCTTAGAAATATATGTATAAATCTTATATCACAAGAATTCTCTGGTCATGAGAACGGCGCTGTTAAAAATCTACAGTTTGTTCTATTTAGCGGGAGAGTTTTTCTTATTGCCACACCTATTCTTTGGAGACAGCTTGAAATTTTATGTTTTGATGATAATTCTATCAGCAGTGGCAAATTATGAAGTAATAAAACTTTATAATGAGCCTTTTTGAGCTTTTCGAGAGAGTTAGTATGCTGTAGATCGTAAACCTCGACCGTGGTCTGGAGCTGGCTACAGTAATCTAACTTCTTACCAGAGCGTTGTTTCAAACTTTCAAGTACATCTTTTCGAGCTTATCAACATGAGATCAATTGTTTAATCAATTTCGAATAGCAATATGTTGGATGCCAGCTGCCTTTAACATAACTCCACGGGGATTTTTTACCATTCCCATGTGAGTACAAAAAGCTTCGTATCGGGAACATTACTCAATAACTTATTTATGATATATAATTATAACTCATACAATTCTATTATGCTATAGCCTTGGCCATGTTTCTCCTTTCACAAACTTTTCCCCGAGGCAACTTCTCCACATTCATAATGTTTTTGTAACATCATAATATCATTGTTCATGAACTGAAACTACCTCATTGTCTATAATATTTCATAGACAATAACTCATAAATTCTCTGTACACTTTTCCTTCGTGCCTTAATTGTCTTAATTGTCTCGTTATAAGTATTTATTGATTGAAGTGATAGTGAAATATGAAATAGTTCCATGGCATGATATCATTGTCAGTTCAATATACAGAGCGATCGAAATGTCCTTGATCATACTAACAAGACATACAAGACTCATTTTGGTTCCTTTAGTTAGTATAAAAAATTTGATAACTCTTTGCGAGCCAAAAGCACACCATGAGGCTTGGAAGCGCTTTTCTAATAAAAGTGATATCACTAGCGTAGGCGGAGGACTTTTGACAAAGGCCTCCGCCTACGTTTGTCACGACACGTTTTTTCAGTGTTTCGGTTTACCGCGCTTCATTATTCATTATTGCCTTTACAGATTTAGCGCGTAGATCACTATCGATTAGTACAAATAAACAGTTATTTTTAGAAGGCAATAATGGAATGTATAGATATAGTTCTATGATTTCTCCTCATGGGTGATCACTGGAAAAAGGTGTATCGTTCCTATATCTTAGGTTCTAGTGCATTACAAAAAGATAGTAACGCCCACGGCATTACACCGAATGTGAACGAAGAGAAAATGGACAAGTGATGGATCATGACATAGATCAACAACATATCGTGGATAATGAAGAAGAGATACAATTTGTAAAAAAATCTTGGTAAAGGTAAAGGAAAGGTACATCCGTTATTCAAGGCACAAATCTTGGTAATGAGAGATAACAATTCAAAAAAGTGAATGATAATGAAGAAGAAGTCTTCATAAAATAGTGCATGAGATTGACTGTAAAAGTTTGAAATATGTTATCGAGACATTTTTAAAGAGATAATTCGTTCGAATAAAAAAAACGTTTAATGCACAAAGTTTCAGAAGTTTCTAAATATAATCAGTCAGCCACTATAAGATAATTCAGTAATGACAAGAAATTATCTAAGAGATGCTAAACGTGAAAATGAGGGTTTAACTAATTTTACTTTAGAACATATAATAAAGCCATTGTATATTTATTAGAACAGTCCATAGTATAGATAAAGCCATGCGCTTATGAAACAGTTAAAGTTTGGATCATTACCTTCAATGCCAGAACACTAAAAAGAACATTAATGAATCAGGAATACTGGGAAATTATATGTTTTGTGGGTTCTAAACGAGAAAAGAAATGCCTCAGAATTGATAACTTTCTTGTCGATAAATGTATTGAAATAAGTGCAAGAACAAATTTTTGATAATTCATTTTCGATTGTCAAATTGGAAACTGAAGATGCCGCTTACACATTATTAGGAATATAATTTCAAAAGATTGGTTCTAGAATCTTGTTAGTTTAGCACAAAAATCAAAAGAATATGTTATATTATTATGAAAAGGAGTAGATGTGTTATACTACATCATATTAATGTTTAGTAATACTAGGTGCTAGGAGTTTTAGTACTACGAAGCTTGGCAGAAATATAGGTACACAGTATAATACGATATAAATTATAAACCACTTTTAAATAGTCGCGTATTACTTCACACAAAGCAATGTTCTTCTGAATCTTACAACTGAAAAATAGCTTAATATATTATAAAGCTATAAAACCCTCTACAATGCAGTTTGAACCAATCACATTGCCTATGGAGATTCTTTCATATACCTAAGAGTACAAGATCTCTGGTGAGCCAATATTATATTATATCATGTTCTTTATCCCTTTAAATTATCACATGTCTCGTTGCGGCTCGGGCTTAGATAAATAAATAAATAAATAAAATAAGATACCTCTTTGATATGATCCTCTATCGACTCGTTATCATCAACGTTCCTCGATAACTGAAACCATCCCATTATACTCTAGTCTATCTCTATCTAATGTGGAACTGCCATCGTATTAAGGACATTAAGTCTAAACAAGATAGAGAAATGTCACAAACTCCTCCCCCGAGAGGTCCACAACCGTGGGAGGAGGACAATCCCACCAATGCTCTATATAAGATGACTTTTCCGCTCATTCTTCACCAACTCAGCAGTTGTCCAACCATGAAACTTCTTATCGTTCTCTCACTTGCTCTTGCTTCTGAGGCTTTCCTCACTGGACTCTTCGGAGGTGGAGGAGGAGGATGTGGAGGTGGATGGTAAGTGGCCAAACTACACAATACTCTGGTTATGATTTTACTTTATTTACTTTCAGCGGAGGTGGATGTGGTGGTGGATGTGCTCCTCCTCCCCCTGCTCCATGTGGTGGAGGTTGCGGTGGTGGAGCTGGAGGATATGCCGCAGCTCCCTCTGGAGGTTACGCTACTGCCCCCATCGGAGGTGGATACGCAGGTGGACCCATCGGTGGAGGTTTCGGAGGAGCTCCCGCTGGTGGAGCTTACGCTTCAGCTCCTATCGGAGGTGGATTTGGCGGAGCTCCCGCTGGAGGTTTCGGTGGAGCCGGAGGATACGCTGCTGGTCCCGTCGGAGGCTTTGGAGGAGCTCCCGCTGGTGGAGCTTACGCTTCAGGACCCGCCGGAGGATTCGGAGGAGCACCCGTCGGTGGATTCGGTGGAGCTGGAGCCGGAGGATACGCTGCCGGACCCGCCGGAGGATTCGGTGGAGCCCCTGTCGGAGGCAACTCTTATGCCGGAAGAAAGTAGATCGTTATTCTGTCATAGGAAATCGATTACTGGTACAATGCTTTATGTAGAAAATATTATAGGAATCTGTTGTATAGTTCTGAAATAAATAAATATGATTCGAAATATGACCAACGTGATTCTACATTGAAGAAGTTTGGGGCATCGCTGAAATGAAATACAAGTTTCGACGTGCACTATTGATATGAAAACATCAATTCTTGAAACACTAAAACCTTTAAGATCGAGTACATAATTACCTTGAGGACACATTCAATCGCACCCCGAGCTTGTTTAAAAATCTCGCCTCTGGGGTATCTCGCTTTCTTTGTTTACGATAGCGTTGCCCGAATGGAGAATCAAATTAGCTCGGGAATGGTCCTTTAAATTCGCAACGTTACATGATAACTTTCTTCTTCAAATTCATAATGTATAATACAATTTTACACTTTCCCATTAAAATCTAATTTTATAAAGTTTTTAGAAAGACTTGGCGCAGTCCACTGAAGATGGCCGCGACACCAGGCAATGCTTTATGGTGTCTATCTAGATGCAGCGGCCGAAATACAATAGGGCGCATTTTTATCTAACTTACATATATATTTGAAAATTTTACATTTAGAGTGCATGCAAACCTATTCTATTAATATCATCTATTAATATTATTGCTAATGGATTGATCCATTTCATCGGCAAACGGCTGAAAAGAATTCTTTTCATTGAAAACTGGTATAGCGTATTTTTCTTGAGGAAAATGGTTTTGCCGCCCGAGAGGTTTGCAAATGAAAAAGAAAACCAATTTCCTTTGTTTTAGGTATGTTTGTTTCCTCCTTACCCTCTCCCTCGGGCTACTGCACTTCGGCTTCTTCATTCAAAATCATATTGAGGTAAATACACAGTATTCTGGTCCAAGCCATTTTTCTTCCAAAGCAAGACAAAGGAGAGACCATTGTATTCGAGAGAGTTTGTATGTTGAGCGGTCGTTCTTGCTTTGAAAGTCATGAGAACGCTGTGAATAATACTTTTCTATTTTGGACAAAACCAGCATCCTGACGATGATCGAAATTCTTCATTCTCACAGTTACTATCATTAAAGGGAGAGTAACCTTTGCCAATATACGCGTTTAACTCGTGGGGACTCTCACCACGACGTTACAATGGTGGTCATAATCAAACACATTCAGTAAGTTTTGCATACATGGGATTGCAAAAGATATTGAATGCGTTCATATGTTCTCTCATTCCTTCTGATTTTGAATTTCTTGGGAGATTTCCCTACACTGATTGATTCAAATTTTAAAACAGGAGAGATGTGCTTCGTGGTGAGAGTCTGCACCCCACGAGGTTCCCTTTTCCAGGGGGATTTAACATACTGCATTTAACAATGGTTACTCTCCCTTTAATGTTCCATTTCTAGATATCGCTAACAAGGCTTTCGTTTGAACTTCCATTCGAATAGCCTCTTGAGATACTGTAAGTTCGATCATATTTCATTTCGTCTATAAGGTGGTGTTACATTTTCAAAACGCCACGTCTCCGTCGTCACGGCGTGCGCACTAGATGTGGTGAGTCGAAAACCGGAACGCCTCTCGAAACAGGCGAGAAATGAGTCTAGTTTCGGCAAATGCCAATTACCTTATCGAAACCGGGGCGAAATGACCTCTCATCGACTCTCGTTTCGGCTTCATGCAAATTCATCCATTGAGACAGTCTGTTCCGGCTCGTTCCGGCTCGTTCCGGTTGCGATTAGAACCACCGGTGCTATCGCTTTTACAACAACAAAAATTGAAAATAAGCTCAAATTTTTTGGTTGTCAATAGAGATAGGTCAAAGACTATTACCTCGAAATAAAAATAATGGAAATAAGATATATCTCAGGTGTGAAAACGGAGATATACGTTTTCAGCATTCTCTGCTGTTTGATATTTCATAATATTTTTTTTCATAATATTTTTTTTTCAATCAAGCTGATCTTTTCAGCCAATGTACAGAATTTATCAAGGAATGCAACCATGTTGTGTTCGTTATATTATATTAGTTCATTATTGCGTAGTGATAACGCAATCGAATTACACATTTTTGAAAATTTTTATTTCTTTAGTCAAAAGTCCTGTTCTAGTGAAACATTGTGCGAGGTCTACTCGGTTGTAGCGAGTAAAGATCAAAATACAAAGATCAAAGATCAAAGTTCAACAATAGTGTAAAAACTTTTCTCCAACATGCATAGGTGCTTTGCAAATAAGAGATTTCATCAATAGAGGCCCATGGGCGAGAGCAGTAAGTGAGAAAGCGCAAGAGCGCGCACCGAGTAGACCTCAACATAACTTTTGCTACGTGTCTGAAAAGAATCGAAACTAAACAAAAATAAGGGAAATAAATATATTATGCATTGCAAAGCTGCTGGCGCAGGAACCATAATTTTAGAAGAAGTTCTGTCCTCTGAACGGTAGGGTCTCAAAATCGATCCTCCCAACACAAATTATTTTATGCTCTGAGGGCAAATGACGAGCTATGACTACCGTAATCTATGGGATAAACATTACTCGTTAGCAGATAGAACGGGAAGCTGAGTTCATCTACATAGAAGCACATCTAGAAGCTGAGTTATAAAGTTTGGGGGTCAAAGTTGCAACCCTGCTACAGCTTGAAATCGGAGTCGGAGCCATTCCGGAATGCTTGACTGTGCAGCCCTAGTGGGGTTCTACACTCTCATTATGTTTCAGAAGAACAGGACTTTAGACTAAAGAAATAAAAATTTTTCAAAAATGTGTAATTCGATTCTCACTTATCACTATCACATTATCACTACTTATCACATTTATCACTACGCAATAATGAACTAATGTAATATCACCAATACATCATGGTTGCATTCCTTAATAAATTCGGTACATTGACTCAAAAGAACAGCTTGGTTGCTTTCCTGGATCAAAAGTAATAAAAAAAAATCCGGAGACTTGTTGCCTACACTGTATATTGATTTTATGTGTAACATATAGTATACTATTTGTTAGAAGTTCTGTTGGATTATTGCTTTTCTTTTTGCCTTTCAGAGCAACGTCATATTTTCAAGTTATCGATATGATTTCGTATGATCTTGTTTATATTTATTACGTTGTTTCGCCACATAAATATGCTGATTCATCATTTTCAAAAATAGTACAAACGGAACAAAATATTTTGATCACCACGAGTGTGGTAGATTAAAATACAAACCTCCGAAACGATAGAAAAATAAGTGAAGATGGGCAGTACGGTTGAAAAACATGCAAACTATACACGGTACAGCAGAATCCCCCAGTGTAAATCGGCGCCCCGGGTGACCCGGGGAGCCTATTTTCACTGGGGGATTCTGCTGTACTGTATTGTGATCGATTTGGTTGCTTTCCCCGCAAAAACACCCTCAAAATCACATTTGAACGAACCGGAACGAACCGGAACGGAATCAGAACGGGCGAGAATCACTCTCTAGCCGGCTGGAGGCGATTAGCATATCCGAGTTTCGGCTGGGGGAGAAAATCAAATTATCTCAACCAAAATTCCGCTATCCGTTTCGTTTCGTCACCTCTAGTGCGCACGTTTTGAAAAATGTAACACCGCCTAAGGGGTTCTATCTCTACCCTTTAGAATTCTTCTTCGTTTTTTTCTTCTTTCTGATGACTAGAGATCCGCAAATGTGCAATCGTGCACAATGAATTTCAAAATGAAAATGAATGAAAAGTCGTCCGCACGATTTTAATACGACATTTTGCTTCAAATTTGAGCAAACTCGTGTATTCGTCTAATTCTCTTTCATTTTCATTGAAAAATCGGTGGAAAAATAACAACCAACACATACTCAAAGCTTGAAATGATGTCCAAATGCACGGATTAAACGAAAAAAGGAAATAAATTCGTGCAGCACGACTTTTTCTCATTTTAATTTCGTCCATGCTCGTTCCCACCGTGTGCGGCTGATCCCCCCGTGTCTCGTCAATTATTTCTTGAATACATTCGTAATCTCTGTTGTGTATTTGACTTTATGATATCTGTATGACAACTGCGCCAAGAGATTACATTATTGCTAGGACCAGGGCCGAAACACTGGATCGCGTTTAGAATAATTTAGTTTTTTTTATAAATCGATTACTCAAATAACTTTTAATCACTCTCTTTATCTCTCCCCTTATAATTTTGAGACAGACACGAGAAGCACAGATCATTACAATCCATTAATGGTGTCTAGACGTAGCGGCCGAAACACCATAAGGCACATTATTAACTAATATATTACTTTCATAATCTAATTTTAACGTGCAAGTTAAACCAATAATAGCGAGAGTCAGGGTGACGAGAGAGTGAGTAGATCAGAGAGAGTGTAGTCTGATCTCGCATGCAAACTATCTACATTATGACATGCTCTAACCAATATGCATAGGGTATGCACACAAAAATATCTTTCCATAAAACACTTTACGATTTAATTTAATCAATCAAAAATAGTGTTAGGGTATGATACCCAACCCTACAAGAACTCTCCTACTATTGCTATATGATCTTTGTAATTGTATTATGTGTTGTAGTCATTATGTTAATTATATTACTTTTGCATTTCTTTGTGTCTCATTTATTTTGCATTGTAATCAATTATGGTCCATTACCATAATTGTAAGTTGATGTCGTGTCTTTCGTTGTCTTATCTTTAGTCTGGGACTCGTGTCGTTGTAGAGTGAGGTTGTGTAGTAGTTGTTGTTGGATTGTGTTTAGTCTTAGTCAGTGTAGATAAAGTTTATATTTATTGATCTTTGGTCTTTGGTCTTGTGGTATCACAGCAAAAGGAGAACTCCGGTTAAAGTTACTTTCGTACAATAGCATTTTTCTTTTCCGTCTTAGAACGATCTCGTTAGAATTTAAGATAAGATTTATCTGCAAAGATTTTTCAATGCCCAACTACAATGGCCATATCTCGATTCATATTTATTTACTTATTTATTTCACAATTGTACAACAAATAAATGATTCCTACATACTAGTGACTACATAAAGCATGGTACCAGTAATCTATTTCCTATTACAATTACTTGATCTACTTTCTTCCAGCATATGAGTTTCCTCCAGCGGGAGCTCCACCGAATCCTCCGGCGGGTCCGGCAGCGTATCCTCCGGCTCCAGCTCCACCGAATCCACCTACGGGTGCTCCTCCGAATCCTCCTGCGGGTCCTGAAGCGTAAGCTCCACCAGCGGGGGCTCCTCCGAAGCTTCCTGCGGGTCCAGCAGCGTACCCTCCGGCCCCACCGAAACCTCCAGCGGGAGCTCCACCGAATCCACCTCCAATAGGAGCTGAAGCGTAAGCTCCACCGGCGGGAGCTCCTCCGAAACCTCCACCGATGGGTCCACCGAATCCACCGCTGCTAGGAGCAGTGGCATAACCTCCAGCTCCACCAGAAGGAGCTTGGGCATATCCTCCAGATCCACCACCGCAACCTCCAGCGGGAGCTCCACCACAAGGAGAAGGAGGAGGAGCACATCCACCACCACATCCACCTCCACTGAAAAGTAAACCATGGTTAACATTTGGGTAAAACTGGGTAATAAGTAGGTTAACCACTTACCATCCACCTCCACATCCTCCTCCTCCACCTCCGAAGAGCCCTGTGAGGAAAGCCTCAGAAGCAAGAGCAAGTGAGAGAACAAGAAGTAGTTTCATGATTGAGGATAGAATGATATTGAATGAAGTAAAATTGTTGGTTATATAGTGGAAGACATCTTTTGTCCAATGACAAAGTGTGGACGAGAAAAGTGAAAAGAGTTACAATATCATGATGATAATAAAGAGAGAACAAAAAGATAAAGGTTGAGGAAGAACCTTGCAAGGAAATTATAATGGGGGTGGAATTAAACTTTTGTCTCACTTTCATTTACGCACATTTCCTAGTAGACATTGTATGAAATACTTGTATTTTCATATACGGCCATAAAGCTCTTTATTCTGCTTGCTTCTTCAATCGAAAAAAGACAATGACATTTGAAACCATGAATATTAATATGAATTTGTCTACATATAATAATTAATCATTAATGTTGAGCACGAGACCTTCTCATCTCCAGAACATTCTTTTATTATCATGATTTATTTACACACAAGTACCTGTATTCTTACAATTATTGGACGTTAAAATAAAACACCAAAAGGAATTCGGAAAGGTCATTCGTGTTTATACGAACTTTTAATTTATGGATTTAAGTGAATAACAGTGAACTCTTATGTCCGAAATGCAGATCACATTTTAACTTAATTTGATGATACATTTACAATCCATACATCTAGAATTGTGTCATCCATTGTGCCTAACTATTCTGTCTCCATCGATTTCTTCTATTAATAAGAAGTTACGAAGAGCTCATTGCGAGTGTGATATTGAAGGAGACATCATCAAGCTCTACGTATATGTTACTGGTAGAAAGAAGGAATTTGCTTTATGCACTATGTCCTAAAGTTATGTTATGGAATGGAAGTGAAAAAAATATGATCACCTCATACACTCTTGTGTCCTTTTTCTGTTTTTTTGTTTGCTCTCATGATTTTTCTTTGTCATTTCTTCATAAAATTCTCAGAAGAAAAATATTGTCACGTAGAACATCTTACCATGGTTGATAGCATTATTATATTATACTAATGTAAATATTTGAGAACATGAGATGTCTAGTAGGAAATGTGCGTAAATGAAAGTGAGACTAAAGTTTAGTCCCACCCCCATTATAATTTCCTTGCAAGGTTCTTCCTCAACCTTTATCTTTTTGTTCTCTCTTCATTATCATCATGATATTGTAACTCTTTTCACTTTTCTCGTCCACACTTTGTCATTGGACAAAAGATGTCTTCCACTATATAACCAACTATTTTACTTCATTCAATATCATTCTATCCTCAATCATGAAACTACTTCTTGTTCTCTCACTTGCTCTTGCTTCTGAGGCTTTCCTCACAGGACTACTAGGAGGTGGAGGAGGAGGATGTGGAGGTGGATGGTAAGTGGTTAACCTACTTATTACCCAGTTTTACCCAAATGTTAACCATGGTTTACTTTTCAGTGGAGGTGGATGTGGTGGTGGATGTGCTCCTCCTCCTTCTCCTTGTGGTGGAGCTCCCGCTGGAGGTTGCGGTGGTGGATCTGGAGGATATGCCCAAGCTCCTTCTGGTGGAGCTGGAGGTTATGCCACTGCTCCTAGCAGCGGTGGATTCGGTGGACCCATCGGTGGAGGTTTCGGAGGAGCTCCCGCCGGTGGAGCTTACGCTTCAGCTCCTATTGGAGGTGGATTCGGTGGAGCTCCCGCTGGAGGTTTCGGTGGGGCCGGAGGGTACGCTGCTGGACCCGCAGGAAGCTTCGGAGGAGCCCCCGCTGGTGGAGCTTACGCTTCAGGACCCGCAGGAGGATTCGGAGGAGCACCCGTCGGCGGATTCGGTGGAGCTGGAGCCGGAGGATACGCTGCCGGACCCGCCGGAGGATTCGGCGGAGCTCCCGCTGGAGGAAACTCTTATGCTGGAAGAAAGTAAAATGCCAGGCACAAGATTGAAAAATATTTTGTATTTGTTTTTAGATTAGTTGTCATATTTATTATGGTACAAATGCGTTGAATCAATAAATAACTTTATTCAATTTTTGGACATTGCATTATGCATGAATTTTGTATGTTCTCGTAAGAATATCGCATTTATCACAAAAAATTTTAAGAAGACGATTCGTCAGAAGTAACTGTCCTCTTCCCCTCACTTTCTAGCTTATTATTTTATCAACATGCGTATGCATGAAACGAGAGAATAATGTTAGCGATAAAAAGATTTCAAAGATACGCGAAAAAATGGAAAATTTCCAGTTGATTTCGTAAAAGATTAGCCATGCGCATAGCCTTGCCTCCTCTTTCCCCGGTTTGCACACAGCCTTTCCCCCAGCGTGACCGTCTATGACTTCCAGAGCCGAAGAATCGCTCATCGGACCACGACTCCCTGTTTCGGCTGTATCTTATCTATTATGTTTGACTATGTACGTATGCATAGTTCCTAAAATGTTGGTAAAACATGAAATTGAATGAAAATAAGGTGTGGGAGTTATATTATCTCATTAAATTGTTGGAATTGTACTTCTAATCAATAGTTCACAATTTAACTCACTTTGTAAAATAGTGTTCTTCTTATTTTTATTCCATCATATTAAATTATGCATAATAGGAATTTTTTAAAAGCTGGTACGGTGTGAACTCACATATCTAGTATATTTAAGTGATTTACAATGCTTCGTACTCTTATCTTCGTCTTCCTTCTTCTTGTCGTCTACTCTCAAGCGCTTTTCTTTGGAGAAGGATACGGATGGTAAAATTTTTGATCTTTGAACTCATTGTCAGTTTTAAACAAATGAATTGTGTTATTGATTACGATATTCCGTTAGTATAATTTTGAGAAGCTAAAGCAATTCATTGTCTCCTAAACTAATACATAATCAACAACAAATTATGAAATATCTAATGCATAACTATTAAGTGGAGCTCCATCTCCATGTGGATGCACTCCTCCACCTCCTCCTCCTCCAATTCCATGCGGATGTAGTGTACCCAGATGTGGATGCTAATTCACAGGTGACGGTTCTTCAAATTGTCTAAAGAGGAGAAGCTGGTTGAAGATCATAGCATTATCTATTCATTTATTCTTGTTGAAATCATCTGTAAATAAGAAATATATAGCGAAATCATTTATTTATTCTATATTTGCATACATATCATCATAAAGATGTTTCAAGAATAACGAAGTAAGATAAGAGAAAAATCATAAAAAACGGTGAGACAAAAACAAACTGTGAATTTCAGAGTCGCTCTCTTCTCTGTTCATGCAATGGTATGGAGTGAATAATAAACTATTGACTATTATTGTGTGTCAATCAAAAACATACAACAGTTAATGAATGGCTTGGTGTACCAAGTTTAAAAGCATTTAGTGCTTGTTCACTGATTTAGCGATCAACAAGCCAACATAAAATAAATTGTGTACGGTAGGTACAATAGTTGGTACTACTTTACTACTTTCGATGCCTTTCTGTCCATTTATTCACAAAAATAGTCGAGGGACTCCACCTTCAACAACGACTTGGCCTTCGTTCGTGACTGTTCTCTTACCCAGATTGCACGTTAGAGTCTATTTTTTAGGCATCGCAAGCAGTGGAGAATTCCCATGTCAATCCAGCTGAGATAACACCTAATAAACAAGTTGATAAGTCGTAAATATATTATAATGTGGAATGAATAGTTTGGAGTTAAAATTCGTGTGGAGGTCAATCATTCAATTGAATTGATATTCAATCTATTGAATCTACTGAACTACTGAATCTCTAGTTTCTCCACTGTGCGGCATGGTCATACCGGTATGCCGAATATGCCGTTTATGCCGGTTTTTCCATGCCGTTTATGCCGTGCCGAAATCGGCATGAAAATTTTAAATATTTTCGGCATATAAATTTAGAAATTTCGCTAATTATACCGCAAAATTTCAGTATTTTACAAAATTAAAAAGGCGCAAATAAATTTTTTCCAGAGTTCATCACCTTATTCAATGTAACTGTAACTAAATCTTTGAACTTCCCCTAAAACCTTGAAGTGCTGATAAACGGCAGAACAATTATGATTTGGAAACTTATGCCGAATATGCCGTTTTCATGTCGAAATATGCCGGAAAAAAATTCGGCATACTCATGCCGCACAGCCTTGGTCCACAGCCACAGAAGAAAACAATTTGCATTGATAAAATCGGTAACTGCTTTCCCTTGACAAAAATTGTAACGATATTATTTTTAATTTTTTACAATATAATTGATTTGTAGGAAAGGTGAAATTATCGCATCAAATATGAAGAAATGTAAGTTAAAATAATTCCAAGCAAATGAACTTTAAAAACTCACGCCATGCCTCCGCCACAACATTGATCCATCAAAAACGAAAAATACACCCGAAATCGTTGAAATATGAGTAAAACTGACTTGATAGATGGACGAATGAAAGAGTTAGAAGGAAGACTGGTGTTCGGGATTGGGAGAAGGAAGCGAAGAGAAGAAAATGCAGATGGGCAATGTAATTGAGGAATATGGAAGAACAAAGATGGGCTAGGAAGTTGACTACATGGATACCTTACAATCCCCTTTCCACCATCCCCTTTCCGTGCAGGGCTAGTTAAGATCTCCCCAGATATAATTATACCTTCTTCTAAGATTCGCCCATAGCTCCCAAACTGCCACTGTACCCAAGAACCCTCACCGATATCGCTACATTAGCGACGGACATCCATCACTCCCTTTATGTCCTTATTTTTCTTGTTATGCATATTATGATGGAATAAAGAAAGAAAGAAAGAAAGAAAGAAAGAAAGAACCATATTAAAAGGAGACAGCCTGGACAACCTCCTCTACGATGGCGAGATGAAGTGAGAAGAGTTATGGGATCGTTCTGGTGGTCTATACCAATGGATGACGCTAATCGCGTCATTACTCATCTGACCTAAGTCTGTCTGATATAATAATAATATAATATAATAATATTTTATTCCTTCAAATGAACGCATCGGGGATGGGATCGGGAATATCTGTTAGATAGTCTTGTGAAGGATGTCCGTCGCCAAGGCGAATCGGTGAGATGTGGGGGGGGGGGGGTGGAGGAAGAGGCAGCAGGAATGTTACCAATTCAGAACGTTTCATGAGTGAATATGTACCTCAGGGACAATCACATTATATGGGATATTTTTAACATGATTACGAAAGACTGTTGGTGACGCCTGCACAATAGCATCAGGGAGATTATTCCAAATATCAATAGTTCGTGAGACTAATGTTGAATGGGAAGTGGTTGATATTTTGAAGGGTAGAATGATTCTCAATGAATTCTTGTTTCTCAGATGCAAAGCGGGAACAACTTTAAAGAGGAAAGAGGAATTGTACTCATAATTTTGATGGATTGAATTATGTAGGAAAAGCAAATCTGTTATAGCGTGTCTATGTTCTAGCGTAATTAAATCTAGGAAGTGAACACGATTGAGATAAGTATCATAAGGTATAGAACAACGACTGAATAGCCTTCGAGTAAAATCTCTTTGAACAGATTCAATTTCTTTTGTCAATCCAGATCTTTTAGAATTCCAAACAACTGAACCATAGCTAATAATAGGCAATATGAAAGACGTATAAGCGGTTTTGTAGACCTCAATTTGGCGACTACGGAAAGTTCTAAATAGAATATTAATTTTTGATCTAGCTTTACGAACTGCTTTATTGATATGGGATTTGAAACATAAATTAGGGGACATTAATATACCCAAATCCTTAAAGGGAGTCTGCCAAGCAAATCAAGTTGATGTCAGATAACTTATCTGATGCTTTCGAAATCATAAACATAAGTGAAAAAAATTATAAAAAAAATTCTGAACGAATTATACAGTGATCTGAAGTTCGTGATCTATAGACTTCCTAGTTTTATCGGCTTCGGCCGTAAATGATCTGTGCATATCGGAACGATTTATTGTATCCTTTCTTTAAAAAAAAACATCACAACGTTTCAAACAAATTTTTTTTGACTTTACATTGTCTAGTTAGCATAAAAATAAATCATATTGAAGATAAATTTTTGAATGGCAGTCTCCCTTTAACGTCAGCAGAACAAGAAAGCATAAAACCTTTTAAGAAGTAGTTACTACGGATTTTTAGATTACCATAATGCATCACAACACACTTAGTTTCCGAGAGAGTAAGATTCCAAGCATCAGCCCAATCGGATATATTATTAATTGCCTGCTGCACATCATTGGAGTGTGTGGGAACCTCAGCATAAATTTTTAGATCGTCTGCATAAATTCCGTAATGAACGGTATTGGGAATCACACTGGTCATATCATTTACAGTCCCGCAGAATCTCCCCCTTAACAGAAGTTTCCGGGGACACTCGGAGTGTCTCCAGGTGTCTCCTAACCCGATTTACTCTCTAGAATTATATAACGTGTTTCAAATGCGTTTATGGAGAGCCTTTTCGTCATATGCATCAAATGCACGTGACAAATAAATTTTAAATAAATTTAAAAAATGAAAAAAATGAATATTTAAAATAAAATATTCAGTCACAAATATGACACGCTGATACTGTGAATTGAACCAAGAAAGTAGATTACGGTATATCGCATCCGCGTCTCTCGTCCGCGCGGATGAGTTTGGACCAGTATTTTCCTTCTCTTTCACGATTATTTTTGTTGTTTATTATTGTTTCTTTGTTTATTTCTTTCTGTGCTTGTTATATATCAATTATTAATGTCCTAGACTAGCAAATTTGCTGCTGCTGACTTCCCTCCCTCACTCGAGACCTCGTTCGACTAGTTGTTCTTCCATCGCTAGTAATGTCGCATTGCAGTTTCATAGCCACATTCCGAGCGTTCACTAAGATGGGGAGGTCGTTGGCGTCACGCAACTCTCCTCCGCGGATTCTCTGGCGCGAGATACCACCGGAGTCAAGCTTCGACGTAAGTCTTGACTATCATTAAATCTATTTTTCCAATTAATATTTAATTTATTATTTATCTTTTGACTAGGTGCTCACCAACCGTGAGTGATTTCGTATTACAGTTTCATGGCTATGTGCCCAGCGTTCGCTGACATACGGAGGTCGTCGTCACGCCAATCACCGCCGCAGATTCTGGCGCTAGGGACCACCTTTCTCCACGTAAGTCTTGTCCTAAATCTTCAATCTAGTCTGTAAGTAAGTATTAAAAAGCCTTAAATGGGCGTTGTCCCATTAATATTAAGCCTTATCCCATTAACACATAAATTATCTATTTTTCTTTCGACTAGTTGTTCACAAATCGTAAGTGATTTCGTATTGCAGTTTCGGTCGTGTGCCCATCCACTCAATTAGAAGGAGTCATTCTGCCACCGCGAAATCGACTTCACGACTCAAGCGGATACGTAAGTCTAGACTATCAATACTTCCAACTAATATTTACATCATCTATTTATTTTACGAATTATTTTTTATCAGTCATAAATATTGTCGTATTGCAGATTGCTCGTCATGATCCTTGTGGCCAATCAAGTCTGTCCTGAGTACCATTCGCCCTCTTCATCTTCTTTGGCTCCAAGAACTGATCAAGTCTCTCTAAGATGTAAGTCTGGAATATCCATAAATCTATGTTTCCTATTAAGATTTAAATTATTTATTTATTTTACGAATAATTGTTTATCAATCGTTAATGTTGTATTGCAGATTGATCGTCATGTGTCCCGTCGGCCACTGAGCCCCGATTGGAATCAATTCTACGCGAAGGTGAACAACGTAATTTACTAGAAGAAGGAATGGAAGATGAATAGAAGATTATTGTTTAATAAATAATGAATAATTCATAAATATCAATATAAAAGATAAAGGATTTATCGCTTGTCTTGCAAATAAACTTGCTTATCATTGTTCATCATATCATATATTTACAACACGATAATAAACAATACGATGAAAGAAAGGATCAGCTAGTGGTGGAGGTTACTGGCACCAACATAAAGAAGGTGGAGTGACGCGAAGATTAGCCTCCTAATCGAGCACATGACCTGTAATACAACATTAACGATTGATAAACAATTATTCGTAAAATAAATAAATAATTTAAATCTTAATAGGAAACATAGATTTATGGATATTCCAGACTTACATCTTAGAGAGACTTGATCAGTTCTTGGAGCCAAAGAAGATGAAGAGGGCGAATGGTACTCAGGACAGACTTGATTGGCCACAAGGATCATGACGAGCAATCTGCAATACGACAATATTTATGACTGATAAAAAATAATTCGTAAAATAAATAGATGATGTAAATATTAGTTGGAAGTATTGATAGTCTAGACTTACGTATCCGCTTGAGTCGTGAAGTCGATTTCGCGGTGGCAGAATGACTCCTTCTAATTGAGTGGATGGGCACACGACCGAAACTGCAATACGAAATCACTTACGATTTGTGAACAACTAGTCGAAAGAAAAATAGATAATTTATGTGTTAATGGGATAAGGCTTAATATTAATGGGACAACGCCCATTTAAGGCTTTTTAATACTTACTTACAGACTAGATTGAAGATTTAGGACAAGACTTACGTGGAGAAAGGTGGTCCCTAGCGCCAGAATCTGCGGCGGTGATTGGCGTGACGACGACCTCCGTATGTCAGCGAACGCTGGGCACATAGCCATGAAACTGTAATACGAAATCACTCACGGTTGGTGAGCACCTAGTCAAAAGATAAATAATAAATTAAATATTAATTGGAAAAATAGATTTAATGATAGTCAAGACTTACGTCGAAGCTTGACTCCGGTGGTATCTCGCGCCAGAGAATCCGCGGAGGAGAGTTGCGTGACGCCAACGACCTCCCCATCTTAGTGAACGCTCGGAATGTGGCTATGAAACTGCAATGCGACATTACTAGCGATGGAAGAACAACTAGTCGAACGAGGTCTCGAGTGAGGGAGGGAAGTCAGCAGCAGCAAATTTGCTAGTCTAGGACATTAATAATTGATATATAACAAGCACAGAAAGAAATAAACAAAGAAACAATAATAAACAACAAAAATAATCGTGAAAGAGAAGGAAAATACTGGTCCAAACTCATCCGCGCGGACGAGAGACGCGGATGCGATATACCGTAATCTACTTTCTTGGTTCAATTCACAGTATCAGCGTGTCATATTTGTGACTGAATATTTTATTTTAAATATTCATTTTTTCCATTTTTTAAATTTATTTAAAATTTATTTGTCACGTGCATTTGATGCATATGACGAAAAGGCTCTCCATAAACGCATTTGAAACACGTTATATAATTCTAGAGAGTAAATCGGGTTAGGAGACACCTGGAGACACTCCGAGTGTCCCCGGAAACTTCTGTTAAGGGGGAGATTCTGCGGGACTGTATATACAAGATAAATAGAAGGGGTCCTATGCAAGAGCCTTGGGGAACACCTGATGTTACTACTGCGGGAGATGCACAGCGTTCTCATGGCTTTCAAAGCAAGAACGACCACTCAACATACAAACTCTCTCGAATACAATGGTCTCTCCTTTGTCTTGCTTTGGAAGAAAAATGGCTTGGACCAGAATACTGTGTATTTACCTCAATATGATTTTGAATGAAGAAGCCGAAGTGCAGTAGCCCGAGGGAGAGGGTAAGGAGGAAACAAACATTAAGGAGGAACCGTTGAGAAAAAAACTCACTCCAAAATTTCGGAAGGTTTTTCGAACGTTTTTTCAATGCATATAATTTTATTTTTATTGAAAGCCCTGTGAAATGATGAGGAAACGCCATAAAATTCGATAAAATAAGAGAAAAAGGTATGTCGCGCGAAGAAGTGGGCGGAGTCAGAGTATTGCGCGGCAAATATCGGAATTTGTATTGTTCGGACATTTTTAATTCTATAATATCTAAATTGAATGAGAACGAAATACTGGTGTGCTCACTAAGATCACAAATGAAGGTCAAAAATTCATTTGGATTAGAGGATGATAAGCTGTCCCATATAATATCTGGTAAATTAAAATCACCACTAACACACAGAGAAAAAGCTGTAAATTAAAAAGCTGTAAATTGATTTGCGACACGGTGGGTGTTAAAAATAACACTCATCGTGTTCACTTCTAAACACTTTTATGAGTATACTGTAGAGCACTCAAAAAGCTGTTGTTCGCAGAATGCGCAAGCGAGTATGCGTTGGCGCGTTCGAAAGTTACTGACGTGCTTTGTGCGCACTTATTTCGAAATTTCAATTTCCATTTTTCATGTATTTCCTGATATATTTGTGTTTTCCTTATTGTATGATGGCTACATTAAGTAAGGTGGTGTTACATTTTCGAAACGTGCGCACTCCGTAACCCCTCTTCACCGCGTATCCGTCGTTACGGCGTGCGCACGTTTTGAAAAATGTAACACCACCTAAAACTTGATCGTTTACGTTTTAGTGATTGCAGTGGCCGTATGCTTTGTCGCGTTTTCCTTGGAATTCGGCCACAGATGACTTTGACACCGATTTTGTCAACCGATCCACTAGATTTAGCGCTAATTAGCCAAAATTTATTCAAAAAATGATATTTTTGCGTCCCTCCTACTTGATTTTAATTTCCAGCGATAATAGTTTCACTCCTAACTTTGTTATTTACAGGATCCCCTGGCGCCCGCCCAAGTCACCTTTCGCCGAGTCGCCACACTGCACACAGTTCAGGTACTCTAGTTTGCGAATTATCGATTGATTTTATAATTTGTTGAATTAACGTATGAGCCATCTAACAATAGTCGTAATTTATCGATCGACAATCGACTTTGAATCCGTGTTTCGTTGCCTACAAAAACTTTATCGTTAGTCAAGCATTGATTGTATTAGCATTGCTGCGCTGGCAATCACTAACAAGCTATTCCTATTCCATAGTTGATCAAAATGACGTCATGTGAAATTTATAAATAAATCAATTAATGATAGGTTTGGTCGCTGATAAATTGAAGCCGGGTTTTTTTACAATTTTGAGTAATCGTTCCTTAGCCGGTGTTACGTTTGTCTTACGTGTCTCCACCGTAACGGCTTAGACCTAAATTTTGCTGAGTGTGAATCTCGACCGAATTTTTGGCATAAATGTTACGGCAAATGTAATGGGTGCCTGTGGAAACTATGCATATTAAATTAATAATATTATTAATATATAATAAATATTACAGACTAGAGAAGCCCCGTATCTACCATCTCGACGTCGGCGCCATGTACCCCAGTATCATTCTCACCAATCGTTTGCAGGTTTGTATTTTTTTTTAAATTTAGATGCACGAATTCGCATCATCAGCTTTTGTGGTCATTACCCGACTCTCGATCTGAAATATGAATAGTGCGGGTATGTCTCTGATTGATCTTTTCTGGATCAGGTCACGGTTGATTTTAACCGATTATTGAAAGCAATGTTGTATGTATTTAAAACAACGTGTAGTTCTAGGGTTAGGGTAAGATCGGAGATCAAATACCCAACAAGACGGTCAAATTATCGATTGATTCTCTCGTTCAGCCGTCGGCGATCGTGGACGACACAGTGTGCATCGCGTTCTGCTACAACACGACCGATGTCAAGTGCAAGCGGAAGATGTCATGGGAGTGGAGAGGAGAATTGAGTACGGTAGACTGGGATGGGATTACGGTTGCGGTAGTGTAGCAAGGGTATAAAGCGAGAGCTTGAAATTCATGGAATTCATTTTGCACACTGTTTGTTTTTCATTTCGTTACTTTTGAGCCCCACGTTAGATTGCAGTACCGTGCTCAGCTATTGGCTTACTCTTTTTACAATATCCCTTAATACAGTACCTCTTTACAGTAGCCTGTTCCCGGCTGAAACGACAACTGGAGGGCGAATCGTCCGGCAAGCCACCCCGACCATTCCACACCCTCAAGAATTATGAACGACAGACGATGGAGAAGAAGCGAGTGCAAGGTACGGTGGCCAGTTTTCGATTGGGAAGATTACGGTGGTCAGTTTTCGATTGGGAAGATTACGGTGGTCAGTTTGCGATTGGGAAGATTACGGTAGTCAGTTTGTGATTGGACAGATTACAGTAGTGATTTTGCTTTTGGCATTGTTGCAGTAATGTAGGTTTGCGAGTAGTAATGGCTTATAGTCATAATGTATTCATATAATGGGTTGATTATTTATTGATTTATTAACATTTATTGATTTTCTTTGCAGATTACTGTAGGCGAGCTTACGGTAAACAGCACATAACGAGGAATGGCACAACAGGTACATAAAGTATTTTGTGAAAGACTATCGGCCTTATAGCGACAAGTATTATATATTTGTGTTGATGTGGGAAAAGGGAATGAAACAAGACATTAACTTCGAATCGTTCCATACATTTTCGAGCACTCACATTGTGAGTGAGCACTTTTTGTCAATGCGGTCAGTTTTGAAACTCGAGACCCATCTAGGAATATGCGGGAGATCGAGATTAGTAAGAATCACCTAAGATCGGGTCAGTTTTGAGTACTTGAGATGTAGATCGGGTCAGTTTTGTTCTAATTTCGGGTCAGTTTATAATTCGCAAAAACAACTGATTGTGAGTGGGGCGAAAATGTATGAATCGTTCTGTTAAATTAAATTAATTAATTCGACTTTTGTTTAAATTGTTTTTACTAATTCATCTTTTTAGATTGTTCGGTTCCTTATTGTTAGCATCACATTGAAACACGAATCTTGTAGGTACTGTCGCCGATCCACGAGCAGATCGACGAGATGAAGGAGAAAACGTGGTTGAAACTGAGAAAGCTCAGACAGACTCTGGATGAACTGGTGAGATCAAAGATCATGCATAAAAATCAAAGATCAATTTCTCCTAGGTGAAGATGAAGCATCTGCCCATCAAGTCAAGAACTACAAGAATGATGCCAAGCACACCATGCAGATGATGCACAACTATTCGAAGGTACGGTACTACTGTAGGGTGACTGCTGATTACGGTAGGTTTGGGCAGGGTTATTGATTGATTGATTGATTCCTTATTCTAGATGAGCATGCTCGTGGTGAAGCTCAAGTCGGAGGCGATCAAGAATGAAGGAGCTGCGGGTGAACTGGAACCTGCGGGAGCTCACGTTCGGACAGGTACGGTAGTCTGTCGAGTCAAGAACCTCATTATCGATTGATGTTGGAATTATTAATTGATATTATTGATTGATAGCGGCAGTATGACTTTGTAATTATTGATTGATTTATAGTTTTGGCTCTATTGTGATTGATCTGTGTCCCTGAATATCGATTGCCTATCCAGGTCTGGGACGCGGACATCCAACGTCATGAGCACTCGATCAAGCAGATTCTGCTTGTTACCCAGGGAGAGCTCGCCCTGGATAAGTTCCTCAAGCAGGTACAGTAGGACGCGATTGATTGATCGCGAACTAACTTTTCGTCAATTTTCGTCGCCCATTCACATTGTTCTAGTTTCGCTCTCGGGCGTAAATATAATATAATATATAAGTACGATTCATTTCCGGGAGAGTAGTTGCAAACTACATAGTGGTTAAATAAAACCAATATATAGTTTGAGTAGTAAATTCGCGAAAAGAAAAAATCCGAGAGTTGAAAATATGGAGTTTTCTCTAATTTTCTTTTCGTAACAGCCCAATTTTCCAGGCAGTTCCTCTCCCGAAGTGCCTCTCGTGTGTGGTGGCTACAGTATGCCCACATCGGAAGAGTTTCTACCCGATATCGATTAGTATTCTTCATTCTCCATCGATGGTACGGTACTTTATATTTATTGCTTGATTTATGCGAAAGATGAGCTAATACTTCGAACCCGTTTGTAATGACAAATACAGTTAGTGATAATGGACAGAACGAGGCATATCCAACCATTTTCTTTCTGAGTTTTGCTGGTAGAGCAACAGTAGATATTCAGTTGTATGTTCAGAGTGGACGCAGTCCTTTTTTGTGAAATTGAAATATGAATAATGTGGTGTGCAATATCAGTAAATTCGCTAAAAGAAAAGAAAAGTGTCGAGAAAGTGTGCAAAATGAGGAGTTTTCTCCGATTTTCTTTAATGGAAAGCTACTCATGATTATGTTTAGGTGCACAATACTTTCGATCTATATTTTTATTATTCTTGATTGGAATAAAAAAGAACATACCGATTAAGGTAAGTGCGTTGCACTGTTATAGAATTCATTATCACTATTTTTAGAATTCATAATGAATGTATAATATGGACTGAGATATATAATTGAAGAAGATGATTCACATTTATTATTTCGATTTGATCATGATTTGGATTCAGTCAAGGTATGTAATTTGCATTACTTATTGTGCATAATCTTTGACAGTTTGTAGGATCCAACGTGTGGATATATCGAAAGAAGCTTCATCGTTCTTCATTCAATTATTTTTCACCATGTTATATTTTTCCTGTGAATTATCATGCATATTTTAGCCTGTGATGTCGTGTGGTGTTCTGATTTTTTGTACTAATAAGTATCAAATAAAGTATTTGCAATGTATTAGTGGTTACAATTACTATTACAATGAAACTGAACTGAATGGAGGCTAAATGAAAGGGGGCGGAGCTAGCTGGGGGGGGGGGGGTGGAGGTGGTGCGTTTAATACCCATTTGAGTGTTAAATACAGCGCGCCGCGTGTGCTTTTAAAAGCACTCATTTTGTGTGTTCATACGAACACCCGGGTGATTCAATGTGCCCTGGGGAGACACGAACGTGTGCTCCCAGAAACACACATTTCTCTGTGTGAATAATGAATGGTATACCGTCATTTCAATATTTAGTAAGGAATACGATTAACAAATCAAGAGATGAGGAAGGACAATTTGGTGCTCTATATACCACAGCTATGCGAATGCGGGGAAAATTATTCGATGAGGGATGAATGTCTATAATCAAGGATTCAATGTAAAGAGCACTAAAAGAGTCAACTAATATCGGATTAGTAGATGCGTGTGCAAGTATGGCTACGCCACCACCTTTTTTTTCAAACTGTTAGAAATAGTGCGATCCTTACGAAAACATGAATAGCAGTTAAAACCACCAATAAGATAAGCATCAGAATCGTTGGGTGTTAGCCAAGTTTCAGTAAGAAATAAAATATTATAACTATCCAAACTTAAAAGAAGGGAAAGCTGCGATGTCTTACATCTGATTGAACGGCAACTTGAAGAGAAAAATGATAAAAATGATGATTGAGATTGAGAACAGGGGATAGGCGACGAATGAGTGTTATTACTTAACCTACTGCCTCCGTCCTATTTATGCGATGAAGAATTGGTCTTTTTGGCTCCCGGGCGACGAACACTCACAGTTGACGGTAGAGGGGGATAGACTTCGCGTTCACTTGAGGAATCATTGAGGAGTGGAGTATCAGCAGGCGCAGCCGGAGAACCTGGCGTGAATGTATTGGCAGTACGAGTAACTTTTTCAAATTCATATGATAAATGAATATGAATTTGAATAGTAACCCATACCTTTCTACACAAGTGAATGAGTCTGTCCAAACCAAGGATGGAGTTCGAGTGTGATCAATAGAAAAGAAGGAATAAGGAAGATATGGGCAGGATGGACAAATAACTACTAATCTGCATACACAAACACAAGAATTGGAAAGCGTATATTTTTATTCTAATTGTAAGAAAAATAAAGTGCAATCATTTAGATGTAAATTTTAGGGCTGTATTATAATTATTTAATATGCAACGAGATAAAAACTACAGTTTTAAATAGAAAGGTGATTTTTTTTGGGAATGGGCCAATGAGGGATGTTTCTTTTATTGAATGTACACGTAAATATAAAATATTTATTGAAATAAATGTGTACAATAAACAGATCTAGTCTATTAACTACGTAAAGCAATGTACCCGTAGAATCTGTGTCACAATATGATGATCTACTTTCTTCCGACATAAGAGTTTCCTCCAAATGGAGCTCCACCAGCTTGAGCATAACCACCGGAGGGAGCTCCACCGTATCCACCAGAAGGAGCTTGGGCATATCCTCCTCCAATGGGTCCACCAGCATATCCACCGCCACTAGGGGCAGTGGCATAACCTCCAGCTCCACCACACACAGAGAAAAAGCTGTAACTGGGAGCACACATTCGGCAGTCCCAGCTCGTCCACCATTCCCCCGTGTTTTCACAGAAACAGACAAAATGAGTGTTCTTAAGAGAACACGCGGGGGTGTTGTATGAAGCACTCAAATGGCTGTAAATAGTCCCCCCCCCCTCCCCCCCCGGGCAGGCTGGATCCTCCCCATACTTTTGTTCCTTTCAGTTTTTTAACATTTATTTTGTTGTATATTATGTCAGTTTAACCGTAATCATCAAAGTATAAGATAAGGATTTATCATGAAAAATTATCAGCACAACAATTCAACGGTAATTTACATCCACAAACTGGTTTTAGTTACAATAAAGAGCGAAAAATCTGGCAAAAATCAATAACTATCATTGCCATGTTGTTGAGAACGACCATATTGAGTGGTCTCGCAGTGATGTCCATAGCCCGAGTGCTCGCAACCATTGAATGAAGAAGACGCTGTAATCATACGGTACAAATCAATCGATAAATCAAACTTTAACTAATACATTTTGATGGGGCAATTGGTTCGGTAACGGATCATAAATCGTATGGGAGATGGTCAATGGCAACAAAACTTGCACCATTGTAATCAGTATTACAGTACGGTTTTTGGATAGCGTAATCGTCAGGAATCGTGAACCGATTTTTTTAGTCGACCCAAAGCCATTCATGGATGAGAATTGGTCGAGGTCGAAAAATTCACGAATAGTTTTATTTGTCTGGATACCATAACCTAGCTACCGTGCCCAATAGTATGGCGAAGTTCACGTCCGGTGTGTGCATTTTTGGTATTGTAAAATATATTCGAGCTGGGCGTGAATATACAAAAAACCTAAATTTAAAACGAATTCCGAAAATAAAGTCAGTTCATGATACACCACTGCATTCAGTATCACAATTACTGTTACTGTAAGCGGAGTACGGTATTCAGGTCGGTCCACCCTCCCCCTCGGCCTTTAAAATGCACGCACCACCATTTACAGTGAACTTCGCCACAATACTATAGGATACGGTAACTAGATTACAGTAGTTCGGGTTACGGTATCCAGACAAATAAAACTAGTCGTGAATTTTTCAACCTCGGCCAATTCTCAACCATGAATGGTTTTGGGTTGACTGAAAAAATCAGTTCTCGATTCCTGACGGTTACGTTAGCCCATTACCGTTCACACATATTGATACGAATGGTGCAGCTTTTGTTTCCATAGGCCAACTCCCAACGATCCGTTGCCGGATCGATCGCCCCCAACCCCTCGTTTCCTTGGTCTTCAATAAATGAATACATCGATACTTACCCTCACGCCGCCCTCCATCTGATTGTGAGGTATCTCTGTAGACGAATGCGCCAGGCGAGTGAGCACTGGAACAAACTTAAATCAATAAATCAACGATTAAATGTCACAAGTCAATCGATAAGCCGGAAAGTACTGTACATTTCAAAATTTCTCTTATTTTCATCAATATGCCTCTCGGCTCCCCCTTAAGAGAGATGGTCATTAAGACTCGACCACCCCCGGACACGTGCGCTAGCAATGGGAACTGGGGGTCCATACTTGGGTGTTAGGAGTGTCACCGGCCCTTATTACACAAAACAGCAGAAATTTCCTGTTTGTGCCCTCAGGCTATTAGAAAAATTAATTTAAGTGCAAAAACGTTTAAAAATCATAATTTCTCAAATTGTTGAGATAAATTCCAAATATCATTTGCGATGCGTCTAGGGTGCACAGAGCTTGCTAATTCACTATTAGCATCGAATGTGCGTTGATTCCTAAACCACTTTTTTTACTTAAAATTTTTGTTTTTTCGGACAAATTATTGCTTGTTGTAGATTGCTGCAAAGATTTCCGACCAGGTATTGTAGCCTAAGCAATTCTGCATTGATTTCACTTAAAACCGGGTTCTTCCCGTTAGACCATCTTGCCGAAATTTTCGCTCGAATTTCCGTCATCGATGGTTTTCCCGAACAAATGTATTTTCCAAACGTATTTTCCAAACGATTGGTGCGGAATTGTGGTCTACACAAAGTTTCGAGGTGAGGCCAGTCAAATGACACAAGAAGCCCATCACTTGGATCAATTTGAAAATTTCGATTTTCATGACCCGGGGGTCATGGTCCGAAAATTTCGAAATTTCTCAAGTTTGAAATGTTTTCATTTATGCGGCTTATTGTGAAGTACCAATGATGTGAATAATATTCATCCAATGCTCAATGGCTGATCTATCCTTTCAACCAATTTTTTGAAAATTTTCATTCTGATTGCGTGCGAAAAATCAGAATTGTGTTTGAATCAGTTTCCAACTTGATTTCTGTAACATTCTGTCATAGTACTTTACAATATACATAATCAATTTGAAAATCGTTCATTTTCGAAAATTCAATTTTTTTGCCATGAACCCGGGGTCATGGAAATCGATTTTTCAAAAGTGAGCCAAATGCCGGGATTTCAGTTCTACTATGTTTACTCATCGTGAAACTTCACATTGTCATTGTCATTTGCTCATTGTCGCAGCATTCGAGTCGACAAACTGCAATATTTCAAAAATTTACCGTGAAAGTAGGCACTCAAATTTAATTTTCTGAATTTTCGAAAATGAACAATTCTCATATTGATTATGTATATTGTATAGTACTATGACAGAATGTTACAGAAAGCAAGTTGGAAACTGATTCAAACACAATTCTGATTTTTCGCACGCAATCAGAATGAAAATTTTCAAAAAAATGGTTGAAAGGATAGATCAGCCATTGAGCATTGGATAAATATTATTCACAGCATCAATACTTCACAATAAGCCGCAGAAATGAAAACATTTCAAACTTGAGAAATTTTGAAAATTTTCAGACCATGACCCCCGGGTCATGAAAATCGAAATTTTCAAATTGATCCAAGTGATGGGCTTCTTGTGTCATTTGACTGGCCTCACCTCGAAACTTTGTGTAGACCACAATTCCGCACCAATCGTTTGGAAAATACGTTTGGAAAATACATTTGTTCGGGAAAACCATCGATGACGGAAATTCGAGCGAAAATTTCGGCAAGATGGTCTAACGGGAAGAACCCGGTTTTAAGTGAAATCAATGCAGAATTGCTTAGGCTACAATACCTGGTCGGAAATCTTTGCAGCAATCTACAACAAGCAATAATTTGTCCGAAAAAACAAAAATTTTAAGTAAAAAAAGTGGTTTAGGAATCAACGCACATTCGATGCTAATAGTGAATTAGCAAGCTCTGTGCACCCTAGACGCATCGCAAATGATATTTGGAATTTATCTCAACAATTTGAGAAATTATGATTTTTAAACGTTTTTGCATTTAAATTAATTTTTCTAATAGCCTGAGGGCACAAACAGGAAATTTCTGCTGTTTTGTGTAATCAGGGCCGGTGACACTCCTAACACCCAAGTATGGACCCCCAGTTCCCATTGCTAGCGCACGTGTCCGGGGGTGGTCGAATATGATCGAGTCTTAGGGAGCATGCCTCTTAATCTATGGCTCTACTCTCTAAATTGAGACAGGAAGGAGACGAGGACCGTACCCGTGTCTAGTGAATAGAACTCCGGCATAAATTATAGATTGAAGTATCAACTCATTTTTCACATAAACCAATCAATAAAGAGTACCTTACCCTTTCTTAGAGTTAGAAAAAATCAATAACATCAAAAACAAATCAATAAACTACCTCATCTCATTACTCGTTATGTGCTGCTTACCGTACAGTCGCCTACAGTAATCTGCAAAGAAAATCAATAAATAATCAACCCATTATATGAATACAGTATGACTAGAGGCCATTACTACTCGCAAACCTACATTACTGCAACAATGCCAACGGCAAATTCACTACTGTAATCTGTCCAATCACAAACTGACTACCGTAATCTTCCCAATCGCAAAGTGACCACCGTACCTTGCACTCGCTTCTTCTCCATCTTCTGTCGTTCATCCTTCTTGAGAGTGAACAATGGTCGGTGTGGCTTGCCAAACGATTCGCCCTCCAGTTGTCGTTGCAGCCGCTCGTACTCGCATCCGGAACAGGGTACTGTAAAGAGGTACTGTAATAAGGGATATTGAAAAAGAGTAAGCCAATAGTTGAGCACGGTACTGCAATCTAATGTGGGGTTCAAAAGTAACGAAATGAAAAAGAGTGTGCAAAATGAGGAGTTTTCTCTGCTTGCCTTCTCTTTTTGCCACTTTGAACAGAGCATAGTCGATGATGAGCTGGTATGAAGGGATAAAAATAGGAATATTTTGGATTTGTATTAATATAAATGGCAACAACTAAATCACTGAAATTCCATGAACTTCGAGCTCTCGCTTTATACCCTTGCAACACTACCAATTCTCTCCAATATTACAGCTACAGCACCGTAACCGTAATTCCACCGTAATCCCATCCCAGTCTACCGTACTCAATTCTCCTCTCCACTCCCTATACCTCGCCTACCTATACCGTATACCTATACCTATATTTCGTACCTCGCGGGGTGCAACAAGAGAGCATCCAGTTGCTTCGTAACTCCACCAATTGCTTGTTCCCAATTGGTTACATTTTCTCGTCTGATACCGTACTCACGAATCAATTCCTTCTCCAGCGTATCACCAGCCTGCAAATTAAAGTCAGTTACGATAACAAAAAAAGTACAACCGAAACTTTCAAATCGGGAGAAAAAACACTCCAATACTACACGGCCACAGCATCCAATACATATACTACCGTAAACCCAGCGCGAAAAATGCGATTTTTCGATTTTTCAAACGATTTTTCAACTGATTTCCCACGCAACATGAGCATACTCTTTTCTCTCCACTCCCAGCTGCAGCGTGGTCAAGTTTACGATGTTTGGCTGGTATTCCAGAGGGATCTTTTGTAATTTATAAAAAAAATTGATCACACATGAATCAGTAATATAAGTTCACAGTCGTGGAATCGAGCCAGCTGCCTCCGGAATGCCAACAAAACATCATACAACTTTACCATGCTGCAGCTAGGAATGCGTAGAGAAGAGAAGAGAAGAGAATAGCGAGATAAAATTCATATAGCGCGGGGAAATCAGTTAAACAATCGCTTGACAAATCAGAAAATCGCCGTTCGTAGGGCTATAACTCGCTCCAGAAAAAACATTTCGCAGGTTTTTAAGGCTGATTTGGAATCAGCGTAGTCGATTTAGTAAACCCTGCAACTTTCGTGAAAATCGGGATATGTGAGTTCAGACCATTCCCATGTAAGCTACTAGGTTTAGGGCTACAAAGATAACTTATAAAAAAATACCACAAGGAATAACAATCGCTCTCGACCGAGAAAGAGGGGCCCAAAGAAGGTGCAGACAAAAAGTACAGACTTATATGACACCCTAATAGTATCATCCCAGAAGCTATCCGGTTACTTTGAAATGATACTAGACTACTCGGCGGTACGTTGACAGACTGCAGACTACAAGACTCAATTAATTCACTGTTACTGTACTTTGATAATGGATATAACTGTACACCATAGGTCGAAAAGTGTGTTACAAGGTACCAAGCCTGACCGGATTTTGAGTCAAAATTTGCCAAAAATCGAAAAACCTGACCGGATTTTGTAAATCGATAACTTACATTCGACCTATCTACATTACGCTACCGTACCTCTCTCTGTTTGCACACTCATCGAGTAGCTGATATCTATCGAACGTTCCTTTGCACTCTTGACCAATCAGCGCTCGAAGCGATCTCCCGACGTCCGATCTGAAATAGGAATAGAATAGAATTTTATTGTTATTGTTGTTATTATTTACTTTGTTATTTACATGTAAACATTATTTTATTGTGCGGAGCAAAATTAGATTTGATTTCGGATAGTTTACGATAGGGCATTGCATACTCATAAAAAGTTCAAATGCTATGAAATTGAAACACAAAACAGGATTAATCAATAATTATGGTATTGACCATAGTAGGATAGACTGATGTACTACGTTATTTGGACTCGCAGAGTCTAGAGGCCAAATCTTGCCGAGTAAATGGGGCTTATACGGTCTACGCCAGTGAGTTGACAAGAATCGGTGTGTGCTGAATAAAATGTAAGGAAGGAAACAAATAAACACCCACACACTCCGCATCTGTGTCCACGAACAGAACAGATTAGGCGCAGTTGCAGTACTCCACCATCGAGTGCAGATCGGCAGCGTCCAAACCTGAACATATTCATTAATTGATTTATTTATTCACATGACGTCATTTTGATCAACTATGGAATAGGAATAGCAAGTTAGTGATTGACAGCGCAGCAATGCTAATAAAATCAGTGCTTGACTAACGATAAAGTAGTTGTACGCAACGAAACACGGATTCAAAGTCAATTGAGGATCGATAAATTACGACTATTCTTAGATGGCTCATACGTTAATTATTTTAAAATTAAAATCAAGTAGGAGGGACACACAAATCTAGTGGGTCAGGTGTCAAAATCGGTATCAAACTCATTTTGGCCGTATGTATGAACAGCGGAAAACCTTTTTCCGGGAAAATGTGACGTTTAGCGTAGGCGGAGGATTTTTGAAAAACGCCTCCGAAAACAAACGCTAATGACGTTTCCCGGAAAAAGGTTTTCCGTTGTTCATGCATACGGCCACAGAAAAAAAAAACATTTTACTGGCCGTATGCACAGTCAACCAGAAACTATTTTACGTTAAAATTGAGCTTAAAAACATGAATTCCATGGAAAACGCGACAAAGCATACGGCCACTGCAATCAATAAAACGTAAACGATCAAGTGTTACTTAGTGTTGACATCACACAATAAGGTAAAACACAAATATATCAGGAAATATAACGAAAATTTTCGAAAATAGATTTCGAATTAACTATGCACAAAACACGTCAGCAGACATCTAACGCGCCAACGAAAACCTGCTTGCGCATTCTGCGAACAACAGCTTTTTGAGTGCTCTACAGTACACTCATAAAAGTGTTCAGAAGTAAACACGATGAATGTTATTTTTAACACCCACCGTGTCGCAAATCAATTTACAGCTTTTCAATTTACAGCTTTTTCTCTGTGTGCAGAAGGAGCTTGGGCATATCCTCCAGATCCACCACCGCAACCTCCAGCGGGAGCTCCACCACAAGGAGAAGGAGGAGGAGCACATCCACCACCACATCCACCTCCACTGAAAAGTAAACCATGGTTAACATTTGGGTAAAACTGGGTAATAAGTAGGTTAACCACTTACCATCCACCTCCACATCCTCCTCCTCCACCTCCGAAGAGCCCTGTGAGGAAAGCCTCAGAAGCAAGAGCAAGTGAGAGAATAAGAAGCAGTTTCATGGTTCGTGTGTTAATGATACTTCCGTATTCAAACGGGAGTTTTATAGCAATTAGGGAAGAATTACACCAAACAATTGGTTCCATCAAGATCTTCATAGTACAGTACTTTTTTGGTTGTTCACGCCTAAGGCCAATCATTCAACCATTGTCCGTTATAACCTTTCTCTTATATATGCTATCACTTTACTCTCATTTCCGCAACAAATTCAACCATGAAACTGCTTCTTATTCTGTCACTTGCTCTTGCTTCTGAGGCTTTCCTCACAGGGCTCTTCGGAGGTGGAGGAGGAGGATGTGGAGGTGGATGGTAAGTGGTTAACCTACTTATTAACCAGTTTTACCCAAATGTTAATCATGGTTTACTTTTCAGTGGAGGTGGATGTGGTGGCGGATGTGCTCCTCCTCCTTCTCCTTGCGGTGGAACTCCCGCTGGAGGTTGCGGTGGTGGATCTGGAGGATATGCCCAAGCTCCTTCTGGTGGAGCTGGAGGTTATGCCACTGCCCCTAGTGGCGGTGGATATGCTGGTGGACCCATTGGAGGAGGATATGCCCAAGCTCCTTCTGGTGGATACGGTGGAGCTCCCTCCGGTGGTTATGCTCAAGCTGGTGGAGCTCCATTTGGAGGAAACTCTTATGTCGGAAGAAAGTAGATCATCATATTGTGACACAGATTCTACGGGTACATTGCTTTACGTAGTTAATAGACTAGATCTGTTTATTGCACACATTTATTTCAATAAATATTTCATATTTCCATGTACACAAAAAATCTTACATGTGTAAAACGCATTAAAAAAACAAAAAAAAAATCACTTTTCCAGTTTGCCCTTTTTCCAAAGGTCAAAGATAAATTTCAGAAATTCAGCATTCACGACAACAATATTAGTTTTCAGCAACATCAAGTTTGTCTATGACCTTGTTTCCAGAAACATTCAATTTTGTCTCTAATACATGTCCTTTTCTGACTATTTCCGAAACTCTTCTACTATCCCTTGCAATTGAAATGATATCCTATTTTCTGAGAGTCTCCTTTCCACCCTTCAGACATTACACGTTGGCCCATTCGTAAATAAATCACCTTTACATTTAAAACTGAAGTTATGTGCGTTGCATAGGCACCTCGATTAAATAATACTAAAGTCCTGAAATTAGCAAGGTTGGGCGGAAAAGGGTGACCGGTAAAAAGTTCGATAACGATAATTTATCGGTCTAAGAACCGGTAAAAAAACGGTTAAACGGTTAAAAACTTTTTTTAAACGGTAAAACTCTTAAGAACAAGGAAAACTTTGCTTCTCTGAATAAAAATATACGCTTTCCAATTCTTGTGTTTATGTATGCAAACTAGTAGTTATTTGTCCATCCTGCCCATATCTTCCTTATTCCTTCTTTTCTATTGATCACACTCGAACTCTATCCTTGGTTTGGACAGACTCACTCACTTGTGTAGAAATACAATCTAGACAAGGTCATGAGAGGGATGGGTTACTATTCAATACAGTAATAGTTATTCCTTTCTAATCCCTTCTTCATGTATCTGCTAATAGTTTTACTCATATTTCAACGATTTCGGGTGTATTTTTCGTTTTTGATGGATCAATGTTGTGGCGGAAGCATGGCGTGAGTTTTTAAAGTTCATTTGCTTGGAATTATTTTAACATATTCATATTTGATATGATAATTTCGCTTCTTTTTCGCCCAAAAAGTCTGTTTTTCTTATAAATGAAAATTTTTTTAAAAATGATAAATAATAGCAATAATATTAGTTGATCTTGTTCTTCGCTTAGTTGATCTCGATAAAGTGATTACATGTAAAAAATGTTAATATATAACATCTATAATTTTTGCCCACCAGTTATTTTACCGATTTTATCAATGCAAACTCGTTTTCTTCTGTGTCTGTGGACAAACAATCGATTTAGTAGTTCAGTAGATTCAATAGATGAATTGAATTTAATTAAATCATTTCTATTGAATCAATTTTCCTTCCCGTGCAGGGCTAGTTAAGATCTCCCCATATATAATTATCCCTTTTTCCAAGATTCGCCAGTAGCTCCCGAACTGCCACTGTACCCACAACCCACACCGATATCGCTACCTTCCATCAATCCCTTTATGCTATTTTCCTGTAACGTAGAATATTGTAATGTATATAATGGCCGGGTTCTTAAACTTGTGGTTAACGCACCAAGACTCGAGATTCCAATCTAAGCTTTATCTCCAACTTCAACCACAATTAAAGAATATTTGGTGACGGGAGACTTACTTAAAAGGGAGGTGTGAGTGATGGGGAGAAATAGGACGAGGAGAGAAGAGCAGGGAAGACCAATAATGGCAAAAAGCCTCTATATATATGCAATCAAATCATTGATTTGATATATGCAATACTAATAAAATTAAAAGACAAAGAGAGATGAACTAATTCTAAGACAAAGAAAGTACAACATGGTGCAAAATCATTCTAATAAAAGGTAAAGGGATATAGGGGTCGAAAAGGGAAAAAGGGGAATAGGGGAGGCGGTTAGCCTGGGGTATATGGAGATAGGGAGTATCCCTAACAATATGATGTAATAAAGAATGAAAATAAAAATATTTATTCCATAAACACAGTACATTTAAACCACTTTATCGGTTTTTATATTATAAATTCATTGCTTTTCATGTCTCTGTTTTAAAACAAAAAATATCTCGTTTTAAAATAGAGACATGAACACCTAATTTATACTCTATCCTAACCGCATATTTTTAATGGACAAGGAAAGATAAATATTATTATTATTATAGATTATTTAAATTCCATTTGCAGAAGTTATCCGATGATCCAATGTATGTATTATTCTTGTACGCCGATGTACGGTCTTCCGATGAGTGGTGCACCATGTTCTATGATATCATCCTATGGACTTGGTCCCATAAATGGCAGTCCCGGAGGTTCTTTTCACAATCAGTGTGATCGTATTGTTAGTGGGTGTGAAAAAGTTGGGAGAATGAACGTTTGACAATGAAGTAAACAATATGATGAAAATCGAATAGAGCAAGGAAAAGAAGATATATAGAAGGTATATAGAAGAGGGCGAAAGAAAGAAGCACAAGCAAAAAGTTATTTTGAGTTAAAAAAAGTATCTGAAAAAACAGATGTATATCCAAAGTTTCTTTTAAAATTTTTAAAGCAAAAATGTGAAATGACTGACAAGGGAAGATTTTTATGTCTCAGTGAGATTTTTGAACAACAGTATTTTTCCGCGATCTGTATAGGGAAAATATGGTAGGAACTAATTTTAATGTTGTTAAATAAGTAGTGTGTACTCCTCTCGATTAGGCTTTGGATGGTTTATATTTGATGAAAGAATGAGTTGGACATGGTCTCTCACTGGTTACAAGGTTGCCAATTGCATGCGCCAAGCTTTAAAAAACGAGCAAAAAAATAAAGTCTGTATTTGGAACCGACCCCTTGCCTCACAACATTAAAATTAATTGTATAAAATCTGAAAGTGGATGGCTGCAGCTGATTTATTGGCTTCTACCTTATTTTCACTATACCTATCGAGGAAAAATACCCTAGTTCAAAAGTCTCACTGAGACATAAACGACTTCCCTTGTGAGGTTACAACTGTATCTATTGTAGGTTGTTCTTATGGGATGTCTCCACTTTCACAACAACAATATCCTTATCCATGTCAAGGAATGAACTGCAATACTCCAAATATATACGTTATGAACTATCAGGTATTACAGAATTAAAACTGTCCGAATAATAAAAATTTCGCGCCTTATACTCTGATATATATATATATATATATATATATATATATATAAAAAGTCCGGAAAATCATCCCGAAAATTTAGCGAAAATTTTGGAGTGCGTTTTACGGGTGCATTTTCATTTCTTCAAGAGGGGGGGATGATTTTTTTTGTTTCATATTCGGGAAAAAAAAACGTTATAAAAATGAGAAAAGCAAAGAAATCATGGATAAATGACAGAAAACAGCTGACCCGCGACATAATTTTTTTGAATTCAATCAGTGTGAACCTGATAAATATTGATTGATTGAATCAGGAAATGTTTGAAGCAAGCATTATTTTATTGAGTTTTTCGTTTTTTTAAAATATTTATCACATAAACCGGACAAAATAATAAAAAAAATAATTGTGCTTAATTAATACAACTTAATTGAAGATGCCATATCGTCAACCACCAATCATTCTTCGTGAACGTCCTTCCCCTCCAATCTACTTTCAATCACCACAACCATCATATGTCCCTCCACCTCCCGCTTACAAACCATTACCCCCACCACCTGAACCACTCCTCTATAAACCAGCCCCCGCACCGCCCCCACCTGAGCCAGAACCGGTCTATAGACCACTCCCTGAACCCGAATCAATTCCCGGTCCTATTTACAGACCACCAGCCTATAACACTCTACCTGCGTCTGAACCCGATACCGTTTCCGAATCCTCTTACTTACCCGAACCTGTATACAAGCCCCGTGAGCCCGACACCGCATTCAACCCGGCTACAAGAACTGAATATCGAGCAATAACCCAATCGGGATATTCATCAAATGTAGACTCTGAACCAGTACGTCTACCTGTTTACAGTAATCAAAACGTAGCTCCGCCCTCCGTCAATGCACCCTCACCATTTATTGAACCACCGGCTCCTCCTCCACCTGTAATCGAGAATGGGTCAAGAGAATACCGTAAGAAATATCGATCGTATAGGGACTACAATGGACCTCCTGCTTATATTCCCAAAGAATATTTAGAATTCAAGCGAAAAATATAGATATACATAGATGTACTTATTGATATGAGATCTCCGATTGATTTGAAATATAACTATATTGTTTCGTGATTTATTATGAGCGTTATTTATGTTACAATTAGATGCACGTCGAGTTTTCATTACTGGTAATAAAATACTTTGTGCTAAATCATTCAATGCTCATCTATCACAATTTTCAAAGAATAAGGAAGCTACATGCAAAATGAGTGAATAAATCAATAGTTACATTGAATGAAATGAAATCTTTATTATAAAAGTTGTATGAGTGAATTATCTCTTCCGTTTTTGTCGAGATGAAAAAAAGGAAAGAGTGAAAGGGGACACAATGCATTTTGCTCTCACTTTCTCTATGAGGTCACTACATTTTGTGTACGTGAATGGCCCTAAGGGCTCGATTAATGCCATTCCAAGGCAGCCTACACTTCATATATAAGAGTAGCAACAAGACACGAGAGTATCATTCCCTTCCATTATGCGTTCTCTCTTCATTCTCGCATCTCTTGTAGCAGTTGGATCTTCATTCCTCTTCGGTGGAGCCGGTGGCGGAGGGGGATGTGGATGGTGAGTGGGTCAACTACTTTTGTTACCCAACAATTAACCTGTTATCCGGTTGGAAATAAATCATTTAGGGACAGTTTTTATTTTCCTAAACCGAATCATGACAATTTAGAAATAACAGAATTCGAACCGGAAAGATTTTAAAATCATAATTGTGATAATCTCGAAGCCCCCTTCATATATTGTGATGACTCGATATGAATAAATGTGATATATTCAGTGGTGCACCCCCTCCTCCATGTGGTGGTGGATGTGGAGGTGGAGGAGGATTATCTCTACCTCAACTATCTCTTCCCTCTCTCGGAGGTGGAGGAGGATGTGGATGGTAAGCTTTCAACTATAACTTCTCATTTCGAATTTGGTTTAAAATCGAACCCCAAATAAAAATGTAGCCTGACAATGAGCGAAGTCCAATGAGAGTAAATCATGGAATCTTTGATAGAAATATGAACGTGGTCGAGAATTTATTTTGATGGGTTCTTCTTAGAATGTAAAGATTTTTCACTTTTTTCCCTCAACTTACCATAAACCTATTAAATAAATGAATCTCAGTGCTCCTCCTCCTCCTTCTCCATGTGGATGTGGTGGTGGAAGTGGTGGACTATCTCTACCTTCATTCTCTCTTCCCTCACTCGGAGGTGGCGGAGGATGCGGATGGTTAGTCTTATCACAACTTATACACTCACTCAAAAAAAGCCTTAGATTTTCAAAATCATGGCGAAAAAACATGGCTCGCGCGAAACCGTAATGCGTTCAGTCGGTGAATCCCAAATCTCATAGTTTTTGCTGTAAACACGCGAATATATTGCATTGCCCAATCAATCAAAAGGCTTATTGTTAGGACACTATCCGTTTTTGTACGTTGAGCAAACAATACTAAAAAATAATTTGGAGAGAGTTTCGTTGATGAGCTGTCGTTCTCGCATACAAAAGATTTCTAATCTTATACTCTTTTTTCCCTCTCAATATATCCCAATATCACATATTTCAGTGCCCCCAAGTGTGGATGCTGAGCAGTCACCTATCTGCAGCCAACTTCGGATTAGTTATTCCATAGTACTATCTAAATGTATTAAAATATTATGTACTGTACATATATATTATGTGATCTCATCAAAATAAATGATGCATGAAATATTTATTCGAGAATGTACACGAAGATCTGAACAGATAAAGTGAGGAATCGACACGTATTCAAGATACAAAACTAGAGTGAGTTAAAAAAATAGATTCAACGATGTCGTCGAGCAACTCCATAACCGGAGCTTGGAGGCAGGACGTAGGAGTTGGCGGCAGGAGGAGGTGGGTTAGGAGGAGCCTGGGCGTATCCTGAGGGCTTAGGAGCAGGGGGAGGTGGGGGTGGAGGGGGAGCCTGGGCATAGCCTGAAGGCTTTTGAGCGGCTGGAGGAGGAGGTGGCTTAGCATAAGTTGAAGTTGGTTTTGGAGCTGACTTGGGCTGAGCATATCCTCCAGACGATTTTGGTTCGGCAGGAGGAGGTCTGGGTTTGGGGGCTTGAGCGTAACCTGATGATTTGGATGGGGCTGCGGGCTTAGGTGCAGCGTAAGAAGAAGTTTTGGCCGCAGGTTTGGGTTGGGCGTAACCTCCTGAAGGTTTTGATGGAGCAGCTGGCTTGTATGCAGGTTTCGTCTTGGCATAGCCACCTGAGGATTTGGATGGGGGAGCAGGATAAGAAGCGCGTGCTGGAGGCTTAGCGTATCCGGAAGATGTAGAAGCAGAAGGAGCTGATGGTCCTTTGGCGTAAGAACTCGCAGCTGGCTTTGGAGGCTGAGCATACCCTGAGGACTTGGTAGGAACTTTGGGAGCTTGGGGCTTAGCGTAAGAGCTAGCAGGTGATGCGGGCTTGGGAGGCTGAGGATATCCAGAGGATTTGGCGGGAGTTGAAGGAGCTTGGGGCTTGGCATAAGAGCTAGAAGGTGATGCGGGCTTGGGAGGCTGAGGATATCCTGAGGATTTGGCGGGAGCTTGGTGCTTGGGAGGTTGAGGGTATCCTGAGGATTTTGCGGGAGCTGGAGGAGCTTGGGGCTTGGCGTAGGAGCTAGCAGGGGCAGCTGGCTTGGGAGGCTGAGGATATCCTGAGGATTTTGCGTGAGCTGGAGGAGCTTGGGGCTTGGCGTAAGAGCTTGCAGGTGCAGCTGGCTTGGGAGGCTGAGGATATCCTGAGGATTTTTCGTGAGCTGGAGGAGCTTGGGGTTTGGCGTAAGAGCTTGCAGGTGCAGCTGGCTTGGGAGGCTGAGGGTATCCTGAGGATTTGGCGGGAGCTGGAGGAGCTTGGGGTTTGGCGTATCCTCCTGAGGGTTGTCTAGTACCGTAGCTGTATTGACCCCCGGAGGGAGCTGCAGGTGCTGGAGTAGCTGCAGGTGCTGGTGGAGCTGCATAGGAGCTGGGGGCTGCAGGGGCCGATGGTTGGGCGGCGTAAGATCCACTGCTGGAAGGAGGAGCAGGAGGAGGAGGTGAGGGACGGGCGTAAGCCGCTGGAGCAGGGGGAGCAGGAGGAGGAGCCACGACAGCTGCGTATGAGCTGGGAGCAGCAGGAGCTGCAGCCGGAGCTGGAGGAGCCGCTACGGGTGCTGGTGGTGGTGCACTGTAAGCAGAAGGAGAAACAGGAGCAGCTGGGCGACTGTAGGCATCCTCACTGGGTGGTGAAGGAGGTGGAGGAGGAGGAGAGGCAGAGTAACCAGAGGATGCAGGAGGGGCAGTTGGTGCCGATGAACCACCTGATATTGAATCGTTTACAGTCTAATCAGATGAACATTCAATTTAATCAATCATCAATTGTCAAACGAACCAGTAGGATAGCCACTTGTGGGAGCAGGTGGAGGTGGAGGTGGTGGGGAAGGAGGACTGAGAGGCGCCTGAATGGTTGGAATAATCACAAATTCATGAAAACTACGATAATTTGAGTATGAGAAGGAGAAGAGATGTTTAAATCATGGAAAATGAGAAGAATAATGAAAAAATTGCCTGTGGAACGAAATACGATTCACTGGGAGGTGGAGGGGGAAGTGGAGGAGGAGATGCGTATCCGCCGTTACTGAATTTGAATATTTAACGATGATAACCAAATCACGATCATATTATAAACAGTTGTATCAAGATGAAGATGTTCAAGAGATATTGGAGAGAAGAGGACAGCAAGATTAAGGTTAGCTTAGGATAAGCTGACTTACCCAAGTGCTACGGTGGCTATGGCAAGAAGGATTACTGATCTCCTCACAATCATCTTTACTGTTCTTGAAAGAGGAATACTTTTTCATCTTCCATTTCTCCTTATATACTCTTGAGATGACCCATTACTCCTCCCTTCTCTATCTGTATCTCTTCCCTTCTCTCTAACCTCTAACCCTTACAAATTCTAGAACCTGATTACAATGCGTTCGATAAAGTCCATGATGTATATGGGACACAGAAGCTGGTAGTCCAAGAAGCCGGGACTCTTCAGTGTTGCTCATTACCTTCTTTATGTGCCAAGAGGCAAAATAACGTTGCTTATTTCAATGTTTGTCAACGACTTCAACCCTTATGTAAATTGTGCTAATTTTCAGTTTTCTCCATGTTGTCTTTCTGTGGCAGATTCTTTTTGCGTCGCTCTATCTCGGTTAGTTCACCTTTTGATTGGTAAACATTTGCGAAGAGTTAGTAAGCTAGTAAGAATTTACTTCAGTACAAAAATGTGTCTTCAATGATCTTATTGTGTCTAGTAGCAGTGATGATTCATCTTTTTTTAAATATTTTAGTGGATAATGGTAAAGTAAAACTCTCGCTATTATTCGTTTCTCTCTGGCACTTTCGCTGACGAAAAAAGTTTGAGAGTGTAGCCAGCGCCAGAGCGTAGATCTTGGGGTGTAGCGAAAAGCTAGAGGTGTTTCTTTCCCATTTACTTCCCATTAATAAATCAACTCTGAGTGATTATCTATGCATATCTCTTGCATCACCATATCATACCATCTCTAACCTTGACTGCAATTTGTCAACAACATCGAGATTCTCTCAAGGTTTCATTGTAGCTATGCATCTCTTATTCCGTTCGGCGTTCACAAACGGGTGATAGAGAGTGAAAATGCGGAGAGTTTTCTCTGATTTTCTTATCATTTCGCGAGATTTAAACAGTAGAATTATTCACACAAACATGGGTTAGAATGACCCCAGACATTTGTTTCCGCTAGATATAGTAGAGATAATTTAACAGTTGAGTAAGGTAGAAATAAAGATCTGATTGAACGTTCGCTACTCACCAGTTCCACATATATCTCACATCTTTGGGCAAAGATTAGAATAGTTTCCTTTTTTGGATCAAGCGAGTCAAATTCACATGAAAAGATAGTTCAGCTACCAAATAATGGGGTTAGGTGTTCACTGTTGTATACATTTCGTCGTGACTCATTGAACATGTCAATAGTTTTTCTGTACTGCTATATTGCACTAATATTACAATTTTTATTCTGTTATGGAATGTGTTCGATGCTCCTTATACTGTTCAGATTAAGCTACAATTACAATTAAAATCATCTTTATCAAAATTAGCTAAGCTCTATTACCACTGAATCAACAGTCTCATCTCCTTTCTTTAGTAATTCTAAATTCATCTTCTTGTTATTAGGATCAGCTATTGGCGATGGTTTATACTGCACTGAAACTTATATCATTCTTGTAATCAGTTTTTTTCTGAATTCATTAAACTAAAAGTTGCGTAAGTTAGCTATCACAGTGACCGATCAATCTGTGATCAGGATTAGGTAAGTAGGTCAGGAAGAGTACATGATTAGTTGTGTACTTGTGATTGGAATGTGCGTTCGGATAATGATAACCTATATTCATTGATGAGTAATAAGTACATCGGAACTAATCAGGGAACATGTAGACATGGATTGAAGAGATGGAGGGATTGAAATGGAAATGATAACAATACCGTAGAGAGTAGTCCTAACATCTGGAACAGCGAATGTTCTGGAGCTTATTATCTGAGAAATAGTAATCAAGAAAGGAAGGATGAGCAGAAGTTGTTATGAAACATATTATAATTTAGAGACTCGTCGCTTCTGGAAACAAGTTTTCAGATCTCACTATTTTTCAGAAGTATTCACTGAAACCATACACTAAAATAAATTAATTCTTTGTAGATTCTGAGCAATCTCAATTCTTCTAATCGTGTTTCCTTTAAACCGCTCAAGAATATTTCGGTTTATGATGATTCGTAGGACACAATAAATATGCAAGGTGCTTTTTGCATTCAATGCTACACACACGGGTTTAATGCAAGACTACTCTCACTCGTGTTTTGGTCTATATGTACTTCCTCGTCAATAATAAATGTTTTTTTCTAACTTGTGAGTACCCCTCTTTACTGCAACATTTAACAATATTTCTGAATGGTTTTGAAGTTAAATTCTGTAGTTGGTTTGATGACATTGATGAGTTCAAAGGTAATTAGAGTCAATTATCAACCAATCCAACTGTTGAAAGGGTCGGCCTATCACGCGATTGAGCGATTCTTTACGCAACTCAATCGGCGCTAACTTTCTCAGCGAAGCGAGAGGTAAGAAGTAGAACTCTATGCGTATCAGAGCTCTCGTCCCTTGACCTCTAGATAAATGTGTTGAAATCGTCATCGTAAACCAACTGTTGAAATATAGCACTTTCAACACAAATGAATACAATATCATCAGTTCTATCGCTCAATCATTTTTTTTCAAATTGTCGCTCTAACTGAATGGTCACGGCTGTGCACAAATGGCCAGGTAGCTGGCTTCTACCCAAATCACATGAATTCCTACTGAGAAAGACAATACATAGTTACTTGAATGGGCCATTGAACACGTTTTTGTCTCAATATGACCTCAGCCAATATCATTCTTACATAAGGATGCTGATTGCGATAAAGAATAGCTAACTCGAACCTAATTTGTTCCAATTGTTCCTCAATTCAAACCAGTTGTTACCCACTTTTCTCTGACATTCTCACTTTCTCATGATCTCTAGCGCCACGATAACATGCACTAAAGTCTGTATAGTTCACTTTTCGGAGTGGTAAAGTATCGCTATTCAAAAAGGATCAAAATGTAGTGGCTCTCAGAGACTGAAGATTATCGACTATACTCGATCATTAAGAAAATACAGAACCATTACTAAAGAAACCCCTCCCCCTTTATCACACTCCAGAACTGTAAAGTATAATTCATATTGAACTAAGTTATTTATTCTGCTGTACAGAAAAAAACATAAATTTACAAGACAAATTTCGAAAGTCGAACCTAGATAAAGCTTAGCTGAAAGCCAATTGATGAAAAAAGAGATCATACTCCATTCGGTTCTATGGTTGCCCTAAGGGGCGGGGCCATGATGATTTAGGCGCGGGCGTCTTGACGGTTCTTGGGAACGAAACGGCGGTGAACACGGAAACGGTCATAACCTCCAGCGGAAGGAAGGGACTGCTCAACCGCAGATCCTGCGTGCTCCTCAACGGCGGTTACCTGAAAAGTGCATTATTGATTTCTTTTCAGCAGAATCCAAGTGAAATTGAATAATGAAGCGTTATTATATACTACAGGTTATGCAAATATTTGGTATTTGATCTTGAAAAAAGACGATTAATTTGCACCTGAACAGCTGCGTCAGTGTACTGCTGGACAGGAGCGGGGGCGGGGGCGGGAGCCTGTTCCTCATAGGTGGTAGTTTGAACCTGAGCGGGGGCGACCTCCTGAAGGCACATTTTAACGTTTGAAACATTGGTAAATTTGTCCAAATGATAAGCTTAAAAATAAGTGTTGCTAAATCCTAATATGACTTACATGAACGACATTGGTCTGCTGAGAGGTGAATTGAGTGGACTGTACGGGAATCTGCTGGGCGGGGGCAGCGTTGAAGGTCTGGGCGGGGCCAGCCTGGTAGGCGGAACCTCCGATCTGCTGAACGGCAGCGGCAGGTCCGGCTTGGTAAGCTCCGGCTCCGGATCCTTGGTATCCTCCGACAGCTGCGGCGGGTCCGGCTTGGTAAGCTCCAGCTCCGGAAGATCCTTGGTATCCTCCGACAGCTGCGGCGGGTCCGGCTTGGTAAGCTCCAGCTCCGGAAGATCCTTGGTAACCTCCTACGGCGGCAGCGGGTCCAGCTTGGTAAGCTCCAGCTCCAGAAGATCCTTGGTAACCTCCGACAGCCGCGGCGGGTCCGGCTTGGTAAGCTCCAGCTCCGGAAGATCCTTGGTAACCTCCGACAGCTGCGGCGGGTCCGGCTTGGTAAGCTCCGGCTCCGGATCCTTGGTAACCTCCAACGGCTCCTGAAGGTCCTGAGGCATAAGAACCGCCGGCTCCAGCTCCATATCCTCCGACGGCTCCTGAGGGTCCAGAAGCGTAAGATCCACCTCCAATGGGTCCGCCTCCGAATCCTCCAGCGGGTCCAGCAGAGTATCCTCCGGCTCCTCCGAAGCCTCCAACGGGAGCTGAGGCGTATCCAGCTCCACCAGCGGGAGCTCCTCCATATCCTCCTCCGATGGGTCCACCGGCATATCCTCCGGCTCCTCCATATCCTCCGGGAGCTCTGGCGTATCCTCCGCCGCCGGACGGAGCCTGAGCGTATCCACCTGAGCCACCACCACAACCACCTCCACATGCGGGTGGTGGGGGAGGAGGAGCACTGAAATTGGATTAATTAAGATGAAATATGAGTAGATGAGATCAAAGATCAAAGATCAAAAACCAACCATCCGCCACCACATCCTCCTCCTCCGCCGCCTCCGAGGAGCGAGAAGAGGAAGGCATTAGAAGAGGGAACGGCTAGAAGGAGAAGGAGAGACACCGCACGAGCCATCTTAGAAAATAAACATTTACGCACATTTGAGATGTTATCATAAAAGGTTAAGTGGAAACTATGACAACGCTAAGGAGGGCCATCCTAAAATCGAGAATGAGGAAATGATTCATAGCATAAAATTAAGCTTCAATTCAAAAAGATCAAATTTCAAGTGACGAATTCATTCAAAATGATCAATGATCATATTGCGAGTACAGTAACCCGAGATAGTTGGTTGTGATATAACAAAAGAGGACGGGTGTATATGCCTAGGGGTGTGCTTGTTCAGCTTAAATAGGCTGCATTGAGAGTTTCTCTACCTCTCATGTTCTTTGTCTGTCTGTCTCTCTGTGTCTCTTCACTATCCCACACTCTCTATCGTATTAAACAGTCCGTCGAACACCATCCCACTACTTCATATTGTGGTATTGCAGTCCATTCGAGCGGGAATCACAGTATGGACTCTCTTCAGAGAGTTGTGCTATCTCGTGTCCTTTGTCCGACCGAGAGGTGACGCAACTGTTCCATTACAAATATAACTGTAATGAGTGTAACACCTCGACCGCGAATGATCTTTGATCTTTTATAATATGAGGTGTTCAAAGTCATGAAACTCACACTCCCTCACTTTTTTTTACAGAATTTGAGCAGTCATATTTCTGTAATATTTTATTCTGTGATTAGTTCGAGTATTCTTTGTCTGCAAAATAGTTTGGTTAATTGTTTCGAGTTAACCAATAAACCGTCTCCCTCAGGGTTGGACCACTAAAGTTTATTGGCCTGTTGATTTAGTGAAAAGGAAGTGTGCTCTTTCAAAAGAAGGTAAATTAAGCCAATTATCGATTGATGAACATTCGAATGAGAGTACCAATCAAGATATGCTCTAAATGATCGATTGACACATTCCATTCTTGTATCTCTTTGTTCAATTGTTCCCTATCCATTGACACCATGTTCACAACCACAATCACAATGGAGGAAGTCAATGATATCTTTATCCATTCTTGGAATGACAATTCGATCAAAGTGGATTCGGTATTTGAAATTTATGAGATTAGATCAAGTTAGAATTAAAGCTAGATGAGACGGGATTCTGATTTTGCCTTTTTTTTTCGAAATTCTTTCGCGAACTCCAAAGTGAGGGTTTCTAGTAGAAACTTTCTGTCCAACCTCCCTGCTTTTTCTGTCACAGATAATCACGATGAATATTTTCCTAACTGATTGTGCTCCGTCCTCTGTCTAACTCCTTCCGACCTTTTCTTTATTCCAATCAATGACCTTTCTCTCGTCCTTGGATACGCCCCTTCAATCTGATCATCACTTCGCCCACTCATATCAATACTATTCCTATCACTTTTTCGTTCCTATTCTTATTTTATAAAATTCAAAAAAAATTGTTTAAGATTTTTTCAAGATTGAGTCCTTGTTGAACCGGCTCTTAAATCACATTACTTTTCCCCAGAAAAAAACTTCAAACCACTAAGCAATAATTTTGTCATGTCAAGCACCCTCACACACTTTCGGACCAACCTTTATCATCAACATATTCAAAACAAACGGTGAGAGTATAACTACTACATCATTAATAAACACCATTACGCGTACAGGAAATATCGAACGAGATCTCTGTACGGGATAGAGGTTGGTAAGGTTAAGATTGATTTGATTAAGATTGAGTGATGTTTAACATTCAAATGTTGGCATGAAATGAATACAATACAAATGAGGGGTATGCGTACTGGGCGCTTTATAAATTAGATTGAGTCTTCACATCACAACTAACAAAAAAGGGGCATAAAGGAATAAGAATTAGGATACATCAGTTAAAAAGTCAAACAATATTGAGATTAATCATCCATCTTTTCAGGACTTGCACTACGTGAACGTGAATTCTCCTTATCTGACTTACGATCAACAGGAGACCTCGAACGAGAGGCAGAACGATCTCTATCACGACGGGGACTATCATCTCTCTTAGGGGAATCTCTTTTGGGAGAATCTCGCTTAGGAGAATCCCTCTTACGAGAATTCGATCGAGATCTACTGTGGGGAGAACGAGAGCGTGACTTAGATCGTGGTGACTTTGAACGAGACTTGGAACGGGGTGAGCGTGATCGTGATCTTGAACGAGATCGAGGAGAACGACTACGGCTACGAGATCTTGAACGAGAACGGGAGCGTGAACGAGAACGTCTGAAAATATAGCATATAAACAACAATTAAATTAATAATATTAATAGATGTAAAAGTATAGGTTTACATGCACCTTAAATATAATTTTTCCAAAAATATATAGGTTAGTTAACAATGTACCCCATGGTGTTGCATCCGCTACGTCGAATAAGAACGATAATAAACAGTGCAAACACTCGTTCCATCATACAATAAAAAAATACTTACTTGCGTTCGCGACTTCTGCTGCGACTACTTCCCTTATCATCAGAATCATCGATCAGCTTCAATTTACGGCCATTCACCTGAAACGGGTAAAACTTCAATGCCGCACAAATATTCATGGAGAAAATTAATTGTCATGTTGATTACGTCTTTTCCGTCCATCTTGTCGAGACAACGAAGAAGATCATCACGAGAAGAGAAGCAAATCATTCTGAACAAGTGTTAAATTAGTTAACATTAAAATTTCAGTGAAGTTCAGTGGAATAAATTATCTCACCCTTCGTTCTTCTTCTCTCTGTGAGCATCAGCGAAAGTAACATCACCGTACTTTCTGCACATATCCTTTAGATCCTAAACGAAATATAGTTCAAAGTCTAGAAATTTATACCAGGGACTCTGAGTCAACATTTACGACAAAAAAGACAGAGACAAATCTTTTTTCGTTTTTGTTTTTTTCAAAATTGATTTTATTATTCAAAAGATAGAATCATTGTTTTGCCTAACCTTGCTCTGGCACACCGGAGCTAACCTGTCATATTCGTGAGACGCGATTCTCTCAAACACGAGCCAACCGAATCGAGACACGACCAAATCACAGTTGGGCAATCATCAGAGAGCACAAAAGAGGTTCACACGGGCCACAGAGAGACTCCAGAGAGGTGAGTGCGAGAACATCTACGAGCCAGAGAGGCCACCCCAACAGAGCGCGACCGAGCGAAAGAGAAGAGATTTCATCTCTCTCTTCAATCCACGATCGACGTCGTTCCGACTGACACCAGATCGGCGCACAAGATCGACCATCATGTTCTCACCTGCCACGAGATGTGAGTACTGAGGTTCTCCACAATCATGCGATGACGAGTCTTGGTAGGGGGTCCGTAACTGGAATTAAATCTGAATAAGTTCGAGCATATGATCTAGGGTGCTCGGAGATGAGGGACGGCTTTACAAACTATTTTGAGCGTTGCACGCATGTTTCACATCGGGAAAACGTAATTTAATGCAAATATGGCTCAAAGAGATTGATAAGCCATCCCCAACAGTTGCGGTTGCTAAGCAACCAAACGTGACGATGTGATATATAACATACCGATCCCCAGGACGACCACCTCTTCCTCCTCCACCTCCACGACCAAAGTTATCACGTCCGCCGCCGCCGAAGCTGTCACGCTCTCCACCAGCACGAGGTCCACGACGAGAAAACTCCAAGAGGACTCGATCTCCTGCGAGTTCCTTGCCATTAAGGTCGTAGATTGCATCGTCTGCGTCTCTTGAAGAATCAAACTCCTGCAAAATTCCAATATATTCACGAGAGAAACAAATACATTTACTACGCAGCGAAACGAATAGAAAAGGAAATTATTCTCACCACGAATCCGAATCCACTCTTTAAAACGACATCGCGTAGCTTTCCGTATCCTCGGAAAAAGTGTTCCACATCACGTTCAGTGGCACGAGAAGAGAGCCGACCGATGTACACTCGGTTTGACATGATTCAAGTTCAAGATTACTCTGAAAATATGGGAGACTTGACATAGGTATTTTCAACAACCTATTCAATAACATAATAAACCAAATGGAAGATCGAACCAATAACAAGAAAAACGTGAAAAATGATTCGAAAAATATCGAGCAAGCTAACCGCGACGCGGCCAGCAGCAAGACGCGACGCGCAAGATCAGGAAAAAATTATTCAAAAAGCATATTTTTCATTACGGTATGAATGAGCAGTTTTGGAACTTTGCCAAATTCTAGGAGATTTAAAAAATTTTATTTGAGAGAAATGTTTCCTCGCTTTGTCTTCGATGATTCTCTCTCGTTTCTCTTTCGAATTGACCAGACGATCATTGCACGTTGTTCTTGGCATTGAAACCAGGTTTGTGAATTTGTATGGTTAACCTGAAATACACGATTAGGAAATTTTTAGCTGTGATGACACTGCTGTTGCAATCGTTGACAGCAAAAGAAGGATTCTGGCTTCCCGCCGTTTTGCCGACAGAGATTCTCAAGCTCGCCTTGGCGGAATTTGCCCCTCCGTAGTTGCTTTACAGGTATGATTTCTCTCATTCATCTATTCATAGTAGCTAGACATTATATTTTTCCTAAATAGATAGCAGTTATGCCTATAATGAGAGAGTTGTTATTCTGTTTCAGCATCGTTCCCTTCTTCCTTCATTGATCTCGGAATGTTTATCATTCTCTCGTATCCGTCCTGCTGATCTCGATGCAGTAGCCGTATCAACCAGACCTGGATTGGTCATTGCACTCAAGGAAGGCATGCTAGCAGCACTCAACTTGTCTAGGTTTGTAGTTTATAGTTTGCTCGTCGATAGCTTTGGTTCAATATTCTCCATTTAGTCTAAATCGCGTGCCACTGATACCTATACATCATATGCGTGCACATGCTCTTGTTTCTTCATTGATTCATGCTAATCTACAGTATCCATTCGTCGCTCTTCTTGTATCAGGTGCACTATTGCACTATTACACTACATTTCTGCACCATCTCAATTTTCTATGCGATTAATGTGAACTACAGCAAGTATTTAATAAATTATACTGCACAAGACCTATAGACATATCAAGAATAATCTGGTTTATAAAATCAACAGGTGGTCATTCTCTCATTGCTCTCGTCAAGTCTTGTGATGACTTTGAATTGATTGCTGATAGTGTATCGGGAAGTGCTGGTGAATGCTTGGACAAGGTATCCCATTGATTGATGTCAAAACTGTCCTTATGTAGTATTTCTATTCTAATCATTCTTGTTTATTTAATTTAACCATTTCAGATTGGTCGTCAACTACAGTTCGGTGCGTCCGGTATGCATCCTGGTGCTGCACTCGAACAAGCTGCGACCAGGTACATAAGGATATGTAGATTGCCTTTCGACAGTGCTTTCTGCATATAGCTGGGCGCGTGAAATTGAATTTTGGCAGCCTGGCTTCTTTTTTCCAATTGAATCTGCAAAAAAAAAACCGCGTAGCCATGCGCACTTTCCTCCTTCCCCGCTTTGCGGGGGGGGGGGGGGAGTGCGCCATACATTATGCTACGACCAACAATTTTTGGCTCCGCCAACTGGTCAGATTTCACCAAAAATTATAAAACTGGTCAGATTTGTCAAAAATCGCTTATTTTTCGCTTATTTTCACGTAAATAACGTGATAACGTTTTTACGACAAGATAGGAGTGACATAAACATAGAAAAGTGGTCAAAACCCTAACGAATAAGCAAACAAATTGTGGTAAACCACTTATCAATATTTGCCCTATTGGCAGCAGAGATGTGCATTTTTAGTTTTTCGCTTTTCCGATACTTTCTCGAAATAAATTTTTGCAGATACTTCCCCGAAACAAATTTGCAATTCTTCCGTTTCAATATATCAATAGTAAACTTTAGCGCATTGATATTTTCGAAAGAGCAAATATTGTTTAATTTTTTTTCCTTTTTTTCGAAATATCCTTGATTGGCAAAATTCAGGGGAGTCGCATTTCGGTTTCTTTTGATCTCTGAATGAATGGTACGAAGGAGTGGTGTCCAAAATGAGACGAAAGAAAACTATATATTTAAATTAATATTATTAATAGATGCACAAGAATTAGTATGCATGCACTTTAAATACGGTATAAATAAGTAATACCGCTGCAGTATAAATAAGTCTATGAGTGTCCTACCATTCGTTACATTTGCCTTGCGTGCCTACGCCGTAACCTTTTCTGTCCTTACGGCGGAGGTTACGGCGTAGGCACTAGGGTGGCGAGAACCAGTCACTACTTACTAGCCCTAGTAACAGTCTCTCTCTACACAACCGAGAGAGGCACATCTATGACCTCTCGCGCGACGGTTAGTAGTGATGAGGTCATCGCAACATTAGTGACTTATTTTCAGCTACTCTTTTTCTACTCCTTTTGGGATTTCTCGGCTATAAGTATTCGAAATTTGTAAATCTGAATATGTTTGAAATCTACAAGCTAAGAGCTATTTACCAAGTCTGCAATTGACTGTCAAAGAACACTTTTTTTTTCAGTTTTTCGTGTATGCATTCTTTCAAATCGGATCGGAATCGGACGATAATATAATTTATTTCCTTTATCAATATTTTTATATTTTCTTTTTTTTTTATTTTTCATTGTTATTCGAATTACTTTAATAAAATGTTTACTGCAATGCATGACTTGAAAAATTGAAGAAATTTAAAATTGTCCTTTTTCAGCCAATTTTAGGCTTGTAGAATAGCCCTTGATTTGTAGATTCCAAAATTATATAGATTTGCATATTTTGATTACTTAGAGCCGAGAAAAAAAACAAAGAGTAGAAAAAGAGTAATATTTCTACTCAACCGTGACCCCAACGCACGGCTGCCATAGGGGACAGAAGAGTAGCAGGGAGAGTGGAAAAGATTACGCACTAGTTGGAGAGAGATAATAATTAGTGACTAGTGACTGATTCTCGCCACCGTAGTAGGCACGTAAGGCAAATGTGCATTATAAGGGCAAATAAACTAATGCTCAGAGTATTTTTCGGCAGCTTATTGTTAGCATGTTATTTAATAGGGTGGTTTACGAAAGCTCGTTTTCCCCTACAGTAGTTTTTTTTTTCCAGGATGATCAAGTGCACGAAAGGGACGAGACAAGTGGAGAAAGAAATAGAGAATTGATTTGTTTTTAATTAATGTCATAAAGATTAAAATTGAAATAGTTTTATTGTGAACTGATGTGATATAGATTTATCATGAGCTGTAATAAAGCATATGAAGGACTATTGAATTGAAAGAATATAAAGAATTGCGAAATACACGGTATGACACAACAAGAGAAATCGATCGGCGACAGAATTAGCAGACAAAAAGTGTCTGACATGTCTGCGCTCTCGCTTTTTCTTTCTATTCGCTGTGAGACCCAACAACATTTCCTGCAGAATTCAGGCATTAATCAGGATTTTTCAATACTTACTAATTACTGTAAGATTGTTCTTTTTCATGATTCAGGAATGGCGCGAATTTTTTCAAATCTGTATTTTTTTCTTATACGGAAATGCCTTCGTGATCGCGAACTACGCTTTTGGTTTTCTGTATACGGTATGCGCTAAAAGTTTAAACATCCGCCCACTCTTTTCTCCAGTAGGTGTGTCACACCGTGCTATAAAAGGTAAAAAGGGAGAAGAAGGAAGAAAGCTAGAAGAGTTGCTAGAGCTGTACAATGATAATTACTGATAATAGCATTAAAACTGTGATTTACTTATGCTTCTTTACACAGAGATTAAATTTACCCGAATGTCGTTAGTTGGCGAACGATTTGCCCGTATTCAGACAAATGCTAGCCTGAATATGCGCAAATCGGTGGTTTTTGGGCTACCATTTGCCCGAATGTGGGCAAATCGTGTGCACAAGTATCGTATGTTGGCAAATCTATTACCCATATTTGGGTAAGTTTGCTCTCAGTGTACGTCAAATATGATCACTAAGAGGGCTATCAATTTTTGAACTGTAAATTGGACAGTAAAGTTGGTTATTGAGAAATGTGCACCAACGGTCGATCGATAATTCTTCTACTTGTCGTTGAAGAAGAAGATGAAGTTTATTTCCAAGTACAAAAAATAAAATAGAATAAAAACTATTTGAACTCATACGGTCATTTAAAGCCACAAAACTGATCAGAGCTGACATTTGAAAAGATGTGATATTGAAATATATATTTTTCTACTTATTCGTGCTCATAAATAATTATCAAAGTAAAAGAATGTGAGTAAATATGCCTCCAACAAGCAATTTCTTATATTCAATTTTTTGAGAATGTTGGTAGGCACATCCCCGATTTCAGTTTGTTTCATTACTTCACATATGATCATTAAGAGAATAATGGATTTTTAAAATGTAAATTCAACACTAAAATTTGATATATTTTATTGATAAATGTGCCTATCAACATTCTCAGAAGCACACGTATTTGAATATCTGAAATTACTACTTGGAGGCACATTTACGCACAGTTCTTGTTTTTATCATTAATTAGGAGCACGAAAGTGCATGAAAAAAATATTTCACGGATGTCACATCTTATCAAATACAAGATCTGACCACTTGTTTACCTTTCTAAATCTGAAATGACTACTTGGAGGCAGTTTCGAGTGCAGTTCTTGTTTTCATTATTAAATATAAGCACGAAAGAGCATGAAAAAAATATTTCACGGATGTCACATCTTATCAAATACAAGATCTGACCACTTGTTTACCTTTCTAAATCTGAAATGACTACTTGGAGGCAGTTTCGAGTGCAGTTCTTGTTTTCATAATTAATTATGACCACGAATAAGTAGGAAAAAAATATTTCGTTGCTCTCACATCTTCCCAAATACCATAATCTGACCAGTTTTGATGTTTAAAATGAACGTATGAGCTCAAATCATTTTATTTATTTTTCTAATGCACATAAAGTGAAAGTTCAGGCAATTCTACACATTTTGGAAAAAAAATTTTAAAAGGGATTCGAAATAAGTGAACTAACTGCCTACAAACAATTGTCCAACAATACTATGGTAATGTCGTACATTGGGCCATTGGGCGTTTTGGCACTAAACTCAATGAATAACTAACTTTAGTGTCCAATTTATATTTTAAACATTTCTAGTTCTCTTAATGATCGTCATGACGCAAAGAAACATACGTAAAACCGACTTTTAAATTAAACGATATTAAAAATTCAAATAACAGATAACATATCTGACCTAACTCTACGTACCGTAATCTGACAACACTCTCTTCCCTCTTCTCCTTCTTTATTTATTTCTCTTTTACTTTTTTTTTATTATTTATATTCTTTCAATTCAATAGTCCTTCATATGAAAATTCTCGTATCAATTTCAACCTTTATCACATTAATTCACAACAAATCTCATTCAAGTTCAATCTTTATTATATGTTTTCATAACAAATAAATTATTTCTTTCTCTCATAACTCGTCTCATGCGCGAAACTTGACCATTCTCGAAAAACTGGTCAGATTTTTCAAATTTTGAAACTGGTCAGATAGCGACATTGTTGGGGTTTGAAAATGTATGGAGTGCGCATGAAAGGCCGAGCTTTCTTTCATCGAAATTTTTACCTATGATCCAGATATACAGATTTCCCTGGATATTTTCCACGTATGTACTACACAAGTTACCGTGCATTTCTAACCGTAGTTAAACATTTCGAACGTACTGTAATCCTTGAAGGGCGTCATCTGGTTCACATCTATCGTTAGATACAGCGGGAGTGTCTTCTGTGGGCGGAGCTAACTTCAACTTCAGCGCACTCAAATCATCATTGCTGTCGAAATTGCGAAAGGAAGGAGATAAATTGGATAAGGAACGATTTGCTGCCCTTACTCAAGTTAGATTCATTTTTAAAGGCATATAGCAAGCTAAGTTTACTCTCCGCATTGACAATACTCTCTTGTAGACAAAGAAAGCGAGTGAGTGTGGGCATAGGTGGAATAGCTAGGTTATCGGATTTCAAAATGCGGCCAAAAATAAAATTTTGTCCCAAAATGCGGTCAGGCTTGGTACTTTGTAACACACATGAGTGTGGACCGAGCGGACTCTTTCAAATTAGCTTGTGGTGCGTGCTTTAAGAAAAGATTGCCCAGCAATTTTCTGCTGACACTAATATTCGACTAACTGTTCATATAATACTATTGAATATATGTAGACGTAGCGTCAGAAAGACTACAGAATATCGTTAACCATTTCTATCATCACACTTCATTCCCTAAATATTATAAGTGCGTGCAACTAGCCACAGTATTTTTATTGTTCATTATATTTCATACTGGTTGATAGAATGAAATAATATATCTTCAATCAATGACTGTCCTTTCAGCATCTCGTCGCTCGTCATCTCTGCACTAAATTACATGCAGCGCTCGAGTATCTAATCGATGATGGATCGATTGATTCAGGGACAGCAGTGGTCATGGCTGGAGGAGTTGCTGCTAATAGGTACGGTACATAGATGATATATACAGTGGGTTGATCCTCACATGACCAGGGTATGAAATGGATTGATATTGTATCCTTAATCCTTATCAATGAATATTCATATCAGATATCTACATGAATGTGTATCGAAAGTGTGTCATCTCCATTCTCTTTATCTTCTTCGTATTCCCCAATCTCTTTGTACGGATAATGCAGAGATGATTGCATGGAATGGAATCAAATCTATCGAAGAAGGGTATGATAATTGAACGATTAATATACTTATTTATGATATTTTATCGTGGCTATGATTACTGTAATTGTAAGTAACACTTTTGTAGTTACTAAAATGGGCGTAATAAGTCGCGTACAGTAATCAATATTCATTTAATACTATTTAATTTTTTTTATTGATATTCCGATGCTTTGTACAGATCGCCTTCAATCATTCAATGGACTGATCTACCATCATCCATCTACGTTGAAGCTCGATCGATAATTGGAAAAGACCGAAGATCAGAAGTGCCATCTAAGCCAAAGATCATGCTCAAGGTATAATCATACATTTTCGGTACCCTCACAGGATTTTTTATATGGCGGGTCAATTTTCAAACAATGGTGATTTAGAAAAAAATCGTTATCTTTCGCTTAAATTGAATTCTTTCGCATAAAAATGAGCCATACATAGTGGGTCGGTCCAGAAAATGAGCCGTATATATCCTCACATTATGAGGGTATGAACATGTTTGTGTATGATTGATCAGTTCATTGCCATTCCCTCGCAGTGCGAGGATTGACCCACTATATAAGGGCCATTTTAGGCCACTTGATAAAAAAAGGAAGCTAAAAATGACGATTTTTAAGCGAAAATATTTTATATATCAACCCACCATATCTTGAGAATTGACCCACTATATAAAAATAGACGGCGAGGGTACCAAAAATGTATGATTGATCTGTATAATCCAATTAGCCAAGATAGAATATGATGATACTGTAGTTTCAGACTTTGCACTCTTGATGTACTGTATAACTGCAAGTTGATTATTGATCTATACAGGCATCTTCTATTCACGCCGGTTCGGATCCATTGATCGTCCATTCTAAAGAGGAATATCGATTACAGGGACGATCTCAACATGCAAACATTGATCCATAAGTTAAAGAATATTCTTCCGATTACCCGCCTCCCTGCACTTGAAGCCACACCTCCTTTCTCTCCTGAACCCCTCGGTCTGTCGACTATGACAGGCCAAGGGGTGGTCTAAAATGGAAAGGGGGGCAGGGAGTAAAAGGAAATAGCGCCCAGATAGGTCACATAACTACTTTCATTTCAATTGTTTTTGTTACATCATCTTGTTATGTTTTTCATTGTATTATATATGTTATATCTATTTTACGAGTATTATCTTTAAGAATATGGCTTTTGTTTTTTTATGAATAAATCCATCAGACTTTGTAGCAGTTTGATCTTCTGCCTTTACGTTATATTGGTTTAAAAATACATTCGTTTGAAGACGATGATAGGGAGATGCATCATGATGAGAGAGGGCCACATCACGATACATTTTTCTTGGCGTGGTGCCAACATAAGCCTGTGATAACTTCTACATATATCCTTATTCTTGCACAAGATTGTTTTATTCTTAACTCAAATGGATAGATAACATCTCAGCTGTCTGCATTCATTTTACTTTTAAAAAAAATTAGAATTTTAAAAAAAACATCTATATTTATAGGTCGAATAGATATTTTTCACGTTCTATACTTTATTCATTGATCCTAATTAACACAAATAAAAATTCAGAACATTATTGTAAATCAATATCGATTGAATGATAAAATTTTAAAAAATGAATCATGCATTTTCCGCCTATTGTGTGGAAAGTCGCTATTTCCCAAAAATGCACCCAATCTCCGGAAACGGTTTTGACAATATAATTATCTCTTTTTCTGAGATAATTATATTGTCAAAACCGTTTCCGGAGACTTGATTTTTTCCCTTGTATCTGTGTTCTGTGGATCTTTACTCTTACGTATATTTACTTAATGAAATTTAGAATATGTCGCCGAAGGCACCATTGGTGCGCCGGGTTGACAACCCTCGCCAATTTGACTTTAATCCGTCCGATTTCTTCAAAGCTCGAGGGCCTACTACTACTCCTGTGACAAGAAACTCTTCTCCGCCCAAGAATCCTTTCCAAAATTCCAAAAGGACTCCAACAGGAAAAGAGGCAGCTCCATTAACAAATGCTGATCCGTTAAGGTGATTTAAAAGTCATTGGGCGAGTTTTATCATATTTTCAGATTTCTTGTTTAGCAACCCTTTATCACATTTAGTACATTCATTTGCTTAAACTGGAGTGATGAATTTTTCAGATCAAAAAGAAAGCATAGAGAGGAAAAGCCTCCGAGGCGGCGCTCTGACGAATCTTTCCTTGATGAAGTATGTATCTTTCCTTTCGAACGTGTAATATTAATTTGTAGCTCGCTTCTATATTTTCGCAATTATTATATTATATTTGAGGCTTCTGTTTTTCAGATAGTCCTGAGTGATTTAAGTGATACGGAAGTTATACCTCCTCCTGGGCCCAGCAAACCGAAGGTTGATTTATTTTACATGCTTCACTCACAATTAACAATTAATATTAATAGGCATTACGCCATTCCTCTTTTTTTGCTTATAAGACTGACAATTATGATCTGACTGTTACTGTTGGGGTCATCATGCTTTATCTATTTTCCTTGCCAAATATAAATTTTTATAATTTCGTACTCATTGTTAGCGTAGTCGACTTTGTAGCAAATTTTTCGTGGCATGTTATTTTTCAATCTAGTCAGATATTCTCAATTAAGCAACGTATTTCAACTTTTAGTCTACTTCATAATAATTTAATAAATTAGTTTAAGTAATGAAATATAATTGTAGATAAATCGCCCATCTGCTGTGGTCTCACCTCGTCCTTCTTCCATTAATGGACGACCTTCTTCCATGAATGGACGTCCAGTTAATGAATGTGTTGGAACTTCATTCGATTTCACTTCTGATCCCAAAGTCAAGAGTCTACAGAGGAGTCTCGTCAATATTATCGATCCAGTTAGTACATTTTGAAATATTGTACGTCTCATGTTGTTGAAAAGTTGCGAAAGGAATTGAAAAAAGGACGATAAAGCGTGTAAGAAGTGAAGAGTCTACTTTATTTTTTCTCAACTTTTGCACGGAGGTGAGCACATGTGCAATGAAGATAATCTTTTTGTTATAACAGGAAGGTAAACGCGATCGTGCTGAATTGGAGTCATACGTGGCTGCCACATCTGCTCGATGTATCGATCAAATGGAAGGAGGAAAGGTACATTATGCTTTTTATTTAAATTCACAAAATTAAAACAATTTTTAAAAATCGGAAAGCGGCTGGTTGCTAAAATGTTCGCAATTCCGACATTTCTTTTTCGTATATCTGGTGAGGAAATATACTACCGTCCAGAAATCTCACTTCGGCTAATCACACCTCCTTCGTTAAATGAATGATACTTGTAGGGGAAGAAATTTCCATGGAAGGCGGGTGGTTCCTCGGGTAAGCCGATAGCATCGTTTGCTGACTTTAAATCCGCCAATGGACGGCCAGTGACGAAGAATATGCGAAAGGTCGTTAATGATGATGTTAGTTGGTGTTCGTTTTGTACTGTATGTATCGATAGAAAACGAAACCTACAGTAATCTGATCATGCAGTAATCCCCTGCCATCGATTGATCCTGTCTTTTTAGGAGAGCGACAGTGCGGGAAGTTCCGGTTCTACTCATGGAACGAGATATCTTGGCAATCGGTTATATTTTTAAACCAATGTTTGTAGTTTGATGGCTTCTTCATTTGCAGTCCAATCCGCCCTACATTCAAACCTCCCTCTCGTACGAACAGTCTCAATGACAATAATTCATCCAATCTGGCTGCTGTCATGTTTGGTATGTGTAGTTTGATCTAATAAACTTATTTTCATAAACTTTACACGATTCATGAGTAATGTTTTTTCCATACTTGGGAGAAGAACTAATGGGGCAAATTCCGTAATCTGATTAGTCAATTGTTTTTGCAGATGCTGCTGTACAACAGACGAAAGGATCGGGATTGACTGGTCTGGCTAATGAACCATCACTCAAACATTTAGATAGCAATATAGTATCACTTATTGAGTCTGAGGTACGGTAGTATGTCTCTCACTTTACATTTTCATCTTTTTTTTTATTTCTAGTGTTAATACTCTGTATACTTCCATTTATTCTTTCTTACCATGCCCCTACGAAAAATATTGATTGGTTGATTGATGATTAATATTGATTGATTTGGTAATTAATTATAGATCATGTCACTGAGTACGGAGACAACATGGAATGATGTAGCTGGTCTAGAAGGAGCGAAGAAAGTGCTGAAGGAGATTGTAGTGTGGCCATTCCTAAGACCTGATATATTCAAGGTACTGAGATCTATCATTTATGTCAACACGGTCACCTTCCTTGGAGTAAATTTATGCATTCCTCTTTCTTTTATATTTTATCAAATCGGGAGATACGACAAAAATAATCAGAAATGTGTTGGTTAAAGATAGTATTTGGAGTGATGAAACCATCTAACAGTAAGCACATCTAGTTGTTATTTTTGAGGGAATCCGTGCCCCTCCGAAAGGTGTCCTGCTGTTTGGCCCACCTGGAACTGGAAAGACTATGATCGGTAAGTATTTCCGTTATAAACATAGTTTCCGTTAATCGGTTAATAAATAATATATATTACTAAAAAATTACTTAATATCTATCGATTTTTTGTGCCCCCTGTTGAATCGAGCTGAATGTACCCGGCCCATGTATTTTTGTTTTGATCTTGATGAATTGTTTGAGGTCGTTGTGTGGCCTCTCAATGTAAGGCGACGTTCTTCAATATCTCAGCTTCATCTCTCACATCTAAATGGGTTGGAGAGGGTGAGAAGTTGGTGAGAGCATTGTTCGCTGTGGCACGAATCAAACTTCCTTCGGTCATATTCATTGATGAGATTGACTCTCTTCTATCATCGAGGTATATTTATCGTACAAGTAAAAATAATTGTATCATGAACGGTGTGAATGGATCTGAACGGATCAGGCCGATCAAACAGGATTGTGAGCGAGTCGGCTATTTTTGTTATTTTTCTTTCTTTTCATTGTTTTTCTCTCTTTCGAATCTACTATATTTAAAGAAACCAGGCCAAAATATTGCCATTTAACAAAAATCATCATTTTCGAGATGAACAAATTGCTCCAATGAACCAAAGTTGACCAATTTATTCAGCGTAGAATCGGAACAATTTATTCATCAAGAAAATAATGATTTTTGTTAAATGGCAATATTTTGACCTGGTTTCTTTTTAAATATAGTAGATTCGAAAGAGAGAAAAACAAAGAAAAATAACGAAAATGGCCGACTCGCTCACAATCCTGTTTGATCGGCCTGATCCGTTCAGTGATACAGTGGTTCTGTTACATGTACGATATGCTATATTTGCTTTATTTATTCGTCTTGTAGTGTGAGAAGTGTGATGGGGATGGGAAATCATATGATTGGCACATGTTGTATTTTTGAACATTAGAATTATTTCTAGCTCTAATAGTGTGAAGAACCTTGTAAAGGTTGTACTTTTCATATGTGAATTTTATAGTGATTAGCATACATGGGCAACCTTTGCCGCTGGGGATCAAAATTGGGTCGGGTTGAACGCAATCATTTTCACTTTTGAGCGAATTTTTCTTACAATTAGGTCGGATGGATCGGGTGCCCAAACCGGGCGGGTTATTGCCGTTAGTGGCAATGCCGCCCTCGTATTATGATTAGAGATTGTCGTATAAAGTAATCCTTACCTTCGTATCATCCAAATCCTCTATACGTATGATTATAGAAGTGAATCAGAGCATGAATCTTCTCGACGAATAAAGACAGAGTTTCTCGTCCAATTGGACGGAGTTGCCACGTGCAGAGTTAGTTTTTTAACCTCCCTAATTTTTATTGAGCATTATTTGCAGACATGGCCCATGGTTATCCCATGGGATAGACCCACCCGCAAATTTTTTAAAAAGTAGGTAACCCACCCGCAAAATTTCGAAAAATGATTACTTGAAAAAATTATTAATTAATCAATCATGTCGAAAAGATTTGAAGAAAAAAGTATGGTAGTAAACTTAATAAATGAGTACGAATATGAGAAGAGTACGATCTTTAAGTTCAGTGAAGTGATAGTTGTACGCTGTGTCGGAATTTAACGTTAACAAGAACTGAAATATTAATTGATTCAAAAAATTTGATTTTTCGTTTAGAGAGTCGCGTACCGACAGAGAACTCAGTGGACAATAAGAAATATGAAAATTATAGTGGGAAAGTGTTGTTTGGAGGGGTGCATTTTCAGGCATGATTATCGCGTACTGATTTTATTTTTTCTATTTCCTTGGTCTTAGCATATAAAAATTATTTTTTACGTTATTTCAAGTCGCGTTCCGACAGAGATTCCAATTTTCCACATGGAAATGCAAAACGAATGTGTCTAACTCATTTGCCAGAGCGTTATCCCACCGTAGTTAGCATGGAATAACGCGCTGGAAATCCTCTTAAACGCAATGATTACTAAATTTCTTGAGCTTCATGTTTTTCTCTGTCGGTACCCGATCAGATTGAGATACTATGCATGTAATTTAGTGCAGTATTGAACGAAATCGCATATTATTAAAATCAGTTCTCGTTCTTACTGTACGATAAATAGTCTAACTGTCAACTGAAATAATAACGGAGTTTTAAAAAAACGTTTTAATTTCCCCCATTTTTTTGTGTGCCCACCAGCATTTTTTTGCCTCAAATCTAAGTTACACACCCGCATTTTTTGGCCGTGGGATAACCATGGACCATACATTTTCGGTACCCTCGCCGTCTATTTTTATATAGTGGGTCAATTCTCGAAATAGGGTGGGTTGATTCACAAAATTCGTTATTTTCACTTAAAAATCGTCATTTTTTAGCTTCCCTTTTTATCAAGTGGCCTAAAATTGGCCTTATATAGTGGGTCAATCCTCGCACTGCGAGGCTATGGCAATGCATGACCATGGGCCATGTCTGATTATTTGTCTCCTAACTCTTTCATGACGGTTTCTGAAATAATGGTAGGGTGATTATAATAGAATGCTAGATTATTAATTGATCTATCATATAGATTATTGATTAATCGAGTTTAGGATGAACGATTACTCGTATTGGGAGCGACAAATCGACCGTATGAATTGGATGAAGCTGCCAGACGAAGATTCGCTAAGAGGTACGATAGATTAATTTGTATTATAGATGTAGTATGGTAGATCATCTCAATCTCTCAATTACATTGTCATCATGAGTGTTTTTGTCAATGTTTTGTGTCGTTTTCACTCGCCCACCTATGTTTATGAATGTGAAGGAGTTAATAGCTTTCAGTTTCTTGAAAAAAAAGATGTATGTAAACTTAATGTTACAGTTCATTATTACAGACTTTACATTGGTCTTCCAGAGAAGGAAGCACGTATTTCTATCGTCAAACGATCCTTGAATGTAAGACTAGATTGAGTATACTGTAACATTGCTGTCCATTGGTAAATATCACAGATCAATTCATATTACAGGGAGTGGAACACTCGTTTTGTGAATCGGAGTACGAACAAGTATCCAGTTTGACTGAAGGTTTGCAATCTTTTAATTTCCTACCTTTTTATTTCATGTTTCACTATATCAGTAATAATTTATAAGATAGTAATAAAAGAAGGCGAGTATTAGAACGACTAAATAATTATAGTATGAAGTGTCGGATGTATATAACTTTGTGATATACTTATTTGTCAGGTTATTCGGGAGCTGATATGCATCAACTGTGTGCAGAGGCAGCGATGGGTCCCGTGAGAGATGCACTCACCAGTGATATCGAGAGTGTCGATGCTGATTCCATACGGCCCATTGGTATTGATGATCTGGTCGCTGCTGCAAGGGTATGTATACTGTACTTCAATGATTATTGATTGATTAATAATAACTGTATTATGCTGGTAAGCAATGAACAAACAATACATAGGACACAAACAAGAAAAATGGTTGGATACTTAATTTACTAAGATTAGGGAGGATAATTCGCGGAGTTATGGTAGTGGATAACGTTAAACGATCAATCCTTTCAAAAAAGGATTAAAAATGAAATACTATTATTAAAACACGAAAAATTTACACTTTTTTTGAAAATCTTGATTAAGGAGTTGTATATATGCAGATGAACACATTTATCTTATTTGTATGTATCATTGTGTGCAGGTAGTACGTGCCACCGTAGTGGAGAAGGACCTTAAAGCATATGCAGAATGGGATAAGACATTTGGATGTCTACTCTAGATCACTCCCTAACACCCATACTACCCTTCATAATGTTTCCATTTCCGATAGTTTTACCCTCCCTGAATGTGATCTTTGGTCTTCATCGTCAGGTCTCTTTCCACATTTTCATATCTTACCGTAATCTCCACTTTCATTGTTGTTCCTTCATTCCTCACACTTTTCATCTTATCTTATCTTCTAACCATTTCATTCATCCGGGTCATTCATTCATTTCCTCCTCTACTTAATTATTCATTACTATATTCGTGTTATGGAATATCTGTAAATCACATCCCCATGTTCCTCTCAAAATGTTTCTTGTGTAATTACCCCTTCTTGTAATTTGTGCTAAACTCGAACAGTAAGACAACTAGAATTATCGATTGATTGAAGGAATGATTTTAAGTTTACAGTGATCGTATCGTAGTAAAATAAAGTATTGACTCGGTATACCTTTATCTACCGTGCTATATGCCCGTTATAGTGTTCGAGACACTATCGCATACCTTGAGTTACAGTAAAAGTGGTATTGAATTAATAATGATGGTCAGGATGGAGAATACGAGTGAGGGAGAAAGGGGACGAGGGAGTAGTGAACAGCCAGTGAAACGACCAATGGGAATGCCGTTGCGTGTAGTCAATGTGGCACGATATCCAGGTATGGCAGATCAATTACGAGAAAATTCAGATCATTGCCTTGTTAGAAAAAGGTATCGCAAATGAAAAGAAATTATTGTAGAGTGTTGAAATTCTCCTTGGAGTAATCAAAAATAATATCTTTTTAAGGGTTTTCGAAAATGTTTGACAATGACAGATAATATAATTTAGGTGCACATAATATACTAAACCACAATTTTGTAATAAGGTTAATAATATAGTTATATGGAAATGAAACAAGTAAATAAATGGTCTATGAACTAATAGAATGCGCACAAAGAAACCGTTGCCAATTCCTCGATCTTTTGTAATACTCTAAAAACTGTGATTAAGTAATTTGCAGTTAATCTCTTCTTTAATGTTTTCAAACAATATATATTCTGACATGGGAATGGTGTGAACTCACATTTCCCGATTTTCACGAAAGTTGCAGGGTTTACTAAAGCGACTACTCTGATTTCAAATCTGCCTTAAAAACCTGCGAAATGTTTTTCTGAAGCGAGCTATAGCCCGGCAAAATGCGATTTTTAAAACTTCGCAAGCCATTGTTCAGCTTATTTCCCCACACGATGTGAATTTTATCGCTCTTCTCTTCTCTTATATTCTCACTCAAATAATAACTGCAGCATCTTAATGTGGTATGATGTTTTGCTGGTATTTCGGAAGGGGCTGGTTCGATTCCGAGGCAATGAACTTCTTTTACTGCTTCATGGGTGATAAAAAATTTTTAAATGACAAAATATCCCTCCGGAATACCAAGCAAACATCGTAACACTTGACCACGCTGCAGCTTGGAATAGAAAAAGAAGATCATGATCACATTGCGCAGGGAAATCAGCTGAACAATCATTTGAAACATAAAAAAAATCACTTTTCGTCGGGCTATAACTCGCTCCAGAAAAACAAACATTTCGCAGGTTTTTAAGCCAGATTTGAAATCAGCGTAGTCGATTTAGTAAACTCTGCAACTCGTGAAAATCGGGATATGTGAGTTCACACCATTCCCATGTGAGCTATCTTCTCTTTGATCCGTTTAGAGAGGATAAATATATTATATATTTATATATAAATAAATAAATATATCATTTTGTCAGGTGGCCCTCTGACTCAACGTCGTTTCCTCGTCCCTGTAGCCCAGCAACAACAGCAACCTCGCGAGGGCGATCCGCCCCCTCTGGCCGCTTCACAAGCGCACGCTTTGCGGACATCCGCCTCCACAGCCTCTCCGCGTATGGTTGGCGGATCCGGCACGGCCTCGCTCAATCGACCGCATCCGCGCATGCAACCGCGCGTATCGCCCGCGGTGAGCGGGGTGCGGATGGGAACAACGACGCCTCAGGGAATGATGAGGAGGCCTGGTGTTGGTGGTGTGTCTGGTGGAAGTGCGGTGACTACTGTATCCTCTAGTCAATCTCCCATGGCTGCTGCGAATGCTGCTGCAAGATTGCAGAAGATGGTGAATGGAACATTAGTGAGGACTGTATCCAGTGAGTTTCATGTTTCATCATTCATATTGGATCAGAGGTTGTCACTCATATTTTGCTGTTTTTAGAAAGAATTTGTGTGAAAAAAGTTGTTCATGTCCATTTTGAGCGATGCACGTTTGGTTAAATGTATCGCTAACTTGTAGGTCTGGCCACAATTCGTAAGATTCGATCGATAGTTCGATCATCATATGCTATAGGAGATGATATGAAGAATGAAGAAGATGCAAAGAAGAAGATGATACTGATGAGTAAGGCAGATTCAATGATAAAGTAAGTGATACGAAGGACTATTATCATAATCGATCCATTTGGTGCATAAAGGATGCGTTAGAGTATTTTATCCGTTTAAAAAATCATCACGCATGTATATCACGCGTGTCGCGTAAGGTTCGAATAAACGGTGGCACATTGAAAAAGTCGAAAATGAGCAAAGGTCATTTTTTGGTAGTCCTTAGGGTACCTAACAAGCTGGCCAAAGCTTTTTTGCATATCTTCATTTTCAACGTCGAGAGACGACGTCAAACTTTTTTGACGCCGAAATCGTCCAACTTTGGAGCTCTGTAGCTCTTCGGGGTATGGTTTTGGTATCGAGCCTTCAACAGAAGAATTACTCGGAATGTTAAAGGAAGACCCCAAGCTAAAATAATGTCTGTCACCCTATATTATGTTTGAACTGAGCGGGAACAGGCACACTCTGGCAGTGCTTTTATCTCGACTGCTTTTTATCACCTCTATTTCCCGGATCTCCGGAAGGCGGTCCTCATTTTGGCAGCTTGTTCAGCCGTTTTCTATTTTCTACCCGTTAATATGTGTTTTCAGTTCTGTTCTAGTAGTATTTCTGTTTATTTAAAGCTGTACTGCTATGATCATTGTATGATGACCATGATTATCAGGATTGGCGGCTCCAGTTCGAGAGATGTTCGAACTTGTGATGGAATGAACAACTTCGGTAAGTAACATCAATGCTTCATTGTTATTTTGCAATTTTACTTTATTACTTTGTTGTGGTACGATACAAACGTAGTATAGTTTTATCACGATGTCTATGAATGCAAATATTCAATGATTATCTTCTAAAATGTATTGATTTAGTTGTAGAATGCGATATTAGCAGAGAATCGAACTTCTCCAACTACATCTTCTTCTTCTTCCTCCTCTTGATCAGCTAATCTGTTGAGGTATGTTCCATCGTTATCACTACTATCGATTTCTAAAAAAATTCACCTTACGTTCTCATTCTTCTCTGGAAATGTCTCCCAGCAGTGTGCCTGGCAGATGTCCTCGCGTGGCACCCTGTTTATTCAAGCCACCCCGCAGGGCACTATGTCAAAACGAGGCTGCCCATATCAGCCGGGCCCACTGCGGGGAGAAAATCCCGTGTTCTATCTTCCACTCCAGACCAGACTTTGTTGCTTTCCTTGATTCTATCTTCTTTCTTGACCTTGTCTACCTTTTTCTCTGGACTATCTCTCTCTTCGTCTTCTTTTCTATTATCTTTCCCTTTCCCTTCTGGTTATCAATCTCATTACCTTTAATTTCTTTATTTTTAGCATTTCTTTTCACTTTGTTACTCTTTTTTACTCCTTTCTAATGGTCCCTGTTTCAGGATCGTCAGTTCGCACTCGAAGCCGATAAGAATGAGAGAAGGCTTCTACCAAATAGTAACCAGGGAATGGAAGAGTACTCGATGATGCACCATTCGGGCAACACGGTTGGTTATACATTACGATATATCATTTTTGTCAGTTACGTACGGTTATGATCGAAATTAGCAAGAATCACCCCCATGTCGGGTCAGTTCCGAATACATGAGATCTAGATCGGGTCAGTTTTACTCTAAACTCGGGTCAGTTTATATTTCGCAATACCAGGCGAGAGAGTGTATAAAACGATAGATTGTGATTGGGGCGAAAGTGTATGTTATGTATTCATCTTCATGTGCTCTAAGTAATTCAGTAATTTGTTCCCAGTTATTCCTACATAGATCGCTGTTTACTTCTGCTGATAGCTAAGCTATTTTCGATATTAAAAATAAATATTTTCAGAATACCTGGAATTTCTGCCTTCTCGAGCGACAGCCATTTGGGACGATAACGGATCAAGATGAGCCGTTTCTGGATGGCTACGAAAAAGTAGGAGCCAGTATAGAAGGGCGTTTGGTATGATGGGATACGGTAGCGGGGAATACTGTAGGAGTTGTAGATGAGACTGTAGCTAAAACGGAGATTACGGTAATTGAGAATTCGCTTAATAGATGACAATACTTTTGCCGGGATGTTTCGTAAGAGTCTTCCTCATGTTTCGTATTGAGTTGTATTTCTCTTTGTTGCTCTTCATTTCGTGTCTATAACGGATAATAAATGATTTTTCAATGTATTTTATTGTGACTTACATTGAGAGGAGACTTAAATAAAGTCGAGAAATGAGTAGTACATACACATGATGGGCCTTTCCTATTGATTGATTTCTGACAATCACTTATTACTTGATTTGCTTCACGTACATTGAGATACTGTAGTTGAACATTGAATCGATTACTATCCCTATATATAAACTCATATAAAGCTGTCATTATTGCATTTTTTCAATATATATCGACGATTCCGACAATGAAATATTAATTTCGATAATCTATTTGCAAATGTAGAACAAGATCATAATAATAGACAGATAAAACATTAATGGTGCTTACAACAACTCGACAATGCAAAAAAATTATTGAAAATTTTTAAATTACAAATTGGAAATGATAAACATAAAGGTAAAAAAATATCAGAGATTCAATGAACACATTATGAATTATGTACACATATCTTTCAATTTGATTAGCAGAGCTGCGATGGCGAGCGATTTTAGCATAAATCATCATATCAAATAACAAAAATCCTATCTCGCTTACATCGCCTTCATGGCTCAGTGGTATCGTCTGTTGCATAGCAGTCTGTACCACATGGGTTCGAGTTCTTTCTCTGTCTGCGATTTTTGCAAGCATTCTCTTCTCTCATTGATCAGAGAGAGAGATGGTGACACCATATTTATTTCAGCTGCCAGAGTGTGTCTGTCTTATCCAAAAACCGCTCATTCAAATCTCAATTATCACTCGAATTATTAGCTTGGGGTGTGGCTTTAAGGAGAATGCGCCTACATCATTGGCAGGTCGATATTTTATTTAGTATTTTTGTAAATCGATTTCATTGATTGGTTTAAAACAAAAATCGAAGCCGAAGGTTTTTAATAGCTCAGTCGACTGACCTCGATGAGAGGATTTCAACGGTATGCTGAACGTTTTTCTATGTGGTAGCCTTCGAAAGATATGCGCATTTCAAGATTTTAATGGCGTGCGATCACACGAGAGGAGAGTGACGCGACCAGTGATCTACCCACTCTACTGCCTCGTGCGATGACTTAACCCATTGTAATAAGTTTTACTATTGTTCTAGTGCATCTCCAAGTTATTTTTAATATCTTTGGAGGTTTCGTTTTCATCATTAAATTTATAATTCATAGCCAATCGATGAATATTAAACAACATGAATGCTAATGACAACAAAACAACAAAAAGGCTTTGAATTCACAGGAATATGTTATCACACTCTATCATCCTAAAGAAGTCATCTTCGTGTTGTCCGAGAATCTCCTCAGCCTCGTCCTCCTCATCATCTCCCTCTTCCTCGAAAAACGTCATCGCCCAGCTCCGAGTACTACGACTCATCCACAACTCTTATCTTCCTGATCGTGTTAAAGTTAACGCTTACTGATAAGTTAAAGTGTATTCTCGTTTTTTCTGGTTTTCATAATCACAGGAAAACATTTCGACAAAAACAAAATCAGCAAAAGAAAAGTGCGGCAAGGAGGATCGAACCCCTGATAGTCGAAAAGTAAACAGCGACCTTATCCACTACACTACACAGCCAGTTGTTGAGATGGATGATAGATGAACAAATCAACTAATCCGGATGGTTTGTGTATGAAAATGCACGAATTTCTCAATCAAAAAATCTTGAAATGCTCATAACTTTCGAAGGCTACCACATGACAAAACGTTCAGCATACCGTTGAAATCCTCTCGTCGAGGTCAGTCGATTGAGCTATTAAAAACCTTCGAGATGTATGTTGCAGAAGCAGCAGATGATAAGGAAAAGAAGGAGAAGGCAGCAAAGAAATTATTGAAAATATCATCTAATATCCGTATTTTCTCGTTTAAACAAAATAATTTGCATGCTCTCTCTTTCTCTGATCAGTCTATAAAACCGACAAGAAAGAGTACGGAATGGCGTGAGTATGGTAACTACTTCGTAAGCTAGCTCGTACACGAATAAGTGAATAAAACTTAAATGAGAAGTATGATCAACAATGTGATCAGCACGTAAACCGTGCAGGCGCACTCCGAAGGCGAGGAGTAGTTCTATAGCTCAGTCATGACGAGAACAGCGGTAAAATATGTTTAGAACTAGCGAAAAACCAATTTGAGAAATTAGGAAACGTCGTCGGAGCACACCACAATTCAGATTGTCGTTACAAAACGGGTTCGTTCACAAATTATGTATTTTTTTAAAAATTATGAATTTTAAACTGAAGGTGTAATATAATATGTAGAAGATATTGAGCAAATAAAAAATTTACCTGGGCCATGGGAAAATAGTGAGAATTAATTTAATGTAAAATTTTTTCCGAAAATTCCCAAATTCCAGCCTTCGTTGACCGTTGATCAAAAAACTCTCCTTGACAATAGTTTCTTAGAATTCGCCAAGGAGTCGATTGCACCCACTCCCGAATCGATTGGGTTCGAAATCAACCTTTTAGGAAAAGGCGCCAAATTGTTGTGTGGTCACCCCCTGAAGCGAATTTTCAATTGGAAGCAATTTCCAAGTACCAGTGTACTACACTCATGGAGCCTGTAATTATCACACATAAAACAGAAAAATTCATTTTTCGTCGATACCAGAAAATATTCCAGTTGTTGAATTCTCTCAGATAGTGTTTTCTAAGGACTACCAAAAAATGCATTAATAAAATCGAGTAAAATCCGGGGGTTTTTGGCACATTTTTTGACCCCACATGGGGGTCAAAAAATGTGCCAAAAACCCCCGGATTTTACTCGATTCTTCAGTGACACGCGTGATATAACAGAAGTGAACTGCAATGAGGGAATCTGTTGTTTTATTGCGTAGTTTTATTCATTAGTTTTGAGCTCATTTCGGAGAACTTCTGAAACATTTTAAAATTCTTTTTATCTCCAATTTCAGAGATCTGGTGGAGTCACTCAAGCAGATTCCTCTTGATACCCAATCAATATTGAATGGAGATAAACTGAAACTAATCGATAAGATGGTAGTAGATGGAGATGATGACGTCATTGAACATCTACACGCTATCGATACTACTACGGTAGGAATTGTCCCATATTGTTTTGTACTTGATCTCGTGAACTTTGTTATAGGCACACTTCTTGTCCGCGTCAGAAGCCCTGTCCCGTGTGCCGTTTGTTCGATGCAAGGCGGCAGTGGGCAAGGAGGGATTACAGGTATACTGTAGATAGGAATACTGAGTACTGTAGTCATTCAATATATTCTTACTACCTAAAATCATGTAATAATAATAATAATAATAATAATAATAATAATAATAATTGGCAGGCGCATGCCGCCTTTCTCGTCTGTTTGAATCACGTTCGTTCGAGTAAAAAGATGAAAGAAGTGCGACATTTGACTATTCAAATGTTGAATAATTCACCTAGAGATACACGATTTGAGGTGAGTGGAGTGTGATTACAATGGGGACAGAGAGGATTGAAGATGCGATCGTGAATTGAAATTGAAACATCAAAATGACGACTCTGTTCATAGACGTGCACATACGTGGGCACCACTGCCGCTAGCGGCAATACACCCCCGATTTTAGGGACCCGACCCCCCGATTTCCCAAAAAATCACTCAAAATCATTCATAAATGCTCCATTTTTTGCGTCCGACTCCCCGATTTTCATTTCCAGTGGCAATGCCCGCCCACGTATGGACGTGCATCTATACTCGAGCTAAAAACAGTGCATGTCTGTGAAGAAGAAACCATGACGATAATGAAAGCGTGAAACATGAAAGTGACTGGATAAAAACTTTTGTTCTTTTGATTTGTTCAAACCTAACTACAGTTCTACAGATCACCCAATTTCTGTTTTCTATCTTTTAAAAAAAACTTTTGAGCATCTTACTTATCTCTCGGAACTTACACCTTTAGAGATGACAGAATATATGGATGATAATGTGAAATTGAATTTATGTAGTTTAAGAAAAACACGTTAATGATTTGCAGTTACGTCTATCCACCCCTCTGGGCACTGCTCCCTCTCCAACGACAACAACTCGTTGTGTGATTACGGTAGCCGACGGATGTCTGGTGCGAGCTAACTTCCTAGGACCAAATGAGGTCGTTGACAGTGTAAGTACGCCGTAGTATTATTATTCTTATTCTTTATTCCTTCAAATCAAATCAATACATGTATATTTTCCTAAGCGAAGCGAACAGCAGGAATTGGAACGCTATACACAACAGAGCCTTCAACCTAACGAACTCTTGATAAATGTGTTTTAAATGAAATTAAATGTGCATATTTTTTATTTTTGATCTATCTCACCGGCTGTTAAACAATAATTTCGGTTTCTCATTTAATGAACTTAGTAGTCTAGTTCGTAGTTCCAATCAATCAATAATATGTTTAAGCAAACCGAAGATCGTTCATCCTTCCACGTCTACCGTATGATGAGTGCGAATGCGACACAAATTCTCGTCGCGAATGCAAAGGGACGACAGATGTCGTGAGTCATACTGCAGTCGTTATTGATTTATTGATAGGATTAAAATATGTTCTGGGTCGTATTGTTATACTGTAGTTGTTATCTATCATAGGATTAAATTGCGCAAATATCATTCAAAATATCCGTCCGCTCAAATAAAAGCAGTTACTTGGTACTCGATCGATCATGATTTGCTTGAAATTGACCGTTGTGAAATGGAATGAATCGAAGATAATGGAATGGATCGTGACTGTTGACTGTGAGGATGAAGGAAGGGTGAAGTGGAATGAAGAAGACATAGTTGGGTGAGATTGAAGTGGGTGAATTGATAGTAGAGGAATAGAATGGTGAAGGTAGGGAAATGATAGAAGTATCATTCGGACCATACATTTTCGCCCCACTCACAATCAGTTGTTTTTGCGAATTATAAACTGACCCAAAATTAGAACAAAACTGACCCGATCTACATCTCAAGTACTCAAAACTGACCCGATCTTAGGTGATTCTTACTAATCTCGATCTCCCGCATATTCCTAGATGGGTCTCGAGTTTCAAAACTGACCGCATCGACAAAAGTGCTCACTCACGATGTGGGTACTCGAAAATGTATGATTCGGACATGAAGAAAGATGTGATGATGATGGTGGATGATAAGAATAGATATGAGTTATTGGAATAAGAGGAGCAGTTGATACGAGAAGCCGTTGTCATATCATACATTTTCATACCCTCACAATGTGAGGATCGACCCACTATATCAGGCTCATTTTTTACACGAAAAATAACGTTTTTTTCCTAAATCGACACTTCATATTTCGAAAATCGGCACGCTATATAAAAAATGCTGTGATAAAATATGTGTTGCCATACATTTTCGGCGCCCTCACCGGATTTTTTTTATATAGTTGGTCGATCTAGAAAAATCGTTATTTTTCGCTTAAATTGTAATCTTTCGTATAAAAAAATGAGGTTTATACAGTGGGTCGATTCTGAAATTGTGAGGGTGTGTGTGTGTTGTCATATTTTGCATTCTATTGTTGAAAAGCTAGAGGTAAAAAGAGAAGCAACTTAACCCTCCTCTATAATATCCCCTCTCTCCTCGCCAATCCGAGTGAGAGTATTCTTGTATATTGTGTGCTATGTAATATCTCTCTCTCTCTATTCTATTCTATAGTCCTCAATCTGTCACTACTATGTCGTGTGTTTGTTGTATTGTTATCGTTGTCACTCTAGCCACTCATTCCCCAACCACATGTGGGCACGTGAAAACGAATTTGTTTCGCGCACAGCCTTGCCTTCCAATTGGGGTTTTGCGCATAGCCTAGCCTTGCAAAAATTGGAAAATTTCCAGTCGAATCTGCACGAAAAAAATTCCCGCATAGCCATGCTCGCAGCCCTGTATGCCCCCCCCTTCCCCGGTTTGTGCATAGCCTCTCTCTCCCCCCACCCCCCAAATGTACCCACCTATGACCAAAACAGTTGACTATATCTTGTTATAATCTATTCCGTTATTCAAAAGTCAGGAAAAGTGAAAAAAAGATGCTCTAGTGTACAAAGTGGAGAGTATTCTCTATCTTTTTTTCTTTTGTAACTTTTTATCGTATATTGTTGTCCGATATCTAACTATTGTGAACCTTTCATCCTCTTCTTCGTCTTAGCACCTCTTCCCCACGGCGGTTCAATGAAGAGAAATCCCTACATTTAACTTTGGCTTGAAGGCTCTTGCATTACGAAAAATCGGCAAAGTTGATTTGTACTGGGCGGGATTCGAACCTACGAGGTTCGGATCGCTAAACAAAAGCTCTATCCACTAAGCCATCTCGGCATGTCTCGCAAATCGTAAAACTCGATGATAGGTCTAGTCAGAAGCGAGCGCCCAGATATACCGTAATCAACTTTCGCGCTGGGAGAACCTAGATGTTTTACTGCTCATCATCACTCAGTTTGCGATACTTTCTTTCTTAGGCAAGAGCTTGTTAGTTACTATCTTTGAGCCGCCGTGTTCCCCTTGTCTTCTCCTTCCGTTAGTTCACCGATTGTTGTGTTTGCTCAAGCACACTCTTGTACTCTCTCTCTCTCACTCACCATTCCCTCAAATGACAAGCTCGATGAATGAATGAAGAGAAGGAAGAGAAATAGAGGAAATGGTGAAGATACACTGTCAATTATTGTTAGTCACATCATGAAATAAACGAATATTTGTGTTTCACTTAAGTTAATTCTGTTGGTATAGCGCGGTTTCGACGATCATATTTGATTATTGTTTTATCTAATTACGAAGATCTTATGCATATGGCCATAGCTTTCTGTATCGTCCCATAATCCAAGAATTGTATGTCAACATTCTTGCTAATTTGAACATTTTGTATAGAAATGAATGGAGAGTGATAGAGCAATGGGGTCCTTATTACGCCATCAAATGAGATAATACACCGTGAATATCATTATTCTCTAGTGTTTCTATACTTTGTACGCCCTCTCATTAACCGTTGTCTTACTAGTCTTGTCAATTTGAGCATTTTATGAAAATAAAAATCTAATCTCTATCTATACTTTTATCTTAATTTCATTTTAATAAAAGTTGTATTTTGTATTAATATAATGATTGCAGATTGATGTCATCTATGAACTCTGTCTTCTCATACCTTCAGACGTACACAATGTGCATGTACACCCCCTGTGCAGAGTGCGGGTTTGTCATTTTCATTCTTTTCATAATTAAAAAAAGGCTTAAAATCAGATTAAGTGCTGGATTTAATCTTTAAAAGCTGAAGTGTGGCTCGGAATGAATGGGAATTTAAAAAAATTTGAGATGGAAGTATGATGCAACATAGTGAGAACGAGATGACGTAGATAGAGTGAGATACTCTGGTTTTTATTTCCCACTGGTCCCCCAGTAGATTTCCCAGTGGGGATGGAGCTAGGGGACCAGTGGGAGATTTACTGGGGGACCACTGAGAAGGGGAGAGGCACTGGGGGACCAGTGGGAGAAAATTTAGTGCCCCAGTGGGGGAGTGGGCGTGGTCTTGCACTGTGATATTGTAGAGAAGAGGGTTATAGTGAAATGACTGTTTATCCAACTATGGACGATACGAATACATTCGAATTAATAAACAATAATAAAATAGCATAACTAACTCAACAAAGTAACTATTACATTACATACTAATCTAGAGCTTGTAAATGTGAAATCTGAAAGGGACTAGGGGACCAAAAGTTTGTTCGTTTTGTCGGTCTGAATACATTGAAAGATTAGTGGAGGGGCATATAACAATCGATAATCATTACATAACATAAAAAAGTACTGTTGTAACATAGAAAGAGATCAAAGGCAGAAACTAGTGATCAAAGATCACTTAATCCTCTTGGCTGGTCATCTTCTTAATATCGTTCTGATTCATTGATCCGTTGAATGAATTATGCTGAACATTCTTCTAAGTCATAAACTTGACTCCCTCACATCTTGCTCTTTCCATACCAACTGAAAAGTATTGAATTTTTAATAACAAACTTCCAATTCGTCATCCGTTTAAATCTATTTAGCCTGACTATTAATAATCCCATACGAATTGTGCATTGTGATTTCAAAGACTTTGTTAAGCTGATTTCAACGATACATCAGTTATCGATTTTCGTCCACACATGGCTTAGAAAAACGCTTATTCTTTTTTTTCACTCGTTGCAAGACCACTCAATCGGAGTAGAGCTGCCAGAAGGTATGAATGGATCTATGAGTGGAATACCATTCGTTAGAGGTCAAGAAAACGAATACTCATGAGTAATTTTATTTTTCTTAGCATGCAATTTAATCGGTAGCAAAATAACTAGGATCGTAAATGTACAAGTGGAAGAACTCACAGTATTCAGTTGGCTGGCTGCACTATGGCCCATGAAGCGAAAAAGTGAACACTTGCTGAAATTAGAATTAATTAGCTAGCATTGCATTTATAGAGTAAGATACGCAGAAGTTTGGAAGACTACGAAGTAGTTAATATTTCTATAAAACAATTTAGTAAATAAGTGACAATGCAAACCCATTGGCGTAATATATTTGAACATTCAGTCCTCCAAGTGTTGTTCCAACTCTAAAAATACCCAAAATCTTCAAATATTCAGGCTCGTAGCCATAAACGTAATAAGTTGAAAGAGAGTAATAAGTTGACATGAATGATGATGTATGAAGACTGTTCTTTTCAGGTTTTCCATACTTTTATCAACAAACAAAATTGACTTAAGGAATAGTTAAATAGAAAAATATACCTTTCTCCGGTTCATCATCCGTTGATCTCGACTACGCGTCGGCATATTGCCCTATTGAACTTAAATGAAATTATACTTATTTCACAGAATAGGTAAAACAAAACATATAAATAAGAAAAAAAATTAAAAGACGCCGAACGCAACGCTCACGATAAGAGCCGCAGCGCGTCCTATGAATAGCACACTTTGTCAAATGTATGACGAGCGCGCAGTTTCACACTCGTGGTCGCATGGTTTTGTCTGGGGGACCAGTGGGAGATTTACTGGGGGACCAGTGGGAGGAAATTCGCCCAATCTGTCATCTTTAGAGCACTCTCTTGTCCTGGGAAACCAGTGGGGGAGCAAAACCACGCCCACTTTTGCTGGGGCCCCACTGGGAGAAAAAAACCAGAGTAATGGAAGGGGTGGAGTGAGTCATGGCTTAGTCAAAGCTTCTATTTATGGCTTCCACGCTCTCCTTCGTCTCTCTCTCTCTATAATGGCATATCTCTGGATCTTACATCTAACATTCTACCCTTACCTTTCAGTCTATTTCTCACATATCACCCACTCCTTCTCTTCTCTCTATTATATCATGCTTCTAATCTACTTCTATCTATATTCTATTCTATCTATGATAATATTCTCTTCCATTATCTTTTCTATCTCGTGGTCATTCCACCTCTCCCTTTCGTTACCTAGTAACCATGTAACCAATGATTGCGTCCGCTTTCCACTTTTCTAGGACTCTTCAAAACGATATCTTTAATTTTTTTAACATTTCGAACATGTCATTAACCGAGTAGTTTGTAACTAAATAAATTAGATTTTCGAGATAAGAGATGAAAAGAGAAGAAAAAGGCCGCTAGTATGGCGAGATTGTGTGAAAAAATGAGCTCTTGTTTAAAAAAAACAAATGATATCTACAGTATTCTATGGTATCATCTCTCAATTACAGTAAGATTCTCTCTGGATGGATGCCTCCCACTCGACTATTGACTGTACAACCCTTCTCCTGTGTTCATGAAGACTGTCAACCTGTGTTTGGAGCTCAATGAAGAGATCAAAGATCAAACTACAATGTAGTTTGGTCAGATTAGAACCTCGTTAAAGAGGGCAAAGATTGATTTCAGTGTCTGGCCTTCAAATTTTTATTCGCTTGTGAGACTTTTGTATTATTGTCGATGTAGTTCTATTCAGTCGTATTTCGTTCGTATTTTCTTTCATTCAACAATATTTTTCCAATCTTCTTTTCTATTCTATTCTATTATATTTGTCATTCTCCCTATTCATCATCTCTTGTGTGTGTTGCATATTGAGATTTCCTCTGTTATTACACCTGTCCATTTCATGTTTCACGTCTCTTTTTCGCTTCCCTGTACTTTAGCGTTTCATTCATTTTGACCACCTCACTACTCGAACCCGCACCTTGTTATCCATTCGCACTTGTTTCTCGAGTTTTTAGTTGGTCAAGATGAGTTTTGATCTTTGATCTTTGTTATAGTTGTGCATCGGTGTCCGCTAGCTTAGATTTAAATACTGTAGTTGCTGTGTGTGTCCTACTGTATCTTTTAGCCCCTAGTTGTATTCCGTTCAAAAGACACGAAAAGCAGAGAAAACTCTCCTAGTTTTTTTTTCTTTTCGTCGCTTTTGAACCCCAAAGTTGATTAGAATATAGTACATTTCCCTCGTTGCTTTACTCGTTATTAATTCATCTTTCACATACACTTTGCGTTATAAATATTACATTTCTTTCCTCACCTGCCTTTGTATTTTACGGTTTTACTTTATATGGCTCCGCCCATTTTCGGTTTAAAATGTTTCATGTATCCCGCCAATTCTTCGTTCCGTTGTTTCTCTCCATCATCCCACTTTCGATCTTTCTCTCGATACCATACCATACCTCGGACTATATCTGATCATGCATCTCTATATCATTTTTTATTCATCTTTCTTCTTATTCAATCGATTATCGATCGATTTAGTTTCACTTTGCCTACAATATACCTCGAAGTATCGATTGGTTGTTTGGTTCTTGTTGTTGCGCATATGTAATAAGACCAATATTATTGTTACTAATGTTCTTTTAAATGTTGATAAAGTTGTGAGTATTTGATGGCTCTATAGTTGTACATAAAGTATGCGGTCGTAATATCCGATATCTGTCCAGATATTTATTGATTTATTGATTTAATGATTTCATATTTTTACCTTTGCCTTGTGTTTTCCTTGAATGATCTTAGGTACTGTAGATGCACCTTCCTTTGTGTGATGGTGTTTTATGACCATGTTTTGACCCTGCCTGACTGTGGTGGAAGTGTCTGACAGAGAAAGGGAGAAGAGAGGGGTAGTACTAACCACTTAATGAATCAGAGGTTGATCAATAGTATGGATTAACCTTTAGCCCCCCTTAGCCAACGAAAAGTATGGCCTCACACAATACTATACTGTACATTTAGAGTTAGTGATTGCTTGATAGGATTATATATAAATAGAGTATATATATAGAGTATGGTAGTATAGATAGTGCCTCCTTAACGATCACTTCGATTGTTGTCTTTTCCCTCTTCTTTCCTTCTCTCTCTCTCTCTCTCTCTCTCTCTCTCTCTCTCTCTCTCTCCATTTTGTTCTCTGTCTCGCCCAATCTCTGCCTCTCCATCTCGTTCTCTCTCTCACGATTGCCTCCCATTCCTCTTGCCTTCTATTTACTTCCTTTCCAATCTTTTAGTGTTGCCTATTGCCTGTTTTTTTATTGCTAGATCAACTAGTCGTTAATATATTTTATTGATTGATTGGATTAATGTACTACTATACATCATGGGAGGTAGGACTATGAGAATTGTATAATCTTCATTTTGATTAGATGTTATTGAAACTTGTGACCTGTGTTGAACCCAGGTAAAACAAGAAAACTTTAACATTCGACAATTCTGACACAATTTCTACATTCGAAATAGTGTGGACTCTCCTGTAGTCACTGTAGTATGAATGTGTGTGTGGTTCGGGTGCTAATCCGTTTCGGTTGAATGAGAAGACACTGTATAGTAAGAGGAAAGGTCGATCTTAGAATCTATGAGATTGAGAAGGTACAAGGAATTGGAAGGATGAGAAGGGAAGAATCATGTTGGTATATTGGATTGTGAGGGAGGAAGATTAGTCGACATTGATCATTAGTACTTCTCAATGGATATGGAGTACTTTGCTTGATGATTTTGTATTGTATAGTGGGAGTGATCTTTGATCTTTGTGTCGGAGATCGATGTATTCAGTTATTTAGTTAGAGATCAAATGAAAGGGAATGTAGTTTTGTTGAGATGTGATCTAGGTTACTAACGACGTACAGCATTTTAAGAGCAGTCATAGTTTTACAGAGAAAAAGGTGGAGCGAAAAAGAGGGAGTTTGCAAAAGTGAGAGAGTATGGACGGTTAAAGTATACCATGCTGTACCGTAACTTTGTCAAGTTTTAAATGGCCGCTCTTCCTGCGTTGTAGAAACGCTGTGCGAAGTATCTGCTTTAAATATCTTTGTACTTTCGTTGTTTACCTCTGAGTATTTCTGATGAGGACAGCACTTTTACTCTATGTCCCAATGACATCCGTGTTGTTCATGCCTCTATGTCTCTGTCATTTATTGCATCCTCTACTTCTCCCATATCACTCCTCTCACTCTATATCTCACCTCTTCCTCTCACTCTCTCCTACTCTCTAATCTGGTCATCTCCATTCCTTCTTCCCTCTTCTTCATTCTTCTCTAATCTCTATCTTCTCTTTCCAGATGTTACCCTGTCGATAGTGTTTCTCCCCTCTCTCTCTTCTGATCTCTCAATTGATCATCTCCTATCCCGTAGTTGATCATCAAGGAGTTCGACTCCTTCTTCATCTACAAAAATGGTGCTTGCCGCCACACTTTCTATGCTGAGGTGAGGTAGTTTCTTTTGTGAGAATGATTCATATGTGATGTTCAAGAAAAATAAAAGAAAAGAAAAGAAATGGACGCTAGATATTCTACACAGTTGGTAGACTCTTCTTTTGTTTAGCATTAAACTACATTTTGGCGTTGAGATGAGCATTCATCGGCAAACCTTTATGTACACATTTGGTGGAATATAAACGGGGTAATCTAACATAATCTCAATTAATCAATAAGTGTCTATCGATTTTGACTTGTTCTATCTATGCTGTGAAACGATAGAAGAGCTCCGCATATTTAGGGGGGCCAATAATTTGGTCAAAGTGGGGCCATTAATTTGTCAAAAGTTGACTCTCGAATTAGGCTACCAGACAAGCCCCACTTGAAAAGTTGAGCCATTAATTTGGTCAAAATAATGGCCCCACTAAACTTTTCGCTAAACTTTTGTCCCAATTAATGGCTCAACTTTTCAAGTGGGGCCAATAATTTGGTCATAATAATGGCCCCACTAAACTTTTCGCTAAACTTTAGTCCCAATTAATGGCTCAACTTTTCAAGTGGGGTCAATAATTTGGCCAGTAATTTGGCTCGACTACTAAAAGTTTAGCCCTTTATTTGCTTACTATTATTCCAGTTCCATTTATGTTTATTTAAATGATTTATACATCAATTAACTTCTTTATCCTCAGAACAAACAATATTTACATATCAATTACAACATGAAAATGCACATGCAACGAACGATAAACATTTAATGGATTTTGTATCATTAACAATATATAACTTCTAACAATATTATAACTTCTTATCTTATGTATAACAATACAATCGCGCTTACGAGAGAATCGAAAAGAGCTAATTTTCTGATACTTAGTGGTCTGTGTTTTAAAACTATGCTGATGACGATGGATAGTCATTTTGTATGTTGATACCAGACGCCGTCGCGTCGAAATCACAATTTCAATTTCTTTGAATCTATCAATGCTAAATTAGGCGACTATGTTCCCCTTGGCAGAACTTGATGGCAAACCTGTCTAATTCATTTTTTCAAGAAACATTTTCAAAAACGGAGTTCGCTCAAAGGTAAGTGTATTACGCGACCTGCATAGATCGGTCCGGAAAGGCTGTGTGCATGGAAATGCGGGGGGGGGGGGGGCGATCGTTTTGCCAACAATCGTTTGAAAAACGGATCATAAAGCGGTTGGGATTTGGCTTATGGCAACCAAAGATTTACCATTGCTATCAGTGGGAGTGTACGGTCTTGGGCTACCGCAACCGTCACTGATTTTTTTCACTCGACCCATGACGCCGGGTTCATGGTTGAAATTGGTCGAAGTCGAAAAATTCTAGTTGCCATTATATCAATAGTGAGCCAACTTTTATCTTTCTGGATACCGTAACCGGTACTACCGTAATCAAACAGGGATTCGCTATAATATAACAGGGTACGGTAGCTAGATTACGGTAGTTCGGGTAACGGTATCCAAAAAAATAAAAGTTGGCTCACTATTGATATAATGGCAACTAGTATTTGGCCTCGGGAGATCATGGATTTTTCGACTTCGGCCATGAACCCGGGCTCATGGGTCGAATGAAAAAAATCAGTTCGCGATTCCTGACGGTTACGGTAGCCCAATACCGTACACTCCCACTGATACAATGGTACAACTTTGGTTGCCATACGCCAAATCTCAACCGATTTATGATCCGTTGCGCAAACGATCGTTGGCAAAACGATCCCCCCCCCCTCCCGGAAATGCGGGATTTTTTTGCAGATTCGAATGGAAATTTCTCAATGTTGCGAGCGCAAAAAAAAGTTTTCACGCGCCCATCTATAGATTCTAGATTCAAAATGAACATGTCCATCGTCATCAACAACCTTGAAAACTCGACCCCTAAAATTTGATTCTAAACTGGGCCAGACCCCACTCCCTATGCTCGGTTCTCTCGCAAGCGGACTCATATGAAAACAATGTACATTCGTCTATTGAATAACAACAAAATATGTTCGGTGACAATAAACAGTATACTCCGGTATTTTTTTCCGTGGGGAGGGCCAGGGGCAGCACCATGGTGTGGGACTAGGGAGAAACCCAAGAGATTTGGGGGCGGACTTCAAATTCCGTGGGGTAGGCCGTTCATTCCAGAACATGGAATACGCCGTCCTGAAGCCAAATCCCGTGGGGTGCCCTAGTTCCGCACCATTGTGCTGCCCACGGACAAAAAAATACCGGAGTACTCATAAAGTCATGGGACGCTTAAAAAAATTTTTTTTGTAACATTTGCTCGAGGAAAGTAATCAAGCTGATCTTTTGAGTCAAAGCGTGCAACTCATCAAGGAATACAACCATGATGGGTTGGTGTAATTAAATTAATTTACTGTTGCATAGCAGTGACGCAAACGAAGTACACTTTTCGAATGCGTATAGTTCTTTAGTGAAAAAAGTCCTGTTCTTCTGAAACATCATGATAACGGAGACCTCATCAAGGGCTGCCCATGAAAAAATCGAAGATCGGACTCCGATTTCAAGCTGCAGCGGGCTGCAAATTTGAGCCCGAAAATTTTTCAAAGACTTTTGAGGCCCAATCGTTTAGGTCTTCGAAAACTATGCTTCCAACGCAGGGAGCTTCACAATATATCAAATAATGATTTCGCTTGAATTGGTTTAGTTCTGATTCCATTCAGAGCCGCATCAAACGTTCTGCTGAGGTGTGCTCGTTTTCAGCGCGCCCTGAGTGGGCACACGTGGGCGAAACCGTCGGCTTTGGCCCCCGACCTACCCGATTTAGCCAAAACAATTTAACCAAGAACCCCTCTAAAATATATCGGAGCTTTAAAAATAAGATTTCATCACAAGGGCGCAGGGGCGCGAGAGCTGCGTGAGAGAAAGCATACGTCTAACAATAAGGTTATTTGCAGAAATTGAGTAGGCAGAATGTTTGACCTAAGTCTGTCTGATATGATAAATGAATTTGAATTTGAATGTTTGCTGCGGGTCTGAAAAGAATCAGAACTAAAACAAAATCAGGAAAGCATTTTATAAATTGTGAAGCTGCCTGCGTATGAACCATTATTTTAGAATGCATTCTGAACGGTAGGGTCCCAGTCTTTTCACAAAAAAAATATTTCATGCGCTGATGGTAAATGAAGAGCTATATCCTGTGGCCGTATGCAAGAACCATTTTCCAGGAAAATGTGGCGTCATTAGCGTAGGCGAAGGCGTTTTCCAAAAATCCTCCGCTTACGCTAACGACGTCACATCTTCCTGGAAAACGGTTCATGCATACGGCCACTGGCGATAAATATCACTCTCATTTTGACCCTTACAATATAGTGGTCTCACAAGGGAACCTTGTGGACTTTACCTGGCCATTTGACAAGGCAATATCATAACTACAATATTTTTTCGATGGTGATTACGAATCCCTTTTTAGGAGTGCCTAGACGAGCTGAGTTTCGAAAAAATCGATATGAAATTCGGCTAGTGATTTTGAAAATTCGCGAGGGGTAGTGTGAACTCATCTATCAACCTTCGAAGCAACGACCTGTGAGGTGTAGTGAATAAGGTGTCCGCGTTAACTTTTGATTGCCACAGGTTCGATCCCTCTAGCAGCACTTTTCTTTTATTATTTTTTTAAAAACGTGTTGCTGTGATTATGAAAGCCAGAAAAGAGAACACACATCTTATTGAAAGAGTGATGGTCATGCGACATGTTGAATAAGATGCATAAATGCTTTTTAACGACATACAAAGCGCTCGAGAAAGGATCAACGAGCGAACAAAGTCGATCGATGGCGATCTACCCAGACAAAGAAGCATGAACGTTTGATATTGACTTCAACAATAACCGCAAAAGAAAAGTCCTGCAAGAGGGATCGAACCAGTGACAGTCAAAAGCTAACGCGGACGCCTTATCCACTACACTACACAGGTCTTTGTATCGAAGGTTGATAGATTAGTTCACCAATGTTTATGCACTACCCCTCGCGAATTTTCAAATTGACTAGCCGCATTTCGATTTTCTCGAAACTCAGCTCGTCTTCTCGTATGGCGAAGTTCTATTATCAGCTCACATATCCCGCCTGGGCAGTCCTGACGACATAGGTCGAATAGCTAGGTTATCGGTTATCGGTTATCAAAATGTGGTCAGGATTTTCGATTTTTGGGAAATTTTGGCGCAAAATGCGGTCAGGCTTGGTACTTTATTACATACTTTTCGACCAATGCCTGACGTCGCTTCAGAAGAACATGGCTTTTCACTAAAGAATATACGTGTTCGAAAACTGCAAGCGTCATCATTATGCAGCAGTGAACTGATCTAATAATACCAATACATCATGGTTGTATTTCTTGATGAGGTGCACACATTGACTCAAATATCAACTTGATATCTTTCCTAAATCAAGTTTCAAAAAAATGAAATAAAGCGTCCTACGACTTTATGGCTATAGCCTGTACAGCTACACGGGGAGGGGCACTTATGTTGACTGCTAGTGTGATGGACGGCGAACTGGTAGTAGAAGACGTACACCTGAACAAAGGACAATGAACAAAGTTAATCGATAAACAACGATAGTTAACGAATCGTTACATTTGCCTTACGCCGTAACGACGGAGACGCGGCAGAGGAGGTTACGGTGTAGGCACTTAAGGCAAATGTAACGATACAGAAATCAATAACATGTCAGATCTTTCGAAATCAATCAAAAATCAACTAACCCAGCCACTTTGCGCCGGTGACGGCTTGAGGACGAAGCGACAAGACGCTGAAACATGAAAAAATTAACGGTCTCAAACGCTTTCGACTAAATTGGCATGAATACTAACTACTTACAATTAAATACCCTTAACATTTCATAAGTAGTAAGATGCTTACTGTTCTAGCAGAGTCGAATTGAACGGGTCCATCTTGAGAGAGCAGAGATTCCCTTGTTGTTCCCTGTAACAAACTAAATTAGTGAAAAAGAACAATTAATGAGCACAGTTAATGAAAGAGCGAAAACAACTATAGCCAACTCAACTAGCAAAATACTTTGAAAAGTAGAATACAAACTAGTATGCAACGAGAACAACATTATTTAGTTGAAAAATTTCCATGGCGGGCATGCCGACGTGAACAAACAAGAAATGTACTAGCAAACATCGCCGACCTATTTTACGGCTCTCGATGAAACGGCTCGACTTACCGTAGTTGGGCCATTATTTAAGCCAAAAGTTTAGCTCAACTTTGTGACTTAAATAACAGCCCCACTTCGAACCAAATTATTGGCTCAACCACCAAAATAATGGCTCAACTTTTCACACTCGACCAAATTATTGGCCCCCCTAAAAATGCGGAGAGTGATAAATAGACGTTCTTGATCATCGGTAATCGATTGTCTACCATATACCGTATCCCTCTCTATCATATTCCTTCTATTCAGATACATCGGAGGTAGTGATGATCGTGACTTTGTGGATCGTCTTCATTCATATTTCACATGTAATATTCTAATCGCCCTCTCCATCCTCGTGTCCTTCAAACAATTTGGAGGCAAACCGGTTAGTTGATCTTTGATCTTTGATTTCTAGTATCGAGTGACATCAGCACAATGAGTAATCAATACTTTATCGTTTGTTTTGGTAATTGGAGGAGTTTCATTCGATCTTCTCTGCGTATACTCATCAGTTATTTAGTCCTAATTGAGCCTTTGCCTCAATCGGTTTAACCATACATTTTCGTTGCCCTCGCCGTATAATTTAAAATAGTGGGTCGATTCTCCAAATACGGTTTGTTGATCCAGAAAATTCGTTATTTTTCGCTCAAAGATCGTCATTTTTAGTTTCGTTTCGCATCAAGTGACCTAAAAATGGCCGTATATCCTCAATCAATCCTCACATTGCGAGGGTACTAAAATGTATGGGTTAAACTACGACGGATAACCCATCTCAATTTAACTTTCGCTTGTGGTTATCTGTGGCGTCCTGTTTTGATCGCAAATTTTCATTTATTTATTTATTTATTAAATTCGATCATTTTATCACGATTTTTTTGAAGCATTTATAATCTGGCCGGATTCCATTTTATGAAACCCTAGTTGAGTATACTTAAATTATAACCAAACCTAAACCTTTCCTGCTACGAGTTTAGATTCTCCCACACAACACTGTTAAGACACTCACGATTCAAAATTCGCGTATCTCTATCGGTTGAATATGATTCTTCTGAACCACGATTGATTACAAATCACTTCGGTTCATCTTTTACGATTAATATGTATTGCGTTTGAGATTGAATGTCTGGTGCCGGATATGTTCTCATCATCATGGGAACAATACGCGGAGAACTATTGTTGGGCACAGGATACGTACTTTGTACCCATGGAACAACCTGCGGCTGGTATCGATGTTAACGATAAAAGAGAAAGGTGAGACGGAGGAGAAGTGAGGGGGGGTATCATGGTAGAAGGAGGAGGGATACGAGGATGATATTATCTGTCTTAGTGATAGATCGAATACTACAGTACACTCACTGAAAATCCCCTTAGGGAAGTTTCATAACTGCACTTCCCTTAGGGAATAATTCCCATGGGGTCCTTATCCAGGGAATTATTCCCTCACATATAAGAGTTTTTTCTGTGAGTGTAGTGTAATGAAAGGTGAAATGATTGAGTTAATATAAAGATGAATTAATGATGGCAAAAGGTGATGAAAGACATGATTGACAGAGGGAGTATTCTGTTAATGTTACCCTATCAGACACATTGGTCTCGAATGTCGCATGAACATGTGTGAATTTGGAAAGGACGATTTTTGATCTTTGATCTTTCTAGGCGTATCTCATACTATCAGTGGATTCCCTTCTTTCTTCTTATGGAAGCAGCCTTCTTTCGCCTACCTTCGCTGCTTTGGATGTACATGTCAGGCCACTCCGGTTAGTGTGATTTTTGATCTTTGGTCTCTGATCTTTGATCTCTTTGTAGGTATCAAGATCACCGAGATAGTCAAACTGTCGTCCGATCCTAACAATATCAAACCTGATATCAAGAAGGTCAATATCAAGAGTCTCACCATGCACTTACAGGTTTGTCAAAATGATTTTTGTTTTTTGGGATTTGTATTATTCACGTTTTATTAGCTCATAAGAGAGACTATCTGACTGGTTCAAGATATTCGTGTACTTGACACAGCAAAAAAGACATACACGAAATTTTTATATAAACTAAGTCGAGCACGATGTGAGTACGATGGTCTACTTGAGAAATCATGAAAAAAGAGGGTATCATAGAAACCGTAACAACTTCGTCTTTACAAAGTATACTAGAAGTTTGTTTTCAGGGAGCTCTAAGATTTCACAAACGCCTTCACAAGCGACAAATACGACCGCATAAGTAAGAATATACAACTGAGCTTTTCAAGACTTCTTGTGATCTGATGCACGATTATTTATTTTGCTTAATCGAACTGTTGAAACTGTATTTCACCTCGCTAATTTTGTTTTTTTAATTAATTGTTCATATCTACCGTATCCTCCATCACTTTCAGATTCTTTTGGATGTGCAATCTACCTTACTCTGCATTCTTCGTCACCGCAATGTACATAACAACCAAGTTGTTCTATCTCGTCAATGTTATCCTCCAATTGCTTTTGATGAACAAGTGAGTCATTATGACATGAAGAGATTGAGATGTAGAAGAGCAGAAATGAGGGGTTACAGCGCTTAGTGAATGTATCAAGGGCTGTTCGGTTGAATAAGATTGACAGATAGTGTTGGATAGCTAGAATCGCAACTTGCTCTTCTTTTTGGGAGTTTTGTTCAATGGCATGTCATTTACATAATACCTTGTGAATTTACGTTCCACAAATTGTATAACATCTTGGAGCATAGATAGAATGTTTATTGGTAATTGCGTTGCTTTCTACACCACAATTCTCGGTTTGAGATTCCTCGAGACGGATAAATATGCGTGGTATGGATTCGGTGCTCTTTTTGATCTCCTCAATGGTACTACATGGAAGACATCTGGAGTATTCCCTAGGGTAAGCACTTTATTGATTGACCTTGATGAATAATGAAATATAATGTAAATAGTCCAAGTAGATGACTTGAAGTCTACTTGGCAGTGATAGACTCGTACTGCCAGTTGAATTTACATTTCGGGAATGTAAGAATAGCATTGGCACGGTTCTTGTGAAATCTGCTATTGGGCTCACGTTATTGAATGATGTTTAGTTGTTGTGTATTGGAGCCCAACACGTGGTTGAGATTGTATTCGTTATGTGCTTCTCTATTTCAAGTTACGAAAAAATCTTTGTCATTGTAGGTTTCCCTATGTGACTTTGATGTTCGTGTGATGGGAAATGTACAAGAGCACACCATCCAATGTGTCCTCGTCATCAATATATTCAATGAGAAGATATTCATCTTTTTGTGGTTTTGGTTAGTTCGTTTTTTTCACTTTTTTTTATTCTATTCGATCATTACTCTGTCACTGTAGTCGCAAAATAAGGATCATGGTTGAGATGTTCTAAAAAGTTGGCTAAAATGTATTGCTCGATTTCGTAGACAAGCTTCAACGTTCTCACAATCTTGTTATTTCCATTTGCCTTCGTCTTTACATTAGATATGAGTGAGTCTGTGCTATCCAACTGTGCTTACTATTTAGTTATCTCTAGTGATCCATCCGAGAATGCCGCACACTTCCGTGTTCATAGGGTCAGACTTATGATTATGGAATAAGGGACCTATATTTACATAGGATTGAAGTAGCTATCTAACACGAACAAAGACACTATCGAATCTCTACTGACCATCAATCATGGTAGAATTCCACCTTTATTTTTTCTTAATTGGTAGTTTGTTCTACAATTTACTGCCGATAAGGAATATTAAAACGTCGAAATCGAGCAAAACTTTTTAGTCCTTCTGATAGATCCATGGTATTGGTCCACTGTAGGTTATAAACAAGCTTAACTCGAAAAAGAGGATAACCCCCCCCCCCCATCGTTTTGCTCAATCTCCTAGCATTAATATAATATAACCCGTGAATCTATTGAAAGAACAAATGATGGATTTACAAATCATGCAAATGCACCCAATAGTATTTAGAGGAACACTATTTCGGCCATATGTTCTATGTTCCATGAGTTTACAATAAATGAAGCTTGAATAGCAAGGTCTTTCATTTTCTAGACTTTGTGCAATACAAATATTGGTAGTGTATGGATAAATAATGAATATATAATAGGTTTGTTACTCTTCTCGTCTTCACTCTTGGTTCATTTCTCTACTGGCTGGTGGTCTCATCATTTTCCCACTTCGCTTATCGATTCGTATCGAGACATCTCGAAATGAGCGATATGCCATTCGATGCTGCAGGTGAGACAATATGGAAGGGCTGAAACTTGTATTCAACGGGTTTTGTAAATATATTTGTTTCGTACGGCATTATCTCCCAGGGCAGTCGGAGGTTTAAAAATTTAAAGCTTTCAAAAAATTCGCTGAATTCTGCAAGCATATTTTGGTTTCACAGCTAGCAAACGGCTAGAGCGCCGACACATACTTTTCTTTAATTTTGTCGCCGATCAGTTTCTCTTGTTGTATAACAGGGTGAATTGTAGATCCAGAGACGGAGAAGGAAGTGGAGAGATTCGTCTCGTCGTATCTGAGAAGTGATGGAGTATTCGTATTGAGAATGATTACCTTGCAGGTAATACACAAACTTATCTTAACTTTATTAAACTATTGTATCGAGGTATAATAAACATAACAAATTTCGTGAAATGAGAGTTTACGATTTTTGCTCTGTTCAAAAATTGCTAAAAGAAGGGGAATGCTCTCCATTTTTTGTCCACACTCTTGCCTATTTTTCGTTTCCCTTCGTTTCTCGACTTTCCAATACCACATATATAGGCATTGTCGATGGTCTAGGAGATATCTAGATTAATAGATCGTGAGAGATGTGAATAGATCAATGATGATCTGTCTTCATCTTCATCATTATCACTATCATCATCATCTCTTCTCATTTACAGTCTGGTGTAATATTCGGCACGGATCTCACGGTATCCCTGTGGAAGTCATTCTACGGTATCGAACAGATCAAGAGAAGCAATTCTGTTCCCGGAAGGTATCATTTCTATTTATTTATTTAATAATTCTATCTGAAAAAATGTAGAATGACAATGATGTAAGAATTGTGTATGATCAATAAATTCATCTTTCACGGTAATAGATCGATTTATGAACCTTGAGTAGGCCTTTGATGAGAATCTCCTAATTAACCAATAATACGATATGTTATGCAGGAAGGATGTGCCGATGTGGATAGATAAGGAAGGCAATGAAATGATAGTAGGAGGTGGAGATGGTAAAGGTGAGAGGAATTCCATTGATGATGAAATCATTCCGCAATGTTCAAAAGTTACGAAGAGAAATTAATAACAAAAAAACTTCTCCTCGCTTTACACTAGGGTGGCGAGAATGGATAGGTGGGTCGACCTTTTACGATCACTGTTGGGTCAAGGGTGGGTCTGGCAGATATTCATTCCCCCTGGCAGAAGGCCTCTCAGAGAGGTGGATGACCCTTTTTTTGTTGGGTCGAAGTGGGTAGGCGATTTTCTCCGCTCCCCGTGGACCAAATTCAAAACAAAAATCACCAATGAAATGAGCTCGACGAGCTTGTCAAACAGACACAAAAAAGAAGTTGATATGATAAATTTGAGGAAATTTGATATGATCAATACGCGATATTTTATGTAAAATTGGGTTATTAACAATTTACATTGTCCCTAAAGACTATTCCACATAATTCTAGGCACTAGATCCTTCTCAATCTCTCTAATAATGTTATAAATTGTTTTAGAAAACGGAAATAAATTGTTTTTAGAAATTCAATTTTTAAGCATATTTGCATAGCCGTTGTTGAGCTGATTCTATAAATCTTAAAAAATTATTGATTTTGGTAAAAAAGGGGAGCTGAGAAAATAGCCTACTCACTTTCGACCCAACTCAAAATGAATATCCACTATAGAGGGTGACCTTTTGACTATCCACCAAGAGAGCGATCGTAAATGCCTCTCTCGTGGTCACCCACCTCTCACTGCCAGTGGGGATGAATATCCAAGAACCATTATCGCCACCCTACTTTACACACTCTCTATTTTTCTTTTCGTGACTTGAAGATCACATGAGTTGTGTTTTTGTCACCAGTAGCTCATGATATATGTTTCGTTTTAATATTTTAAATATTGTTAGTGTGTTGTGTGCTTGTTTAGATCATAATATTTAGTGATTGATTCTTCATTTTTCAGATCTTGGTGGATTCGACGACAACATGACCCCAATCAAATTGCCTCCATGGTTGCAATCACAGAACGATGAGAATGAACTACGATTGAGAAATAGGAATGGAGAACCATTGGGTACGGTAGATGATCTGATGGTGACAAGATACGGTAACCATACCTCAAGTATGATTTCTAATGCGGTGTTACATTTCGAAACGGATGACGTGTCCGTCAACTTCAATTTTGGAGTGTTTTGGGTCTCGAGTGGAAAGCCCTGATGGGTCATGAAATTACTGTAAAAGTTACGGTAGTCAACACATATTGATCGATGGTTACGGTAACTTCTTACCGTATTCCAATTGTTTATCAGGGTTTTCCACTCGAGACCCACCACACTTCAAAATTGAAGTTGACGGACACGTCACCCGTTTCGAAATGTAACACCGCATAAGCGCTCTCATGAGAGGGGCATCCGTGGAGGGTCAGATGCAATTGTGATTGATGGACAAAACTATGACAAAATATAATAAACTGTTATTCGTAATATTCGTCGGATACCAGGTTTTGAATTTTTTGTCGCGCCTCTCGGTAGTGTTTGTCTAGTATGAAGGTCTGGTAGATACTGTAGATATAGTTACAACTTCTTAACCAGCTGTAGAGTACGGTAATCTAATTCTATTTGCAATGTTGCAAACGATGGTGGTTGGAAAATCCGAAAGTTGGAATTGACTGGTTTGACTTGCATGGGATGTGTCTGTCGTCTGTAAATGAATAATGGTTGGTTACTTCCAGATACGAATACAACAAATTCAACACCAATGCATCCACCTCGTACGAATAATCTGAGAGATGGAACAGCTGGAGAGAGGATACGATTGATACCACCACCTGCACCCCCACCTGAGTGAGTACGGTAGATATAATGAAGGATGAGTGTGGTTGATGGGTTATTGTCAGATGTAAGAGTAGATTTATAAGCTAGCGCGCGTATATGTTTCATAATATAATTTCTCTCATAAGTATCTCAATATTGTGTTTCATTGTTACATTTATCTTTTTCTTGCAATTATAATGCAACAGTAACATGGTGGGTTCACGTGACATCATACATGGGCGGGGTACCTCGAGCTCGATTCTACAGGAGGCATTCACTTTTTTTCTAAAATTTCACCTAAACGTCATTTTTACAGGGAACATTCCACAAATTTTCGAAAAGCCCTAATTTTACAGGGGAACCCCATGTCGGCGCCCATGTATGATTGACATTCACTGTTTCTCCAATATCTGTACCATTTATTCCGGGAAGAAAATAGTGTTCGTATGTGCAACCATATTACAATGTTCATTTGTAGTGCGATAGCGAAAATATCTAGATCCGACGAGGGTGTGAGATTTATGAGCGTTTAGCGATCGCGTGAAAAGGATTTGGCGATAGTGTATGCTATAGAGAGTGCGTGGAGATGATATAGAACTCTGTCATTGAGAACATTTGTACATGAAACTGTCTAGTTTCTGTATAGATCTGGTTCAGACATGTGCTGATTCTAGAAAGATTGTGATCGTAAACTGACCTTTATACTTTGAAAGAAAAGATTACTGTGATATGGTTTTCAGTTTCATGCGTCACGTCGCGTTGGTCCGTGGACAGGGAGATATGAATGATCCTAATGATGTCAGCATATTGAGAACATCTACACCGCCAACACCATCTAAGACACAGTCTCAAGGAGCTTCACAATTTAGAGTTTGATACAGTTCAAGGATCAAAGATTAGTTCAAAGAACAGAGATCAAACTAGAAAGTAGTGTCGAGTTTCACGTTCAAATCCCGTTGATTTTGGTGCTAAACCTCTCCCTGTATTCATTTGCGACCCCATTGTTTACATGATATTTCAGGCACGGTGTGCCACACTGTAAGTAGTACTCTAATATTCCGTCTAAATGTTCATTTTCACTTGCACTTTCTATTTTTTTCTTCTTTGTTGTTTTCTTTTACATTATGCCTTCACTCACTGATCAATCCAATAGAACACATACTAACAAAGCATCTCATAGCATAATGTTTCCTTTACATTTTCAAACTTTGTCGCTTTTATTGATTGTTTCATTTCTTTAATCGATACTCGATATGTTCACCAAATAAGGCCATTTTCCCCGTTCAACATTTTCTATATGCATAATCTGAATTCGTTATATCATTTGTTGCCCTTTTTCATAATTTTGCTTTAAAAGAAGTGCTCATTTTCTCATTTTTACGCAATTTTAATTTAACATAATTTTGTGATCTACCTCTAGAAAGCTCATTACTGCATATTTATTGTATTCGCTTTACTCTGATACATTTACTAACTAGAAGAATCCAAACATGTGCCAGTGCTTTATTATCGATTTGTTACGAGAGAATAAACATATGATTTTGATTAAGCATATTCGTGTGAAGATTTTCCATGGGAATATCATTGAATGTTCAGATATCGATTGGTAGTATTGGTTACGGTAAATCACCAATGGCCTTTACTATCGATCTCAACATGCGTGCCGTTGTAAGTCAATGCATGGTCGCCTTCCTCTGGAATTTATAAATATTCCGGAAAACTCAATAAATCGTGGGTTGTAAAATGAAAAAATTGACTTACTTCCGGCAACAGCCCACACTTGAGCAACCTCAGATCCATTGCCATTATCGATCTTGAGAGGAGCTCCGTTTAGTGCTTCCAGAAGAGGAGACTTGTCTGATAGAGCCGCTATTTGTTTATGATTGGCTGCTGAAAAAAACGGTTATACGGTAGATTGTGAAATACAGTACTCAGTAGACAAGAAAAGGTCGACTCTTCGTTCGTACTTCGAACAAATATTAACTTGACGATTGCATTTTTTGGATTATTCGTTGATATACGTGATAAAGATCGCAAACTAACCCTCTTTACGAATGTTATCGACGAATTCAGTATAGTTGAACTCGGATAGATCGATTGCATTGGAAACGATCAATAGAGAGAAGACAATACCTACTAATCGATGAGAGATTACGGTAGATATCGAATACGATAGATAATATGATCAATAATCAGCTAAAAGTAAATATTTTGAGAAAATAGATATTCCACGCTTATTGAATCGAGAATTGATAAAGAAGCAATGGATGAATGGATAACTCACGTAGTGTATGGGTGAGGGTCGACATGGTTGGAAAGATAGAAATAGAGAGGCAGTGAGGAGAAGATAAAAGAGAGGGATTTGGATATTTGATGGGTTTGATTTGGATTATCGTTGAATGTCATGAAGGATATGAGAGAATAGAGAGCAGGTAACTCAATCTACTAACAACATTTATTATTTGTAACATTTATTTGCGATCTTCTATAGGCTACGTATTGTTCAAGCATTCATAGAATAAGCTGTCTCGCAAAACAAATTTGGTTCATGTTTCACCTTACTCGCACAAGAAAAAAAGATGAACTAGAAATGTTTCGTGACAGGTAGCTTACAATTAGCATCTTATCAAGTATACTACCGTCAAAACGAGAAAAAAGTGACGGTATATCTCACAGTAGCATGCAAACTGTAAATCGTACATGGGAGCCGGCATAGGGGTGTCCCCTATAAAATTAGTGTTTCTCAAAAAATAATGTGGACTACCCCTGTCAAAATGACGTTAAAATGAATTTTTTTTTAAATGCCCCCCCCTGTAAAATTAATGCCCCTTTTATTTAAAAAAAACGCACAACAACATAAGAGAAACAGCTCGAGTCGTAGACAATTACTCAAAACCATAAATGTGGATGTTCTTATTACTCTGGTAATTTCTCCCCGCGGGGCACCCTGTCTAAGCACGCCACCCCGCGGGGCACCCTGCCTTTAGTTTCCCCGCGGGGCACCCTGTTGCTCACCCCGCAGGGCACCCTGTCTAAACAATCCGCCCCGCAGGGCACCCTGTCTTTAGCCACCCCGCGGGGTACCCTGTCCAAGCTTGTCATGAGTGCGCTCCATGGTGCGCTCCTATGCTGATTGAACGCATCTTACTGTGATTTCAAAATTTCGTTTCGTTTTTCATGTTTTTGTTTATTTGTTTGTTTCCTTTGCATTTTGATATTAGTTTCGACTCAGTTTTGTTTTCATTTGATGTAACCCTAGTAGCTTGAGTGAATAGAAGCTAGAATGAATGTGTTGATTCCATTGGTTCTTCTAGTTTGTGCAAATTATGTCAATTTTCCTTATTGATGTTTAATTTCAAAATTTATTGGTTGTATACGGTAATAATTTGTTATATAATTGATTAACTTATTTTTCAGATCAATAAGAACCAATCTTGACTCGGTGACTGGTGTTTTCTACGACGTGCCTGGATCTCGCATCACAGGTTTGCGGTTTTCATAGTTATTATCGTTACGGTTGATGTCAAAACATTCCGAGTAGCATTTCTCCCCCTTTACTATACGTGATGAATATTGTTGTAATTGTTACCTTGTAGTTTGGTCCTTTAGGGGTGTACCGAAATCTGTTTATTTTCATATTTTTCTGGCTGTTAAAACGTAATGTCTTGGGTAAATCTATGATCGCCGACTCTATGTAAACCAAACAACTGCCCCAAATTATGACTATCACGTGGAAATCTGACTTATTTCAGTGCTTCATCATTCCCGCGCCGTGACCTTCACAATGCCGGGATTAAACCTCAGAGGTATTTCATTGATTCATCACTTTATTTATATATTTATCTCACGGGGTCCCCCCCCCCCTTAACGACACATGCTATTACAGTATTGAAGGCGCGTCAACACAGTGATGATGGTGAAGATGAAAATGATGATAAAGATGGTGAAGATGACGAACAGCAAGTGTATAGTACGGTTAGTGTATATTTAAATTAAATGCTGGCTAGGTAAAACATTGTTTGCATTTTGTATGTACGATTTCACTAATTTGAAAAAAATATTTAGTCTGTTCTGCAAGTAGATGCTGATCCACCCAAGAAAAGCTTAGTATGTTCATTAATGAACCGTGTGTAATGGCAAATGTTGTGTGGTCAAAGAAATACACATCTAAGCGTTGGTGTCCGTGGCGGTGGTCTTAGGATGTTGCGTCTCATTTGGAAAACTTCTAGAAAGTTATGGTAGCAATTCTATATTTATCGTTGGTACGGTAACCTTCTACAGTACTCCTGTGCGCATTCAGTGGGCTCCTCTGGTATCCTACAGGGTGCGCCCAAATTACCCTCCCATTGGGAATGTGACTTGACTGATCTAGTTAATGATGAAGCTGATCAAGACTGTGGGCAGTAGTAATGCACTAGCGAATCTCGCTGTGGTGTTTTGCTCTAACATAGGCCTTGATTCTCTTCGCATATGCGACTGCCCATTCCCGCAGGTAGTTGTCATCGAGTTCGTCCCATGCCTTGAGAATGGGAGTCTTTAGGGAGTCGAGGATCTGGTGCTTGGTATGGGACATCCTTGATATGCACTACAGTCGAGAAGGTTCGGATGGGGGAGTTCGGAAGCCATTCAGCGTGATGCATTTAGCCGGGTTCATAGGTGAAAAACGACGACTGGGTCAATTTTGTCATGTGATTGGTGACAGAATCTTTGCCGAAACGCCTAGTGATCTATCAAATTCGATGTACAGGGTGCGCCATAATTACCCGAACTGTTGTCTCCATATGAATCTCCCCTTGGAAATGTGACCTGAGTGATATGGTAAAGCTTATCAAGAATATGGGCAGCAGTAGTGTACTAGCGAATCTCGCCGTGGCCTCTTTTAGCTCTGACACAAGCCATGAGTCTCTTCTCATATGCGACTGCCGATTCCCGCAAGTAGTTGTCATCGAGTTCGTCCCATGCCTTGAGAAGCGGAGCACTGAGGGAGTCGAGGTTCTGGTGCTTGATAGACGACATCTTGGCCTACAACACCTCCAAGCACTGCAGTCGAGGAGGTTGAGATTGGGGGAGTTCGGAAGTAATTCAATGTGATGGATTTTGCCGAGTGCATGGGTGAAAAACCACGACTGGGTCAACTTTGTCATGTCATTGACCACAGAATCTTACCGAAAGGTCTAGTGGTCCTGACCGAAGTGAGTATGGTATCGGAGTAGAAGCGCGTCTTCGAGGATGTGCTTGGTAAAATATGCCTTATTGATCTAGACGCATGGAGTGGCAAAACAAGAGTGGACTTTCCAGTTGGGCAAACAGCAGCTAAAACCTTGGCGTATTGTGGAAGACTGATATGACCCATGACCCCAGCCGTCTTGTAGGATTCTTTAAGATCAGAGGCAATAATTCTGTTGTTCTCGATATTCAGGTTGTCTTTGAAGGTAGGATATTCTCTTCGCTGAACATCGTGCTGAAGTGCGCGGACCTAGCACAACGCATAAAAAGTTGAGGTCACCGTTCTCAGCGGAGCTTGATCTGTCGCTCATTCGGTTCTAACAGTCTACTGTACTTGTAAGGGAGAAGAGTCAGCTGAGACCTGAGGAGATGAAGAATGGAAGTGTTCGAGATATCGAGTCACCAGATCGTAAACTTGTGGTTTCGAAACACCATCTTTCGGATGAGATCTCGGTTCGTAGCGGTGGAAACTGAAATCGGTCTACCTCTACCCGGACGTTCCTTGTCAGTACCAAGATCTTGGTACACGATACCGGTATCGGATACAGCCGACTCGTGAAAGCCGAGCTGATGAACTATGACAATCTACCTTGTACACTTGAGAATGAGGGGTCGCAGTCGACTTTACTTCCCCAGTACTAGAAGACTTGACTAACTGACTTGAAACCTTGAATAGGGAGTGGCCAATGATCACTCGTCATGATGCTGCAATAGGGGTTGCGCATTTGCATTTGGGCCCTGGGAATCATAATGGTGAAATCAGTTCGGGTAATTTTGGCGCACCCTGTACAATTGCCAACACATATAGTAATATATAGTCAACATAATTGATACATACTTCATTGTATACTTATCATATTTAAAATTCTAACTGAATTCTTTGCAGTTGTGAATCACCTCCCGATGACTCCACTACAATCGATTTTGGCCATGAGTGAGTATTAGATATTGAGTCGTCTAATCATCGTTCACTGTAGGGATCGGTTAAATCAAGAATTTATTACTGTATTAATCGATGATATTTTAGGTTGATTCATAAGTCTTGTCGCAGTTTTTGGCCCTTTAAACAAATCAAAATAGTTTTGTTTCTTCGAAGGCAAATCAATCAAAGTAAGGACATGCCAGCCAAAGCCCAAATTTTTGGTTGTCCTTTCCACATGGGCGTTATCGTGCTGGCATGGGTCGAATAGCTAGGTAATCGGTTTTCAAAATCCGGTCAGGTTTTTCGATTTTTGTGAAATTTGGCTCAAAATCCGGTCTGGCGTGGTACTTTGTAGCATACTTTTCGACATATGCGTGCTGGAAGTGAATAAAGTCGGACAGCCGGGGAACGGAGAGGGCCTGGGATTTTAGGGTTTGTTGTTGGCGAGAGTATAGTTGACCCCTGAGGGAGCAGCTCCCGATGCACCACATAAACAGCATGAGCTTCTTCTTGTGAAGTTCGGGTTTGACGATGGGGTTGGGCATCTCATCTAGATTGACCCTCTGACAATGAGCCCGTCGGGCTACGTTGTCGTAAAGGATCCACTTGTCATCTCCAGTGACGATATCGTCGATCCAAGCAGTTGTACGAACGTGCGAAAGTAGATTCGGGCATTGGTTGTCCTTCTTACAGTATGTCAGTCACTTGGGGGTACAAATCGACCCAACTTCGGGACCTTGCCAACATCCTGTAGGACCACGAACCATGGTGGGTTGGCGTACCCCCAGACACCATACCAAGGGTAGCATAGGGGTCCGCGTGGACGTTCTGCCCAAGCACGTCCAAGTCCAGCTCATGGGGCCGTCCGTTTGGAGGGGCCGTAGTGTTGTATACTACCGCCATACGGGTGTCGACATCGGGTGAGAACAGTATGACGTGTCGACAGGATAATTGATAACGTAGCAGTGATACCCCTAAAAAATGCGGCAAGACTTATGAATCAGCCTAATAAGACACTAGTACTGTTACATGAATGGGGTAACGCAGGGATCTAATTAATTATTACAATTGATTGTTGTAGTTCGCCTGGCTCACGCTGTAAGGAGACGATACCAGGCCGCATCAGATCATCTCATAGCTTACCGTATGTTTTATTTACTATGACATACATGGAATTCTTTAGCTATTCCTTACTATAAATTAATGTACATATCAAGTGCTGTAGTCATGCGTTTCGTTTAAAGTTTTGGTCATTGCAAACATTAGTTACTATAGGGATTGATTGCAACTAGCACCTGTAGAGAGCTTTACGCATATGTATCTTCATCGTTGGGAGAGAGCTCCGCTCCATTGCAATTTGTTACTGTAGGGGCACGGTAGGCGGGTTACGGTAGCTGGAAATATTTTAGAAAAATTTGTCTTGCCGAGCTACCAAGGGCGGAACCAAGAACGAAATTTTTATCGCTATGTTGAACAATAGGTACTGTATAGGTACGGTACGTGGGTTACGATAGCTTACAGTATTTTAGAAAAAAATTATCTTGGAGAGTTACCCAGGGCATGACCAAGAACTAAATTTCCATCGCAAGATTGAACAATAGGTACTGTAGGGGTACGGTAGGAGGGTTACGGTAGCTGAAAATATTTTAGAAAAAATTGTCTTACCGAGTTAACCAAGTCGGGACCAAGAACGAAATATTTATCGCAAGGTTGAACAATAGGTACTGTAGGGGTACGGTAGGAGGGTTACGGTAGCTGAACATACTTTAGAAAAATTTGTCTTGCCGAGTTACCCAGGGCGGGACCAAGAACGAAATTTTTATCGTTATGTTGAACAATAGGTACTGTAGGGGTACGGTACGTGGGTTACGATAGCTTACAGTATTTTAGAAAAAAATATCTTCCAATGAGGCACGGAATATTTATCGGAATTTTTAATTATTTAATAATTTATTACAGGTCTTCAACAGTTATGTCGGGAAGTAATAATGAGAAGACAAGATCTAATTGTAAATGAATATGATCACCATCGACTGTTACATATTTATCCATTGTTGTAATGTATTAGTTTTAATTGTCGCTACCGTTCATGTATATGTTCATTGTTATTGATTTGTTATTTTTCTATTCGAAGTTATGATTTTTATTTTTACTTTGAATCTTGTACATTTTTACTCCGATGAAATCCATTTTCTTGTCATTCCTTCATTTTTATCATTGTACGAATAAATTAATCGTCGTTCGCAAGTTTATGAGCAACACTATCCCCAGACCATGACAATGGCCTGAGGGTATACAGTAATAATGAAATCAGCCCCGCAGGGCACCCTGTCCAAAAACGAAGCCACCCCGCGGGGCACCCTGTCGAACTATGAAGTCACCCCGCAGGGCACCCTGTCAAAATCAAAGATACCTCAAGCCACCCCGCAGGGTACCCTGTCAACTCAAAAAGAAAGTAAGCCACCCCGCGGGGCACCCTGTCGAAGAGAAACTTCCCCGCGGGGCACCCTGTCATTTTCAGAGACTCAACAAGCTGCCCCGCAGGGTGCCCTGCAGCTGGCCCCGCAGGGTGCCCTGCAACTGGCCCCGCAGGGTGCCCGGCAGAGTGCCCCGCGGGGCGAGTGACAGGGTGCCCCGCGGGGAGAAATTTCCAGAGTACACAGTAGCATGGCGAAGTGGCGAAAATTTGACGGTTTCCGTCGAAAAAAATAATTTGACGGATAGATCCCATGATATCCGTGAAATCCGTCAAAACGTCAAACGTTAAATCCCAGCCCTGGCTCGTATGCCCCGTGTAGAATCGAGCTCCATGTACCCCGCTCATGTATGCTGTAGATGAATAGGTGACGAAAATTCTACATTGAGACATACACATCTTTTGTCTCCAATGCTAATTGATTTCCTCATAATCTCTTTGTTCTTTATATTCGTCCTTTTCATTTCTCTAGTGTGCGGTTGACTCTACATGCCTGGAAAGCCCAATTCATATTGGTCAAAGGTTAGAGACATTAAAGATCAAAGATTAAAGATCAAAGATTAAAGAAAGAGAAGTACAGGGCCGTCGAAACCAGCAGAACAAGCAAGTCGATCAACCCAACTCCCAGAAACAGCAACAACGACAGCCGCATAAAATTATGAAGAAGGTGATTAGGAGGCGGAGTTTAGTACGCAAACTACTGTTGCATCTACGTTTCTTTCTGTCACAAAACAATAGGGACAGATGAGCAGAGATATTTTGATGTTCAAAGTCATATAAAAATCTTGTTGTTAGAGTGGGAGAGAATGGATATAATGTCTTGTTCAAAAGTTTTTTCACTCCCATATCTCAATAGATTATCTCACTAGACTGACCCCTTCCTTTGAGGTACAAACCATTTTCTTATACTTGTCCTAATATGTAATTTTCATTACGTTCCCGTATGAAGAAGTATTATTATTAGAGCCGATCAGATCTCCGACGAATTCTACACGACAAATTGGAATGGAATGAGAACACTTCAGCACTCAACATGACCATGATCATATGTGCTGATGAAGTCATTCCTGCTGAAGCCGAGGTAAAAGAATAAAGATGAAAGATCATAGATTGATTACTCTTTAGTTGATCGTGATCTCCTCTGGACATGTCGCATCGACCACGAGATACGTGCGATCGGATATTGTCGAGGCACAGAGGAGATTGGAGAAGGTTTGAGATCAAAGATCGAACTACAAGCTACAGAACCATTTTCAGTTGAAGGCAGGAGAAGAGTCGACTTCGGGCCACAAAAATCGGGGTCATGGTGGTTTGGTGTAGGTTAAAGATTATCAATTGACTGAGTGACATTGAGATGGATATCAAGATGTGAGACGATCAATTGATCATGATGATGAACTATTCCGATATGATCCCAGTTCTAAGACTCACAAGTGCAAGGTTAGAAAGACCAAAGATCAAAGACCATAGTTCATATTTTGAGGTATTGAATCAGATTGCTCGCAGTGTACAGAAGGCATGGTGTGGACTTCTATTCGTTCCCGCCTATCAACTTGGGCAGGTTCATATTTTGATCTTTGATCTTTGGTCTCGTGATATTCAACTTGACTTCATTGCCCAGGCGACTTGCTTCATTCGTGGTCTCAATCCAAAGCCGGAAGGTAGCTTAAAAATACTGTAATCTAACATATGATCTTTAATCTTCAGCTTCTCATTATGTCGATGGCTACATCTCTCGTCTATGCTGTTTAGAGGATCTATTATGGGCACTCCGATCAGCCAGGGGACTGTTGAATGTGGTTAGATTGATCTTTTATCTTTGATTTATTGGTTACGATATCTTTTTTACATTTAGGAGCCTCCTTTGTCGTACAGCATTTGGTCATCATTGAGAGAGGAAGACATGGCACAGCTGGGCGATTATAGCGATCTCACGTGGTACTCTTTGATCTTTGATCTTTTGAACTACTATCTGTGCTTTGTAGCACCTGTGTCATCTCAACTCTTCAAGAGCGTCAGCAGGTAGGTCTCTAATATTCAATAATCAATTTGTCGTGATATTCAATAGGCTCCACCTCGATCTCTTCTCGCTGTGAATGAACTATGGCCTTCTGTCCTTCCTCCTTGCACGGGTGAATAGTGATATGTGTAGTTTGATCTTTGATCTTTTGTAGCTTCTTCTCGTGTTCAGTGGGTAGCCAGCCCTCCGCATGATGATCTCGCAATAATTGATCATCCGACTGATATTTGTTCCTTTAAAGATTCATCATATTGAAGTCCCCCTATGAGAAGAAAATGTATATTCGGACTGTGGATTGCAAAGAATTAATGTAATCTGTAGTACACCTTTTCAAGAGGTTCACAATTGAATAAAGTTTTTGTTCAATTGAAAGGTCTATACACAAATTCTGTTAATTAAAGCTTTATCTTCAATTCATTTTAACCATTTCTGCATAGATATCGGTATACTGTCTGCTATGGAATTCACATCTGCCAAAACTAAATCTAATTTTGTTTTCAAAGTTCCAGATTGTACATGTTCATTGTAAGTATACTGTAAATTGCACTTTCGATTACTGTATAACTGAAGCCTCACACTTAATAGCCCATTTGTGAACATATCTAAAACGTACTCGTGGATGAAAAAATATAGATTTTTGTATTGAGATTTCAATTGGATAAGAAATCGTTGATTATCATCTATGGAGTATTCTGTGGCCTGTATGCTATTGTACTCATTCTAGTTTACTTCTTCGGAAATGTAGGTTAACCAAATAGTAAACCTAAAAATCAATAATATTAAGTTAATATTCAAAACTAAGCTCATGCCTGGAACGAGATTCGCAAGAAAATCACAGGTACATATATGTACGGTAGTTCGATAGCTTTCAAATATTCAATAAATACAGAGTGAACATTCGTCGGTCGTTGTTTCCAAGTTCTGCAGATCAGGTAAGAGTTCGTAGCGTGGATATCTTTGTCACACTGGGAATAGGTCATCTCTTTCTGTATCAATTTGTCTGCTAAAAAAACTAGCGCTCCAATTGTTAAATCGCTCTCACCATCTGCCGCTGTATTCAAAAATTGTAAAAAAAAAGAAATGAAAAAAAAAGAGAAAATGTCTCTCGTTTCTTTTTTTGTTTAGTGTCGTGAATTTTGAACAATAGGAATTGACAAAAAAAGGAGATAAAAAAGGAGATTATCATAAGTTTTGTTCATATATGCAATTAATTTCAGTCTCGTCTAAGTCGTTGAAGAACTAAGGAAGATTATTTACATCGTAATACAATATTTATGATAAATCATATTACAATTGAATTTGTATTATACTATACTTAACATGAAGTAAAGAACAAAGCATTACTTACATAAGAAATAAATATAATTATATTTTATCACTGCAATTCTGTTTTATATAAATTGAATCAATAAATTGTGTTATACTGTAGAATTCGTATTTGATGTTGGTCTCGTAGGGAATCGCTTATTTCAGTAAAATTTTACGTCGTGATACTTTTGAAAATATTTTAAACCATTGATTAATACGTGTTATTTATTTTTATTTTTGATTGTTGAATTACGTATTTTTTCAGGAGCCATCTGCACATTACCGGGCTAGTTTCTATTCGCACTATGGCGAAAGGAAGGAAGGTTTGTCGTTTCTAAACGCGTTTTGTAGTGCTCCATAGTGCTAATCTTATGTTTTCAGAATAATAAGAATCGACGAGGAGGTTTTGCACAGAATACCACACACGACGACAGCAAGTATAAACTTCACATTCCTTAATTTATTCTAACCTATTCCATTCATTAGCCTCGCTCAAAATGGCAGCTCCGATGCAAACACTCATCACGGTTTCTCCACCGGAGCTTTCGGTGCAGCCGATATAGACGTTAGTGGACAACAGGTTTGTATCATAATTTGATAAAATCCTTTGCGTTTCTTATTTTCCGTGTAATTGTTCTCATACAGAATGATATCGTCCTCGATCACCGTCTTGACGAGTTTGGTGGCGAGAATCAGGATTGGGACAATGCTCCAACATCTAATGTAGCTTGTTTGACTCTAAAGCGAAAGTTGTGCATGTGCAATATTTTGTAGGCTGAATTCGGCAAGAGCAGCTTTGGGAAGCAAGGATTCGCTAGCGTGGGAGCTAGTCAGTTTTCTGTTCGTTCAAGAGGAAGCATCGGTGCGGTAGATGAAGGCCATCGAATGAGTCGAGTAAGATTATCTCAAATGTGCTTACTTTTAAAAACTTAATGCAATTCGCGTGCTGATTCACTTGAACTCAAATCATGGTCGTTTGATTACGAGATCTTTTCAGTTATCAATACAGACGAATCAGGATGAGTTCGTGCTTGTTCCTGGTAGTGGAGGACAAGACGGACACGCTTCTATACGCAGTATGCATAGTCATATCTCACGTCAGGTACGAATAAGATAGTTTCATTCTCTTCGCAGATATACCAGCATGTGTCAATATAATTTCTTTACTACTGAGAATTTATTTGTTTACAGTCCGGTAACGCAGCTGTGACGAGTCGTGACAATATTCTAACGGAAGCTGATGAGACTGAAGGAAGGATCAATGGTGGAATGATTCGTAGTCGAGCGAACTCGAGAGCTTCTCAGGTATCTCAATATATCTCATTAAAATGATAGTCGCCATGATATATGTCAGATGTCTCGCACTTCACGTGCATCTGCATTTGGAGCAAACCCTCAACTGGGTGACGCTGTGGATATACCATTCAATTCTGCTGCCGAGAATACGGTTTGTTCTTATTTTGTGTCTGTGAATAAGTCACGCCCTTTTGTGCTCTCTATCTTCTCATCTCTACTGTGTGCCCTATTCCCACTGGGAATGGACGCTTGCATTAGGAGGGAAGAGTGGTATGAACTATGACAAGTCCTTCCATATATTCTATATTGTTCTCGAATTGATCGTCATTCCTCCTCATCTTTCTCAACATTCCACTTGGATGCTTTGATTATTTATATTGTAGTGGAGTGATGAACGTCCATCTGGAACTACTATTCGATCTCGTACAACCAGTGAGGCTAATGGAAACGATGAATGGGAAACAGTACAGAATGACGGAAGACGATCAAGAGCTTCTCTGGTATGGGGTTACCTGCTAATTGTTTTTATAAATCTATTTGAATGATGTTATTATAGTACTCGAACAAGTCTGGTGCAGCATTCGGTGGAGTGAATGATTGGAGGCAACCGTCAAACCGTGCTTCGAGAGCAAGCATTGTAAATGACTCATTTTACTCGTTTAACACCCTTTGATATATGCCTATTTTCAGCAATCTGTTCATTCGTACGCAGATGAAGCCAGTGCCGGTTTCGGTCAGTTTGCTACTGGAAGTGCCGCTGTGCCCTCTCATCACGCTTCACGAGCCAGTATTGTAAGTGTTGCACGTTATTGGTTATATTATTACAAGCAAATTATTAAATATAAAATGTTTTGCAGCATTCCCATCGTGGCGATGAAGTGGCTACCACCGATGCCAGATACGCCAAATTCGTAACTGGTTTTAATGCTGATGCAGCACCCTCTCATCATGCATCTCAAGCTAGTATTGTGGGTTTAATTTAATGTATTTAAAAATATTTGTCCAATATTTTGGACTTTCTGTACTCTGAAGCTTTGTACGATAGTTTGCTGTACTTTTAGGCTATTTATTTTTTGCAGCAATCTCGTCGTTCTAATGCTACTGAAGCTGTTCCAGCTACTGAATCGAAACAATTTGATGTTGGATTTGGAAGTGCAACTGCTTCTTCTCATCACGCTTCTCGTGCGAGCATTGTAAGTTGAATAAGTATCATAATAACAATAATAGTAATATTCTGAATGTCTTATCTTGGTTTTTACTGTTACAATATTTGAAGAGATCCGGTTTTGGACATGAATCGACAGGCTTCGGTAACGCTGTAACTTCTCATCATGCATCAAGAACAAGCATGGTGAAATTAGCGACGGACTAGCTGTCATTAAGCAAACCATTTCCAGGGACCTGGTGGAGACGGCCAATGGAACGATCAAGAAAGGGAAATATTCATTCCCACGGCTGATGGAGATCATTCTGATGGATTCGGTGGTAGTAGAGCACCATCTCATCACGCATCGAGAGCTAGTCTGGTTAGTATATTATTGATTGATCATCTTTGATTACTGTAGACTAACTGAATCATGGTCAGAGATCGCATAACGCTGAATGGGAACAGCACGGAGATGATGGATACGGTGATCATGTAGATATGGGATCGAGACAGGCTTCATTGCGTGGTTCGAAGATGAGTATGGTAAGATTGTATCAAGGTTGCGGTAGTTGATTATTGATGTACATCATTTAAGAGGTCCAATGCATCTGGATGGGCAGTAGGATCGGATGAAGTCTTTATCGATAAGGAGTTACCCCATCATGCATCTAGAACAGAGTTGGTACGTGATCTTTGTGCTACGGTATAGTATTTATTGATATTATCGAATTTGCTCTGTTTCAGAACGCTGATTCGATAAGCAACAACGGCGAATGGAATGATGGTTATGAGGGTCAATCGACAGGATTCGGATATGGAGCTCCATCACATCATGCATCCAGAACCTCTGTCGTATGATGATCTGCTATCATTTAGATGTTAATCTGTTCATTATTCAGCATTCTAACCAAGTAGTCCCTACTGGCATCAGCAGCAAGGCTCCATCTCATCACGCTTCTAAAGCGAGTATTGTGAGTTAGCACACTTGGCTTAATGATTTTTGGTATCTTACGTTTTAGCATTCGTGTAATGTCGGTGTGCCCTCGTTTGGTCAACATGGCAGTAGAGCACCATCTCATCATGCATCTCGTGCTAGTATTGTCAGTTTTGTATTTACACTTCATTAATAAATTTCATGGAATTTTGTTGTTTGAACTTTAGCGGAGATAGATATTTGCAGAGATCTCATCAAGAATGGCAAGATCATGTCGATGACGTCGTCCAAGAGGAAGATGAGGACGATGAAGGTGACGTGGAGACATTTGGATTCAGTGAAGGAGGACAAGCTGAGAAATCTCATACTAGTGCTGTAAGTTTATATCTTTATTGTTTTCTCCCAATACTTATTGTTGTCATGACTGTCTATTACTGCAATACCATATCTTCATTGTGAAGAAAGCTCTTTATTCGTGTCGTATCTTGCCAGTATGGTGTCTCAAAAACCATTGACTTCCTGTTGTCATATGTCGAAAAGTATTTTACAAGGTACCAAGCTTGACCGCCTTTTGAGCCAAAATTTCCCAAAATCCGAAAAAACCTAACCGCATTTTCAGCTAAAATTTTTCAAAAATCGAAAAACCTGGTCCCTTTTTGAAAACCGATTTTATAGAATTAAAACTGTCCGAACAATAAAAATTTCGCTCTTTTGCCGCGCAATTCTCTGACTCCGCCCACTTCTTCGCGCGACATTGCATTTTCGCTTATTTATCGAATTTTATGGCGTTTTCTCGTCATTTCATTGAGCTTTCAGCAAAAAGAAAATTATGTGCATTTAATAAAAAAAAACATTCGGAAAAACCTCTTTTTGCGAAAATTTTGGAGTGCGTTTTTTCAACGATGATCTTGCAGCGTTCACAGATGTCGTGCATCTGCGATCATGATGCTGATGATACTGAAGAACAGGAGCTAGCAGCCATTGGTATGCCCAAGTTGGGAGATGAGATTGAAGTGGTAAGTACAGTCGATATCATAATGATGTGATCCAGTTACACTGATAATGCTAATTAATCAATCGAAATATGTTCACAGTTTGATTGATCGATTATTAGTATTGCGGTGCTACATTTGTTGCTCATGTCATTTTAATTATCACGACAGTTTAATTGTGCGATCATACATGGGCACCACTGCCGCTAGCGGCAATACACCCCCGATTTTTGGGACTCGACCCCCCGATTTTCCAAAAAAATCACTCAAAATGACGTATAAATGCTCAATTTTTTGCTTCCGACCCCCGATTTTTGCGTCCAACCCCCCGATTTTCATTTCCAGCGGCAATGACCGCTCACGTATGTGTGCGATAGTGGAATGTCTTATGATAGTATTCGTTTCAGCCCCTGAATGAAGATGGAGGAGACTGGCAAGCATACGATAATCCTCTCGAGGAACATGGTGGATTTGGTGATGCTGGAGTGAGTACCTGATCTCATCACACATGCGATTCATATATTTCATTAATTTATTTCTAGGCGAATGACGATTGGGAGGGGCCGATTGGCGATTTCGAGCTACCCTTGGAGAGTGTAGGATTCGGCCATGAAGCTGCAGCTGTCAGTAGATCGATTCGTGGTTCCCGTGCTAGTATGGTTCGTACTTTGCCATTCTCATTTTGTTTCTGTGAGTAATATTGAATATATTACAGGGTTCGCAGTCGAATAACGTTGGAAGAGTCCAATCTCATCATGCTTCAAGAATGAGCATGGTGAGTTCACAATGAATAGAGGTCATTACAGTAATTCGAAAGATAATCATGTCAAACAGTACTGGTCGCTTATTTCTACATTTTCGCACGCATGTTACTAGTTTTATAGTTGTGTTTTGTATTTGAATTATTTAATGTTGGGTTCATACGAGGGCGGCATTGCCGCTAGCGGCATGAGCTCACCCGGTTTTTGGCACCCGACCCACCCGATCTAGTAAAAATTTGCTCAAAATGGGAATGATCTAGCCAAAAATTCACTCAAACATGAAATTTTTGCATCCCACCCACCCGATTTTGATTACCAGCGGCAAAGGTTGCGAACGTATGGTTGGGTTTGAAAGCGACATTGTTTAGCGTTCCAACGTCGGATTCGATGAGAATGATAATGGAGGAGTGGAGCATCGATCTGGATCTGCCGCCCAAGTTCTGTCTGGTGGATTCAATGCTCCCATACCGGCTCTTCGCATTTCCCGCGCCAACGTGGTATATTTGTGTTTAGATATATGCTCAATGCTATGAGTAGTTTATATAAAAGATGTTTTCCAGGCCGCAACGGACGTGAACCACAATCGTATGGGCAGTCAGATGAGTGTACCTGGATTCGGATACGACGAGGAACAACAGCAGTATCGTCACGATGAACATCTTGAGGAGAAAGATGAACTGAACCAACCTGATCATGATCAACTACCGTATGGATCGAAGAATATTCTTGTAAGAATGTTAAAAATTTAAAAAAAAAGGTAATTCATTTTTTCAGCGTTCACATGTCTCCATTCCTGTTAATGTTGATGAAGCTCCATTGGTGAATACTGCCGCTTCCCTCAACAGCCTTGTGAGTATCGTATCTATTCGATGAGACTTGTTATTGATTGATATTCAGGGTTCTCGTCCGCCTTCTCGATCACGCAGATTCAGTTCGACATCTACACGTGATGTGGCTGAATGGGGACAGACTGTGGAAGAGGACGAAGTGTTTGCTGATGAATACTATGAGGAAGCTGTCAGCAGGGGAGCCTCGCATCGATCACTCGTTAGTTATTGATTGATTGTGGAATTACGGTAGCTGATGATAAACTGAATGAATTACAGTACTCTACTCGCTCATCCAGAGCCGGAGAGCAGACGGAGGAGAATCTGCTGCAGGCTCAGTTCAATAGCAGCCGTCAACCATCCATTGGCAGTCTAGTACGATAGAGTTGCATTGTGAAATATTGATTGATTATTGATTATTCAGGGACGCCGATCTCAGTTCATTCCACCAAAGGAGGAGTGGCTGAGAACTTCATCCAATAGTGTTCATCCTAATGAGAATGATGAATATGCGTACGAGGTTTGTCATACTTTTTTTATATTTCATCATTTTTAAAAGAATAAAAGTTTGCTAGGTATACTTTAGATGATCATTTACAGTGTAATTGTCCCCCTTTCAGCAGATGAACACAAAGCCTAACAAGACTGAGATGATCCGCAGTGCAAATCAATTGAGTACTGTAGAATCTGTTCAAGTGACGACGGGTGCCAGCATTGATCTACGTGAAGAAGTCGTCATTCCGTTCAATATTCCCATTCCGATGGTTAGATTATTGTTAACACTTAATATGTGAGTAAAATTAAATGTTTCAGCCTCGCAGTCGTTCTGCATCTGTTGCCAGCCGCCGTAGTGATGCTGTTGCCTTTGCTGAGCAGCCCGAGCTGTACTCGCATCCCGACGAGAAGTTTGGAGTATCGATTGATGGAATTGTGAGGGATACTGTGTATGATTGAATTAATTATTTATGATATTCCAGCCGTATCGTTCTACGAAGGAACACGATAAGACACCTCAACTGGGTGGCAAGAAACAATCAAGGATGGTGAAGCAATATGAGGTGGAATACCATCGTAGATTACTGTAATCATATCATTGTTTCAGTCTGATGAGGACGCTTTGGGCATTCAGTCATCTGCCTCTGCTACGTCTATCGTCGACAATACTCCACCTCCATCTGCTGGATTCACTACGGTAATGGCAATTCCCACGAATATTGTTGATCAGTTATCCCCGTAAATGATCTGTGAAATTAGTCTCGCTTTATGATGATGTAGATCAAAAATGATAAATGTTTAAAAAAAATTGCAGCCCAAGAGTCGTAACTCTCGTGATTCGTACGCTGGTACTAACGATCTATCTATGCCATCTCCATTCAATCAAACACAATTTCATCGTGATGAATATGAAGCTCATAAGGAGGTTTTGTATTACTGTACATTATTGATTGATTATGCAATATGATTCAGAAACAGCGTGCATCTGCCTCGATGTACCTTCGCTTTGGTGAGAAGCCATCATTCCCTCCTGCTCGTGCCGAAAGCGCAACCCAGACCGGAGAGACACTAGCGAGAGTGGCCGGACAACGATTCGCCTATCACTACGGAGGTAGTGAGTTGATCTATTATTATCGATTGATTTCGCTATTCGTATTTAATTTAGATGTGATTATGTATTCTGCTTTTTTTCAGCGTCGGTCGCTTCCTACCCGAAGGCTGCTCCCGCTAGATCTACTGATGTCTTTTCACCAGAAGCTGGAGATGCTCCATCGGCTCCTCCTCCACGACCTCCATCATCATCTCCTCCTCCTCTTGAGGAACAATGTGTGAAACAACATCATTACGAGATGTACGATCGTGATGGTCTACTCCTTGAACAACAACAACAACAACAACAGGAGAAGCAAGGCTATGATCAAGGTGTTGCTCCACCCAAACCTCCTCATACATCTTCCACTTACACTACTCCCACTCCAACCACTACTCCATCACGTTTCCATCCTCTACCATCATGTGATATGAGCTATGTTGAACAGTATCAACAACGTTCGAGTGCTTCTCGCTCTTCTGTCCACACAGCTATCTACAATGATATCTATGATCGTCCACAAGAATACTATCTGCATCCGATGCATCGTGATGAACATGTTCAGCAACACCAACAACAACGTTATCAGCCTGCCGCTCTGTCAGCTTCTTTTGCTACTATCGGTCAAGCTCCTCCAGTAAAGGCTGAAGAGTCCAAGTCGTACTACGATGAGCATCATCAGCATGAGTATGAGGAAGCTTCATCGAAGACGACATCAACGACAGTCGAATATGGTCGTCGTGAGACTGATGATAAGATGATCTCTATCCCTGTTGGAAGTGTTGCCCAGAAGGCTGCTGTCTTCCAGGTAATCTATCCTCGCTATTGATTTTTCGAAGAATAGTTTTAGATGAATTTTTATTGTATTTAATTTGATTTTTTTGCAGCAGGTCGGTGTGGAGCAGCTGCAGCAGAAGAAGCACCAGGATGGAACTCAATTTAAGACTGCTCCTAATAACACTGCTACCGTTGTTCATAATGTTCCTATTGGAAGAAGTGTTCCAATCAATGTTGTTCCCAAGGCTCCAGAGCTTCCCAAGGTACGGTATCAATTAATTGATTGACGAAATTTGCTCCATTTCGGTAGCTGTGTTTGTTTGCAACAGATACAGTAGTCTTTTTAAGGTGTACAATGTGGAGATCAAACGCGCAGAAGCCCCGCCTCCTGCCCCTCCACCACCTCCGCCCGCTCCAGTAATCTATGGAGGAGTACCGAGGAATGGAGAACCCAATCAACCCGGATCATATGTGCATATTGAACGTCCTCGTATGAATAGTTCGTTCGAACGTAGAAATGTTAGTTTGTATTTATTTATTTATTGATCCAGTAAATATAATGAGTAAAATTGAATGACATAAGAGGGTGGAAATGAGCATCTATAAATTTCTGAATTTTTTTTATAATAATTTATTTAACATGAGATAGGCAAGCGTAACAATAATTTAACTATTAAAATAAATATAAAATGACAAAATTCTTTTCAATTCGAACATGACTGTTTCATTTCAGCATCCAGCAGCTGCTGTGCTCAACAACTTTCTATCTGCTCACATCACGAATACATGTATGAACTCTTCATCTCGTTCTGATGAGAGTACTACTGTACGTGCTACTCCATCCTCTCCTCCTTCATACATTCCACCACCAATGAAGTCATCATTGCCTCCTCCATCATCTACTACTCCTCATCCATCATCATCCTATGCACCATCACCTCCATCTCAACCACCCAAGGTCACCTCTCCATCTGGATATCAGGTCAGATTTAGTTTATGCTTCGAGTAATAAAGAACTTATATGTATATGTAATTGAAAGCTATTAGTGTTATATATTCAGCGTGTGGTTCGTCCTCTTCGCTCAGAAGATGCAACTTTCCATTATGAGATGAAGCACGATATCAATTCTCAATTGGACGATAAACAACTGTATCTATATCAGCAGAAGACTGCTCAGAATGTCGAAATCTCCAAGGTGAATTAATGTTTTATGGTGGTTTAAAGTTGATCAGTGTGATTGTTACTAAGTGTGACAATGTTGATTTGTTGTAGGATGAGCATCAGGTCCTCGCTCGTGTTGGAGCTATTCGAGCTGATAATATGGAACCTTCTCGACAACGATCACTGGAGGCTGAGCGTGCATACACCACCTATCATGATAAGAGTCAGTATTATCATCTATTACATTTAATCACCTTGTTTTGTGAAATTCGGCAATAGTTGAACAACCCCATTTTGTAAGAGACATTTTGGAACGACGTCGATCTGGAACTCGAACTGTTTTTCGCTACTACATTGAGAGTAGAGCGAAATACAGTAATTGGTTCAGAACGAACCTTGCCAGAAAGGGGTATTGTGGTATTTCAAAACTTGCAGTGTACTTATCTACACATTCATTCCCACTTTCACTTTAAGTAGACTTACAAGTAAATCTGCTTGAAGTGAAATTGACGTCACCCACTTGTAGTTTACTTAAAGTAAACTTTAAGTCAATGATGCATTTCAAGTACAGTTTATCTTTTGAAATAAAAACCGGGGTAGTGCTCAATAGTTGAAACACGAAAATGAAATGATATTTTGATAAATGTAATGTAATATATGTTCTTTCAGAGAATGTTGAATCTGCGATCCGTTTGAACTCGGTGCCCAAGCCATACAATCCTGCTGAACAGTACAAGGCTGCACCACAGCCGATTCGTCCTGTTCAACCACCACAACAGCTACAACGTCCGGCCTCATTCATACCTACACAAGGACCACCTAAGACCCCAGTGACTGCTATCAATGTATCGCCTGTTAGAAGACCTGATCTACGTCGTGAGGTTGTCATTGCTCCTTCTGAACCAGCCAAGTACACTGGAAGCACCATTAGGTATCCATTATTTTGGACCTTGATGATAAAATCCGAAGTGACGAGAGTTTTCATTGCAGACGTGCCATTCCGAAGCGTGGTCATATCCGTAATCTTGCTGCTGCCTTCGACAACATTCAAGTACAAGCTGATCGTGAGGCTACCGTAGTCGATGCACAATCTGCATCACGTCGTGCATCTGCTACTAGTAGTCCTACCTCATCTCATCGTGCTATGTCATCAACTATTCGTGGAGATGAACACAAACGTCAAGGAGTAGGACAGCTCCAGAAGCATCAGGAACAGCTCCACGAGCAACATCAGAAGCGGGTGAATGAGCAGCACCAGCAGCAACTGCATCAACTGCATCGTGAGCAGCAAGTTCGTCGTCTGCAGCAACAGCAGCAAGATCATCTCGAGCAGATGAAGCAACAGAAAGGTCATCAACAGGAGCATCAGTACCAGTATCATCATGAGGAGGAACGACGTGTGACTGAGCAACGTGTGCACCATGAATACAATCAACAGAGTACGATACTCATATCATCCCTCCTAGTTCTATCCTCTTATTGATTAAATAATAATTGTTGTTCGTTTAACGAAAAGTTTCTTTCACAATCACACGAATATCACTATTGACTATGTAGATATAGATTTATGCTTATCTGACCGCTACTGATTACTGTAATCGATTAATTCGTTGTAGTCTCTCATTTGAACACGACATTTCTAGTTGTCTCATATTTATTTTCCCATGTGTAGCGTAGCTGATCAGAGTCTCAATATTACGTATTCGTGATGTTTGATGACTGATTGCTGATATTTGGTGGTTGTAGGTGTAGAAGAGTGGCAAGCAGCCAATGAGCGTCTTCGTGCTCGTGATGAGCAGCTTCAGCAGCGTACTCAGCAGATGAAGGAGCAGGTCGAGAGGGCTCAAATCGAACAGACAAGGCTGCAGCACGAATATGAACAGACACGACTACAGCATGAGAGAGAAATGATGCAGATGGTGTGTCTTATCAATTATTGCTTTATCTCTATACCAGTTTTAATGACCAGCTGTGAACGGTTTCGGTTTTGAAAATTATATAGAGTGATTTATAGATCTATGATGAATTCAGGTTGAGGAGACTAGAAGAAGGGAGCAGTCAGAGCAGCAGCAACAACAACGTTGGAATGGAGCTGTGAGATCTAATAATGGGTCAGAATTAGACTATGTGATTATTATCGATTATTTTCGAATATTGATTACATTAACGATCGTAAATTCCAACTTTGTGCAGTGTTGAGAGGGCTGTCGCGCGTTCTGAAGAGCGTAGTCAAGGAGATGATGATGATGCTGAACTCATTTTGGATTCTGGATCCTCATCGAGACCTGGATCTATTGGCATTGCTCGTGGTACCATTCCTGTCCACGCATTGAGGTTTACCAATTATCGACTAGTGTATATAAACTATAAAGAGTACGGTATTTCTATGCAGGACGTCCACACCATTGGCTGGAGTGAAGAACGATGGTCGTACATTGGCTCGTGCTCTTGCACAGATTCCATCTATCAGAGGAGATGATACGATTGAAAGAGGAAGAGGAAGAGTGAGACCGACTATTGTCAAGGGAGCTACTAGTGGTGGAGTGAGGTATGTCAACCGCTTCTAACGTTTTTATCCTATGCTGTGTTCTAGCTGTGGCTTATGAACACTTGTGAAACATGTTGCAGGGCACTCGCATCTCGATTTGAGTCGGTAGCGGCTGAGGAGGCATCTCGAGCACGTGCTACTTCTGCTACTCCACGAATGAAGAGAAAGACGATTGAGATTCGTCGACTTGATACGGATGAGTTGGAGGATAGAAAGGAAGCTGCGAGTAGACGATTGGCTAGAGGATATCTGGTATTGATTGATTGATTGATTAATTTATTGATTCGACTTTCATTATCTCAAAATGTCATGGTACTTTATTGTGATAACCGTGATTCAGATTGAGAAGGAGAGGAGAAGAAGCCACAGTGCACATCCAATGACTAGAAAGGTACTGAAACCTTGATAATGTGAATTATCCATTGATTTCAGCGTCGTGAGGATTCTTCAACTGATTCGGGAGAAGAAGCTGTGATGAGAGATATGGAAGTAGTTGAGAGAATGGCTAGAGAAGAATTGAGAAAGAATGAAAGACATGAGGAAGATGATGAAGAGAAACTATCTACTGTCACTAGAAGAGAGACGAAGACTATGAGAGATATTGAACAGGAACGTGTACATGGACAGGTACTGTAGGAATGATGTAATGAATGACGGCTCATACAGTATTCTGTTGGTGGTGTGGATACTGTAGTATTTTGAGAATTGTATTGATTAACTTTATTGTAGATTGATGAGATGTTTAACGTGTTGGAAGGTGAGAGTGCGACATCATGTGACAATCTAACTAGTGGAGGAGTGATCGGAGTTGCTCGTTCTCATGGTGGACAAAGTGGAGAAGATATGAGAATGAGTAGTGGCCATCGTCTATATGAACATACTCATGAGGAACAACATATTGATAGAAGAGGAGGAAGTAGTCAGACATTGAATACTCATCATAGTAGTGGATTGGTATACTCTGTAAGTATCCCCCTCCCTATGGGACACATTCTGCAATAACTTGACCTCATCTTTAACATAACTGTTTTGCAATTTAATTATTTTTATATTTTACTATTTGATTGCAACTTTGGAAAAATGAATTAAATTTAGTTAAAAAATCTATTTTTTATGAATGTGTCACGTCTTTAGTGGAAGTTTTGTTCGGCTTTCGAATAAGCTTCGCCTAATTGCAGCGTGCATTGCAGACTAGTGTCTATCGTGAGACTGGCCGACAGATGAGAGGAACTGGAGGTGGTATACCATTTTTATTGATTGATTGTAGTCCATTGATTCGATTAATCGATATTTCAGGAGCCTCGGGAACGAGTGGAGGAGGTCTGAGTGTAGCTGGAACGAGTACGGTAGGCGCAGCTGGTCTATCGAATACGACAGCGATGTCTGCATCATCTCCTCACTTCTCACCTGTCAATCTACGTGGAACTGAAGCTGCTGGTCAACGAGTGGCTACTTATGAATCCAGAGATGGAAGAAACCCTATTAGGGTATGCGACATTTGTTCATTTAAAAAATCTTTAACTGTTTTCGATTGCCTTTTTTATTATTGCTTAATTCTAGGATGATAAATATCGATTTATTGTAGGTTCCTAGTCGTAGTGTTCGACCGTATGCTCTAGCCACTTCCACTCCTCGAGGCACTGTTCATTCATCTCAGGGTCGCAATCTATATATCTCCGCTAATGTGAGGAACTCTTTGAATATTCATTTATTGATTTATTGATATCCTTTTTTTCAGGAAGAAGGCCTAATTGGTCGTGAAGCAGTAGAGGATGACTCGTTCCTCTCCTCTATCTCTGGTATGAGTGGAGGAAGTGGAGGAGGAGCGGGACATGCATCAAGAAGTGCTGCCAATGCTGCTGAGTATAAGAAGCAGATATCTGTCAGTTATTGATTTATATCATACAGTATGATCAAAGAACGTATTCATTTTAGCGTCTAAACAATGTTCAGTCGATGGAAGAGGAGAAGATATCGATCACGACGAAGGCATTACAGTATGCAAGAAAGAAGCAGAATCCAACCAATGAGGTATGTTTTTTTCGCCTATTTACGGACTGTACAATGAATATTCAATTACATTATGTATTTTATTTTATTTATTTATTTTTATTGTAATTTTAATTTTAATCTGAGTTGGCCGCTCAACGTACCCTTCTCCTTGCTCGTCTTCGTGTCACTGCTCTCAAGAGGGAACTTCAACGTCTATCTGCTCTGGCCATCGTACGCAATCCACCACCACCCGTATCCAAGAGTGTGCTCGGTTAGCATCTTTGATCTTTGACCATATTATTCAACCTTTGACATCGTATACTATAGGTGCAATGGATATCTCGGACATCTCTCTTCATCTCAATCGGAACCTCTCATCCCGTTCTTCTGATGGAGGTACGGTAGATGTCCTTTGTGGTTGCTCATTCTATCATTTAATTAATGTATTTGTAGGATCATGTTCATTCGGATTCATAGTTGTACTCAAGTGTGGAGTTGAAGTCGAAGCTACAGCTCCAGTCACAATGCTGGTTGGTCAGAAGCCTACTGGACTCAAGGTAGACAATTCATCTTCTCATATTAGTTGTCGTTACAGCTTTTTTATACTTATAATAATATTTATTTTCTTTATGTTGTCCACTTCCCTGAGCATCTTCGTTTCTCCAATCTACCCGTTGATTTCACCATTCGTCTGGAGGTTTATGTCATGGTAATCAATATCTCATCTTATCATTTCATATACAATTGAGCACTATTTCAGAAGCTTCGTGAGCCCAAGGAGGAATCATGCACGGCCGTTCTCGCTACGAAGGCTCGCAATCTTCTTGTACCCGGTATTACATTTTCCAATTATGCATGACCTCATTACTTATATTTTATTTTATTCCCATTTCAAATTTTCTAATTATGTTTAAACACCGAACCGACTGGTGCTGCTCACTATTGCTCTTTTCATCTTGATTTGTAATTAGCAATGGCCGCCCATGTGTGAGTGATACAGTGAGTATAGTGATAGTGTGATATGATAAATTGAATAATATGATAATGAGTATTGATTGATGTAGGTACTCGTCGTCAAGCCATCACAGCTGGTTCTGGAGGATCAAATGTGATTGGAGGAAGTGGATCATCATGTGGAATGGGTGGAGATCTACCTGTGGGTGAACTCATTCGATGTGGTCATACTGCACTCGATAGAGACTCTGTTGGTCCCATTCGACTATATCTCGATGCTGCCGAGTATCCATTGGAAGGAACCATTGAATTGGCTAGCAGGTACAGTATACTCTATCACTCCTTACTTTACTCTATTCAGAAGTTGAAAAGTACTTTGCAAACCACGAAGCCTGCCCGCATTTTGTGAAGACACGAACGCATTTTGTAATTTTTTGTGAAAACACGAACGCATTATGTGAAAACCTGACCGCTCCAAATCTGTAACGTAGCTATTCGACCTATGACTCTATTACTCTTTATACACATACGGTAGTTCAATCGTGTCAGGGCAATGATTACAGATGCTCTCGTCTTCCATCCGCGGTAGAGGTTGATCTTCGTGGATTCCTCACGATGTACAAGGTGGTTGGTGGATATGGATCATGGGTGCGATACTGGGCTGTGCTCAGAAGAGGAATCATCAACTTCTGGAAGTATCCTGATGATGAACAATTGGACAGAGTTCGTTCACCTATCTTATTATGTACTTAGATCTTTCATATCTTGATGTATCCCTAATATTTATTGATTGTTAATGATTGACTTGATCTTGGAGGAAGTGGACCTTCATGAGGAATGGGTGGAGATTTATTTCACCTGATGATCTAGGCACTATTATACTATCTAAATATTTGAATATTTGATGATCTCCAGGGTGGACCAGTAGCATCAGCCGATCTGTCTAAGTGTACGGATGGTGAGATCATGGCAGCTCCACGTGAGATATGTACTAGACAGTTTGCATTCTCTATTGATATGCTTGTTGCCACTACTCCATCGATCGTTGAGAAGAAGAGGTTGGTTGTGTCTTCGATATTTGTAGTTTGACATTTAAAACTTTAATTGTAGTTTGATAATTGATCTTTTCCAGAGTACTCCTTGCCGCCGACACTCGTGATCAACTGAAGGCATGGTTGGCATCGCTTAATGAGACACTTGCGGCTATTCGTGCTTGATATGCAGCTTCTGTTATGAGCATTGATTGCGGTAGCTCCTGTTGTGAGTATTGATTACTGTATCGTAATCTACTCATACTAATCATATCAATCGTCCTATTATTGTAATACTTCTCCATTGTCATTTTTTATCGGTTCTCTCAACCCTCCCGATGCTATTTCTTCCCTCTTTCGTTGATTATTATAAGTGTGGCACCCCATTCCCCTATTTTTCCAAATCAATATTTATAGTATGAAGAGTTAGTAGCACATAGTAGTCTTTTTACCACAATTTTTAAATTAGTTTTTTTTTTCTTTTCTATTTGGTTTATGATTGATTAGAAACATGCGAATGTCGAATAGAGGACTTTACGATTACATTTGTTTGTGCATCTCCGTATATTATACCCCTACATGCACTACTCTGTTTTGTAATTACTCAATCATTCCTCATAATCAGCTAAACATTCTAACTGTTTCTTCAAATAATTTTTTTACTTGCTAAGCAATCATCACCATCATACCGTATATCTAGCTTTGAAGTCCTTCCTACAGTATTCCCCCATTGCTTGTTCATTGCATTACGTATGGTTATGTTCTCTCTAACCCCCATTCCCCCGGTTCCTCCTTTTGTAATAACCATTTGTTCTGTGTTGTTCGCTATTCATGGAATTAGGATAAAGCAATTTTGTTGTACGTATTTGTTATTTGTAATCGCAGTATATTTTAAAATATGAAATTCACTGAGGCAGGTCTGTGTGAGGTGTTTCAAGTTAGTGGACAACGGAATATTCAGAAGATTAAAGATTTTGAACAGTTTGTATTATTCCCATTTTGGTTGTTCTCTATGATAGGAATGAAAATGAAAGTGATAGAGGGATAAGATATCTAGCCAATAGGCAGTTCTTCAAGCACTAACGACACTGGATATCTCTCTATACCTCAATCATTTTCTCGACTCTATCTATCTATCGCTATCCATACTATCTTATCTCTCTCAATCATCTCGACCTCCTTTCACTCTCTTATCCACTCCCCTATCCACTCTCACTTTTAATTCATTCCAAGTTAACAGAGAAAGAGGAGTTCATTCGAACTTTCCCCCGTGCTTTTCAATGCTTATTTGTTTTCACGCTTTAGCTGAGTTTCAGGGTGATCCTACCGTAACTTACAGAAACCTGTTTGCATACTGTAGTTCTCTTCTGTGATGGTTACTGTCGATGTGGTAGAAAATTGCAATGACTGCAATAACCATTTCAATAACCATTTACAAATACCGTAACCTCTATATATACAGTAATCCGTTCAGGATGTACATTTGGATCTGTCTATTTATCCCTATCATTGTAATATCGGGTGAAGTATCAGAGAAGACTCCTTCCCTTCTGCAGACTGATGTTCCACTACCGGTGGACCCCGAGGCACTCATGTCTGTGGTACGAAACCGATCTTGAATTTTCCCTTTAAGGATATTTTGCAACGGTTATTGATTTTTGTTTGATTATTGATTGATATATTTCAGCCAGAGATCATTCGTCATTTTGGCTATCCAGTGGAAATCCACCAAGTCGTGACTTCCGATGGCTACGTTCTTACCCTCCACCGTATCCCTCATGGAAAGAACGGTATGCTGTAGTATTGATTTGTGGTCATTGACAAGAAATCAATCTTTTCATGACCAATGAAATTCTTTCTTGTCAGCATGGTTTCAATATATTAGTGGAGATATCGATTGCTTGGTGTCTACAGTAATCATTCGATTTTCAGAAACCTCGCAATCAGTAGGGAATACTACACGACCGGTTGTGTTCCTTCAGCATGGTCTCATGTGTAGTTCATCTATGTGGGTGCTCAATCTACCCCATCAGAGCGCTGGTTAGTTATATTTAAATTTTTTTATTATTTATACTAATATTTTAAAACATGCCAATTCAATGAAGTCGTAGATCAATAGAAAAGTTTTCATTGCCATAATATTGCTCTACTTATGTTGAGTATAATTTGATTGGTTCGTTATTTTTGTGCATAATTAAGTAATGTCATTGCAGGATTCGTCTTTGCTGATGGTGGATATGATGTGTGGATGGGTAACTCTCGTGGTAATATCTACTCGAGAAGACACATTAGAATGAGTTCAGAAAATGACGATTTCTGGAGATTTACGTAAGTTATTCCTAGTTTTTTCCTCTTCAGGATGGGGGGGGGATATTTTCAGTGAGAATTCTTTGAGAGGCGATTTTCGTTTAGCTGGAACAAATAATTCTATACCAATTTAACTAATATTTTAAAATATTTTTTTCTTATTTTAAGCTTGTAATCTTTTAAGAAAAAAGTTTAAAATATGAATTAGACAAATAGTGAAGATCAATCGCATCTCCTATTTTTTTCCAAATATTTCTGACAAGCATATGACACTCCAGAATCAAAATCTTGATATTTTTACAATAATAATTATTAATAAATAATAATAATAGTATGCTATCATTATTGTAGTTGGCAACAGATGGCTGAACACGATCTGCCTGCTATGATCGATGGAGTACTTCTCCACACTAAACAACCCTACCTATACTATGTTGGACACTCACAGGTATGATACTTAGTAACTTAGCTCACTAAGGCACACTTAATGCTAAATACATTTAGGGAACACTCATGATGTTCGCCAAGCAGGCCACTGATCCAACTTTCGGCAATAAGGTCGGTAAACTTCACTAACAATAAATTTTAAAAAATGTGAATAAATAAATAAACACTTCATAACAGAGTTTGAGTTGTTAGACACACCTATTCTAAGAATCTTATCTTGTAAGATTACGGTATCGTGGTAAACTGATAAATCTAGATAAATCTCCAATCAATCAATATTTATTACGGTAGTAAGACATCCTATCCGTTTTCAGATTCGTCAGAACTTTGCTCTTGCCCCAGTCGCTCGTCTCGCTCATGCCAAAGGCGCCTTCAGCTATCTCGGAAAACTTTACGATCAGGCTAAGGTTATTTTTTACCTTTTCAGATCAAAGTACAAAGTTCAGAGATCAAAGATCAGTGTTTCAGGGTCTTCTCCAATTGTTCGGAGATGGTCAATTTCTTCGTAACAATCTCCTTACTCGTATTCTGGCTGATCTTTTATGTGATACAACATTGTCCAATCCAATCTGTACCAATCTTATCTTTGCCATATCCGGACCTGACTCTCATCAGTTCAATAACGTAAGTATATAAGGATCTACTTACGATAATAGTAAATACTCAGAAATTAATCAATGAATCAATCAATATTCAATGATACCTTTATTGATTGATCCCTAATCGATTCTAGTATAAATGATCTTTGATCTCTTCCAGACTCGGGTACCAATCTATCTGGCCCATAATCCAGCTGGTACTTCCATCAGAAACATGGTCCATTTCTCACAGATGGTTCATTTCAAGAGATTCGCTCCTTATGATCTCGGACAGGAAATGAATAATCGATTGTACGGAGCGGTAAGATATTTTACTGATAATATTTCTAATTCTTTGCAATATTCAAACTTCTCGCAATCCTTTAAGAGGCCGGATCTGAGAAAATTTACCATTTTGCCCCCTCCCCGGACATTGCGCCAGGATTTTCGATATGGGCCCCCATACTCATAAGGCCTCGGGTGGCTTTGACCTTGTTTACAAAAATGATGACGTCACTGCCTGTATTGCTCAATGCGGCGCAAAAGCGCCAGGTTCGTCGAAAATCTCGAAAATTCGTAATTTCTCAACCGAACCAAAATTCTTTTTGCAGTATGTTAGGCATGCCCAGAGTGCACCACAGCACCATTGGGATTGAAATTTGCCCAACTCTGACATCGACTTTTTGAATGAGACTTTCACATTTTGCGATTTCTTTGTATCTGAGATTTAGTTCCGAGCATAATTTTCTTTATGGGGTGGTACCTCACTGCCATGGGCATCATGCCCACCCATGGCCATTATCGGATTCCGGGTCAATCTGAACGAAAAAGTGCCTTGAATGATCATCGCTCGGTTCCAGGTCGGCTTTTCCCGGCACTTTCCACTGACTCTCTAACGTAATCTAGCCAAATGTAGATCATATTGTATTATTGAGACATCTAACGAATATTTATCACCATCGGAGTTGAATCCGCGACAATGATTTTTTCGAACCATGACCCGGGGTTCATGGTCTAGAATTCATTCATGACCATGAACCCCGGGTCATGGTTCGAAATGGACCGAAAAAGTCAGGATGGAGAATCTTCAAGTACTGTGCACCAATATGAAGAACACTTCCCCAGCACTATATTGAAACACAACATACAATATTCTGACAAACGCGGAACCGAGTGCAGCGATGTTAATGCCTCATCTGGCTTATTTTCATTTCTGCTCATTTTTTTTGAGTATCTCGTTTTCTTTTTTTTCTCTTTTTTGTTATTGGTACCAACTCTTTATTCCTGTTGTATGCATAGTCCCTCTGTTCTTATCTTACAGATCAGAATTGCACGGCATTCCCCCCATTGATCCTATAAGGAATTTTAATGAAATAGATGACAAATGATATTGTTACTCCCTCCTTAGAATATACACCAATACAGTAGTACGGTATTATCTATATAGGAACTGAAACCAGCATAGTACAGATATCGCAAGCTAATGTTTTTTTTCTATTATAGATTCTTTGTTAAAAAACCAGTTCTCGATTCCACCACTGATGGAATACGGTACTTTCTGATATAATATATCACTGGGCTTCTATAGCATAGATTGGTGCATAGTACTTGAAGATTCTCCATCCTGACTTTTTCGGTCCATTTCGAACCATGACCCGGGGTTCATGGTCATGAATGAATTCTAGACCATGAACCCCGGGTCATGGTTCGAAAAAATCATTGTCGCGGATTCAACTCCGATGGTGATAAATATTCGTTAGATGTCTCAATAATACAATATGATCTACATTTGGCTAGATTACGTTAGAGAGTCAGTGGAAAGTGCCGGGAAAAGCCGACCTGGAACCGAGCGATGATCATTCAAGGCATTTTTTTCGTTCAGATTGACCCGGAATCCGATAATGGCAATGGGTGGGCATGATGCCCATGGCAGTGAGGTACCACCCCATAAAGAAAATTATGCTCGGAACTAAATCTCAGATACAAAGAAATCGCAAAATGTGAAAGTCTCATTCAAAAAGTCGATGTCAGAGTTGGGCAAATTTCAATCCCAATGGTGCTGTGGTGCACTCTGGGCATGTTTGGAACTCTTCGCTCTGGTAATGATTCCTCGTTTTCTTCGTCTGCGAAAGAGTGCGGAGAGTAAACTTAGCACGGTAGTGCCTTCCGTTACTAAAAAAAATTATTTCTTGCTATCACCCTCGCCAATTAATTTTCTTACCATTCACTGGCTATGATCGATAGCCAGTTACTCTTATAATGAAATTATTAAAATGAAATTCTATAATTTTTTTCAGCCATTTGCTCCCGAGTATGACCTATCCCAAGTCTCCTCACCCACGTATATATTCTATTCTGATGCGGATTGGTTGGCTACGCCCGAAGATGTAGAAGGATTCGTAATGAGAAGGCTCAATAGTACCGTACTCAGAGTCGCGACGTGAGAACCACTTTTTTTAAATAGCGCCAATTGAAATTAACGATTGCAGTAAGCTATCTGACTTCAACCATAACGATTTCTTGTGGGGACTTCGAGCTAGGAAGGAGATCTATGACCCAATCGATAATATCATAAAACAAGTACGAAAACTTACTGAAATCAATTGAGTCAATCAATATTTGAGGATGTTCGTCGCCAAGAGATACGACATGTGCTCGCATCAACCAATGGAAAGGATGATCAATCAATAAAGTAAGGACTTGATCCGGCGGTTATTTACGTATGATTTCATTAAAGGGTACTGTACAATAAGAAGATCACAACTAAGAAGCCTAATAAAAGATTGAGAAGAGTCGTTGTGAGGAAGACTGGATCGTCGGTTAGTTTTTTAAACTTATTTTAATCATTAAAGGTGCCGTAATCATATTAAACAATCTCTTCATTTCACTGTTCTCTAATGATCTGTTCAAAGTCACGAAGAGAAAAAAATGTATACGAGAGGATATGTAAAATGAGGAGTTGTCTATGCTTTCCCTTTCTTTTCGTAATATTTTAACAGTGCATAACAGACAGACTGTTTACAAAAATACATGTAATACTACCCTGTCATTTTCTCCCATTATCCAATTATCAACAGTGGCCGTATGCAAGAACAACTGGAAAACCGTTTCACGGGAAAATGTGACGTCATTAGCGTAGGCGGAGGATTTTTGGAAAACGTCTCCGCCTACGCTAATGACGTCACATTTTCCCGTAAAACGGTTCTTGCATACGGCCACAATATTTATATTATCTCCACTATATGGAATAAATAAATAAATAAAAATATATTATTATAATAATCTTTGATCTTGGCTCTAGAGAATACGTTATTGAGACTTCCCCGACCATCTTCACCTTTCCTACTCTCCCATTGTTTATTCTCCCCATTCTATTTCCTTGAGCAAATCTTCTTCATTTATATCGTTTTCTACTTGTTGAAACATCTTCGCGATGTATGATAAATATAAATAAAAATAAAAGATTAACACGAATTAAATCATAATAGTCGTTCGGAATAATCGGATATATTCAGATAACACTATCACAGTCTCCTGCAGGACTCGACTTCACTAAGAAACAGAGAGAGGAGGAAAAGTCTTAGAGATTTTTAAGATTTCGTTGTCCCAATCATTCACTTCATCCGAGTGCTAATAATATTTGTACATAATGAATAAACATGATTCTAGTCCATATTTCTGACTTCTTTCGATGTTTATCAAACATGATCAATGTGTAGTTTTTGATAATTGAAGAATAAAAACTAATACAAAATGCCTTGATGCCATATTGATTGTTTTGTTTTTGTTCCTCACTGCCAATGCACTGTTACATTTGCCTTACGTGCCTACGCCGTAACCCCCTCCGCCGCGTCTCCGGCGCGACGGAGGTAGTTACGGCGTAGGCACGTAAGCAACTGTAACGATGCATAAGGGAAGAAAGTTTTTTTTCAACGATCAACAAAAAACAATCAACAAAATCGATTAACAAAAATGCTAATTAAAATATCTTCCTGGCAATGATGCAGCGCATCCTCCGTGACATTCCAGGAAGTTCTTCTGTTGATGATTCGGTACCAAAATCACACCCGAAGAGCTACAGAGCTCCAAGGTCGGCAAACTTCGGCGTCGAAAAAAGTTTGACGTCGTCTCTCGACGTCGAACTTGAAGATATATTATACAAAAAATATCAAGCTACCTGTTAGGGACCCTATGGACTACCGAAAATTGCATTAATATGTGGGGGTTAAAAAATGTGCCAATCATACCCCAATTTTACTCGATTCTTCAGTGGCACGCGTGAGACATGAATGAAAAAATTGGAAATCCCTTATATACTCAGGAGTGATTATTTTCTTACAAGGGAAGTCAGGTTGGACGGTCCCGGAGTTCGGGATGAGACACATACCATTCGATAGGTATCTGAAAAAGAAGATTATTTCATGTTGACCATTTTGGCAAAATGCCCCTAGGCGCCGAGTTATTTGCATATTTCTGCTTGTTTTCACCCTGTTTTCGCCCTACAATGAAGCCAGTCTCTGTCAGATCGAAAGAAAAACCATTATAAATTGTAATTTTCATATTCATTATGATATGATAATCTAAAAAAATGCATGATAGATTTTTTTACATAATTTTTTGTAAGATTTTCATACAATGAAAAAATAGCAAAACAAGTTGAACTTGTGCGGGAATCGATCTTTCAAGCAAAAGATATATAGACCATCCTCTTATTCATGTTCATCACTGCTTTCGTTGTTCACCACTCTTCTGCTTTTGATCTCACAGAGACTGGGTTTCAAAAAAAAAATCTGATTTTTCGATATAAGCTCATACAACATCACTTTTTCCGGGACCGTCCAACCTGACTTCCCTTGTTAGCGGGATTTTTCTGATACTTGTTGTTAACAGTATATGAAAAAAATTTACTCAGGAGTAGATTCCGCTCTGCGATCAATTCGAGCTGATTCATTTCTGTGCTAAACACCAGGGATGTGCGGGAAATTTTTTTTTCGGGAAACTTCGGGAAACAAATTTTTCAAGGATTCAAAAGTCGGGAAAATCGGGAAATTTCGGGAAAATCTGATTTTTCGATATAAGCTCATACAACATCACTTTTTCTATTCAAAACTGAGATTTCCTTGCATACAGTGTAGCCTAAAAGTCATGGGACGCTTTTTCAACTTTTTATAACTTTTGATCCAGGAAAGCAATCAAGCTGATCTTTTGAGTCAATGTACAGAATTTATCAAGGGATACAACCATGATGTGTTGGTGTAATTAAATTAGTTCACTGTTGCATAGTACTGATTCTATCGAAATACACTTTTTTGAAAAATTACATTTCTTTGGTGAAAGGCGCTGTTCTTCTGAATCACTGTGAGAGTGTAGACATATAATAGGGCTGCACAGTCAAACAATCCGGAATGGCTCTGACTCCGATTTCGAGCTGTAGAGTAACGTTTATCCCCAGATTATGGTAGTCAAAGCTCGACATTTGCCCTCAGCCGCCGTACCAAATAGGTCGACCCTAAAATCTGTCTCCCCTCTCTGAGTCAATCGATAAGTGAGATAGGAAGGCCTTTATTTGTAGTCGACATGACAGCGGAAATAGATCAAACAGGGAAGTGGCACAAAAATGATCGATGAGCGATTGAATAGGAATTATGGGATAATGAAAATTAAAACAAGTGATGAACAAAATGCAGTAAATGGAGGAAATGAAGATTAATTAGATGAGAGAACTAAATAGTGAATTTTTGAAAAGAAAAAAATCGAATATGAGTAATGTTATGAAAATGTTCCAAATGATATGAAGCTCAATAAAGATAGCGAAAAAAGGGTGATATGAAAAGGAAGGGGAAGGGGGATTCAACAATACCTTTTTTTTTTTTTTTGAGTTTTTACAAAACAATGATAATAGTCGATGAACACAATATCAATAATGAATACTTCAAAAATCATTCTCCATCCATCCATCCATGAAAAAGAACCATCTAATCATTTTTGCTGGTTCATCTTCCATTCTTCTACCGTTGTCCTTGAACCAACGTACAAACGAATCTAGAAATTTAAATAATTATAAATAAATAAGTAAAATGAAAAATATTGATGATTAATAATTACCGTACCTTTAATTCTTCATTCATCAATGTTCAATTGTCGAGAAGCATCGAAGGTAGTGCACGTAAAAGATCCTTAAATTACATTAAATTAAATTAAATAATCGGTGAAATGAACGATGAACGATCGTGAAAAGGTAAAGAACAATGGACTATAGTATCGATTCATACAAAATGTAATATGAAACAATTAAACAAAACAATTACACATAACAATAAACTAAACAATAGCATAAAAGGAGCGGAGACTTGCGGGATGACAATGTGGAGTTACAGTTACATTGTGTCACGCTCAGTCAACCGGGTCAACTCTAAATATCTCGACCATAAAATCACTCGTGCGGTGTTTTGAAAAATTATGGGTGAGATAGAGAGAAATAGTGTACTAAAGAAGAGACGCAGACAGACAGATTTTTGAGGCGCTCGGAATAGCCTCAATTTCTCGTCTACCCTATTCCCTCTTGTGATCTCTCACTTTCTTTCCCTCTCTACCTCACCCCCATTTCTGTCTCTCGACTTGATAGGAATTACAGTCGAGATGAGCCCCAAAAGAGAGCCGATTCCCATTGAAAAAAGAGAGAAATTATGGTCGACCTCTTGATCTACCACTACTATTTGGTACGGCGGCAGGGCATAAAATAATTTTTTTGAAGGAGGACTGAATTTGAGACCCTACCGTTCAGAAGGCGGGCATTGTAAAAATATGGCTCCTGCGCAAGCAGCTTTGTAATGCATCATATATTTATTTCCCTTATTTTGGTTTAGTTTCGATTCCTTTTAGACCCGTAGCTAAAGTTATGCTGAGGTCTACTCGGTGCGCGCTCTTGTGCTTTCTCTCTCACTTCTCTCGTTCCCGGCCCTCTATTAATGAAATCTTTTATTTTCACAACACCTATGCATGTTAGAGATGTTCACAAAAGTTTTTATACTATTGCTGAACTTCGATCTTTGATCATTGTATTTTGCTCTTTGATCGCTGAAACCGAGTAGACCTCAGCATAACTTTAGCTACGGGTCTAAAAGGAATCGGAACTAAACCAAAATAGGGGAAATAAATATATGATACATTACAAAGCTGCTTGCGCAGGAGCCATATTTTTAGAAGACCCGGCCTCTGAACGGTAGGGTCTCAAATTCAGTCCTCCTTCAAAAAAACTATTTTATGCCCTGAGGGCAAATGTCGAGCTTTGACTACCATAATCTGGGGATAAACGTTACTCGCCACTAGAATCATTTCAGCACTTAGAGCGGGTCGTTAGCACATCTAGAAGCTGAGTTATAAATTTTGGGGGTCAAAGTTGCAACAAAGCTACAGCTCGAAATCGGAGTCAGAGCCATTCCGGATTGTTTGACTGTGCAGCCCTATTATATGTCTACACTCTCACAGTGATTCAGAAGAACAGCGCCTTTCACCAAAGAAATGTAGTTTTTCAAAAAAGTGCATTTCGATAGAATCAGTACTATGCAACAGTGAACTAATTTAATTACATCAACACATCATGGTTGTATCCCTTGATAAATTCTGTACATTTTTTTTTCGGGAAATTGGTTTCATGAAAAATTGATACAGTCTGCTCATGGTTAGCAGAAATTCGGACGTATTCATTTTTGATAGTTGCTCATCGAAAGCCCCCCTAGGAGAGTGGGAAAGGAAAGGATACGGAGGAGATTCTGAAATCGACCCCAAAAAATAGGTCTGAACCATGAATTAATGGTAAAACATTTCATTTCGACATTCGTTAAACTCATACGTGGGCACACAGTTGCTGGAAATAAAAATCGGATGGGTCGGACATCAAAATCGGGTGGGTGGGACGCAAGAAAGATGACTGTAAAAACCTTACTAGACAACTTGAGAAATTTTTTGATAAAAAAGGAATAAACTCGAATATGTGCTATATTTAACGATGACTGGCAAAAGAAATAATCATAATTTTATCACTTATTTGTTATCAGTAAAATTCAAGCAAATTAAATCTCGAGTTGTTCACCTTATCACGTTTTCTTAAATCGGGAGGTTGGGTGCTAAAAAAGTTGTCGATCGCGACAATGCCGTCCACGTATGTCTAGAATCGTCTTTTGCCTTTACTTTCTCAAAATATACGAAAAATTATCGAAAGCTGCTCACTCGCAATCATTTTTCCATCGAAAAATCAATTTTTCATGAAACCAATTTCCCGAAATTTTTTGTCGGGAAATCGGGAAATAATTTTTCCCGAAAAAGTCCGGGAAATTCGGGAAATTTCGGGAAAGGTCGGGAAATTTTTCACACCCCTGCTAAACACTAGTAAACTATCATCTAATTTAACTTTTATTTATCATACATTGAATAAAAGTGACAGCAAGTAATAAATAAATAGTCTACTATACATAGAAGGCATCTTGATGTTAAACATAACTGAAATTTATCTGGGTAGGCTCTTCCTGTAACTCACAAAATGTGAAAAATAAAATTTTGAAATTTTACAAAATTCAACCGATCGGGCTCATACTCGGCCAGGTTCTGTATCACTTATAGGCTATTATCACTGCTAAGTTTGGATCCTCCAGCCTCACTGAACACAGAGTTATGACATTTTTTTACCCAGTTCAGGGGTGTTGGAATTTTTGATTTTCTCACAGAAATGAATCATCTCGAATTGATCGCGGAATCTACTCCTGAGTAAATTTTTTTCATACACTGTTAACAACAAGTATCAGAAAAATACCGATGAGGAAATAATCACTGCTGAGTAAGTACAAAGAGGTTCCAGGTTCGCTACACAATAATACGACGACGAATCATGACAACGGGAGTAGTATATGATAAACACTAGTACTATACTCCTGCCAAAACATCAGCCTGATTTTTTTGGCTGCTACTGTATAAGGGATTCTGCGTAGATAAGGGAAATATTCCAAAAGTGAATTTTCTGTGCGTATACTCGAGAAACAACGAAATCGTATGTTTTTACTTTAAAAAATGAAGTATATCGATGATGAAAGTCATTCATCATCATCACAATATTTCTCGGTTGAACATGGAACGCTCTCACACACGTAGAAATAGCCCGAGGCACAATTCGCAGCGTACCTGAACAAATCATCATGTTATTTATGGTTCAAAATTAAAAGAGGTCAGAGTCAAAATCGATATATCGATTAGTATGATCAACAAACCATTCAGTATTGAATCCGACGGTTTGCACTGCATATGCACATTCATATTTTTCTCCATTAGTATTTGGTTGATTATTAGAGGTGTCCCAGTTATTGTAAGGTGAATTCGACTTAAATTATTCTCTCTCCTTATTTCTTTTTTTAAGTGACGGCGTCAAAATATAGTCCATGTATAACGTTAATCAAAACATACATTATCAGTCCAATTCCATCCATTTCCAGTATTTTGATAACCTAGCCAGTATTTCTGTTTGGGACCAATTTGAGAGACCACTGAAAAAGAGAATATTTTTTGAATTTTATTTCAAAACTTACATCCGGTAATGAAGAATTGTTTCTCATCATCATGTATAGAAGTGATGATGGATTCTTCTTTGTCACAAGTCTTTACAGCGTTTTTGAAGGGAATACCGTTATTTACTAAATGGAAACAACCACCTGAAATTAAGCATGGAATTATTTTTAAATTAAAAAAAAAACTGACGATTAGCTGCCTGCCTTGGAGACTTATCCAAAGCAGTAAAAGAATGGAGAGATGGGGGACAGAAACAGTTGACTGAAATATTTATTTTTACTCGATTTTTAAAAATTATTTAATTGATAACTAACTGTCACAGAAGACTTTGAGGTTGTAATTGTAATCAATAGTCAAATTAGTGAAGAAAAAGTTTGGTGAAGCAAGATTCTTCAGACTATCTTGTGGAATTTGACCTTCTTGTACGAAGTCTACAATAAACATTAGAGTAATCCGTATCTTTCATGTCCTTAGGAAAAAGTGTTTAGACTGTCCCGCTTGATCCCAGGGGTGGACCGCGGAGGTCCACTGCGGTCCGCCTTCAGGAATTCGCCCCTTCTTTATTTAGTCGCGAGAAATTAGGGTATATACATATTCTGCACTGAACTCAACATTTTAGTTTTTCGAAATGGTATGCTTTTCCAACTTTTCTCATCAATTTAAAGGTATATTTAATTTTTTTTCTGCGGCGATCTTCATTTTCTGGAATGGGATGTAGGCTACCTTATGGCCTATACACGTGAGATGTATGATCGATAACCATTCATAAAAAACTAACCAGATACTATAATAGTTCCGCCTCCTGCTTTGAATTCGTTGGCACCATTCATGTTAGAGTTTCTGATAAAATACTCAATGAAAGAGCAGAATAAAGTTGATGTAATCAATGAAAAGGGTCGATCTTTACACAGAGAATAATGAAATTTAGTGTAAAAAGGTCGTTGACGCTATCTTTGAAACTTACGGAACAGAATCTGTAATGAAGAATATGACTTGTTTGGCGGTTGATCTATAATTGTCCATTTTCTTGCCGTCTTGGAACATTTGCAAGGCAGCTTGGAAACCTCTGAAAATCATCGTTGAAAACTCCAGTACTTCCCATAGCTTTGGAGGTATCCAAAATAATGATGATATCTAGCCAAATTCTCTCGGCCCAATCACCAACCAAACCATCTTCATCCAGAGAACATTCACAATAATCAGATGAAGCTTAATACGATTTTATGTTCTCGACATTTCAAAATAATTAAAATTGAAATAAATAAAATTACTTGAGACTGTAGATGTTGGAGCCACTGTCGGTAGAGATGATGGCCTTACAGTTGACCGTTCGCCTTAAATTTCAGTTATTAAACATGTGAGTCAGACGACGATAACGCCAAAACAGAAATGATATCGTACAATGAATATAGTAATCCAAATATCTGACACTTACTTGTGGACGGAGTACTCGGAGTGATAGTTGGTTTAACACTTGGCTGTACAGTTGATGCGGTTGTCTTTGATTGTGGCGTAGGGATTGAATCTCCTAAAATGATATTGCAATGGATTAATTGTGTCCGACGAATTAAATGAATAACCTCCAACACTGAACAGCAATTCGATAACCTCATTATTATTCCACACATCTTTTGGATCAATATAAGTCTCATAGTGAATCTGTAAGGAAGATATTTTGTTGAATATTTTCATTACCAACAAGTTTGAGAACCTCGATGCAGTAACAATCCTGGAATGACAGATCGACCGCCCTATTTATCCTAAAATCAAATATTACAAATTAAATACGTGTTCTCTTTTCCGGTTAACTATTTGATTTCTTCATAGCTATTAGAATTCGTCAACTTACGGTCGTGTTTCCACATCGCCGTTAGTGTAACGAATTACAAACTCCAAAGTGCTATTAAAGTTCATATCGGCCTGGAAACCTCCTTGCACTCGAAACACTTGTTCGCTGAGGATATACCATTTATATATTTATTATTGATTTATTTAATTACTAATTTAGTTAATTATGTATCTAATTATGTATCGATATCTTTTATTTACGTGTCATTGTTGTACATGTATCCGACTTGATTCTGATTTGGTAGTGCAAATTGCATATCATTGCTCCTACCAGAGCTCATCCAGTAAGAGTGAAGACCAGTTGCCAAATCTGTATAAGAGACACATTTCTAAGTCTACAATTTTTGAAAATTTGGTAAAGTATTGTTGCATACAAAAACGTTAAAGCTGGAGTCCCGTTTCGTGAACAAACTGTGAAGCCAGAAAGATTGCAAAAATTATTCTACATAAGGAGTTACATTGACTCCATTTTTAAACGTATTGCTCGCTAATATTCTTATGCATGACACTACAGAAATACTGAGCGATTTATAATTATAAATAACAAACTGACAATCATCAGAATTGCTTCGAATTTCATATTTAAAGACATCAGGGGTTGACTTCTCTACAGTCAATACTGTACCAATAGTGAAAAAATGATTGTAGCCATAACAACTGTAATCGATGGAAGTTTATTTATTGTCCAAAAATATTTTTATTATTTATTAAATTATCTCAGTTCTTGTTAAATGAATTTCAGAAATAGTTACTCACTTATCTGTAGTAATAAACAAATGTTCTTCATTATAATCTAGACCTTCATATGCCAATAATTGACCCTGCAATCATTCATCTCATAAAATCTAAATAGAAAGTTTCATGAGCAATTGCGTTCTTTATCTCAATATATCGAGCTATCAGAAAGAATAAAAAAGAAAGGACAACGTTTGAAGATCTCACGTTAAAGCATTGTGAAGTCGAGAATCTGACACCTCCAGTGGGGTTAACCATAGTAATGGTACTCCTATCAAACTCGATGGTAATAGTGCGATTATTGCTCTTAAATGAGTGGGTTTGTGAATGAATTGGGGCAATCGGGAACAAAGCCCTAGTTCGCATTTAACGACGCAGCAAAAGCTTTGAAAACCGTGCGAACTAGGGTTTTTCTGATGATTTCTGATTGATTATACCACAGGAGCAATTTGAGGTTCATCCGATGAGAAAAGAAGAACAAATTGAAATTGATCACATGGGAGATCATTTGGATCATCATCACTTATGACGAACCATCTCCCTCCTCCTTTTATACAATGACCAAGGGATTCGTAAACATATTTTAGACTGAAATATTGATTTGAACGAATTATCATTTGTTCTCATTCATATCCCATATAATATGATTGTCCCTGAGGTACATATTCACTCATGAAATGTTCTGAATTGGTAACATTCCTGCTGCCTCTTCCTCCACCCCCCTCCCCCCACATCTCACCGATTCGCCTTGGCGACGGACATCCTTCACAAGACTATCTAACAGATATTCCCGATCCCATCCCCGATGCGTTCATTTGAAGGAATAAAATATTATTATTATTATATCATTTACATATCTCCACTATCACTGATCATATCATTTCTACTCTTATATCATCTGTTCCTGCCTCTTATGGCTGAGAGATAAATAAATAAACTTATTATCTAACCTGTATTCAATACCACTGAATGAGTCGAAGAGATATGTTTTAGTCAGAAAATGGGAATATTCTGGATACTGTAATTGTTTACAATAGTATGGAGTCATCACACATTTAAAGCACATCACATATTTCAGACACAATAAATGGTTGGGTGTGTCAGATAATGTGCCATTAAAATGTAATAAAATGAAAAAGGACTTCATGTCCCTAAAGATCATAAGATCAACAAACATCCTCTTGTAGAACAACACATCCGTAGGTTGCATTAATAAGCATTCGATCAGGGATTAACTGAAAATAAAAATATTTTTATTTATGATTCAAAAAAAGATTATAGGCTGAGACCCGCGAATGTTCATAGAAGTGATATGCACGAGAGCGTCTGCAATGACTATTTCTTGTTTTGCGTCGTGCAGAAACTAGAACGATCTCTTTTAACATATCAAATCAGCGCGGCGAAGGTCAGACGGGTTAGGTGTGTGGAAGTGGAGAGGCAATCGAGAGTAAGGCGAGAGAGTGCAGGTGCTCGTGTTTCGGTATTTACATATAGTTTGTCATTTTCTTATGCAAGTACATTTTTTACGGACCATATCATAAATCCCTTAGCGGAGAGGCAAAGAGTGATCTACTAACAATAAGCGCATTGTATTGCCCAAATTTTAAATTTTCAAAAAGCGCCCCATTGTCTGCGATATCAAGGATTATTCATTATTCTAAAAAAATAACATAAATAAATAGTGTACGTTTTGTACAATTACTTTTGCAATCTTTCTGTTTTCACAGTTTGTATGCGGGAATATTCACGGGAGTCCACCTTAAAAAGAGTTGCAAGAGATGCTAACCTTGTTTTTAGCCGCATCGCAACTATACACATAAGAATGCACTGCTGAAAGTGATAATTTCATTCGATTGAACTCGAAAAAAAAGAAAAAAAGGAAAAATTAATACCTTGTAAAGAAATCAGTGAGAGAAGAAGTAAAAAGAGCCGCATGGCGCACTCTCTTCAAGGATAGGCTGATAGTGGGATTTAATGGGGGAATCTTATCATCATGAACCTTTTATCATGTCTCATTAGATCCGATGACAATTTTTTATAGAATAATGACGCAACAAAGGTGTCAATAACAAGATCAATGTTACAAGGTTTTAATCACATTTTTCCCTCCTCTCCTCACAACATCGTTTTTCATAACACACCCATTCATTTACTTGTTATCTCAAATGTTGTCACATCCTTTTGATGTATGATAAATAAATTAAAATAAATTAATACATTGAACCATTGTCTTCGACGAGGGAGCCACGCAAGGAAAAATTAATTATGAGGAGAATTAAAGGGACTGACACCTTTGTCAACGTTTCTTCAACGCTCTATGCTTTCTCGTTGTTAAGGAATAGAGAAATAGTGTGCGCAATGAAGAGACCATGGAGAGAGGTCACTCTCCCATTAAGTCTCGGCGACATTCTCTTTCCCAATCGCTCCCACGAGGAAAGACAATGAGAGAGTGAATATGACCAGAGAGGAGTGTTTCTGATTTGTTCATTTATCCCTGTTATTGATTAGTATTCAGCACAAATAACCAGTTGTATATGCATAAAAGAAAATATTTAATATTTTGACTAATTTGTTTTGTTGTTGTTAACTCTCAAATATAGTAGGAATATCTCACAGTTGATCAGCGTGAGAGGAAAATCATTAATTATCGTGAGATTGTTTTCGACCAACTCTTCCAATATCCTATATTTCTGATCTACAGTAACCCTTATTCCATTTATAGTTGTGCAATTGGTTTTATTTCCACTTGATTCTTGATCTGCAAATGAAAACAGGGGACAGGGGAATCTTTTTCGAAATTTCATTCCTTTCGACCCTGACTATGAGGGATAGTTGTCTCTCCCTCTCCCTCTCCCGCTTTTTCTCTTGTATTAATTCATATTGTGTATATGTATGTATTCATCAAGAACACCGATTTTTTCTAGACAAAATTGTATATCGATCCCAATATGAAGTCTTTTATTGTAATTTCAGCGATCAACTTTGCTACCATCGTCGTAGTATTTATGAGTATACAACTATCTATCAGTTTATCTACAATCATCTCTTGTTGAACCGTATAAAGAGTGTGATTAAAATGATTTATTCGACTGTTGAAAATGTGTATCAGAGTAAATGGATTGGTACGAAAAGGTGAGGTAACGAAAATGAATAAGTGATTATGAGTAGGCTTTAAAAAATTTTGTTGCTACAATACTAAAGATGTAGATTGAATGGATGAGATAATTGCTCTGGTATTTTTTCCCACTGGCCCACCAGCTCGATCCCCAGTGGGAAAACATCAAAGACGCCGACAGGGGACCACTGGGAACAAATTTTCCTAGTAGTCCCCCAGTGTTTTTCCCAGTGGTCCCTGTCGGCATCTTTGATGTTTCCCCCATTGGGGATCTAGCTGGGGGGCCAGTGGGAAACACTGGGGCCCCACTGGGAAATAAAAACCAGAGTGATAGGAGTATACACACAGAGAAAGAAGTGTTATCCACGGATCATAAGAACAGAGAAGTGTTATATTTAACAGTTTTTGAACTCAAAAAGTGTTAAATATAAAACTTCTCTGATCTTATTCTCCGTGGATAACACTTCTTTCTCTGTGTGAATGATTCATGAATGCTTCAGAATTTATTTAGTTGATAATATTTTCTTCAGTCTGAGAAATAGGAATGACAACCGATCTGAAATATAGTCCAAAATTACTAATGATATTTAAAAGTGACGAAAAGAAAAGAAGAGAAAACGAGGAGAGGCTTCTCTGATTTTCTTTTTTCTTTTCTCAACATATCAAAAAAACCTCCCGGAGGAGACGAAAAGTGATAGATAAACTCACTGAGGAGGATTTTCAATGATGCTATCATGTTCAGAATTAGTATTAGATACATCAGCCATTTCATGTTCTTCCTGATTATTTCTCGTATTGTACTTGTGAATGATATCTGTAATGAAGATAATGCCACTAGTTTGGAATTCTACTCTATACAAAAATAATGCTACTTAACCACACACTTTATCAACTGATTAAAAAAAAAAACCCACTCCGCCACGTCGCCGTCGTTACGGCGGAGCTTACGGCGTGCGCACGTTTTGAAAATGTAACACCACATTAGACAAATTACATACTTCTAGTATTCAAATTTGAGTCGAACTCTCCGTATATTTCCCCCATTGAAAGAAATTGTTACTGCATTTGACTTACAGTGTGTGAGGTAAAAGATCCGCCTGGCCACGAAGGTGGTCGCGTAATAGAGCAACGTCACTGTAGCGGCAACAAGCGCCAATGCCACCTATGACACAAATTTAATATACTTAAAAAGGGCTAAAACTAGAGAAAACGCTGGAACGTACCGCAAATGTGGTGAACATGATGTGGTAATGAAGAGAGAGAGAACTACCGAGTGATGAAATAGAAATAGAATACGGTAGTCCCGCCTTCTTTCACTTGTTATCTACTCGAAGTAGTAGATGTAGTCGTGAAAAATAAGAGAGGAACATAATAACACTCCCGAAAAATATATCGTGAAGTGTTACTAAGATTAGAGATTTATTTATTTATTCATTTATTCATTCCATCACAATGAGAAGGGGTGATATGTATAAGGAACACAAATAACAAAAAAAATATTCATATTTCTTTGTTTTGTTATTTATGGAAAGAGATTAAAGAGTTATTTTAAGAGTTATTTATGGAAAGAGTAACTATCTGCTGAGACTTAAAATCACATTCGTATACAGACAATTACTCGAGATTTCGAAGATAATATTACCAAAAAATACGCAGAATACAGAATTTCAGGAATACAGAGAATACTGTAGGAGCATACAGTATCGAATGAACCATAGAAAGCTGACTTTGAGTATCTTCGCAAAGTGGGAGAATGAGAGAGAAGTCCATCCCATCTCCGCTGCCTACTTACTAAATCGTAATTCTTTCAAAGATATACATATTACTCTCTCGCACACGGTTATCAGTCGACCGGTTTTATCCAAATTTGGCAACCTTGGTGCACATTGTTGTATTCGTCATCGGATGACGTGGATGTGATCAAAAGATGAAAGAACAAAGAATTTCCATTCCACTGTACGTCACATTACAAAGATCATTTGCATTACTTTCATTTTATCATTGAAAAGATCAACATAATGTAATGGATAATTTTGTTTCGATCTCGTATAAAAAGCGGTCTTTCTCTCACTTCAAATCATAAGAGCTTCGTTCTCTTTTCAACCTCAGTCGTCATGGATCAATCTGCCTATGCTGGACCTCCCGGCTCTGGAGCTGGAGGTGGAGGATCTGGATACGCTAAGTGAGTCTTAAGGTTTTACGATTTTAAGGATTAGTGTCTTAAGCATAAGTGTCGTACAGATTATGTTCTTAAAGGTTGGGGTCTTAAGTCCTGATGGCCTTAACTTTTTATGGTTTTAAGCTTTTAGGGTTTAAGGTTTTTGGGCTTTCGGGTTTTAGGGTTTTCAGCTATTACGGTAGGGATTTTAGGGGTTTGCTAAGATAAGCTCTACTTCAAATCATTTTACAGACTGATCTTTGAACTTTCAGGGAGGAGTACGCCTGGGGAAGCTCCAGTGGCGGAGGATTCGGATCCGGTATGGGATTCCCAACTCTAGCTCTTATCACTATTTTATTACAGGATCGAGCAGCGGTGGCAGCAACCCACCAGGAGTGACCAAGCCCCGTACTGATCAGTCCGCATACCTCTGAAGATTGAACCATGAGACATCATCCGCCCTCTCGAGAGTATCTATTTCATGAATAAATCTCTTGATGGTCATATCTTTTGTACGCTCACGGTTTACACTTACCTTTATTAAAACATTCTTGTATCTGCATCTGAAACCTGTCATATATTTATTTCACAGTTACTATAAACTGTAAAAAAATCGCTTGTGTTCATTGTAATCCTCATTCAATGTTTGATCTTCGAAGCTTACTATATTCCAGTTAAATTATTTTTATATGAGGCACTGGAGCACTTGCTTTAGTTTCTGAACTTTGATCTTTGAAATTTCTCAGCCATAACATGGTCTATTCATCCCCCTTTTGTCCATTAATAAATCTTTAATCAATCTGCCGGATATGAAACGATCCAGGGTTCCTTTTTAAAATTTTTCTTTTTTGTCATTAGAATTTTTCATTGTGTTAAACAATTTCGTGAAAGATCATTCTTGAAGCGATAAATTATAAGATAGCGATAAAAATATCCGGTTGAAGTCCCAGACTTGTTTGGGTCATGATTTTGAAGCTCTCAATTTTTAAACTTTGAACATACAATGTTGTCTGATAAGGTGCTACTGATATGCATCAGTGTAATATTGTTGTTTGTTTTCTGTCGAATAACTTTTTCATTTTTATTCGACCGTTCTGTTTCGTCGAAAATAAAAATTCGAATAAATCTCGAATCGAATCTCGAATAAATTTGCATTTAGACCGGACTAAAATGATATTCTCATGTTGTTATTGAAATGAGAGGACACTTCACCCGAGAAACAAAATGGAAAATGCATGGGTATTCTCGAATAAATTCGCGAACATTAGTCGAGAATAAATGCATTGCAAACTCAGTCACAAATTCTATTCATTCTAGTCATTCTACGGTCAATTCATTCGAGAATATAAATGAGAAAATTATTTTGACCTAATATCTATTCTGAAATAATTTTCAAAAAGATATTTGAGAATTAGAATATTCCACTTGACAACACTACTTTGTAAGAATGATGTTGTCAGCATCAACCGTTTTCAAGTGGAGAAATTTGGAGAAATTTTGTACAAATCACTCTGTAAAAATCGTCCTAACAATAAGGCCTTATATGGTGGTAGATCTTGACAGCATCACGGAGAAGCCGAATCAGAATATCGATATCTCGAAGCCCCGACCGATTAGATCACTTTCGAAAGCGCATATGAGACATTATCTTGGTAAGAACAAATAAATCGAAAAATGTGATAATGAAATCAGGAAATTATGAGAAAACCTAATACATTCTCTTCCATTTTTGGAAATTTATATTTCAAATTTATATTTCATTAATCGATTATTGCTGAAACGTGGTATTTTTGTGAAAACAGCAATTGAAAAAAAAAGATTTATCTAACAAAAACACAATAACAAGATTGTCAAACTGACCAAGCGGAATGGAGAGTCAATATTAAATAAAGAAAGAATCTATAACAAAACGAGTGAACAGGGGGGGGGGTGGGGTTGGGGGATATACTGTATGCCATATGCATCAAACCAGTCAACTAGTTTGAAGTATACGATATACAGAATCATCAGTACATAATGTGCACAGAAGTAAATCAATGAAGAGAGGGGTAGATCAATCAATAGTAACAAATAATTAGAACGAAAAGGAAAATGGGCGGGACTTAGGGAAATGGTAATCTGAAACGGAGGGATTGAATAGATGGATACATGATGGGCCTCTAAAACTGGAGGAATCAAGAGTATACAATCAATACATGAATGAATAGGATGGGTTGGAATTGATGATGTATAAAAAGCAAATGATGAGGCAAAGGATATGGGATGATAGAACGATTCAGTGTACATAGTGGATATATTTAGGACTAGGGCACAAGAGGCGGCAGGGGTGCATTCAAGAAATGAATGAATTCATTGTTCGATATGATAGAATTATAAGGAAATAAATAAATATGGTAGATTTTTCTCATGTGAAGGGCGATTAGTAAAACGAACTGTATGAACAGGGATTGTTGGAGGGATATATAGGGTGGGGGGAGGGGAGGGGGTAGGGTGAGGTTGAGGTTGAATAAATGAACAAAGTATACGGTATTATGGTCGTCAATATAATTAGTGTAATACACCGGATGTATAACTAATCGATCAATCGATCAATGTCATAAATGATATGATCATCATGAAAGGCTAGGGTCAGATATTGATAACAAAGAGGGGGTAAGAAGAGATAAGTGAGACGGCAAAAGTAGCAAATGTAAAATATATGAGAAAATGAAACATTAGAAAAAAGAAAAAGTAACAGTAACATAGAGCTAACAAAAAGTGGAACAATAGGGAGGAGGGAATACATTTTCCCAAAAGATCTAAAAACCAAATGGTACAACTTCTACATCATGCGCATAGGGCACAATATCTACAATCAATCAATGAACGAATCGATCAATATATGAACCTAGAAGCGACCACCAAATGCATGATACTCAGGCCATGCAAAGAGCGATGAAGTGTGATGGAATGATCCTCCACCCGATGGTCCAAGTGATACAGGAGGTACTCCAGCTGAACGAGGTCCACTCTTAGGATGACAACCACCGATAGGACGACTGCATAGGGGATAGGGTAGAGGTTGACCACTGGTAGATGAACACAGACGAGCTGATGATGGGGGACGCTGCTGATGAGCAGACTTACGCTGGATGCCAGCTGGAGATGATGGTAGAGGATCAGGGAAGGTGAAGACCGATGAACGAGTGCACTGCAAATACATCATTAGTATTATCTTCACTATCTACAATACAGTACACACGCACAACGACGCTTCTCGATAGCGTATTGTCGACCGCTAAACAATTCATAGTTATAGTTACATCTCATTCCTAGTCTTTATCGTTAGAACTAACAATTCAATGCCAGAAGTGGCGGTGGACAGTGATACCGTTACCGGAACTTTTCGGAAAAGTGCCCGCATAACATATTCTATCTACAATACAATAGTACATAGGTCGAATAGCTAGGTTATCGGTTTTCAAAATGCCGTTAGGTTTTTCGATTTTTGTGAAATTTTGGCTCAAAATGCGGTCAGGTTTTTCGAATTTTGGAAAATTTTGGCTCAAAATGAAGTCAGACTTGGTACTTTGCAACATACTTTTCGATCTATGAATCATTGATCTACCGTACCTGTCCAATGGGTGGGGAGTTGGGTGGTTGAGTGTTGCCAAACGAGGCAGTCATCGGGGGTAGAGTGGGAGATGCCAGAGGCATTCCAAAGAGTGGAGTGGGAGGACGAGTCGCTCCGCCTCTATATGCCTGAGGCACAGATAGACTACCGTACTGCAAAATCAGTTTAGATAAAAGATCAAACTACACAAAAGCCACAGATCAAAGATCAAACTACTAGTACAAAGTACAAAGCACAACTCACATCAAACCACGTTTGATCAGATGCGGTGAGAGCAGTGCCAGGTGGAGATAGGGGTGATGACTGACGCCACATATCATTGACTGTAGATTGAGTGAAGAGAGTCTTCGATGATGATGATAGAGATGGAAAGAGTGGACGAGGAGAGGCTGTAGCTGCTCCTGATCCATAAATCATTGATGAATTGAGATGAGCCATGGCGGGCGAACGAGTTGAGCTCATTGAACATGGTGATGCACCTACAGAGTACGATAGTTAATTGATTGATTACGGTATCCACAGATACGGTAGAGAACATACCGTATGCCGGAGACATGGGAATGATAGTGGAGAGGAGTGAGGGTGGCTGATTGGGCTTGCCCTCAACAGTGGCACGCTGAATTCCTGTGAGAAGTGGAGCAGGAATAGGACCTCAATTATATAGGATTAGTTTAGAACCAATGCCGTATGGGATATGTGTCCATGAATCTTGACAAACCGTTTGACAATAAAAGTGACGTTACTATAGACTGCCTTTGGTTACGACGACAGACAAAAGACTGTCAAGGTTCATGGATACGGCGTCAGGAGTACTCCTCACCTCTGGATGGCCTCCATGGCTTACGCAATGAAGCATGGATAGTGGCAGCGGATGGCTTTCTAGTAGACGACGACACTGTGGGTGAAGTGACAGAGTTGGGTGGAGAACCCGATGTGGAGGAAAAGAATGAATTGGACATCGATGATCTGAAATGGATACAATTGCAGGCTAGAGAACAATGACCTAACTACAAACTACAAAGCACACTCACCTCGATCCTATAGTTCCTGCTCTTCTATCATCAAGGTTGAGTTTGTCACAATCGAGTGAATCGGGAGACCATATGCAAGAGGAACCAGATGAGGATGACTCCCACTTGTTGTTCATACTCTGACGAGCCTGTAACATATAATATACCAGCAATATCTACAGTACCCGAGGTACCGTGACAAACATTTTAAATAGTGTACAAGTATACACATAGCCCTTCCTCCAATACAGTGTCCCTTCAACCTACAGTGTTTGTGTTCTTCTGTAGATATTCCGAGTCGGAGTGTTCACTGATCGTCTCTGATGTGGACTTGTTGGGATACATGGTCGATGAGGGCATCAGTACTGCATGTGTACTCTCACTGCAAACACACATCCATAGTCACTGTTAGATAACAGATAGTAAACACGACATTAACCGTTGCATAAACACGTCTATGCTAGGCTAATACTATTATATCTATCATAGACGAGCTCAAGGTCCACATAATAGATCACGAATCGCGATTCATGATGACTTCAACCAATGATGAGAGTATAGTATGATCTCTTGAGTTTGGTTTCTACGCGCAATAGATCAAAGGAGCGCGCGCACTTTACTGACAATGACTGATACGAACGTCTATTCATTTTATTTCACTAGGGAATGTTTATTTGCTACTTGTTTCTTTGCTAACGCATCCGTAGAATATGGTAGTCGTAGCGCTAGAGTAGACTAGATGTTCTCTGTTTTACTGTATCATAAGTTAGATAAGTTTAGTGACTGGGTTTACTAACCGTAGTGGACGCAGACTGAATGGTTTCCCATTGAGTTCAGCTCCTTGAAGGGAGCTCATAGCCGTCAGAACGGAGTCAACATAGCGAAAGACGATAAGGCAATGCTGGGGAGAACCATCCGCGTATTCCTTGAAGATTAGCTTCTCGATAGGACCGATCTAAAAGAAATTATTATTATTATTGCGAAATAGAATATCGAGCAATACCATTGAGAAAAGATCGTAAAGTTGATCGTCAGTCACGTTGCGTTCTAGCATCCACACATAGATTGTGCGCTCGCGGCGGTCAAAGTGATTGTCCATTCTGCAATAACGAAAACGGGTTAAGAATAGGTAAGAAAAGAAAAAACAGCTGAACAGCCAAATTCAGAAAAAAAAAGATAGTGAAGACAAACCTTGGCGAGTAGTGCAATGCCAAGAGAATTACAGAGGAAGAGGGTGATCGATGTCCCGTTAAGACAGGACGAGAGTTGAGGACGACTGAAATAGAAAGTACGCTTTAGAAAAGACAAGAGGTACAGAAACAAGAAGTAAACACAAGAAAACGAAGGATTACGTGACAAATCGTAGGTCACACCTAATAGTTCACACCTCACTGTGGAGAAGCACTAAAATGAACGTAAAAAATAGTATGATGGTAACTCCCGCGCGGTAGATCAAAGTAATGTCAATCGATCGAGGGAAGTGGCGCTACGGTCGTTATTTTTATCGACTGCAATTGCTAACACTATCGGAACAAAATATTTAGTTTTATAAATTTTAAAATAAGGAAAGCTTTTACAACTGAGTATAATAATTTCAATTTTGTTCTTGATCGATGCGTATAGCATTCAGCATCAATAAGATAGATAAAATTTTCCCATAACTTCTGTCAATTCTATAGAGATCGCATTAAACCCCGATTTGATCTGTGTCGCTTCTTGTGACTGTATGCAGCTCTTGTCGTGGTTGTTTTCTCTGTATTTATACAAATACAAGTACAAATACAAGTACAATTTGCAACTGAAGAACACCTGCTTAAACCTACCGTAAACAACAATGTTATCACAATCCATTTACCGGTCGTTGATTTTACGGGTCTCCTGAAATGTTTTAAAAAATTGTGATAAGGATATCGATTCTGTTTTCATGTTTCATAGCTCATAGTACAATATCATACTCTTCTCAGAAAACTTTGTATAAATATATATTTTAAAATAGTTTTTAAAAACAAATGTAAATTAAAGTCACTTTATGATAGATAATTCTGACCGTAATCTCACATAAATTTCTTAAAACGCGGGAACATTTCATGCGTTTTAAAATTCCTCCTAAAAGTTAATTTAAAAACGTGTATAGCCTTCTTTTCTTGACCGCTAGCGTTGGGCCAGCTTTTTAACTTAATAGAAAGGTGTGGGCCAACTTTTATAACTTGGCACAAAGTTGGCGACAAAGAAAAGTAGACTATAAACGTTGAAAAAATTATCCGAGTTTAAGTCTCGAATCTTGTTGGATGCTTTCATCACTTATTAATGATATGTGAATCATGTAGTGGCGCTGGGTGTAAACGTGTAGGCTTAGTCACGTTGGCCGCAATTTTTATTCGAAAAACGACGTTTTTTCATTGTTTTCCATTTGTTTGTTATTTAAAATTGTAACATTGTAATCATATAAATTAAGCTTGACCGCCAACATGAGTGAATTCTCTTTCGTGCAACGCATGGATCTTGAAATTGAGAAAAAGCACACCCTAGAGAAGCAATTTCACGTCAGAAATATTCCTGTCGATTATGATGAGGTAAGATCATGTCAACTCGGGTCTATTCGAGTTTCATTGAAACAAATATCCTTGCTGTATAATGTGCGTGACCGATTACTTTCAGTGGAAAGTTTTCCATTGCTTTCACAAATTCGGTTTGGTCGATGATATCCGCTTACCTGCTCCTCAAAATGTACAGCAGACTCGCTTCAGATTCGGGTGAATATTTCGAATTAAGTTATATATTTTCGACTGTTCTTATATTGATTAACTCAGTTTCGTCTCGATGCTCACATACGAGGGTGCTGATGCTGTTCGTAATGCCCTGCAAGATGGTCAACTGGCCGTTGCCGAAGGAGTTAACTTCAAGGTATGATGTAATGTACACGACAATGATTCCAACAATTCACTTGCAGGTTGAGAACGTAAATGTGAATAATATGAAAAAAGTGGTGAATGCTGACAAGGAGAACAACGCTCGTGGACGATTCAATAATAAAAAGTGTGTTGATTTTAGACTAAGCTTCACTTTGTGTCCTTATTAATAATAATATATTTATCGCTTCTTATATAATGAGGGAAGGAAGATAAACTCAAAGCGATACTTTAGAAATGAATAAGATTCGAAGATAGCTGCTAAATTACGAGATTACAGCTTTAATACGATTATTGAAAACTATTGGGTTGGGGGAAGTTACAATTAATGTATCAAGACTATTCCAACTATTAACAATTCTATTGGAGAAGAATGAAAGATATCTACTACTATTACATCTATTACAACACATTCTCATAGGATGACCTCTAGTACGATTTAGATTACTCGAAATGATGAAAAATTGCCTACAATCGACATCAACGAATCCGTGAACAATTTTGAATACAAAAGAAAGATCTAAACAGGTTCGACGATGTTTGAGCGAGCGGAGATTGAGTAGATTGAGTGCCTCGGCGTAGTTTGTGTAGGGTATGCCGCACTTCGCAAGGACTCTCCTGGAATATGAGGTCAGACAGGACTCAATTAGATCATTCAGCATGACACTATTGGGATTCCACAGTTCGCTACAGTATTCCAGAACAGGCAAGACGTAAGTCTGAAAAAGACGTGCATAAACATTTATGGAGCGAGACATAAAAGATCTATGAATGTATGCGCATCGTGCTTTCGCCTTGTTGACGATATTTGTAATGTGGTTATGAAACTCTAACTTATTATTATACGTTACACCAAGATCTGTAAACTCTTCTACCACGGGAAGAACTTCATTGTCTACATATAAAGCAATGTCAGGATGGCCGGCGCCAATATGCATGACAACGGACTTTGTTTTGGACATGCAAAGACCAAAATTCATGCTCCATTCATGTACAATGTTCAGTGAGTGTTGAATAATGGACGGATCATTAAAGGAGTAAATCTTCATGTCATCGGCATAGATAGAACAAAATGCACCCCTAGGGAGTAGGGAAGGTAGTTCATTAATGAAAAGAGAGAAAAGCAAGGGGCCTAAGCAGCTACCTTGTGGTACACCGCTAACTGTATTGTATGGGCGGGATTGGGAAAGACCAACTTGTACGGATTGTGATCGAGATTGTAGGAAGGAAGAAATCCAATTCAGGAGACATCCCCGTATTCCATATTGTTCGCATTTTTGGACCAGAAGATTTATTGGAATAGCATCGAACGCTTTGCTGAAATCAATATATGCGCATGTGATATAACTTTTTCTATCAAGATGGCGGTGCCAGTGATTGAAAGTAGTTAGAAGACAGGTATTACATGAGCGTTTCAAACGAAAACCATGCTGTGAATTACTCAACAAGTCATTTTCATTCAGGAAGTGCGAGATATCTTGACATATAATTCTTTCCATAACCTTACAACATGCACTTGTTAATGAAATAGGACTATTGACAAAATTATTGACAGCTTTAATAATTTTTTTTAATTTGCAGTGGCAACAATGGTCGTACACCTTTCGGTAACAGTCGGGCTAATGTCAACAAGTATCCTCAGAATGATGACAAAGTAGAACATTCTCGTTTAACCAATTTCAAATGTTTATTTATTTAGAAGCCTACCTTCGAGCAAAGTATCACGGCTGGCCGTCTTCCAACGAAACCCATCAACGTAACAACCATTGATGAATTCGATTTGTATTGTTTTATTTTTCCAGGTGAAAGTAGTTGATCTTCCCATCAATGCACCTTCCACTCCTTTCCGTTTCTTCGTTGTGCCTAAGGAGCGAGTAGTGGACAACAGGTTGGATGTTTCAGTTTATTGATCTACATTTAAATTATCGATTGCTTTTTGCAGATTCGAGATAATGCGTGCTCGCATGATTGAGGTGGTGAAGCAGGCACCGGTCGATCCTTCCATTGCCAAGGTACGGTATCTGCTTGGAGTAATCTATAATTGCCCTTATTCCTTGCAGAATCTGATGTGTGCTATCATCATGTATGATTCTCGTCCTACACGTGCATCTATTTTCACCAATGAAAGTACGGCTTCTGTATTTTTTAAATGTAATTCTATCGATTTTTTAGATATCAATTTGTGTAAATTACTGTAATCCATAATATGTTGTTTAAGAGACTGGTGAACTGATGGCATATCTCGTTGATGATGGTAGACAGGTGAGATATCGATTGATTATTATTGATTATTACTTTGATTTGATTGCAGATCTCATTCCTTCCTCATGCTGCATGGGCGATGCCATCCGATGTCGCCATTGTGCCCGCTCGTGTGGGTTCATTATTGATTAGTTCTGATCTTAGATTTCCTTATGACTGCATTTTATTGATTGCATATTCAGGTGTGTGAGTGTGCCTTTGCTGGAATTTATCCCTTGAAAAAGGACGACGACCCAAAGATGACTATGGTTCGCGATCTGCTCGAGAAGGTTCGTAGTTTGTAGTTTGCATTCATTGGATTTTCTTATTAATATATTCTTGAACATTATAGGTGTGGTCGCATCCGAGTGCTAGTCTTCGTCTCAACTGTATCTACATGAAGGATCGTATGAACATGGTCACCGCAACTTCCGTTTTCGGTTTGTATTTTGATCGATTGATTAATGCTTACGCATAGTCTGGCCTGATATTGTATCTTGTAGTGAACGAGAAAGATGGGAGAGTCGAAGAGGGCAACATTGCGGAAGGACTCGCGTCGAAGGGAATGTTCAGGCGAGTTTCATCATCATGATGATAATGAGGTTTTCCGGTTGAAAATCTATTGTTGTCGTATTTTAGATATGATCCATCAGACACGATTCCTCGTTACTACAGTCGTCCAGAGATGATGTCACTCCGTATTACCGCGGCTAAGGTACTTATTTTCGTTGGTTTGGTTTCTGGGAAACTAGTTTCCTACAACTGCTTTGAACACTGAATAGGCATGTCTATTATGTATTTGGAACCCTATTTATAGTGTACCTTTCAGTTGCCCGTACCTGAAGTGATTCTGAAGGACTTCCAATCACTCTATTGCCCGGATCTGGCTGAGCAAGTGGCCGCTATCTCAGTGTGATGTCATATGGGACGACAACTTCCATATGACAATATCCATGAAGGATAACTAACAAATTGTCTGACAAACATGAGGCATGAGCGTAGGAGGAGTTCTTTTGATAGACATGCTCATATTTGCCAGTCTAATTGTCAGTGAACCTTCATGAATACTGTATCCATCCCCTCCTTCCACTCGGGTCCCTACAAATGTACTTATCCATCATCCATCATATCAAAAACAACTTTTACTTTACCAATCCATATTCATCATACCATGTTTACATCATATTTCCACGTATTCCTTCATCCATATTCCCCCGTGTCCCGTTATCGATTGTTTCTTGATATGCATTCCCCTGTCTGTTGTCTGAACTTTATCTCTTGATCTCCTTTAATTGTAAAATTGTAACGTGTTTACTTCATTATACTTTGATAGTTGTGTTATCTAGTAATGAATACATGATTTACAAACAAAATTTGTGTTGTTCCTTGAATGAGAAACGTTTGTCAACGTCGTCCAAATGTAACGTATCGTTGAGACACTCTGACTACCTGATGTACTGTAATTGATTGGGTCTGGTGATGTATCCGTTTATGAACTTGTATTATGACTGATCATTGATTTTATTATCGATTGTTTTAAAGAAAGTGAGAGGGCGCGAAAATAAGGGCAATAAATGCATTGATTGCGCGTCCGTCGGTAGATCGCGCGCGATGAAGGTATGATATTGTCCCTGGTGGCTGTGTTTCGCTCTGACCCCTTCCTCTTCCGACCCGCCCATATCCCTCCCTCTCTGTGTCATCAACTATCATTCTATACCCCATTCATCCATCCATTCATTCATTCTTCTAGTCCTCTGTATATCCCCTTGTGCTAAGTCTTCGTTAAGTTGTTCGTCCTTAAGTACCTTGTTTAGGTTAGGGTTAACCTCACTCGTTGCCGGTCTTCAATAATCGACAGCTCGTGTGCAGTGTGGTCTACTCTCAGCTCCTCGTTCAAGTTCCATACTCCATTCCATATCATCATCTTCATCATCTCCATGATGTGTACCCCCTTCACTCCTCGACGTTCATCAGTGAGCAGTTCGAATGGATTAGTAGGATCATCATCTACTTCGCCACCATCAATCGTTCCATTCTCACCCTCTTATGGCAGCTCGTCCTCAACAAGTCTCGGTGCATCCCTCAGCAAGTACTATGATGAGGTAGGTAGATCAATATCGATTGAATGAGTATATTGATTATTGATTGATTTAATTTCAGATGGTCGAGGCTTCGCGTGTAACGCGTCTACAGCATGCATCCACGTCGAATGATGTGCGTTCGACCGCTTCGCGTCTGAGTGGATTGGAGGCGCGTCGTGCGTCTGCTGGCGGATACAATCTTGCATTTTCGTGTGCTACCAATACGCCATCGGCGCCCGCGGCTTATGGTGGCGGCAGCTCATGTGGAAGCATTGCCAGTCCTCGTACTAGTCCATGTAAGTTATTTTTTTAGATATTGGTAATGATGGAAGACTGCCGGCGCACGCTATGCACCATGCCACTACACCAGTACACGATATTTACCGTTTCTTGTTTTGCGACTATAAATGTATGTAGACAGCTAATATCGCAGGTTCGATGTCGTTATCGTTGTCGCCCACTCGTGGAGGAGCGACGACATCGTCATCGATGTCTCCACCTACAATGAGTGCAGCGACTGCAGCTGCCATTTCTGCAGCCTGTGGTCTGCCTCCACCTCATGCACCCGCTGCACCCATGGAGTGTTCGATGGAGTATCTAGCAGATCTAGTGAAGGAGAAGAAACAGCTGGAGATGTTCCCTCAAGTGTTCACCCATGTTGAGAGACTTGTTGAAGAAGGTATGACAGATTTATATGAGTTAATAAATAAAGGCTAGATTTGAACGAATAATTATCATTACTAACCAATTTGCTTGATGACTAATCTGATTTGATTGTTGTTTCTTCAATTCATTTTATCGATTGATTGTTGTGATGTCATCTGAAGGCGACTTCGTTGTTGAGCACAGAAATAAGATAAAAAAGATGGGTGTGCTACTCGTGTTATCAACGAAGGAGATGGTGATGTGCAGTGCAGACGTGTCGACAGTAAGCTTGCTTGTGCATGTTTTTATGATCTATTAACACTTCATCTCTTGCTTGAATGAATGTTTCCAATTGGTGATCAGCTTGTTTTTATAGCCTTTCAATGGACCGATGTGAGTAATGTGATGCTCTGGTGGCATGCAAAGCTTCGCAACATTGCTTTACATCTTCCTAACTTACTCACTGCTTTTACTAATAGAATAACATCCTATATAATTGTCCATCTGTATTGGTAATTGATTAATTATTGATTGGATATTTAAGAGATCAACCGTGTTCGTCTTTCTCTCTTCCAGTGTGACTTTGCTACGGATGATCTCAATCTTCCCGAACCTGATGTATGTACGGGTTCTTGGGGGTTGGGAGTGTAATTATGTTTAGTGTATTCGTGGATATTGGTTGTGGCTGAAGCTTGATCGTCCATTTATCGATTGCAGTTGCAGGGAGAGGTTGTCAGCATTACGGAGAAGTTGTACGTTCCACGCAAGGAGCATCCTGAGGTGCGTGATTTGATTAGTAGGATTGGCATTATCGATTAAACAAACTTGAACGTTTTCTCGTAGCCTATTCTTGTTAAGTGTTGATTAGACAGTACAATGTGTTATTGATTACCCTATCATATTATAAGTATCCTGATTTCAGTACAACTTTGTGGGTCGCATTCTCGGTCCCCGTGGAATGACTGCTAAGCAGCTCGAACAGGAGACTGGATGCAAGATCATGGTGCGCGGAAAGGGATCGATGCGTGATAAGCGTAAGGTATGTGGGAATGATGTCAAAGTGAATATTAGAATGAAAGGTGAATAGTGAGTCATGATTATTGAACCATTGTGGGCGCAGTCTTGGTTATTGACTAACTAGATTGTTTATTCTAGGAAGAGTCTAATCGTGGTAAGCCTAACTGGGAACATCTGGATGACGAACTTCACGTACTTATTCAGGTGATTATTTGCGGGAATGGTTTGTATCGGATTACGGTATCTCTGTGCTTTGTAGTGTGAGGATACTGCTAATCGAGCTGCAATCAAGATGCAAGTGGCTGCTGAGCACGTGAAGAAGCTTCTCATTCCAGCGGTGAGTTGTCACGTTGCCAAATATTTTAATCAATTAGTGATTATTTATCATTGTAGCCCGAGGGTACGGATGAATTGAAGCGCAAACAGCTGATGGAGTTGGCCATCATCAATGGAACTTATCGCCCATTCCATGGAAAGATTCCTAATGGTATGGTTTATTTATTCATTTATGTATTTAGTTTATTTCGAACTTGACGAGCCCTTCACTGTTTAAAAAAATCACCTAAACGTCATTTTTTACAGGGGCATTACAACAAATTTTCGAAAATCGAGTTATGCATTCGACTTATGCTTGGATGAATTATTAATTATAAATTGTATATTATAAAGGTTAAGAACGAAGGGCCGCTGATTAAAACGATTAACGATATCTTATGAAAAAAATCGATCAATAATTGGTCCATTGTAGAGAATAACCGTGTGCTGTCCCCACTGTCGATGGTTGTCCCTCAGAGTGCACTCCGTTCATCTCTCTACTCGATCTCACCCGGAGGTATGGTATTCCAGTCTTGGTTACTGTAGCCTAATGATGATGACTTGAATATTATGTTGCTAGCGGAGTGGAATAATAAATCCATGCGCAGCTTTCGACACAAGCATTTACCATGTGTTGTACTGAGCCAAAAGCAGGCTTTTAACATAAATTCGGTTTAAATTTGTTGCTGTTGTGTCTATGTAGCTACAAAATTTACTACAATTCATACAATACAATCTAATACAATTCATTTACAATACAATCTATTATTTCAATACAATACTACAATATTTGAAGCCTCTTATTCTCGTTTTGCCTTAAAATATAATAATAAATCAATATTTGAGGTTCCCCTACGAACATGAACAGCAGCACCATGATCCGTCCATCACTCAAGTTCCCATCATCTACACCTTCATCACTTGACTTCTCGACTGTCATGAAGTGAGCATACTGTAGTTCATTGGTGTCATATTTGTGATGCTTACCGTATACACAATTCAGTTCAATCGGGTCACATTTATAATCTTTGATTGTTTCAGTCAATCTCTACTGGATTCATTTCTCTCATCATACAATCTCGGCTCTAACTGTTCACCCCTTGGAGGGGGTGCATCTTCGTCACTCTTCGGAGGTCAGCACACATCCTCATCTCCACTCTCGTCGGCTACATCACCCACGATGACTGATCATCCCGGAGGAGCCTTTGGATACGGTAGCAGTGCAGCTGCATATCCATCATCACTACTACAGGTTGGTATGGTAATTGATCGATATTTGAGGCTGTGAGAAAATGATTGATCGTGATCAGTTAATGAGATAATGGGAAGATGATTTGTAGAAAGAATCTTGAGTCAATTAGTCATATATGAATTGTGGAACCATCATGATATTGAGGCACACAGTGTCATAGTGAATGATAGTCTTATCCTTTGAATATTGATTAATTGTTCTTATTTTCAGTCACTCCCCGCGAGTCTCTTTGACTCGTCGCCTTCATCTCTTCTATAAGATGTCTCATTATTGATCGATAATATGGAGGCCACGCCCCCTTTTCTATTCGATTGATTCGCTCCTTTTCTACTTCTTTGCTTCTTCATACGTTCTTTACTACATAAACTCCCACTACAAACCAAACACCGCCCGACCAAAACCCCCTTCGTGCATTCAACTCTGTGAATATTCTCTATCCTTTGCATTTCTTTCTAATCCCAACTTGGTGTTTGTGAACTAGTGCATACACATGCAATAATTAAGTACCCAATGATCTGCCCCCATCCCCTCAACTGCCCATGTTCTATCCTAGTACTCCCACACTTTTTCTACCGTTGCTTTTTAGCCTACGATTGTCCGCTAATTCAAACCCTACTACCTTATACCCGCTCCTTCTAGTATAGCCCCCCTTCTTTTTAGTACTTTCATATACCGTAGTTTGATATGTGTGTACTTTGTCTCTGCCTCTGTGTGTATTCCATTGCGTGTATCTTCAGTGCTGTTGTTTTCCAGAATCGGTTCCCCTCTTTCCATTTGACGGTTACGGTTACGGCTCTCCTTGTGAACTTTGATCTCTGTTAACCACTGAGCCCGCTGCCAGTCTTGCATTTCCACCATGTCAGTCTCCATGCACTACACACACTTTATGATCATTGATTATTGATTGATATTTTCTCTTATCAGAGATACAACTATTCATTCAATCACCCCCATCCCCCCTACCTATCGTATCAACTCTTCTTACATTTACATAGAATGGTTTTGCTCTACAATGATCTACACCTATCACATCTATTTCTTGTTCATCTACATTTCATTTTCTGTTCACACATATCTTGTTTACTTTTCCGTAATTTACTTTTTTCCTAAGTACTCATTTCCTGTCTTGTCGTTTTTGTGTTTCTATGTTTCTTAATAAGTATTTCTTCTAATTAAGACTTGTTTCTTCTTCTCACTCTTCCCTTTTCTCATTCATCTATTCATTCGTCTCTTTATAAGATATCTAGCATTCCCACTTTGACATACTGTCAGCTTGTTAGCTAACAACTCCCCTTATCACATCCATGTCCATTTGTTGTAGTAGACCCCTGCCCCTCAAGCTCCTCCCCTTTTTAAGTCCCGCCCTCTCATCCTTGCTTACCCTCTTGACTTTGTCAAATGTGTCGAGGCCAAAAGGTCATTCCCTGTCCCTCTGTCATTTTGACGATTGTCTTCCAGATAAAGCAGAGTTTTGAAATGAGGGCGTTTATTGATTAGTATGATAACATTGAAAACCTAATTTATCACCTTGTTCTATCATATCTGGGACTCATTTGAACTCTTGTAGAGTACTGTACAAGACTGAAAGATAAAGCTCGTTGAACGATTCCAAGATTTTTATTGATTGAACAAATGGCAATATTGATCGTCTTATGTTAGTGTTATTTGTTTCACATCGTAGTCTTATCAGATAATATTGTGTGTGCATGTACATTAAATATAAATTATGAGGTGTGAACTTTGATGCAATAATAGTTGTACTGTATGGTGTATCATTCTGCACGCACATTCCACACTTACAGTAACTAGGTTTAGGTTAGGAGTAGGTCTTCCGAGTACGGTACCTACAGTACCATAGCAAATATTAAGTATAAATTATGGCTTGTGTGACACACATCATTACCAAAATCAATCTATAGTATATTTTATACATCACATGCTGGGAATAAATGTGGAAATATTATAAAATATAATAACTATCGATTATCGATACTTTCTTGTACACAACAGATGATCTCAGCCCATTTCTCCTCTTGAGATGGACGATTGAGTGATTGTCGCTCGTTGAGACAACGCCTACAAATATTAATTAAAGTATTAGTTACAAGTTTTTTAAAAAAATTTTTGGACTTGTTGAATGCCAAAATATTAATTATGTTTTAAATAGTTGCAGTGTTGATAAGTTCCTCAGACTGTGATGTAGATTAACAAAAAGGACAAATATCAAAGACCAAAAAATTGTTGTAATTGGTAAATATGAAATCATTGATTATGAGAAGAATGATGATGGACAGACACCCACAATCGCCAAAGTGATCAAGATGAAGACCCGAATTGAGATTGAATTTGTGAAGAAAGTTGGACCAGTATTTATGAACATTGCAAGAGACAAGGATCAGTGGAACCATCTTATGTCACTACAGATCCGGTGATCCACCACTTATCTTGATAAAGTGATTAAATTTTAAACGTTTAAAAAATCAAATCACTGATTAATCGACAAATCGTTGAAAAATCGATTGATAACTCACTCAAGTTCGGCCCGATAGCATTCAAGCATTCTCGGTATCTCGTGCAGTTTTCGTTCTTCATAATCAGATATCGATTTGTTGCGTGCCTTCGCTAGCAGCTCTTTCTCTTTTTCAGTAGTTGTTGCAATCTTGAAATTATAGGGTTTATTACACCATAGACTATAACGGATATTTGGAGAGGACGACATCTCTTCACTCTCTCAGAATGACTGTTCTATCGCATTGATTGAAACAGAATATATATTTAATACTGCTATATTCATCAAAAATTTGTAGATATGCATAAAATGGGGAAAGGTCTTACCAATTCGTTCAATCGATCGATTTTATCGTCAAGAGGAATAGACAAAAGAGTCTTTTGAATAATCTGTCGATTTCTTTCGTCACAGGTCTGCAATTTTGGTTGATCCCTTTAAATGAAGATATGTACCTCGAAAAAAGATACCTAGAAAAAGATTCAAAAATATGACTGAAAACGTAGGCATTCCCATTGACAGAATAATCGATATTGGATTGACCAAATGAATAGATAGTCATTCGCGATTTTAATTATATAATATTATTCATACCTCGTTATGTACCCTTGGCGAACTCATTTTAAAGTTTGAAGAGTGAGAAGTACAAGTAAAAAAGCAACCGGAGAAGCGATAGAGAAGCCGAAAATATGTGGGATGATAGTGATAAGGAAGGGATTATGATGCATATGAGGGGTGGAGGAGGACACTCTTTTGAATAGATATGATGATATCAACAATGACTTCTTAAGATGTTTTCTTCTTTCGAAAGCGTACCTTCACCCTGACAAGGGGCAATATGATTCAATATCTCAAATTCTATTGATTACATTGTATTATCATACTTTATGGGCATCTTTTCATATATTAAATATAATAAGTTTGTTTGAGAATAAAGGAGATACACAAGAAATTGTCGTCAAGACATGATATTGACGTCTGAAGACCATAAGCGAAATTTCAGCGGCTTATACAAGTCAGTAAGGTAGACGAAAACTGATCTATTCGAAAAATAAGATTTCTATTTTTGAGTAGCGCAAAGTTTCTCTAAAATTGTATGTGACCGGTGTGAAATATCTTATGAGCATATTAGAGCGAAAGAGTCATGCACGTAGAGGGGCACTACCCCATTCAACTATTCATCTCTTTATATCTACCATTCCTCGGGTCTTATTTTCCGTTTACACAGCTAGATAAAGATAAAACAGATCGAAATCAACAAGAGTTCCAAATTGTCGTATTTACATACAGTCGAGTTCCAGAATTCTAGATTTACATATCAATCGCATGATTTTTCATAAATGGATAAATACAGAGTGGATAAATGAACCAATAGATGCTCCCAGATAGTATTGTCGTCTTTTCTGTCTATAGTATGATCACCATTATCCAATATTCCCCCGAGAGACAAGGGGATCTAGAAAATGTCTAATAGTCATGCATTATTAATAGAATAAAATATACTCACCATATTTTTGAATTTTATATTTTTTTTGAAATGTCGAAAAATTTTCCGCTGTGTCTACAACCACACACTTTTCGCATGTGAGTGTGGCCGGAGCTGATAATAACAACGATTATTTATTTATTTATTTTAAAAAAATAGATTGAGAGAAACAAATGAGAAAAAAGAACAATTACATAACATGTCGCGCATCTTACAACTTCTGACAGGATGACAACTTCGATGTTTCAGAAAGAACTTGTTCAACATTGTCTTAGTTAGCTTCGTCGTTTCAATGTAAAGTCATGAATAAATCTCTCCGCTTTACTAGGTGGATGAAATGTGTTGACGCATGTGAGTAGAATTGAATGACGTGATGGTTGAAGAGAGATTCAAAAGAGAGGACAGAGAGAGAGAGAGAGGGAGAGGGAGGATGTGGGGGGGGGGGGGGAGGGAGAGACCTAAAAGGAGAAGGAGAGACCACGCTTTAGACCTCCTCTTCGTTCTTATCGATCCTTTTTTCTCCCTTACCCTCTTCCTCTCCTTCTTTCTCTCATCTCAACAGGCCTACTATAGTATATGCAATATATCCCTCCATTCCTTCTTTCGTTTTCCGTACAGTATTTTATCGTTTCGGTCCTTCACATATATATGGTCTATTACTGTTCCCTTTATCTATTATTATAATCTACTTTCTATTCCCCCGTTGGGCTTTGTTTTGTGAATTCAAAGCGGGGTTCATCCCCAATGAATATCTTAGTTGTTTACGTATTAAATGTAAAGTGCGATTCAAGTGCAGGGTATAATTGATATATGTCACAACTATCATGGGTAAATTTAATTTGTAGACAGAGTTGATCTAATGAAATGAAATAAATGAGCTGATAGCTATACATCTTATCTCTTTTACACTATTGTGCACACCATAGCAATTGATTATCATATCCAGACTGCAATTGATTATATTTCTGAATGGAGTGACTCATGGAATATATTCCCTCATGCCATCCCATTTCCTTATATGTATCTATAATATGGTGGAACAAAGAGTGAATACAATTATTTCATTGCAGTGCGCTTCCATGATATCCTTCAAAATATGTATAAAAGTTAGAATTCCTATCCGTAGTGCTTTCATTCTTTCCTCTTAAGAGCACAATATATGAAAGACTTCATAAACTCCTATATTTGATATCTATGGATTAGAAGCCCTTATCGTATCACCTCACCATTATCGCATACATACGTGTCTTATTATTCTAGTTATAATATTATTATTCTTATTTATCCTAATCTTGTTATTCTCTTTCGGTGACAGAATCCATTAGTTGCTAGAGGCAACCGACTAATCTCATTATCGTCTACATGGTATGGTTGTCTGTGTTATCATTATATTCTTTATATAAGCAGATTCCTCAATACTGTATTCACAGTAAGCCATTTTCAATGAAAGCAAAGTGAGAGAGCATTGTGATACAAGACATACATTGTGAAAGAGTGTGATAGCAGTGTCATTGAGATAGTTTCCATGTTAAGCGGTCGTTCTGATTTCAAAATCAAGAAACCACTGTGCAGGTGATTATCAATTCCATAATGCTCTTTGTAAAAGTTGACAATATACCAAAAAAAAGAAGAGAATACTCTCCAATGACCCTCTCTACTCGTCTTTCTCTCACTTTTTTCATCATCACATTATTTTCACTAATAATATTCTTATTTTCTTTTTTTTTAATTTAAGATTTAAATTTAATTTTTCATGGATTAAGTTTTACCTAGAACGCTTCTTTTTCCTTCTTTATAATTATTTTAGTTCACTGTATCTCTTTCACCAAATCCATTCCAGTCCATTTTTCCACTTTTCCAATCCATGAATATTTCCTTGCTTTTTTCAATGCTTTTTCGTCACTTTCAAATCATGGGAGCATGTCGTTAGATTTCACATATATCTTATCTGAACTCGAGAGAAACTTTCGTATTTTGTGGGAAACTCAACCTTTTTCGAATAATCGCGTGTCTCAATCGAATTAAACTATAGTTTTCCTGGAGTTCATTATTCTAGAATATGCTATGGACATCTCCTGCATATCACTTTCCCAATACTACTTGCTATATTTAAGGGAATATAAATAAATAAATAAATACTTTTCGTATTCCCCCAGGGAGTGATTGACTTTACTTTTCCTAGAGTGAATGACTATCTTCATAATGATACCCACACAGAATCAATGTGTCAAAACAATAAATAAGAATGAGAGATAAGAGTGGTATTATGCATAATGGATAACTATCACTATATCCACTCCTTCAATTATGATTCTGTGATCGGTATCAGAAAAAATACGGTATATTTTTATATTTTATTTATTATTTTTTTCTGAATGTATGGTCTCTTCCATATCCATGTTTAAAACAAGAGGAGTTTTGTTTATTGACTTTCAATATATATATATTTTAAAATGATCATGAAGCATTATCGCCGCTACCAAATGATGTTATTTCCCCGTACGTCCCCTCTATATATGGAGTCCAAATAAAGTGGATATTCTGTAGTAAGAGAGAGTAGTATAGATTTCACATTGAAGCCCGTTTAATTTTGGTGCCGAGGGGCAAGGACGAGAGACAGACAGATGGATAGGGAGAGGGAGAGAAGTAAAAGGAAAGGGAGAGAAGCTTTGAGCTCCTTCTTATTCTTCACGTAGATGACATAATCAGGGTTACTGTAGAAGGAAGAGGAAGAGGGGACACATGATATGTAGAGAGAAGAAGTTGTATGTGGTAATGGGATGTCATAAGATGATTGAAGGAGAAGACAGAATAGGATAAGGGGAGAGGGAGAGGGACAAAGGGGGAATATGACAAACAATATTGGGAACTAATAATGTGGAAGTGCTCATCGATTTGTCCATTCACAATATGTTCAAAATTCCAACTTTGCGTAAATATTCTGAAATCGAAGAACACTAATTTATAAAGTATTTAATAGGAAACTTCATTTTTTTTTGTTTTCGCCTGCAGCCCAATTTAAAGAAATTGTGTTTGGACTTTATTTTAATATTCATATTTTGCGAAGAATTCATGGAGAGACGAGAGTGAGTGCTCTTATGGGTCCATTGTATTGACTCTATTCAGTCATAAGAATCAATCCTCTTCTCGTTAACTTCTAATCTTTCATCTCATTCCCATGAAATTAATGAAATATGATACGAATGGTCAATCTACAAACATTTCCCATCTATCAAATATCACGATGTTTAAAAATGTCCATAATGTTACTAATTGTCCAGTATATTTATTCTATATTTATTTCAATTTAAATCCGTTCCTCGATCTGTTTTATTAGCTACAGAATAGCTTTTCACGATTGAAAAAAAACAGTAGACTTCTTCCAATTAAATTGAAGTGAGAGTAGAAATTCATTGAATGAAGGTAATGAATTCATCTCATTCCCTATTCTGGTCTGAATGATTTAAACGAGACTCGAACGAGTGAATAATATACTTGAAAGAAGGGAAAGAAGAGAAGTGTCATGGTTTGGATAAATGTGCATGTGAGGGACACTAATATTAATTTGGCGAAATTATTACGTTTAAAGTTGTACCCTGAGCTAATTTGAAACTCTTCACTCTGGCAATGCTCTCTCGATTTCTTTGGCTATGACAGAATATTACGAGAGTTCAAATTAGCTTGGGGTATGTTTTTAATGGATGAGGTTTCGAATTTCGGATGAGCGTTCATCTAAACTGCTAATTTTAATTCGATCATAGAAAACTAGAGAATTTTCACTGTCAACCATTTATAGTTTTATTTGAAATTGTATCGTCAGTTGTTATATATGTGTACCTTATTTATTTATTTATTTGTTTTTTTCATTTCTTTGCCTTTCGTTCTCCTTTTCACCTTCTCCTATATCATTTCTCACTTCACTGTAATATTCCATTGGAGAAGGAAATAAGTGAAGAAGAAGAGTGTGTTTTGAGGCGAGTCATTCTTATTCTTATTCTTTATTTTATCAAATTGTACATAACAATATATATGGGATGACATGAGACGATCGTTGGATGAATTATGGGATTGTTTCTCTATGGACGATACTAATGTAATGATTACTCATCTCAGTTAAATCTGATATGATAAATGAATTAAATTATTTCACTACATCTTATTTTAAAGTGGTTACTCTTTTTTTTAACAAAAATTATTTATAACAAGTTTAATCTCACAAGTCATATTGAAGCGTTAAAACTAAACTTCAAAATACATTTATCGGTTATGCTCCAAGTTTTCCTACGTTTTATGTTTGGTTTTTAAACATTTCCTCTTCTAAATCTGAAAAAAATAATCGTATAATCTTTTGACATTCCCCTCATTTTCAATACTTATTCTCTTCCCTCTTCTCCTTTTCAATGAATCATTTCATTTTCAATAAAATCTTCCATTTCACCTACCGGAACATACATTTTTCTCAAATACTCGAGCGTGGATATTGAAATCGATCCCAACCCCCTCCACAATCCCTCTTCTTCTGCCTCTCCTTCAGGGCCTCTCACTCAAATTTTCTTTCTTCCACTTAAATGCCCCTCTATCCATTCTAATTATTAACTGAATATCACCCAACCAATTCGATACTCTGGATATGCACACCTCTGTTTCCCTCCACGAGAGAGATATTGTGGCATCACCCAAATCGAAGATTTTTAAGCACATTCCGAGATAATTTTACTCTCCGCTCTGGCAATCGCAGACAAAGAATGCGAGAGAGCACTGCCAGAGCGGAAAGTTGCAAATTAGGTCGGGGAGTGCCTTCACACGCCATTGTTCTACTTGAACCACTTTTCGAATCCGTTTTTTTGTTCTAAACCAAATTTCATATATTATTTATCGATTATTCTGTAGGGTCATCGTCCCTCGAACTCGGATGTGTGTTTGAGATAGTCGATTGATCGATCGACGTCTCCAATCCAATCAGGTATATTATTCTCCTGGTCTAAATTCGTTTGAATGGTACGATGAGATGATAGTCCCTAACTGAGTTTACTAATGTTACACCAGATACATGTTCTCTACAAATACATATACATCGATGCACTTATATAATTAAACTTTTTGAAAATAAGAAAATCAAAAATACTTTGCTATTAACATTGTAATAATATTAATAACAGCAATAATAATATTTATTCTTAACATTGTTCATGCACTCATTCATTTTTGTCGAAGTGATTACTGAGTATGATGGTAAGCTATGGAATGGCTTTCGGGGGAAAAAGAAATCTGCTTATATTTATTTTTTCGAAAGTTTGTTTTAGGTCGACGGTACTTATCGGGCAAATAATCGCTTTCTCCTTTCTCATACTTTATCAGCCAACTTAAACAATGATAACCCCTAACCCATCATAACTTGGCAAAGATCTTCCTGTATTTATCCAAGAGCAGTATAATTGTGAACTAAACGCTATGCATCCTTTAACATCGGAAAAGTGAATTCAGTGAACTCTTGAGTGGATGCTTGACATTTCTGTTCGCCCCACTCATTAGTACAACCTGTGTAATCGCCTTAATATAAGTCCAAGACGAAATAAATGATTAAAGATGCATTAAAGCTTAAAGAACATATCTTCAATTGCAGAATGACTGGTTTCAAACTGGGGTCAGGCAAACCGGCCAAGGGAGACAAACTCTCACCGCCCAGTCAGAAGCCTACAGCACTTGTCGATGGTGTATCCGCCCCACAGGTTGGTCATAGTCGACTATCATAGGCGCCACGAATGAGTATCACTAACTGAAATCTACTACCGTAATATCAGGGCTTCGGTATCAAATCGTATCTGCACCAATTCTATCTGTCACCAACCGTTGAGGATCTCGAACAGAGCGCATGGTAAGTACATATATATATATATATACATCGAAAAACTTATTTTAATTTTAATTCTTGTTTTTATTTCCATTCTATCATATTATATATAGCGAAAAATGGGATGACACTAGGGGACAAGAAGTGTGATAAATCTTCTTACAAGTAAACCCTACTGTATGTACATGATTCCTCATAACGAACAATAATAGTAATATATTTGTGTAATGGAATAATAAAATGAATATCATTCCTCAGGTATCTCTTACCTCCACCACCTGCCACTCGTCGTGGTCTCTTCTTCTGTCGTCTCTGTACTTGCATCGGACTTCTTCTTCTAGTAAGTGTTCCCACCATGAGCTCATTTTGAATTTAAACGGCGGCAAATATAAATTTGACATTTTTCTTTCAGATCGCTGGAGCGTGCTCCATTGTGATTGGCTACACGTGGCCTCATGAGAGTGTCGAGGATTCCATTCGTCGTATTTCCATCTTCCAGGTTCGCGCCGTTTTGAAATATGAAATAATTGAGAAAAAAACTTTATTTTTTCAAGGACGATGAGGGCAACTACTACTTCCCAAGTTCAGACTTCCATGAAGTTACCAGAGATCCTTTGAAGAAATGGAAGACTGCAGGTCAGGATTACGGTATATAAGAGTTAGTGCAGGTTTATGACTGATAGAATTATGGCATTATTATTCTTGTACGAAACTGCATCTTTCTTTCGTGATTGGTGTTTTAACAGATGAATAAATAAATGTATGAATGAATAATTTAAGGTTTCTGTATCTTCTCCGCCGGTGCGATTCTTCTAGCGATGTCTCTTCTTGTTCCTACCGTTGCTCAATTCGTTGGTGAGTGCGATCTAATCAAATCGTTTATTTCCTGTATAAGAATGGTATTCAGTACTTCTTATGATGATTGTTAATATGACGATAATGATTGTTAGACCAAAACATTGAAATTGACAGCCTAGTTTGGTGTGAGTTGTTTTGTGAGTGTTTTATTGTTAGTGGGATTGTTTCATTGAAGATGCACTCAAATCATGTGCGTTTAGTAAAAGTTATGTCTCAATTATACCAAATATGTGCATTCTTACAATATTTTGGAGCAGGGTATTTTTCATTGAAATTCAAATAGAATATGAACTCATATGAACGAGACAAATGCAAAATAAAACTGTGAAGAATAAATGAATTGTTTATTGCGTATGAATATGGGTTTGCATGCACATGAAAGTGAAAATTGGATGTGAATTTAATTATATTTATAATTGTAATTCATGGTGTTTCGGCCGCTACGTCAAAGTTGAATTTTATTATAAGGTCTCAGGTTTGTTACAAATGCAAAATCGAGCAATTTTATTAATACTTGAATTTATCTTTGATTTTCCACTATCATAATCTGAAAAATAAAGGTGGAAAGCATCTGGCCAGTTTCGCATCGGAAGACAACTCACCCAATGAGCCTCCAGTACGAATCTATCCTGGACAACCTTCACTTGGGTTAGATATATTTGACGAGAGTACAGATTATTCCTTTGCACAGCTAACATCATTCGAATCTAATACCTTCGTAAGGTGGTAATGGAAAAGTAAAATTAAATCTAGGAGCAACGAATATTTTTTTACATTAAATTATCAAGTATGATAAGATGATTATTTCAGTGGACCAATCCCAATGGCTGAAGAGATCACCAAAGTTCAACCTGGCGAGACAGTTCGTCCCACCACCGACGACCTCCTAGCACACTAAGAGGACGTTGAATACCCTTTTCATCTTACCCATTTCCCATATTAACAGTATCTGTAGTTTGATTCATAATACACACGCTCCAAGTATACAATTGAGGATGGAGAGAGGAGAGAAGATCATAATTACTATTCTATCAATAAATGTCACAAGTGTTTGTGTATTTGTACATACGGAAGATTAATTAAAATATAAATATGCTGGATCAATCGATAATTAATTTCTTTTGGGCTAATATGAGACTGATGTACATTAAAGAGTACTAGTAGGTTCAATCGCGCATAGAGTGATGCACTCAACAGAGCTCATGGTCACTCATAGTCAGTCAGTCGGTCGTGGTCAGTTAATTCAGCTTTTGATCGATAAATAGCTGAATTTTCACAGAACACACTTATGTACATATGTCCTAAGAAAAATACGTGACTGGATAAGATTTCTCTTCTGTCTATGTGATATGTTCAATTTCGTTAGGTGATCCCTTAAGGGGTGATAAGGGGTTTTCACTTGTTTATCTCTTTCCTAGAACAATATTGTGTTCTTGTGTTCTTCTTGATTAATTATGGAAGCTACTTTGTCTGCGAAGAGTGAAGAGAGACAAAATTGCAGTCTCCCACTAACGCTCATATTCCCGCTTAACAGTATTGATATTGACTCTAACCGAAATATTGAAAAAAAAGTATTCTCACTTGCTAACAGATCGGGGGCGTGAGCGGGAGCGCGCGGAGCGGTAACATCAGCCTTAGCGCGAGCTTGAGCGGGAGCGGCTTGAGTGTGAGCTTGAGTGAGAGCGAGAGCAAGAACGGGAGCGGCGTGAGTATAAGCATGAGCATGAGCGGGAGCGGGAGCGAGAGCCATAGCCGGAGCGGGAGCATGAGCGGGAGCGGCGTGAGCATAAGCATGAGCATGAGCGGGAGTGGGAGCGAGAGCAATAGCCGGAGCGTGAGCGACTTGAGCGTGAGCGTGAGATTGAGCGGGAGCGGCTTGAGTGTGAGCTTGAGAGAGAGCAAGAGCAAGAGCGGGAGCGGCGTGAGCATGAGGGTCATAACCATGTGAGCGAAAGACATTTGCGCCACACGAAAAGAATGGACATTTGCGCCAGTACCAAATGCGCCGAGGGGCATTTGCGCCGAAGTTCATTTGCGTCAAGGTACACACCAACAACAGAGAAGTTAGCAAAACAACAAGTTTCAACTTTATTTGAGCTTGACAAAATTCGATAGAGCTTTAAGGTGTTGGACAGAACTTCTACCCATACAACCTTTGGCAATTGCCATTAATCGTTTCTCTATATTTCCCTTTTGAGTTGACCCTTCTTTCTTCAAATATAGGAGTAGGTTTTAATCACTTTCTTGATCATGTATCAGTTCTACAGATCAACAACAACTGATCAGAACAACATGGAAATGAGAGAGCATCTAATGGACATACAGTATCGTGCAAAAGTATGGACGCAAAATTCGAATCGTTATAACTTTTTACGCCCTTGGCCAATCGGCCTCGGTTTAATTTTATTATATAGTATAAACATTGGAGAAAATTATGAAGGTATCGACGATGATGAAATGATTTCATCATACTTGAAATTCCGAGGTGTGATCCAAAAATTAGGTTTATTCTCAGGTAGATTTTTTCTGCGAGTCAAATTTTTTTGTGAGGAACGAACAACTATCAGTGAAAATTTTAAGCCATTAACCTCGTTGATTGCATACCGCTATAAGGAATGAGCAAATTTCGCCTGACACATCAAAATTTCGTAAAAATGACATAACTCAGTCCGTAGTTGAGCTACAGGCCTCCGATTCAACAAGTATTATCGCATAGTCATGGGGCAACACCATGCCAATTTCGGAAGGTTTCCGGCTCTTGAAGAGAAAATTCGAAAAAAATTCCAAACCATTTTTTGGACTTACGGTATTTCCCAGCCGGTTTTTCTAAAAATCTTAAAAAATGCCATGACGCGCCTAAACATCTACCTAACACATCTACAAAGTGGCGAGATTACAGCACTTCAATTACGACTTTAACAATAAAAATACCATTGGAGGTCAAAGTGGAATTTTGAGAGAAAAAAGACAGATAAAAAGGGTTGAATGTCAAATAGTGGAATAAAATGAAGGATACTTGTAGTAAATGTGTTCATTAAACACTTGGTTCAAAATCCGATCGATGTTGATATAAAATGCTGTGTTATTGACCCGTAATCATTCTCCATATCGAACGATATTAGGTTCCGTCCACTTTGACTTCCAATGGTATTTTTATTGGCAAAGTCGTAATTGAAGTGCTGTAATCTCGCCACTTTGTAGATGTGTTAGGTAGATGTTTAGGCACGTCATGGCATTTTTTTAGATTTTTAGAAATACCGGCTGGGAAATACCGTAAGTCCAAAAAATGATTTGGAATTTTTTCGAATTTTCTCTTCAAGAGCCGGAAACCTTCCGAAATTGGCGTGGTGTGGCCCAATGACTATGCGATAATACTTGTTGAATCGGAGGCCTGTAGCTCAACTGCGGACTGAGTTATGGCATTTATTCGAAATTTTGAATGGAAATTTGCTCATTCCTTATAGCGGTACGCAATCAACGAGGTTAATGGCTTTAATGGGTTCACTGATAGTTGTTCGTTCCTCACAAAAAAATTGGACTCACAGAAAAAATCTACCTGAGAATAAACTTAATTTTTGGATCACACCTCGGCATTTCAAGTATGATAAAATCATTTCATCATCGTAGGTAATAATCGATACCTTCATCATTTTCTCCAATGTTTATACTATATAATAAAATTAAACCGCTGCCGATTGGCCAAGGGCGTAAAAAGTTATAACGATTCGAATTTTGTGTCCATACTTTTGCACGGTACTGTACCGTCAACACGAAAAAAAGTGAAACATTTGTCAAAATTTTTGAAAAATTTTGACAAAAAGTTCACAAGATTTTGAAAACTTTGAATCATGATATCTAAATGGGGTTGCTAGTTTTTTATTAGGTAATAGGGTATTTGAGCATCTCTGAGCTTGCCTAATTTACCTGTGAAGAATAATTTTGAAATAAATCACTGTGAACGCTGTTTCGTGAAACTGGTATACGGTAGGATTTTCTACAGTATACCACTTTTGCAGCCTGATCTTTGCCAAGATCCAAACAAAGATTTTTGCTATATATAACCATTATTAGACGAAAAAAGCTCGATGGCAGCAGTTTTACAGTAAGATTCTACAGTATGCTACAGTATACCAATTCTGCTGTGGAGCGTTCCCGATTAATTTTTTCACTTTTGTCGTGCATAACTGTATTGGGCAAACACATCCACAATGAAAAACCTTAGATAATACATCATCAAGATCGTGAAAAATGCTCAAACAGGGAATCTTGTGAACTTTTTTCAAAATTTTTCAAAAATTTTGAAAAATGTTTCACTTTTTTTTTCGTTTTGACGGTATATCGTTCATACGGTGCCGCACCAAATATCATGAACTAATTTTTTAATCAAAAAGAAAACTATACATCACACATAGACGGGAGTATTGAACTGTATTTTAAAAAGATTTTAAATTTTAAAAGGGCAAAAGTCATTGAAAGAAATTTTAAAATTTCGGTGCAAATGTACCACAGCGCATTTGGTACTGGCGCAAGTATACCTCGGCGCATTTGGGACCAGCGCAATTGATGCATTTGGCGCAAATGTCTTTCGCTCACATGGTTACGACCCGAGCATGAGCATGAGCATGAGCGGAAGCATGAGCGTGGGGGGGGGAGCGTGAGCGTGAGCATGAGCGGGGGGGGGGGGGGCGGGAGCAGGAGCTGGAGCGTGAACGCATTGGAACATACTGATTAATTATGGAAGTTGCTTTGTCTGCGAAGAGAGAAGAGAGATCGGAGACAACAAAATTGCAGTATCCAAATTCGATACGACAATTTCAATACAAAATTCGTTCCCACTCCCGGTCATGTTCCCGCTCCTCAGTATCGATTATCGGTCGTATAGAGGGGGGGGGGGTCAGGTCAAGAACAGCGGTAAAATATGTTTACATCTAGCGAAAAACCAAATTGACCGATTAGGGAGTAAAAATAGTGAGAATTAATTTATTGCAAAATTTTTTTCGACAATTCCCCAATTCCAGCCTTCGTTGACCTTTGATCGAAAAACTCTCCTTGGCAATAGTTTCTTAGAATTTGACTAGGATTCGCGCTCACTCCTGAAGCGAATTTTCAATTGGAAGGAATTTCCAAGTAACTTTGAACTTCACTCATGGAGCTTGTAATTATCACATATATAAAACAGAAAAATTCATTTTTCGTCGATACCAAAAAATATCCGAGTTGTTGAATTCTCTCAGATAGTGTTTTATAATGGGATTTTGGGGGGCGGTAGGGCATTCCTAGAGATGTGCAAAAATCTTCATAACTCAATTTACCATTTTGCTTCATTCCCGCTCTCACAAGCTCACAAGCTCGTGACTGGCGTGATATAGCCTAATAAGTATACCAATTAAGCACATTTTATGTAATGTACGCATGTAATAAAGTATATAAAAATGATCAAGAAGTTGATCAAATTAAGGTTGTTATAATCAAAAAAAATTGCAATCAAACTGATTCTGATCAGTGATATCACTGTCCTTAATTAATTCAATCATGTTAATTTAGCTTATAACTGATATCATAGTTGGAAGTACATATATGAGACAAGAGATTGAGAAGATTTTTCGTTTAAACAAAGCTTGTAGTCGACTTCCATTTGTCCCACCCGAAGACTTCAATCGTGTGCTCAACGATACAATGGTCACTATTTATTAATCGTTGTATTTATCATATCAAGCTCCGAATAGATGAGTGATTATTTGTTTTGCTTCTTCCTTAGACAAAGACCACTGGTATTCGCCAATCACTCTCTCCATCCTAAAGACTGTAAATATTTCATTTAGACGGAAACGTGCTGCTGTTGCCCTGTCGTTGTAAGTCATTCAATAAGATGATGGTCCCTATTGTACGAAGAACTAACTTCAGGTCTGCATCGGCCTCAGTATGGCATGCCATTTGATCGAAGCAATCATCTTCATGACCGAGGGCACAGTTGGAGGTGTCACGGTAAGCACGAAAAGTGGTTGGAACCGCTAATGTGGTGTTCAAAAGTCATGAAAAAAACAGAACATAAAGCGATTTTACTTTAAGGGTGTGCCTCTTGCACAGGGTGTAATTATAATCGTTGTATGTTCCCTCGGTCTCGTTGGTCTGTGTGTCAAGAAAAGAATCCTTCTGGTCCTGTACAACATTGGCCAGGTTAGCCAATACTTTAGATATGTTTATCAATCAATTACATCATTTCAATCAAATTATATCATTAATAGATGCATTTAACATTAACATTTCAATCTTGAAATGAACATATTTGTTACAGGGGATTAGGGTTGCAGGAACGGGGGCGAATTCTACGCACTCTATTGCCATCCCTTCCCTTCTCTCTAGCAATCGCCCGTGAGAGGCACTCTCTCCCTTCCTAACTCCGTATTTTGCCACACCACTGTTAGAGAGTGCGTAGTCCCCGCACCTTTGCGGGGACTACGCACTCTTTCTCGCCTCTCCCTTCCCCTGCCCCTGCTCTCTCTCTCTTCACTCCAACCGCCTCACATTGAGGCACCCCCATTGATGCACGTTTGAAGATATATCTAACTCCCCTCTCATCTGAGAGCTTAGCGATCAACAGCAAAGTTGTAGTCCACATCGACCCGGTTCTGATTCTTTTTTGGAAGGGTCGATACGATCAAAACAAACGAAATGACATTCGTTGAAAACAATGATTCAAAACATATTTAAAAAAAACTTATTTACTTTGTTTAAAAGATAATTAATAATTTAAACCCATTATTTTATCCGAACAGTGATAAAACAGTCATCAACACAATCAAGAGAATTCTGAAACGTTAAAGTTATGTTGCTGTAACTTATTGACTTGTCACTAGGGTTGCCGGATCGAATTCGAATTCGAAGAATTCGCACCCCTTTCCCATCTCTCATCCTCTCTCCCCTTTCCCTTCAAGGAATCGCACACACCTGCCAGACGGAACGAATAGTTCGGGACAGACCCCCCCCCAGCACAGCGTTCTCATGACTTTCAAAGCAAGAACGACCGCTCAACATACAAACTCTCTCGAATACAATGGTCTCTCCTTTGTCTTGCTTTCGAAGAAAAATGGCTTGGACCAGAATACTGTGCCAGACACGGGCGAGGCGGAGGGAGAGAAGGGAGGGACGAGATAGGAATCGAGAGAGTGAGGGAGTGCGAATAATTCGGTCTGTCCCGAACTATTCGTTCCGTCTGGCAGGTGTGTCGAATTCTTCGAAGGGAAGGGGAGAGTGGGCGCGTCTCAAACGAATTGCCGAGAGATAAGGGAAGCGACTGACAAGGGGCACGAATTATTCGCGCTCGTTCCTGCAACACTACTTGTCACTACTTTCATTCATAATTAGTTTATTCCACAACAATACTATTCAAATTGATATAATCCAATTACCAATCATTTCTATAATTATAGAGATGAATTTTCCTATTATACATATAAGGTCATTCTATCACCAACCACCCCTCCCCCTCTTCGGTCCGACTTTGAGAGTCGTAATTCTCTAATTCATTCCCCAAAAAAAATCTTTTAAAGCTGAATCTTTTAAAGTTTTAAAGCTGTGATCTAGATATAGCAGCATTTTCGTCGTTCTTACTTTTTAATCAATACATGCATATATATATGCATGTATTGATTAAAAAGTACAATACATTCAAAGTTGTAGCCCACATCGATCCGGTTCTGATTCTTTTTTGGAAGGGTCGATACGATCAAAACAAACGAAATGACATTCGTTCAAAACAATGATTCAAAACATATTTAAAAAAAAAACTTATTTACTTTCTTTAAAAGGATATTATTTCTTCCTCATCAACTAGACAATACTCTAAAAACTGTGATTAATAATTGATTTGCAGTTAATCTCTTCTTCAATGTTTTCAATCAATATATATCATTATCTATTATATCTTCTTGTTTTTTATCCGCTTAGAGAAGATAAATATATTATATATTAATTAACAATTGAAACACATTATTTTTATCCGAACAGTGATAAAATAATCATCAACGGAATCAACTGAATTCTGAAACGTGAAAATTTTGATGCCATAAGTTATGGCCCATAACTTTAGGTAATGTAGTGACTTGTCACTACTTTCATTCATAATTAGTTTATTTCACAACAATACTATTGGAAGAGTCAATACGATCAAAATAAATGAAATGTCATTCGTTCTACGGTTTCAGAGGGAAATCGAACCGATTACCTTTCAAAATAGAATTGGTATGGACACTGTCGATAGTTCTTTTTCTCTCACAAGGGAAGTGTAAAAAATATCTTTTAGACCTATGGATGGGAGTATTTTTCCTCGAGAGCTATAGGCAATATAAGGTCGGAATCAAAAAATCAGAACCTGGCATGCACTTTCCGATTTTATATAAATAATTATATTTTGTACATTCGAGCGCGCTTTTTACAGACTGTGTAGGCGATGACATAATAGAGCACTTGAAAGATCAGCGAGAACATGGCGGCATGGTGTACTGGTAATGTGTTCTCCTCTTGATCACTATATGGGTGGTTCGAATACACCTATAGAGATTTTTCTTTTGCTGATTTTTAAACGTTTCGGACTTGTAATTTTGAAAAAATTAAAATCTTTTTTACAGTTTTCATGTCGCTTTTGAACTTGAATTTTATCATTTAGGAATGCAAAAAAATAAAACATTTCGTTTACTAGCATAGTGATCGTTTAGTTTTGGGAGAGTTCATCTGTAATAAAATAACTTATACAATGTTTAGCCAAACTTTCTAAACTACTCTTCCTTTACACGGGGACAATTAATTAGTGAGATTATTTTCGAAACGCTCCAAATGTGATTGAATAGCCGATTACAATACGGCAATAAATGATAAATTTCAACTTCAAAAGCTACATGAAAACTGTGAAAAAGATTTTAATTTTTTTTTCTGATCAAAATTACAAGTCCGAAACGTTTAAAAATCAGCAAAAGAAAAATCTCTATAGGTGTATTCGAAACACCCATATAGTGATCAAGAGGAGAACACATTACCAGTACACCATGCCGCCATGTTCTCGCTGATCTTTCAAGTGCTCTATTATTTCATCGCCTACACAGTCTGTAAAAAGCGCGCTCGAATGTACAAAATATAATTATTTATATAAAATCGGAAAGTGCATGCCAGGTTCTGATTTTTTGGTTCCGACCTTATATTGCCTATAGCTATCAAGGAAAAATACTCCCATCCATAGCTCTAAAAGATATTTTTTACACTTCCCTTGTCAATGATCAGAGGAATCGTAGGAATTAGAGGATTCGCAATTTTATCATTTTTCACGGCCTTGAATGAAGTATTATCTAATTTTAAATATTTTTAGTGTGGTTCTGTTTGCCCAATGCACTTATGTATAATAAAAAAGTGAAACAAAGTAATTGCTAGCGCTGCGAAGCTAAATTCGTATACTGTAGCATACTGTAGAATGTTTCGGTGTGCTAACATCATGATTTCTTCACCTTATTATGAATGCATCTCTCTTTACATGACTCCATTCAATGAATTCACACAAATCCTGGAATAATTCAGACTGCAAAACTGGTATTTGGTAGGATTTTCTCCACAATACAACTTTCACAGCTTATTATCTGTAACGACTACCGACGGGAGTTTTTGATTGTGGCATACAGGATAACTACTCTTGCCCTTATTTGGTACAATTGTAGAGTAATACTAATTGATTATATTGAACTATTTATTATATAGTTGCAATAAATAGGGGAGAGAAGAGTTGTGGTTTGTGGTTGATATAATGAAGAGGGATTAGGCGTGATAGCCTGTGGATTTTAATAATTATATATTTATCGTTTCTTCGACAAGAGAAAATATCGATATTCTATGTAATATGCATGCATTGATTAAAAAGTAAGAACGACGAAAATGCTGCTATATCTATATCACAGCTTTAAAACTTTAAAAGATTCAGCTTTAAAAGATTTTTTTGGGGAATGAATTAGAGAATTACGACTCTCAAAGTCGGACCGAAGAGGGGGAGGGGTGGTTGGTGATAGAATGACCTTATATGTATAATAGGAAAATTCATCTCTATAATTATAGAAATGATTGGTAATTGGATTATATCAATTTGAATAGTATTGTTGTGGAATAAACTAATTATGAATGAAAGTAGTGACAAGTAGTGTTGCAGGAACGAGCGCGAATAATTCGTGCCCCTTGTCAGTCGCTTCCCTTATCTCTCGGCAATTCGTTTGAGACGCGCCCACTCTCCCCTTCCCTTCGAAGAATTCGACACACCTGCCAGACGGAACGAATAGTTCGGGACAGACCGAATTATTCGCACTCCCTCACTCTCTCGATTCCTATCTCGTCCCTCCCTTCTCTCCCTCCGCCTCGCCCGTGTCTGGGGGGGGGTCTGTCCCGAACTATTCGTTCCGTCTGGCAGGTGTGTGCGATTCCTTGAAGGGAAAGGGGAGAGAGGATGAGAGATGGGAAAGGGGTGCGAATTCTTCGAATTCGAATTCGATCCGGCAACCCTAGTGACAAGTCAATAAGTTACAGCAACATAACTTTCACGTTTCAGAATTCTGTTGATTGTGTTGATGACTGTTTTATCACTGTTCGGATAAAATAACGGGTTTAAATTATTAATTATCCTTTTAAACAAAGTAAAGAAGTTTTTTTAAATATGTTTTGAATCATTGTTTCGAACGAATGTCATTTCGTTTGTTTTGATCGTATCGACCCTTCCAAAAAAGAATCAGAACCGGGTCGATGTGGACTACAACTTTGCTGTTGATCGCTAAGCTCTCAGATGAGAGGGGAGTTAGATATATCTTCAAACGTGCATCAATGGGGGTGCCTCAATGTGAGGCGGTTGGAGTGAAGAGAGAGAGAGCAGGGGCAGGGGAAGGGAGAGGCGAGAAAGAGTGCGTAGTCCCCGCAAAGGTGCGGGGACTACGCACCCTCTGGTAGTCTCTCTTCTCTCGTGCGGGAAATGTCGAGAGAGGGGCAAGAGATGGGAATAGGTCGCTGTAAATTCGACTACGCCTACGCAACGGCAACCCTACAGGGGATCACTGCTGCAATCTACATCATCAAGCTCATTGGATTCATTCTCATATTAGCCAATGTCAACGTTGGTATACTTGCTAAACAAATGAATATAACCGGTAACACGCATGAATCATACTCTTGTAGTCATCTCACTCTGCTTTACAGATACGGTAGCTAGTGCAGCGATTATAAGTGCTCTTGTCAGTCTTATTCCTGCCACATTGGTCAGTGTAATCTGCACTCGAATGGTCTGTAGATACAAGTCGACCCTCGGCTAAGAAGACGCGCACGTACAGTATCCCTCCCCACACCTTATAGATCCCTATTAGGAGGCAAATAAAGGTTGGATATGATATATGATAAATGTGTAAGCAATCATAACAACGATGGGGTAAAGATAAAAAAGTAAAGGTATCGTCAAAACGAAAAAGTGAAACATTTGTCAATTAATTTGACAAAATTTGACAAATGTTCACAAGATTACATGTTTCAGCCTTTTCACGATCTTGGTGATGTATTAGCTAACAATAAGGTTTTTTATTGTGTGTTTGCCCAATGCAGTTATGCACGACAAAAGTGAAAAAAATTATCGGGAGAGCTCCTGTGCAGAGCTGGTATACTGTAGCATACTGTAGATTTTTTTCTGTAAAACAGCTGTCATCGCGCCTTTTTCGTCTAATCATAGATTTATCTAGCATTACCAGACTTCCTATACCAAAGGTGCACAGAGAAGGCGGATCATGGAATAGATCAGGCGGTAAAAGTGGTATACTGTAGAAAATCCAACCGTATACCAGCTTCTCAAAACAGCGTTCACAATGATTTATTTAATTTATTACTTCATAGATCAATTAGGCAAGTCCAGTGATTCTCAAATGCCCTAGAATCTAATAAAATCCTAGCAACCGCGTTTAGATATCATGATTAAAAATTTCCAGAATCTGTTCAAAAATTTTTGTCAAATTTTGTCAAATTATTTGACAAATGTTTAACTTTTTCTCGTTTTGACGGTACAACCCGTTATTCAACGCACACCTCCTGCGTTTGATCACTATTATTCTAGTGATAATTCAAAGGCCAATTCAGTCCGGGGGGCTTAATCTCTTCTTCGGACCGACTTTACCGCATGATCTAGTCACGATGGGTATTTGGTACAAATGAATTGTTTTTTAATGCAAAAAAAACTATTATGAATAACTTATTTAATTAGTTTAGTGATTAAAAATATTTATCATAAGCAATTTCAATTTTTACCGTAATTAATTAAATCAAGTTCGTCTCCTTCGATCAGTGAATGTTTGATATGATATGATTTGATATGATTAATCAGACAGTATTTGATTTGCACCTCTGGAAAGGCTTGATTTTTAGTGTAAAGTTATCCAAAAAAAGATGGGGAAAAAAAGAAGGTACAACCCGCTATTCAAGGCACACGAAGTCCTTCGGGTAATCAAACGCGGTGATAGAACGCAAGATGGCTAATTGTGAAATATGACAGGCATACTCTTTTTAATTGACATATCGACGTTGTGTGTTTGAAGCTGCAAACTCAGTTAACTTTTCACTCATTCGTGGTGAGATGGCCGAGCGGTCTAAGGCGCTGGTTTAAGGCACCAGTCTCTTCGGAGGCGTGGGTTCGAATCCCACTCTCATCAACAAGATTTTGTCGAATTTTCACATGATCTCATTGAAAACAAATTCACCATTCGTTTTTATAGTGGAATGGTGTGATGTAGAGGGTGGGTGTTTGTGCGAATTCTTTAACGAACTACGATTGTTCAGTAATAATTGGTCATTTTTCATTGCACACATTTCATCTAGTGACTTCAGTGATCTAGGTGTTACTTATAGCAATAGTGCAACCTTCGAAGAACAGAAAACAGAAAAAAAGGTGTGATAAATGATGGGTCTATGATAATCTAGAAAGGCACTAGAAAATTCAATTGTAACTTTTCGAATAAATATTTATTATATATTATTATTATTATACTGTAACCGAAAGACTATTAGTTTTCTGTAGCAACGAATATTATTGGAAATGCACTTGTTTGAATTGGTTACTCCGGTATTTTTTACTCGCGGGGCACACCGTTCAATCCCGTGGTGTACGCGCGAGGTACACCGCGGGGTAGAACACTTAGACGGGGTACCTCGCGAGCTGCAGCCTCTAGACGGTGAGCCCCGCGAGGTGGACGACGGCGTGCCTCGCGGGGCAGGAGGGACGGTGTACCCCGCGAGATTTGATGTCCACCCCGCGAGGCACGCCGTCACTTCCACACCGTGGTGCACCTCGCGTTGTACCCCGCGAGATTTGGCCTCTCAACGAGGAGCCCCGCGAGCAAAAAATACCGGAGTGTTGATCATCTACAATGTAAACATCCATATTGTCAGCGGCCCGCCTGCCGCCATAGCTCAGTCGGTTAGAGCGTGGGTCTAATAAGCCCAAGGTCGCAGGTTCGACCCCTGCTGGCGGCAAATCATTTTTGCCTATTTAGATGATAGGAGATAAAGACAATGTTTCTTTATTTTTCTTTTCATTGTACTTATTTTAATTGTAACGGTCAAAAAATAGTTACGGTTTGAGAGCAGATTACGTTTAGAAGATTCGCGAATAAAAGTCTCATATAAATTTGTAAAAAGTGCGAAAAGAGTGGGACATGTTTCAAATTGTGATACCTGCACCTTATCCTCTGATAGTATCTAGTGAAAGTTTCAACATTCGTCACTTTTAAAATTGTCAAAAATCAAAAATCTGATAAAGTGTGTATAAAGAGAGATAAAAATGTTCTCCGCGGAGCATAGGACCGATGAAGTGTTATATTTATCACATTCGTTCTGTGTGTATGATTACGGGAGATAATATAGCGCGGTTCACATGTATGTATCTATTTCGGTCAGAATTGGAGCCGAAAGTCTGTTTCGGAGAAAATTGTTCTTCTCGCATCTCTTCACGCGTTATTTTACATATTTAAGCTCATTTTACATCATTAAGCAACACTTCTCACATCTCACTTGAACTCCGTCATAGTTTCTCAGTTTCATTGTAGACCTATTTTTAAAGAAATGTGTCTTGTACTTTGAAATTAGTATGTCATATCGTGCCCGCTGCGTGCCGCTGCGGCATGCAGCGGCACAAATGTACAAAACTCGGCCAGGCTGTGCTCTATAACTCATCTGAAAACACCTTTATTATGTATGATGAATAAAGCAGGATAGTGCTCGAAATCGCCCAAACGAGAAATGTACACTTACCAAGTTATTCTGAAATTAACATAAATAGATAAAAGAAGAAATCAGTTCAAAATTCACGAAAAATAATGAAAAGTGCTAGGAGGAACCGTCTTCATTTCGTCTCTCAACTTATGGGAACGGTCGAAGTCATGAACTCGAAGTTTAACCAAGGATTATTATCAATCCAATAACTAAAACGTAGGAGCTCAACTTTGTCAGTTTGTCTAGACTGTATCGTTTTATCGGATCATCCATCGCTTCTTTCTCTTATTACTCTATTGTTTTACTATTGACAAATGATTTCTTGATCACATTGAGAAGAACGATTCAAAGAGTATGAAATGGCATCATGTACACTGTTTGAAGAAGAAGTGCGAGGGGAGAGAGAAGAGAGGGAGAGGGAGAGGCTGAGGGAGAGAGAGGGAAAGAATATGATGGAGAGGGAGAGAGATGCAAAGGGAGAAGAGAGATGGTGAAGCTCGAATCTCAACACTAAACTCCGCCTCCATTTCATTTCTCTTCATCATCTTTGGTAGTGTGTCCTCTCTATCACAAGGAGTAGTACTTCAAGTCCGCTGAATAGGTCCATCCGTTGAATAGACTCGTCAAGGACCGGCTGCCAGAACCGCAAACTATAACCTGGTCTTTACCCTACTTCTCCCCTACTTCACAATGCGTTTTCGTGGAACTTCGATCAAAATTACAGTGTTTTTGATTTTCCTGTAAGTTACCGTAACCTTCAAATTCAAATGATTTGATAACGAGGGGAAATGCGATCGATAGTAGAATGGAGTGATTATGGGGTGATAGCTTATCTGTTTGTTTCTCTAGAAAAGAAGCGGATTCTTCCACTAGGTTGGGTATCGCTTTCCAGGGGACTCTCTCGATTCTGTGTACTCTCTCGTCACTCTCTCATTGTCTGTGCTCTCTCCGTTTACCGTTCTCTACCACAATTTCTCTGTATCTCTTGCTAATCTCTTAAATCTTTCTGCACTTCACACAAGTTTTTAATTCTGTTTTCTTGACTTCTTCTTGATATAATGATCGAGATAATTAACACTGGTATAGTAGTGATCTTGACACGAATGAATAATAATAATAATTATAATTAGCTTTAATCTCCCAAAGGACTTCTTTTAGCTTGAATAATGGGATATTATTTACGTTTTATATTATATAGTGTGATCTTTGCATCGAAATAATAATACGAGCATTATTTTTAAAGTAGTTTCCGAGTTGAAACAGTATTCAAGTAAAGTGATACGATTTGTTGGCTTGTTTTCCAACTTTAAAAAAAGTTTTAAAAAAAAAGTATTTTAAGTTTCTCAAATCCAAAAGTTTCTTGTCATTTGTCCCGTCATTGCTGAAACATAATCTAAGAAGTGAGTATGTGGATACATTTGTATTGTAATATGATCCATGGTTACCCTTTAAAGAAATGCGTGTTATGATCCATTCAAAGATCAATGGACTAGATCAACATCAAGATCATTACGTCGGATGAAAATCATAGAATGAGAACCGATTCGATTAAAACTGTTTGCTTACTTCGTCTATTCATTAGCACTTGTCTCTCATATGCAAATACAGTTGTCATCCAGTCGGTTCTCATCCGATCTAGTGCCAGATCATTAGATGAAATCCCATCAATCTTGTCCATTTCCACACTCCAAAATCACTGTTTTCCTTTTTAAAGTTTAAAAACTCATTAGATGAGTTTAGGGGAGTAGTTTTAACCCTGCTATCAAAGTCACTGAAATTTATTTTAAATTTCCTCCGCTTTTCGTTCTCATATGCAAAATTTCATCATAAAATGGGGATTTTAAGTAAAAATGTTTAGCTAATAAAAACCTTAAAAGGTCCGATATATTGATATAAGTAGCGATTGAAAAAGACTTTGCGAAAAAAGAAATTATATTTCCTTTAGGTTGTTTTTGTGTGTTTATTGTGTATTTTTATTTAAACAAACCAATCATGTAGGGAGATGTTTTCGTAGCAGCCACCTATGATCTTACCCGCTTTCTATTCTTTATTCTCTATTTCCATCATAACAAATGAGAGAGAGAACAGATATGTAATTAGTAGATGTTGGTGGAAGTCCGACGCGATATCAGCGAAACGGTTGAAGGAAGCAGGGAAATGGGGGAAGCAGGGTATGGAGTGCAAATTATAAATAACGAAGGGGGAAAGAGATTATCGATCTCAACAGAATTGCATGACTTGCGAATTCATTTATTGTTAGTCAAATTTTGCTATAGAATTCTCGCTTTATCAAACTTCTGCTATCGCATTCGCGTTGTACTAATGTCCGTTGTGCAATCAATTGGACACATGGGAAATTAAACATCTGTCCGATAACATTTGAGATTGAATCTAAACATAAAGTTATAGACGACGCACCATGGGAATATTTTAAATTTTATTTATCATACATCAAAACATGTCTTATTTTCATATGTCCCTGGTGTTGGCTCAAAAAAGCTGGAACGGCTTGATTTCGCATAAATTTTGCGCCATGGTTTAATCACTTGGCTTTAAATAATAGCAGTTTTTCGCGAGGCGCTGCAAAAACGGCGTTCCTGTGCGTTCGCCACAAGTAAAAAAAAACATTTATTGGTTTCATCAAAAGTCACTACAGTATACGACGATATCTTCATTTTGTTACTATTTTCCTTCTCTGTAAATCGATGGAGCTTTAGCCTACCGGGGAAAAAAGTAATGATAATTCCTGTTATTCAAGGCACACGAAATCCTGCGGGAAATCACTGCTGGAAAGCTGGAATTGGCCTAAATTCCTAATTATAATGTAGATGCTGTGGACCAATATCCTAGTTTATTTTTTTAAATATCCAACATCAAATACAATGATCCAAAGTATTGATTGATATATCGAATTGTCATAGTGCAAAAAAGGCCCTAAAGGGGGCAGTTGCTTGTAAAACAGAGAAATTCCATAATAGATCGTCTGCGCAAACAATTCATGTCCATGTATTCATTTTGAATCCCCTCTCTCAATATTCATATCTTTTCTTTCTATAGTCCTTCTTCTTTCTTTCTTTTCTTTCTTTATTTCCATCATAACAAGAGAGCGAGAGAACAGATATGCAATTAATTAATACAGGTTTTGATCCGTCGTGTTATTAACGAATCGGTTGGAGGGAAATAGGGGGGGGGGTGTACTGGATAATTATAAATGAAGGGTGGGGGCAAGAGAAGATCAATCTCGTCAGAATTCAGGAAAAGTTTAAATCGATTAGGAGAAAATGTTATTACAATAGGGACACCCCGAGCTAATTTGAAATTCTCCGATCAGGCCACACCACTTTGTCTAAGGGAGAGTACTGCCAGAGCCAAGTGCAAAATTAGCCCGGGTGTGCCTTTAATTCTCTTCTTTTCTTTCTCTGTCTATATTTCTCTCTTAATATTTTTCTCTTTTTCTCTGTCTATCTCTCATCTTCAGCATTTCATAGATCACTATATCTCTGTCTCTCTTTTTCTATCTTCTTTCTTCATCTCCTCATCTATTATTTTCATAGTCCATGACAGTGGGTGTACCTCCGAAGAATACAAATTACGGCAATCAAACTTTTATTGATGATGGCTGGGCATAAAGAATCGGAGGGAAATCAGATAATGATAGATAAAAATCTACTATAGATGGAATAATAATTATGATAATAAATTTTCTTCCTTCATTAGAATGGTAGATATTACAATATTTCCTTAAAAAATATACCTATAGCACGATATTCAAAAGTACTTCATTGTCCGTTCCTTTCAAAATTTGTGTCAATTAAAGACATGGTCAGAGCGTCTTTTGAAAATAGTATAACTGAATTTCATGGCGAAGTCGACCCTGAAACTCAAGGAATGAATTATGCCCAAAACGGCCTAAATATACACGTATTGGCGGAAGTCAAAGATCTTATGATGCAATGAATGTGTGAAAGAACTTGACAATGAAAGGAATAATATAATAATGAATCGTGAGAATCAGGGACGATAAGTCGATTGATGGGGAAGAGACAACAGAAGATAGAGAGAGTTTAGAGAGAGATAGAGAGGTGAGAGAGTGTGTTCTAGTGAGAGAGTGTAGGGATAGTGAGAGAGGAGAGAGAGTGCTGAAATGAGAGAGTCTGAGGATTCATAAGGAAAGTATGGGAATAGTTTTCATCTTCTTTCTTTTCCTCTCTTTCTCTCTCTCTTTCTTTCTCTCTACCTCCCTCTCCCTCACTCTCTCTCCCTCTCTCACTATCTCCCCCTCTCTCCCTATCTCTCTCTCTCCCTCTCTCCCCCTCTCTCTCTCCCCTCTCTCTCCCTCTCTCCATCTCTCTCCCCTGCTCTCCTCGATCTTGATGAGAGAAAAAAACGGGCTACTTCTCGAGAAGAGTTTCTACTTATAGATGGAGGATTTTGGATTAAATGAGAGTTATAATGAGCCTCGCAAATGAGTTTTTGCATGTAAAAAACGTACAAGTAATGGATTAAATCAGTATCATATATCTCAACCTTTATTTTTAAAAAATATAATAATATATTATATAAAATATAATAATATATTATAATTTAAAATATATTATATTTATTTCAGATTAGTCATCGGTCTTGATGCAAAACCCCCGAAGAGCTTGAACAGGTGAGAATTAGTGGCTATATTTTAAATTAAATTAAAATTATTCTGCAACTTACTCGGATCTTTTCTGTTATGAATGAATCTTAAAGATAAATAGTTAAATATCAGTATATTTTTTTTTCGAAGTAATGGATGAGGTTAAATTACTTTCGATATATCCTATTCTTATCCCACAAGTGACACGGAATTATGAAACATTATACGAATCTTATTTTCGAGCACATTTTGTGCAATGATCACTGAGGACAAATATGACGAAAAGTACAATTAAGAATCCGAGAACATCACACGATTTGTTAGCGTTCATAGATATTATTTCATATATTTAAACAAACCACAAAACAATCTAGTTATCTCAAAATCTCGATATCAGAAATTAAGAGAAATGAAGAGACTTTAAGAATTACATACATACCTATTTAAAAGAACAAAAAATTAAATAATTATTTAAAACAAATAAACTAATTGATAGTCTTAAAAGAATGCGATCGAAGGGAGGCGGTGGAGGAGGAGGAGCACTGAATGTCCATACGAATAGTCAAGGACCAATGCAAGCAAATATTGATCTGGTAAGTAAGATCTGCTTCTAGGGACCGAAACCTTTGTCAACGGCCTCTTCAACGGCCTACGCTCTCTCGTTGTTAGAGAGCAGAGAAATAGTGTGCGCAATGAAGAGGCCATTGAGAGGTCACCCCAATGTTTCAAACGAATGCGAGTCTCAAAAATTTCGAAAAAAAAACAAAAAAAAATCATATTCTATAGAAACAGAGTTTACAGTTCTACTATTTCCGTTTCCAATACAGGCACAATAGCTTCTTTTTGCGAGCGGCCCGTTTGCTTACAAAACCCGAAAATAGAATCTCCTTTGATGTAGGAGCCTGATCTGCATGTCCTGTTCTTATCTGTCCATCACTTACATGTTCTCTTTCCCCCTATTGATATCCTCAACTAGGCTCAGTCCATTATCACAATTTCATTCCATTCATTACTACTCTTCATTTCTTTGTTTCACACCATTTGTTCGCTAAATGTGAATAAATATATATATATATATATATATTTTCTAATCATTTAAACTTTTGAATGTTAAAGTCAGTCCCCTTAGCTAATTTTACTGCCCGTATTGGCAACACTCTCTCATCAACAAAGAGAGAGAGTGTCGCGAGAGCAGTTTCAAGAGATGTATCTTTAACGAGAGCGGACCATGACATTATTGAAAGTGCGAAGCGTGAAGTAACAATGAAAAGATTTTCAAAAGATTCTCCGAAAACAATATTGTTGTTATTATTATTCTCCTCTTGCGTCTACAACACGCGATTGTACGCTTTTCAACGTAATAATAATGTTCCCTCGAGAGAAATTGCCTACGTGTTTTAAAACATAAAATATTCAAAGATCAAAGGAATAAATTCCCAGATCTTATTCAAATATATAAAAATATACTACTGCCAGAATTTTATACATTTGAGACGTGACATGCACAATAGTTGTCCTCTTGATTTCTCATTGAAAACGTTTTTTCGATACTTTAAATTACCGATTCAATACATTGTCACGCAATACTGTGTCTCGATACCGTACTCAATTCTTCATACTTTTCTACACTCTCTCTCACTTTCGCGCACTCTCTCAAGTCTCTCGTAGTCTGCACTCTCTCATTTTCTCTCGCTCTCTACTATATTTGCCCATCCAATTCACGCTCACTTCGAACAATCCTCAGCTATTTGTCCTTGCAATTCGCGCTCATGCGCAAAAATATCTGAGTTTTCGGAAATAACCAAAGCCAGGCGGGAACTTCTAAAATCCAAATATTATTCAGAACATGACGGACACGGGCGGGATCGATGAGGACTACAACGAGGATGATGACGTCACTGATCGGTATGATGACGTCATCGACGAAGAGGAGGACGACGAGCTGGACGGACTATTACAGGGGTTGGAAGATGATGAACCATCCGACCTCCGTCAGAACACCCATCAGTCCGTAGTAGAACCGAGAGTAGAACCCGATGAACCGCATGAAACCGATTAGCCGACCGGGAACCGGGACCAGATCCGGATAATAAATGTGCCCGGATCTGGTTGACCAATCCCCCCGTCTCGGTCGCAGTCGGCTCACCTTTTGCTTGTCCTAGTGCACCCTTGCAGCTCTAGCACAACACCGCACGCATGTCCTCTTCATCTTCTATGTTGTACTGTACACTATCGGTCCTTGGTTTATACCGTATTCTCGACCCTTATCGGGGTGTCTCGCACCGTTTGGTTCAAGTTGCCGGATACGGAAGGGCAGGCTTATTATCGATTGATCATTGCAGAACTTCTACACAAGCCGAGGAGGAAACTACTGAAGAAGAAGTGAGTGTGACCAGGGAAGATGAGACTCCGGCGCCTGTTGATCCAGGAAGGGTACGGTATCGATCGATAATCAGCTAAAGGTTACGGTAATCGTTGCAGGAAATGACGGAGACTGAGATCATCAAGAAGATGATGACAGGCTACGATCCACGTGTGAGGCCAGCTGGATGGAATGGTAAGGATACGGTGTGATCGTGGTAGGAGGTACGGATACGATTAGGGTACGTTATGAAAAAGATGTGGACATGGTGGAGAATAGAATGAGAATAGATAAGCATTTGGCGATGATCCTCGATTGACGATTGACCAAGAACATACCCAAACCGATAAGTTGTACCCAAAACTCACACTAGGAATAAGAAGAGTTAAACATTGAATCGGAGTGTGTATGTCTATTTACGCTCAATATTATCTAAACAGCAATAAACAGTATAAAATACATTAATTTTCAGAAGCTCTGAAAAAGCCTCAACAAGGACCAGTAGTGGTGGAGGTCAACATGATGATCCGTTCCATATCCAAGATAGACAATGTCAATATGGAGTACTCCATTCAGATCACCTTCAGAGAGAGCTGGTACGATCCCAGGTACGGTAGCCAAATATTCCCTTCGAGACCTCGAGGCGATTCAAATTTCACTGTTCCAGGTTGCGATACAACTATGCGAATGCACAAGAATTTGTGATTATGGACAATGATCAGAAGATATGGATGCCTGATTCGTTCTTTCAGGTTCGTTGTCGGAACATGAATTGTGTAGTTTGAATTGTGCAATTTGATATAACGAAAGTATTGATTATAGAACGAAAAGCAAGCACATCGTCACGTTATAGACAAGCCCAATGTATTGATTCGAGTTTACAATACAGGTGAGTCTACTCACTATCGTCAAATGAACTAACTGCCATTGATCTAAACGATCTAAATGATCTTTGATCTTTGATCTTTGAAGTAAATGAGCCTTTAGATCAGACAATGACTGAGAAGTTTTCAGGTAAGATTCTGTATTCCGTACGGCTGTCGCTGGTTCTATCGTGTCCCATGAAATTGCAGGTTCGAATTATTTTTGATATGATTATCTTAAAGCGACACCCCAAGCAAATTTAAAACTCGCCGCTCTGGCAATGCCTTCTTTTCTTAGCTTCGAGAGAGCATTGAAAGAGCGGAGAGTTTCAAATTAGCTCGGAATATGCCGTTAAGATAAAATAAGATTGATCACAGTAAACGTGTGGATATAAAAGGTAAAGAGGAAAGGGGGGGGTAGGTCTAGGTATTGGAAAAAAAAATTTTTTTCACTAAAAATATTTTTTTTAAATTCCAGGGAGATCTCTTCTGAAAATCTCCCGATAGAAACGATGTGACAATTGTTTGCGTACTTTTATGTCAAATAAACTATTTGTCTTGAGTGAATTCAACTTTTACTTCTATTTAATGCATACACACCTATGCTTGCACATCCATAAATATTATTAACTTAAAATATATTATTATTATTAATTGTTTGAGGACTATCCAATGGACAAACAGAAGTGCTTGATCGATCTCGCAAGCTATGCATATACGGACAAAGATATTCGTTAGTTATTCTCCATGATCATTTTACTTTTTTTACATTTAATATCGAGATCAACTAAACGGCGGGTCACCGGATCTGTATGATCTGTATATGATCCGGATTAAAGGAGCTTAACCTCACTCAATGGTCTCTTCTTTTGGCACACTATTTCTCCGTTCTCTTAAAACGAGAGAGCGTAGTGTTCAAGAGACCGTTGATAAGGTCAGTCCCTTTAAGAGAAAAAATAATAAAGATTGAAATAGTGTGGATAAAGTGGAGTGTTTTCGTAGGGGAGAGTAAATTTAGATCGGGTGTGCCTTTAAGGCTTATGAAAATATATTTCAATAAATAATTTTATTTTTTCAGTGTATGAATGGAAAGGAATTGAACCTATTCAATCGAAGCCAGGTCTCAACTCTTCTCTGCCCTCATTCAAACTCGAGAGTGTACGATTTTTTTTGGATTATCGGAAATTTTTATTTGTGTATTCACTCCATCAAAGCGTTTATTTATTTCATTATTCCACAAGAAACAAAGAACAAGAACATTTTTTGTTGAATGTTAATCGCTCGGAGAATCGGTGTTGGCGAAGGGACTCAATGATTTGTTTTAGAAGTCATCATTGAGCGTGTAAAAATCACTTGTTTTATTTGTACGAAGCGTCAGCAATGACTATTTCCCGTTTGCATAGATCAGAAACTAGAACGATCTCTTTTAAATATCAAATCTGCGCAGCGAATTTCAGACGGGTTAGGTGAGATGAACGGAGGGGTAATCGAGAGTCAGGCTAGAGAGTGCAACTGTATCCAAATGCCCGTAGTCTCGGTATTTACATACAGTTTGTCATTTTCTTATGCAAGTACGTTATACGGACAACACACAATCGCTCATAATTCCGTTTGATCGGCCTGATCCGATCAGATCCGTTCACACCGTTCATGATAGCGTATAAAAATCACTTGTTTTATTTGTAGAAGAAACTATTTCTTGTTTTGCATAGTTCAGAACTATGCCGATCTTTTTTATATACCAAATAGCGCGCGGGGAAGGTCAGCCGGGTTAGGTGAGAGGCAGCGGAGAGACAATCGAGAGTTGGGCGAGATCCAGCCTTTGAGCGATTTCCGTTCCTTAGAGCCCCGTTTGTCATTTTCTTATGCAAGTACATTTTATACGCACAGTACAATGATTTTTACATGTACGATATTGTTGCATCAGGTGACGACTGGAAACTGCACGAGTTCTACCAATACAGGAACATATTCATGCTTGAGAACCACATTGATTCTGGAGAGGCAGTTCAGGTGCGAATGTCGTAATGTCGTAGTCTTATCAAAAGTCAAAATCAAAATCAAAATCATCAAAAGTGGAATCAAAAATCAGTAAAAAATATAGAGAAGCGGCGAGAGAGTTGGCCAAACGAGGAGCGTTCTCTCTGCTTTTTCTTTTCTTTCCGTCACTTTTGAACAAATTAATTGAGATAACGGTGATGTTTTCATAGAACGATTTACATATGGAAGCATAGTAGCCTATATTCAGGATGTATTCTGTAGGCTTATGTGGTAGAATCACATGGCTCTGTAGATCCTTCCGCCCATGAATGGTTTTTGATATCGTGCGGATATTTATTTATTTTTTGATTTATTTATTTATTTATTTATCATACATCAAAAGCTGTCACAAAATTTGAACAACAATGTAATATATTATAATAAGGAGAGTGGATGGTGGGACATGGGGAGGGGTAGGAGGATGAGAGCAGTAATTGTAAGGAGTACAGATATGTGACGGATGTCATTTACAAAATCGATAAATCGCATCTTTTGAAAATCTATTCTTACTAAGTTGACCGTGCTGATTATTGCTACGTAAGTCACTCACCGTACTTTCAACCATTGCATATATTGTTCCCTATTTAGCTCCCAAACTACCACAGTACCTAAAATAAAAAACGATATCGCAATCTCAGGCATTTATCGATGCTCTCATGCATCATATTTCCTCTTATGTATACTGATGGAATATATTATAGAATAAGAATAATAATAAAAAAATAAGAAAGTAAGAATACGAAATGATTTCAGTTACTATCTTCTCCAACTCTACATTCCCTCCTGTATGTTAGTCATCGTTTCATGGGTCTCATTTTGGTTGGATCGATCGGCAGTCCCCGCACGAGTCACTCTCGGAGTGACCACACTCCTTACTATGACTACTCAGGTAGAGTTGGTTACTGTAACTGGTGTACTGTAGATTGCTACAATAGAGGTACTGCACTTTATGTATTGTTGCGATGCCATGAACAGTCGGGACGCATGAACAGGGGATATACAGTGGTGGCCAGAAGGATATCATATTTTGGTTTTTTAAGCATAACTTTTCTTGTAGTTATCCGATCACCTTGAAATTTTTTATATAGTGTGCTCAAACATGTTTCACAATGTATACCTATGCATGGGGCCGGTTTTTCAATTTGGACGGCTTCCAGGCTACAGTATCCCAAAATGACCACATGCCTCATTCTGAGTACTTGAAGTTGCGACGTATTTTCGTTGTTTTAAACAATTTTTTACCATTTAAAAAGTACTTACGCATGCTACTATATTCATTCATCGATACTGTTTACATTTATTAGATATTAATATTCATATCGTAGGCATATTGTGAATTTCAAAAGTACCAACTTTTTTCATCATTTTTGCTTGTTTCTTGTGATTTTTTAAATGTATATTTATTGTTTTTTTTGTTTTTATACTACGGGAATACCGAAAGGTGTACGATATTTCTTCCCTGATATCTTGCGCGTGAGGTTTGAGTGGTCTGAAGCAATCCGAAGCTGCTCACCAGTTTGGTGTAATCCAGGGAACGATCTCCCGTGTCATCAAAAAGGTTCCCAAATCTGCTAAAACCCGTTAACCCTCATTGACTGGTGTTTCACCTATGACCTAGGACCTTTATGACAGGAATATCATCAGAATATCGCGCGAGTACCCGCGGGCGAACTCCACAATCAACTAGCAAGAAATGGCACTGTACGGTGAAACTCCTCCTTCGACTCGCACCATCCCTAGACAACGCCTACACCATGGTCTTAACCGTAGAGTTGTTAGGACGAAGCCCATAATCTCTCCTAAGAACAGAGGGAATAATCTGAAGCAGGCAAAGGCTCATTTCAAAAGGACAGTTGCAGACTAGCGAAAGGTCGTCTGGCCAGACGAGTCCAAGTTCAATCTCCAGGGCTCGGACGACCGGGTTGACGTCCGTAGACGAGATGAGGCTTGAGATGATGTTCAGAAGCTTATTCCCAAGGTGAATCACGGAGGTAGAAACGTCACGGTGCGTAGGAACTTGGACTATGTCCACTGCAGCGAATCATTGAAATCATGATAGCAACGGCTATCGTACGCTCCTGCTCACTACACGCCTTCGGATCAGTCAAAAGCATGGAAACTAAGTCCTAAATTAACATTTGTTAAGTTAATCTGTTAAATATTCGATTTGAACCTGAATTGTTGCCCAGGCATCACCCACGTGAGCTATCCATTTTATCTATATTTAATCAATTATTTTGATTGTTAACATGCTGAATATTGTTAATAAATTTGTTTAATTGGTTTTTCAAAATATATTCGCGATAAAACCCCGAAAAAATGCATAAATACGTTTAAAAATTAGAGGAGAAGTAACTTCCTCAAAATGAGCCAAACTGTCATTTTGGGATACTGTAGCCTGAAAGCCGTTAAAATTGAAAAGGTGATAGGTTAACTACAAGAAAAGTCATGGTCAAAAAAACAAAATATGATATCCTTCTGGCCACCACTGTATAATATATTATATATATTATAATATATATTATATATGTTTCCAAACGTATCTAGCACAGTTATCTTGATTTGTGTCTAAAGATATCATGACATACTCGGCCATCTAAAGGCAAAGAAAGTCCGAAGAAGAGATTAGGTCCTCTGGAGTGAATTGGCCTTGAATTATCGCTGGCCTAGCAGTGATCTTCCGCAGGACTTCGTGTGCCTTGAATAACGGAATAACTTTACCTTTTTACCTGAACATAATTGTAGGCATCCGGTATCAATGCCAAACTGCCGCCAGTCGCTTACATCAAAGCAATTGATGTCTGGATCGGAGGTCAGTTATTTTAAAAGGACACCCCTAGCTAATTTTATTCTCCGCTCTGGCAACGTTCTCGCGTAGACAATTAAACTATAGAGTATTACCAGAGCGTATGTTTTAAATTAGCTTTGGGGGCGTGTTCCTACATGATTTTTTAAACTTTTTTTGAACAATATCTTATCCTTTAGCGTGCCTGACATTCATCTTCGGAGCTCTTCTTGAATTCGCTTTGGTCACATTCCTTGCAACGCGAAACGAAGGAAGTAAGCATATCAAAGATCAAAGATCAACGAATTCAAAGATCAAACTACAAAGATAAAACTACAAAGATCAAACATCAAAGATATCAATATATTCAAATTAAGCCTTCGCATATAATGTTTACGTTTTGCAGGGAAGAAGAAGTTGGCAGAAAATGGCGGATTACAAGAGGCGAGTCTTTATGCGTTTTCATTGACTTTTATAAATCGCACTCTACTCTCCCCATTTCCCATGCTCTCTCGTCTTTCTCTGTTTCCCTGTCATCTCTCTCACTCTCTCATGACGTTTAATAGTGGGTCCCGATGCGCTTTTTCCTCCCTGTTTTATTGTATCCTACAGTCAATATGAAATGACCAAGAAATCGAATAAATAAGGGAAAAAATGATTAACTAGACAAATTCGAGGTAGCTGAACACACAGCTGCACTCTACTTATTATAGATGTGGACCCTCGCGTGTTTTTTCGTAACAATACTGTTCAGATCGAATGATAAAGATTCACCACACGAGCCGAATGATATATCTGATATTGATTTCCGATATGTCAACATGCTTATCGTGGTGGGAGTCAGTCATGCCAACTCAAAGGGCCTCCTTCCTTAAGAGCTCGGATCTGTAAGACTTGAGCATTTCGGCCAGATTCCGGACATTTCGCCAAGAATTTTGATTCAGGCCACTGTACTTTATGGGTGTAGGGTACCTTGGGCCCACATTACAAAATGGTACCCAAAGTGGCCCTAGCAGTGGAACGCGGCGTGCCAGGTGGGTGCCAAGTTTGAAAACTCGATTTTCATATTTTTTCAACCGAACAAGCTAGAGTCCAAATTTCTTCGGCATTGTGTTAGTCATGCCCAATGTGCACATAAACACTGTTGAGATTAATTTTAAGCAATTCCTAGACTGAATTGTTACCAGAATTTTCGGTTTTTTTCGATTTCTCGGCATCTCAATTTCAATTCCGCAAAAGTTCTCTAGTATATCCATGTAGCCCAACTACTAGTGCATGTAACCCTGCTAGGCGCAAATCGATCTTGGATTGCGTGTGTCGGAAAAAAACCGGTCTGAGTGTTTCCAACTTGACTCAGAATCGTTATTTCATGATTTTTTTGCTGTATTTTCCAAACGATTAGTGCGGAATTGTGGTCTACTCAAAGTTTCGAGGTGAGTCGAGTAAAATGACACAAGAAGCCCATCACTTGGATCAATTTGAAAATTTCGTTTATGTGGCTTATTGTGAAGTACTAATGATGTGAATAATATTCAGCCAGTGCTCAATAGCTGATTTCTCCTTTCAACCATTTTTCGAAAAGTTTCATGTTGAATACGTGCGAAAAAGTCAGAATTGTGCTTGAATCAGTTTCCAACTTACTTTCTGTAACATTCTATCTAAGTACTTTACAATGTACATAATCAATATGAAAATCGTTAATTTCGGAAAATTCAAAAAAAAAACAATTTGAGTGCCTACTTTCACGGAAAATTTCTGAAATATTGCTGTTTTTCGGCTAGAATGCTGCGACAATTAGCAAATGACAATGACAATGTGATGTTGTTTCATGATGAGTAAACATAGTAGAACTGAAATCCCGGCATTCGGCTCACTTTTGAAAAAAATCGATTTCCATCCGGGGTCATGGCAAAAAATATGAATTTTCCGAAATTAACAATTTTCAAATTGATTATGTACATTGCAAAGTACTTAGATAGAATGTTACAGAAAGTAAGTTGGAAACTGATTCAAGCACAATTCTGACTTTTTTGCACGCATTCTGCATGAAACTTTTCGAAAAATGGTTGAAAGGAGAGATCAGCCATTGAGAAAACATTTCAAACTTGAGAAATTTTGAAATTTTCCACCATGACCCCCGGGTCATGAAATTCGAAATTTTCAAATTGATCCAAGTGATGGGCTTCTTGTGTCATTTTACTCGACTCACCTCGAAACTTTGAGTAGACCACAATTCCGCACTAATCGTTTGGAAAATACAGCAAAAAAATCATGAAATAACGATTCTGAGTCAAGTTGGAAACACTCAGACCGGTTTTTTTCCGACACACGCAATCCAAGATCGATTTGCGCCTAGCAGGGTTACATGCACTAGTAGTTGGGCTACATGGATATACTAGAGAACTTTTGCGGAATTGAAATTGAGATGCCGAGAAATCAAAAAAAAACCGAAAATTCTGGTTACAAAATCAGTCTAGGAATTGCTTAAAATTAATTTCAACAGTGTTTATGTGCACATTGGGCATGACTAACACAATGCCGAAGAAATTTGGACTCTAGCTTGTTCGGTTGAAAAAATATGAAAATCGAGTTTTCAATCTTGGCGCCCACCTGGCACGCCGCGTTCCACTGCTAGGGCCACTTTGGGTACCATTTTGTAATGTGGGCCTAAGGTACCCTACACCCATAAAGTACAGTGGCCTGAATCAAAATTCTTGGCAAAATGTCCGGACAATGCTCGAGTCTTACAGATCCTAGCTCTTAAAGCGTGATAAATAGTTTTCTAGAGAATTTTTTTATTATTTCTTAAGTCAAAAGTCAATTTTTGTGCCCTCGAACAACAAGATATCGACATTTTTTGGATTCCCTGTTTTAATCTCATATCATGTCTGCATCTTTTTCAACTTCGAAAATACGCTTAGAAAAAATGGAGAAATGATTTTTTCCTACTGCATTGTCCATCTGTTTGGTCTTCTCAGATTTTCTGTCATGTGCTCTCGAAAGAATCCGCATTCCACAATAATTTCATTAGACCAAAAGAGCGGAAACGAGAGGGGAAATAACAAAGATCACTTTATTTGCAAAATAACGTTGTTTGAACTCATGTCTTATATTGTAGAAAAACAGTTACATCCAGAATTGATTTGATTTGGGAATGTGCCTCCCAACCTATCATAACGTTGTTCAATGTAAGCAAGTAATTCAAAAATAAACAAAATATGCGTAGAGATCGTGTGAAATGTGTAGTGCATCTTTTCTTTATCTTTCGCAGCTTTTGAGCAAAATATTACGTTGTCTTTATTGATTAAAAAACTGTGTCTTAAAAGGACCACATTCATGCATTCTTTCATTCAGACAAAAGTAATACGTGGTGAAGTACTACAAACCAGTGGTTAGAGTCCAGAAAGTTAGAGGGGTGATGATGACAGAGCAAGGAGAACTGAGATACGCAGACAAAATTCCACGACGTAGAACTCTATTGAGGACCTACTTTACCGCATGGGATAGAATGGCGGGGGCGTAATACATCACTAAAAGCTTGAAATAGCTTGAAAGATTCTTTTATTACAATAATATGTTGTAAATCTTTCAGAATCCAATACAAGGTGTGTGGATTCCGAAGAACGCGATAGAACGAGCTGATAGGGCGGCGAAATTGCAAGGTTATCGATCGATTTATTGATTTTCTTAGTATTGAGTGATTCCATTAGCAAGGATTACAAGTGTATTGTAGAAATTATATAGCAACTATCATGTACCCGTTTCAAATGAGTTTCACTACTGCCATTTTATTATTTGATGGATTTAGTACCTCTTATTTTGCATCATAGATTAATAGAATAATTAAAAAGAACTATACACCATTAATATAACAAATTTTGAGCGCAAATACATTTGATTGAAGGTGGTTCGGATCGATCGTATTGTTTGATGAGATGGTGGAGACGACAATCGGCCATGAGAGACACCTCACTACAAGCTGACATCGTATCCAGTATGTGCTTGGATGACTTATAATATTATCTGTAGTTTGGTCTTTGATCTCTCAATATTCTTAGTAGTTTGACTACCATATTCCACTTTACTTTCATCATTAGTTTCATTATATTGAGAGTTTAAACAGTGAATAAATAAGTACGAATAGGTACGGCGTGACTCCTTTCATTACTCCCGTTGTAGGGAACGTCTGAAACTTTAAACTACCCGTAGTTTGATCTTTAATCTCAAAGATATCTGTAGTGTGGTCGTTTACCGTTTCCAGATCATGGTAAAATCTAGTTTGATCTTTGATCTTCTTCTAGGAGTGATGTTCCCGCTGCTCTTCATCTGCTTCAATATCTCATATTGGTCAAGATACCGTAATCCTCAAGTGAGCGATGACTAATCGATATCATCGACTCCCACAAAGAAAATCCTGTTCTCTTCTACAAGAGAACACATGATCCATACTGTACAACTAGTACCCTAACACTGTGCTCCTACAGTATCCCTACTCCATTGTATCCTGCCGTACGCCTACAGTATATCATGTAGTCGTTCTACAGTACCCTAAAACAATACTTCTACAGTATCCCTATTCTATTAGTCTACGCTCAATCAATCAATACAGTACGGGTTGCACCGATTGAGATACAACGAATCCCCCAATCTAGTCCCGATTCAATCAATACTCTTATCGTTATTTTCAATCGATTCTCAAAACACGCAATCACCGGTACCGTGATCACTCTTACCGTAACCAATTTATTATCGTGAACTGAGCTTGGAACAACGATAAGGCAATAAAGAGATTTGTATATAAAATATTTCTATATTGTGACTCAAGCAACTACAAAAATTATCAAAAAATAATATCTGAAATCTACTAAAGGAATGTGAGAGTAATCCTACTGAACAAAGATCAGAGACCGAAATGGGCGGAGCCTACATATTATCGATTGGATAACTTCTCATTTCTTGAAATAATATTTGGTGGGGACGAAGGGCAAAAAATATCTCAAATCTACTAATGGAAAGTGAGCGTTCCTACATAACTTATCGATTGAGTGAAAAGAACAAAGATCTAAATGAGTGGAGCCTACTAACAAGTGGATGGTCTGAGGAAACATATCGTGAAGATCGGGTGCCTCAGACTATTCCCTAGCACAGCGTTCTCATGACTTTCAAAGCAAGAACGACCGCTCAACATACAAACTCTCTCGAATACAATGGTCTCTCCTTTGTCTTGCTTTGGAAGAAAAATGGCTTGGACCAGAATACTGTGCTAGTAACAAGAAGCTTGTCTCCAATGTATTTTCATTGGCTCAAAATGCACACATAAGTGTCTCCATTTGCCGCGCTCTCTCGTCTTTCTCTGCTGCCTTGTCCACTCTTTCTATTTTAATAATATACTTTATGCGGTGCAAAAGTAAAGTATAATAGTTGATAGATTATTTGATATGTAGTTGAGTACGCATAAATACGATTACACGACTTTCTCACATTACCTTTAGAGGTTGTTTTGAATGCTCTTTTGTTCCGTGTTTTAGTGTTTGCAGAATTGGCAGTGCTCACTGATGAAACCTCTCAGTCCCCAATGATCCTATGTGATGTTCAAATATCGTCAAGAAAAGAAACAGGACATTAGTAAACGGCTTGTGAAAAGTGGAGAATTTTCGCGTCTTTCCTTTACATTTCGCAACATTGGAACAAGAAATACGCAGAACATAGGGCACTTGAGAGTGTTTATAGTTTTTTCTTCTGTTTGGAGTGCGTCTGCCCATGTTCATCCCCTTTTTCTTCAGACAAAAGTAAGAAGTGGTGAAGTACTAGAAATAAGTGCTAGAGTATAAGTGCTAGAGTCCAGACGGCTAGAAGGCGTAGAGAATGTGAAGAATTGAAATAGTAAATTACAGCCGCAATGCCAGAATCTATTTATTTATAAAGGGAGATTCTAAATTTATATTATTTATATTTCTGTAATATATTTGAAATATATTTGATTGAAGGATCACTCTTACCGTAACCAATTTATCGTGAACTGAGCTTGAAACAACGATATGGCAATAAAGAGATTCGTACATAAAGTATATCTATATTGTTACTCTAATAACAAAAATGAACAAAAAACAATGTCTCAAATCTACTAAAGGAATGTGAGAGTAGTCCTACTGAACAAAGATCAAAGACCGAAATGGGCGGAGCCTATTATCGATTGAATAACTGTTCATTTCTTGAAATAATATTTGGTGGGCACGAAGGGCATTTTGGTCACGGTAACGCCCGTCTGTTTCTGTCCAAAATCAACGACTAGTTGAGTGCCGGCCTATAAAACGATTTATTAAATCAATAAATACAATATGGATATTTCCTCTCGCTATCATCGGATGAAGTTTTGTATGACGATATATTTATATTCTTTTTGACGTCATCGTACTCGGAATGTTTATAATAGGGAAAATGAGACACACGTTTTCAAGTACAGTAACAGACATCGTAATTGAAAGGTCAAATTTCCTAGTTAGTCAACCACTCCAATCCATGTTCAAACTACAAACTACGACATACAGTACTCTTGCAGCATACCTTGGAGTCGATTTTGTCCACATAGGCGATGGCAATGTTCTTGCCAAGACAGGGTGATGGGCAACCGGAAGTGACGTAGCCTACGGCGGCCTTATCAATTGGATGGACGATGGGGGCGTGGCCTGAAAAGAGAGAAAGGATACGATAGGTGATTAATTATTGATCGATAGGCACTATACTTTCCCAGTTGATCATACGTGGGCACCACTGCCGCTAGCGGCAATACACCCCCGATTTTTGGCACCCGACCCCCCGATTTTCCAAAAAAAATCACTCAAAATGGCGTATAAATGCTCCATTTTTTTGCTTCCTACCCCCCCCCCCCCCCCCCCCCGATTTTCATTTCCAGCGGCAATGGCCGCCCACGTATGCAGTTGATCCACACCGTCTCGTTCGACAGCAAATATACTTGTTTTAGGAGCAAATACAAACATAATGTCCCAAACTTTGTATATCACTCAAGCATATTTTCAATTTCGCAATTTTTCAGTTTTATGGAATCCACCGCCTACGCTTGTGACGTCACGTTTGCCGACAAACGGTTTTTTGCGCTTCATGAATACGTATACAGGACGTGTAAGTCACAAGTGACAGGAAGTTGTCGTGTTCCCGTCTCGCAAATGTAACACCGCATAAATTTCACTTATTTGTACCTCTAGGAGCTCTTCCAGGCTCAGCGATCAGTCCAACTCTCTGCTTCTGCCACTTCTTACTCGTCAACTGCTCGATAATCTTCTCGGCGCCGGGGAATCCCAGCGTCTGACGGCGTCTCTTGGCTGACAATATAAATTCGTATACTGATTAAATGATTTTTAGATAGACGAAATGAATGGAAGAGCATGGAAAGGGTAACTGATTATTCCACACTTCATTTATTAATTAATCTTATGAGTAATTAATTCGTTTATAATCGACTACTCGTAATGAACAAAACGTAAAACATTTTTCAATCAATCGATCGGAAAATAAAATCATACATTGCCATACCCTCGCAATGCGAGGATTGGCCGACTATATAAGGCCCATTTTAGACCTCTTGATGCGAAAGGAAGCTAAAATGACGATTTTTAAGCGAAAATAACGAATTTTGTGAATCAACCCACCCTATTTCGAGAATTGACCCACTATATAAAAAACGGCGAGGGTACCGAAAATGTATGAAATAAAATAATCAAACGAACCAATAGTGAACGCCAGTCCGGCCTCCACAGGAGTGGTCTTCTCATCGATGTCATTGCCTGATATGGATAATAATAAGTTGTTTTGGCGAGATAAAATCGACTCGGAATTGGCTTGCTATTGAAGTTAATCTAATTTGGGATACTCTTGAAACAGGATTTCGCCTGGTAATTTTTTTTAAATCTTGGCGTGGCAAAATCGAAGTTTTTCGATGGAACAACAACAAAAAAAGGAAATATGGGCGCAATACAGAAAAATCTGGATGTCGTGTAGGTCGCATGAATGTTAAAGTAAGTGAATTTTGAATTAGAATGATACAAAAATGGGTTGAAAGGGTACATGAATGATAGGCTCAACACAAGAAGCAAGATAGCACAATTTTCGCAAATAAATGAATATATATGAGACAGCGTAGTAGAAGATAAAAAAACCAAGATCAGTTCAGGGGGAAATCGATAAGAACCTACCGTATAGACAGAGTCCTGCTTCGAGACGAAGCGCATCACGAGCACCAAGACCGGCCAGACGGACGTCGGAAGCCTAGAAATATAGAAAGAAAATCAATAAATATGAAATTACCGGCAAATGTACGAGTATACCAGGGATATATCAGTTAGGATTAGGGTGGTCCCGACAAATTACGGAACCCCCACAACACGTATTCTTACATCGAATCAAATACTATGAGGTACGGACATCCATCACTCCTCCTATGTCCCTATGTCGAAAAGTACGTTACATACAACGAGCTTTTTTAAACCTGACCTCATTGTGAATATATGTAATGACTATTCGACATATGCCTATATCTAGCATCATTCTTGTGTTTTTTTCGGGTTGGATAATCAAATAAATGAGAAGAATCACCCTACAGTTATCGAACTGACATCAATATCGTAATATTGTTCTTTGTGACATTGCTTATAGAAATTAATTACCTTGGAAGCGAGAAGCTTCTCAACGAGTGTGGCCGCTTGCTTGGGGTCGACAGAGATCTGGAATGAATGAACAATCCTATAATTAAAAAATCGATAATCAATAATCGATAATTTAAGGGCGAATATCGTCATGATTTCACATAAATCTCAACTCTGTGGACAAAATAACCCATGCATATTACCCAAACACTGTATTCTACAGTATCCGTACTGCACCAAATGCAACCGTAATCTACCGTATCCTTAAATACCGTATCTTCTCACCTCCACTCCGTCCTCTCCAGTGTATCCACAGCGTGTCACTCTACAATTGGGGATGCCAAACACGGTGCCGACTACGGTATTCATGAAGTAGAGCTTGGACATGTCAATGTCGGTTGTGGCCTCGGCAAGCACCGCTGCCATACCGGGTCCTGAACGAAAGATCATGATGAAATAATCCATCTCAGGCCATTCTTAAAATATACTAAAAAAATTTCAGAAGCCGAGTAATATCTAAAAAAAAAGTATAAACCTTGTACAGCCACAAGTCCTCTATTATCCAGTGTCTCAATCGTGACGTCCTTGCCCTTGGCACGCCACTTAGCTGCGTTCTCCTGACAATCGATCGATAAGCGATTGATATGTATCGCATTAAGAAATAAATATTTATTTGTATTATTATAATAAAAACAAATCATTCATTCATACACAAATTTTTATTCGTTTCAAATGTTGTCACATCTTTATTGGATGTATGATAAATAAATAAATAAATTGATCATAATAATATTATGCTGTTTATCTGTATATTCCTTTATTCCCTTATACTTATTTAATTGCTAATTGATATGACTGATTGATATTAGGATGTCCCGTATATTTGAAAGCACTGTTTGAAAAAAATCTTATTTCAAAATGGAAAGCGTAACATCCTCAGCAGGAAAATGAAGATGCTATTCTGGTTGGTTGTAATGAGTTGGTGGACTATAACCCCACAATCACTACATTGACTGCATCTACTGATCTGAAGAATGCGAATGCCAGATCTAGTCCAACTTGCAAGAAATTTTTGCTGAAATCTAAGTGCTACAAGGGACACCCTAATAATTCATCAATAAATGAATAGGTTATAATGTACAATTATAGCTTTTCATGCACATTAGATTGAAAATTGTAAAATGTGAACTTTAATTGATTAATAATTGTGCGTCATCAATATGGCACCTGTAGATAAGGAAGATCCTTGTGAATACAACCAGCATTGGTGACGAGATAGAGGTAGTCCTTGTCGGTCTTGCTCACGATCAAATCATCCTCGATTCCTCCCTCAATCACGATTATTCATTCATTTTAAATACTTTTTTCCATAAGTTGGTGTGTAATTTGTTGGCGCACAGCCTTGCCTCCCCTCCGGCGTCTTGCTCTTAGCCGAGCACAATTGGAAAAAAGTTAAAAATTGCTTTAAAAACGCACTCGTCGGTTTTCAGAATCAGCATGTCATTAAATAGCTCGTTTTGCCGCCATGTTCAATGAGAATGACAAGTGTTATAAACATAGGTCGAAAAGTATGCTACAAAATACTAAGATGGAATGATATAGACTGGTATCTGTTCTCAGTATACTATTGTTGGTGCGGTAATGTTGCATATAAAACATACGTGAGTAGGGACCGATACAGCAATATTTTGGAGGGACTTCCAACATATTCAATATTGTATTCATATCCACTATTTACTCTTTCAATATTCACAATAGTCAGAGGGAATTTGATTAGCTACTTTTTAGTTAACAGAGTGTATACGGTCTCTCCTATCCAGCCAATGAGGAATCTTCATCTCCAAAAATGTCACCGCAGTTTGTCCTCCCCTTAACCTTTACAGAATCCCACCTATCGGCAAATTGCGCCCATTCGTGGCAAAAAAAAAGAAAAGGAAAAGGAAAAGCATCGAGTCAACTCTGCTTTTCCTTCCCTTTAGTCACTTTAGGGCTGATCATAAGCGGATAAAAGGAAAAAAGATATTTAAGGTATTTAAGCGCAGTCTGAAGGAATACAGTTTATTGATTGATAAATATATCTCACATTCTCGTTAGTGAATACGGACAGAGCGCCAGTGTTCACCGGCATTCCTTCGATATCAGCTGTAGTGAGGCTTTCCATGAAGGCGATCCCATTCCACAATAATTTCATTAGACCAAAAGAGCGGAAACGAGAGGGGAAATAACAAAGATCACTTTATTTGCAAAATAACGTTGTTTGAACTCATGTCTTATATTGTAGAAAAACAGTTACATCCAGAATTGATTTGATTTGGGAATGTGCCTCCCAACCTATCATAACGTTGTTCAATGTAAGCAAGTAATTCAAAAATAAACAAAATATGCGTAGAGATCGTGTGAAATGTGTAGTGCATCTTTTCTTTATCTTTCGCAGCTTTTGAGCAAAATATTACGTTGTCTTTATTGATTAAAAAACTGTGTCTTAAAAGGACCACATTCATGCATTCTTTCATTCAGACAAAAGTAATACGTGGTGAAGTACTACAAACCAGTGGTTAGAGTCCAGAAAGTTAGAGGGGTGATGATGACAGAGCAAGGAGAACTGAGATACGCAGACAAAATTCCACGACGTAGAACTCTATTGAGGACCTACTTTACCGCATGGGATAGAATGGCGGGGGCGTAATACATCACTAAAAGCTTGAAATAGCTTGAAAGATTCTTTTATTACAATAATATGTTGTAAATCTTTCAGAATCCAATACAAGGTGTGTGGATTCCGAAGAACGCGATAGAACGAGCTGATAGGGCGGCGAAATTGCAAGGTTATCGATCGATTTATTGATTTTCTTAGTATTGAGTGATTCCATTAGCAAGGATTACAAGTGTATTGTAGAAATTATATAGCAACTATCATGTACCCGTTTCAAATGAGTTTCACTACTGCCATTTTATTATTTGATGGATTTAGTACCTCTTATTTTGCATCATAGATTAATAGAATAATTAAAAAGAACTATACACCATTAATATAACAAATTTTGAGCGCAAATACATTTGATTGAAGGTGGTTCGGATCGATCGTATTGTTTGATGAGATGGTGGAGACGACAATCGGCCATGAGAGACACCTCACTACAAGCTGACATCGTATCCAGTATGTGCTTGGATGACTTATAATATTATCTGTAGTTTGGTCTTTGATCTCTCAATATTCTTAGTAGTTTGACTACCATATTCCACTTTACTTTCATCATTAGTTTCATTATATTGAGAGTTTAAACAGTGAATAAATAAGTACGAATAGGTACGGCGTGACTCCTTTCATTACTCCCGTTGTAGGGAACGTCTGAAACTTTAAACTACCCGTAGTTTGATCTTTAATCTCAAAGATATCTGTAGTGTGGTCGTTTACCGTTTCCAGATCATGGTAAAATCTAGTTTGATCTTTGATCTTCTTCTAGGAGTGATGTTCCCGCTGCTCTTCATCTGCTTCAATATCTCATATTGGTCAAGATACCGTAATCCTCAAGTGAGCGATGACTAATCGATATCATCGACTCCCACAAAGAAAATCCTGTTCTCTTCTACAAGAGAACACATGATCCATACTGTACAACTAGTACCCTAACACTGTGCTCCTACAGTATCCCTACTCCATTGTATCCTGCCGTACGCCTACAGTATATCATGTAGTCGTTCTACAGTACCCTAAAACAATACTTCTACAGTATCCCTATTCTATTAGTCTACGCTCAATCAATCAATACAGTACGGGTTGCACCGATTGAGATACAACGAATCCCCCAATCTAGTCCCGATTCAATCAATACTCTTATCGTTATTTTCAATCGATTCTCAAAACACGCAATCACCGGTACCGTGATCACTCTTACCGTAACCAATTTATTATCGTGAACTGAGCTTGGAACAACGATAAGGCAATAAAGAGATTTGTATATAAAATATTTCTATATTGTGACTCAAGCAACTACAAAAATTATCAAAAAATAATATCTGAAATCTACTAAAGGAATGTGAGAGTAATCCTACTGAACAAAGATCAGAGACCGAAATGGGCGGAGCCTACATATTATCGATTGGATAACTTCTCATTTCTTGAAATAATATTTGGTGGGGACGAAGGGCAAAAAATATCTCAAATCTACTAATGGAAAGTGAGCGTTCCTACATAACTTATCGATTGAGTGAAAAGAACAAAGATCTAAATGAGTGGAGCCTACTAACAAGTGGATGGTCTGAGGAAACATATCGTGAAGATCGGGTGCCTCAGACTATTCCCTAGCACAGCGTTCTCATGACTTTCAAAGCAAGAACGACCGCTCAACATACAAACTCTCTCGAATACAATGGTCTCTCCTTTGTCTTGCTTTGGAAGAAAAATGGCTTGGACCAGAATACTGTGCTAGTAACAAGAAGCTTGTCTCCAATGTATTTTCATTGGCTCAAAATGCACACATAAGTGTCTCCATTTGCCGCGCTCTCTCGTCTTTCTCTGCTGCCTTGTCCACTCTTTCTATTTTAATAATATACTTTATGCGGTGCAAAAGTAAAGTATAATAGTTGATAGATTATTTGATATGTAGTTGAGTACGCATAAATACGATTACACGACTTTCTCACATTACCTTTAGAGGTTGTTTTGAATGCTCTTTTGTTCCGTGTTTTAGTGTTTGCAGAATTGGCAGTGCTCACTGATGAAACCTCTCAGTCCCCAATGATCCTATGTGATGTTCAAATATCGTCAAGAAAAGAAACAGGACATTAGTAAACGGCTTGTGAAAAGTGGAGAATTTTCGCGTCTTTCCTTTACATTTCGCAACATTGGAACAAGAAATACGCAGAACATAGGGCACTTGAGAGTGTTTATAGTTTTTTCTTCTGTTTGGAGTGCGTCTGCCCATGTTCATCCCCTTTTTCTTCAGACAAAAGTAAGAAGTGGTGAAGTACTAGAAATAAGTGCTAGAGTATAAGTGCTAGAGTCCAGACGGCTAGAAGGCGTAGAGAATGTGAAGAATTGAAATAGTAAATTACAGCCGCAATGCCAGAATCTATTTATTTATAAAGGGAGATTCTAAATTTATATTATTTATATTTCTGTAATATATTTGAAATATATTTGATTGAAGGATCACTCTTACCGTAACCAATTTATCGTGAACTGAGCTTGAAACAACGATATGGCAATAAAGAGATTCGTACATAAAGTATATCTATATTGTTACTCTAATAACAAAAATGAACAAAAAACAATGTCTCAAATCTACTAAAGGAATGTGAGAGTAGTCCTACTGAACAAAGATCAAAGACCGAAATGGGCGGAGCCTATTATCGATTGAATAACTGTTCATTTCTTGAAATAATATTTGGTGGGCACGAAGGGCATTTTGGTCACGGTAACGCCCGTCTGTTTCTGTCCAAAATCAACGACTAGTTGAGTGCCGGCCTATAAAACGATTTATTAAATCAATAAATACAATATGGATATTTCCTCTCGCTATCATCGGATGAAGTTTTGTATGACGATATATTTATATTCTTTTTGACGTCATCGTACTCGGAATGTTTATAATAGGGAAAATGAGACACACGTTTTCAAGTACAGTAACAGACATCGTAATTGAAAGGTCAAATTTCCTAGTTAGTCAACCACTCCAATCCATGTTCAAACTACAAACTACGACATACAGTACTCTTGCAGCATACCTTGGAGTCGATTTTGTCCACATAGGCGATGGCAATGTTCTTGCCAAGACAGGGTGATGGGCAACCGGAAGTGACGTAGCCTACGGCGGCCTTATCAATTGGATGGACGATGGGGGCGTGGCCTGAAAAGAGAGAAAGGATACGATAGGTGATTAATTATTGATCGATAGGCACTATACTTTCCCAGTTGATCATACGTGGGCACCACTGCCGCTAGCGGCAATACACCCCCGATTTTTGGCACCCGACCCCCCGATTTTCCAAAAAAAATCACTCAAAATGGCGTATAAATGCTCCATTTTTTTGCTTCCTACCCCCCCCCCCCCGATTTTCATTTCCAGCGGCAATGGCCGCCCACGTATGCAGTTGATCCACACCGTCTCGTTCGACAGCAAATATACTTGTTTTAGGAGCAAATACAAACATAATGTCCCAAACTTTGTATATCACTCAAGCATATTTTCAATTTCGCAATTTTTCAGTTTTATGGAATCCACCGCCTACGCTTGTGACGTCACGTTTGCCGACAAACGGTTTTTTGCGCTTCATGAATACGTATACAGGACGTGTAAGTCACAAGTGACAGGAAGTTGTCGTGTTCCCGTCTCGCAAATGTAACACCGCATAAATTTCACTTATTTGTACCTCTAGGAGCTCTTCCAGGCTCAGCGATCAGTCCAACTCTCTGCTTCTGCCACTTCTTACTCGTCAACTGCTCGATAATCTTCTCGGCGCCGGGGAATCCCAGCGTCTGACGGCGTCTCTTGGCTGACAATATAAATTCGTATACTGATTAAATGATTTTTAGATAGACGAAATGAATGGAAGAGCATGGAAAGGGTAACTGATTATTCCACACTTCATTTATTAATTAATCTTATGAGTAATTAATTCGTTTATAATCGACTACTCGTAATGAACAAAACATAAAACATTTTTCAATCAATCGATCGGAAAATAAAATCATACATTGCCATACCCTCGCAATGCGAGGATTGGCCGACTATATAAGGCCCATTTTAGACCTCTTGATGCGAAAGGAAGCTAAAATGACGATTTTTAAGCGAAAATAACGAATTTTGTGAATCAACCCACCCTATTTCGAGAATTGACCCACTATATAAAAAACGGCGAGGGTACCGAAAATGTATGAAATAAAATAATCAAACGAACCAATAGTGAACGCCAGTCCGGCCTCCACAGGAGTGGTCTTCTCATCGATGTCATTGCCTGATATGGATAATAATAAGTTGTTTTGGCGAGATAAAATCGACGCGGAATTGGCTTGCTATTGAAGTTAATCTAATTTGGGATACTCTTGAAACAGGATTTCGCCTGGTAATTTTTTTTAAATCTTGGCGTGGCAAAATCGAAGTTTTTCGATGGAACAACAACAAAAAAAGGAAATATGGGCGCAATACAGAAAAATCTGGATGTCGTGTAGGTCGCATGAATGTTAAAGTAAGTGAATTTTGAATTAGAATGATACAAAAATGGGTTGAAAGGGTACATGAATGATAGGCTCAACACAAGAAGCAAGATAGCACAATTTTCGCAAATAAATGAATATATATGAGACAGCGTAGTAGAAGATAAAAAAACCAAGATCAGTTCAGGGGGGAATCGATAAGAACCTACCGTATAGACAGAGTCCTGCTTCGAGACGAAGCGCATCACGAGCACCAAGACCGGCCAGACGGACGTCGGAAGCCTAGAAATATAGAAAGAAAATCAATAAATATGAAATTACCGGCAAATGTACGAGTATACCAGGGATATATCAGTTAGGATTAGGGTGGTCCCGACAAATTACGAAACCCCCACAACACGTATTCTTACATCGAATCAAATACTATGAGGTACGGACATCCATCACTCCTCCTATGTCCCTATGTCGAAAAGTACGTTACATACAACGAGCTTTTTTAAAACCTGACCTCATTGTGAATATATGTAATGACTATTCGACATATGCCTATATCTAGCATCATTCTTGTGTTTTTTTCGGGTTGGATAATCAAATAAATGAGAAGAATCACCCTACAGTTATCGAACTGACATCAATATCGTAATATTGTTCTTTGTGACATTGCTTATAGAAATTAATTACCTTGGAAGCGAGAAGCTTCTCAACGAGTGTGGCCGCTTGCTTGGGGTCGACAGAGATCTGGAATGAATGAACAATCCGATAAATGAAAAATCGATAATCAATAATCGATAATTTAAGGGCGAATATCGTCATGATTTAACATAAATCAACTCTGTGGACAAAATAGCCCATGCATATTACCCAAACACTGTATTCTACAGTATCCGTACTGCACCAAATGCAACCGTAATCTACCGTATCCTTAAATACCGTATCTTCTCACCTCCACTCCGTCCTCTCCAGTGTATCCACAGCGTGTCACTCTACAATTGGGGATGCCAAACATGGTGCCGACTACGGTATTCATGAAGTAGAGCTTGGACATGTCAATGTCGGTTGTGGCCTCGGCGAGCACCGCTGCCATACCGGGTCCTGAACGAAAGATCATGATGAAATAATCCATCTCAGGCCATTCTTAAAATATACTAAAAAAATTTCAGAAGCCGAGTAATATCTAAAAAAAAAGTATAAACCTTGTACAGCCACAAGTCCTCTATCATCCAGTGTCTCAATCGTGACGTCCTTGCCCTTGGCACGCCACTTAGCTGCGTTCTCCTGACAATCGATCGATAAGCGATTGATATGTATCGCATTAAGAAATAAATATTTATTTGTATTATTATTATAAAAACAAATCATTCATTCATACACAAATTTTTATTCGTTTCAAATGTTGTCACATCTTTATTGGATGTATGATAAATAAATAAATAAATAAATAAATTGATCATAATAATATTATGCTGTTTATCTGTATATTCCTTTATTCCCTTATACTTATTTAATTGCTAATTGATATGACTGATTGATTGATTGATATTAGGATGTCCCGTATATTTGAAAGCACTGTTTGAAAAAAATCTTATTTCAGAATGGAAAGCGTAACATCCTCAGCAAGAAAATGAAGATGCTATTCTGGTTGGTTATAATGAGTTGGTGGACTATAACCCCACAATCACTACATTGACTGCATCTACTGATCTGAAGAATGCGAATGCCAGATCTAGTCCAACTTGCAAGAAATTTTTGCTGAAATCTAAGTGCTACAAGGAACACCCTAATAATTCATCAATAAATCTACATTACAATTATAGCTTTTCATGCACATTAGATTGAAAATTGTAAGATGTGAACTTTAATAGATTAATAATTGTGCGTCATCAAGCTGGCACCTGTAGATAAGGAAGATCCTTGTGAATACAACCAGCATTGGTGACGAGATAGAGGTAGTCCTTGTCGGTCTTGCTCACGATCAAGTCATCCTCGATTCCTCCCTCAATCACGATTATTCATTCATTTTAAATATTTTTTTCCATAAGTTGATGTGTAATTATTTGGCGCACAGCCTTGCCTCCCCTCCGGCGTCTTGCTCTTAGCACTATTGGAAAAAAAGTTAAAAATTGCTTTAAAACGCACTTATCGGTTTTCAGAATCAGCATGTCATTAAATAGCTCGTTTTGCCGCCATGTTCAATGAGAATGACAAGTGTTATAAACATAGGTCGAAAAGTATGCTACAAAATACTAAGATGGAATGATATAGACTGGTATCTGTTCTCAGTATACTATTGTTGGTGCGGTACTGTTGCATATAAAACATACGTGAGTAGGGACCGGTACAGAAATATTTTGCAGGGACTTCCAACATATTCAATATTGTATTCATATCCACTATTTACTCTTTCAATATTCACAATAGTCAGAGGGACTTTGATTAGCTACTTTTTCGTCAACAGAGTGTATACGGTCTCTCCTATCCAGCCAATGAGGAATCTTCATCTCCAAAAATGTCACCGCAGTTTGTCCTCCCCTTAACCTTTACAGAATCCCACCTATCGGCAAATTGCGCCCATTCGTGGCAAAAAAAAAGAAAAGGAAAAGGTAAAGTGTCGAGTTAACTTTGCTTTTCCTTCGCTAGGACTTCCTTATGCACTGTTACATTTGCCTTACGTGCCTACGCCGTAACCCCCTCCGCCGCGCCGGAGAGGCGACGGAGGCGGTTACGGCGTAGGCACGTAAGGCAAATGTAACAGTGCATTAGGACTGATAACAAGAGGACAAACTCATATCGATACATTACCCCAAATTATGTCCCAGCTTTTAAAAAAAATGTACTCTGAGGTAATAAACTTGATTGAATGCTAAATATATCTCACATTCTCGTTAGTGAATACGGACAGAGCGCCAGTGTTCACGGGCATTCCTTCGATATCAGCTGTAGTGAGGCTTTCCATGAAGGCGATCCTGAAATCGGCATTTATTGATTGATTCAGAAATAGAATCAATAATCGTTATACCTATCTGCTCCCTTGATGTGAGATTGGAGCATATGTGAGACATCAAAGATGGAGACTCCCTTGCGAGTGTGGATGGTCGAGTCCTATAAAGATTAATATTTACTAAGTAATTATTATAGTAAAGAAACTTGATAAATCTCATAGTATATTGCAGGAACACAGGAATGGTTCGAGCTTTCGATAGTTAACCATTTTACTAAGTAATCAATTCGATTGAAAAAATTGCCATTTCACAAAAAAATCTACTTTCATTTGCCCTTTACTTTATTTAAAGATGTACAGTGATAAGAAATAAAGTTGACGATACCTTGATGGACAGATCAGCATATTGAACGGGCATCTCGTATCCAGCGAATTCGACCAACTTGCCCTTGTGAGTCTTGTGTAGGTCATTTAGACAGGTCTTCTTGCTGTAAATGAAAGTTGTAAGAATACAAGCCTGACGACTCTGGTCGTATGCTATCGTAAGGAAAGAAACTGTAGTACGTTGTCTGCGTTGCTTTCAGGGAATAAACGAAACATTCAGGCTATTAAATCGTGATCCGTATAGGACGGACAAACCAAATGACCGCGGTCGTTTGGTTCGTCCGTCCTGTAGCTTATAGGACGGACGAACCAAATGACCGCGGGTCATTTTAGTAGATCGGAAAATGTAACACTATCGGAACAAAAAAATGTGTTGTTGCGAAATTTTATCGACCGCCATTTTGCGGAATATGTGTTATTTCTTGTTTTGTTTTCAAACAGAAAAAATATCGCTTTATACTCTCATCAATCAATCGAGTTCATTTGGTTAACGTTTAAGCCTAGGCGTACTATCCGCACTCTATTGATCCATTTAAATATTCTGTCGATTCAGTTACTACTCACACTGAGCAGAGTTCCTTAGTTAAGGAATGCTTAGGCTTAGAGTCCGCACTGCTCTATTGATCCATTTAAATATTCTATCGATTCATTTAGTATTCACACTCAGCAGAGTTCCTTAGTTAAGGAAAGCTTAGGCTTAGAGTCCGCACTGCTCTATTGATCCATTTAAATATTCTATCGATTCAGTTAGTATTCACACTTAGCAGAGTTCCTTAGTTAAGGAAAGCTTAGGCTTAATCATCATGCATGGAATGTCGAATAATGCATGATTATACTTGTATTCGTGATCATGCAAGGATTTCAACACCAGAGTATAGCGGGTCGATTTTCAAAATATGACGGGTCAATTTACCAAAATGAATCTCAAAATACCTTGTTTCGCTTAAATTGTAACTTTTAGCGTAAAATGAGCGTAATATCATGGGTCGATCCTGAATATGAGCCGTATATGCTGGGTCAATCCTCATATTTTGAGAGGTGTCCGTAACGGACGGATGGCCAACTTGCGGCCGCAACTTGGCCGTCCGTCGGATAGTTATCCGACGGATGGCCAAATTGCGGGCAATAGCAAACTGACTTAGTAATAATTTTAAACACATTGTCTTCTTATTTCTTGCACCGAACTACTTTATTAATACATTTAATTAGTCTATCCATTCAGTTACTATCCAAAATCAGCAGACTTCCTTTAGTTAAGGTTTGTTTAGGCTTAGGATCCGTACTACTCTATCGATCTATTTAATTAGTGTATCGATTCAGTTAACTGTTTTCAAAAGCTTCATACTAATCGATAATTTCGATCGATAACGGCGCACCGCCAAAATACCCTACGAGATGCAAAGTAGTGTGTCCAACTTCCTCGACGGCTCAACCGGTAGCGCAACAGACTGGCAGCCCTGTCCCCCCTGGTTCAACCCCCGTTCCTGTCATTATTCTTTTGCTGATTTTTACAAACTTCCTCAACTTCATTTTCATTATTCTATCATCATTTTATAGCCTTCATTCGAAAAAAAAACATTATATCCAACTGTTTTTAAGCCGTTCTAAAAGCACGACAAAATAGTCATTGAAAGAGTTCAGAATTATTTTACAAGAAGGCTATTTATGCGCTGTTACAGCCATACTTGGGATAGTGTGCCCGGTAGCGCCTCAGAAACACCCTTAGAGAAGCGCAGAGAGCACATATCACGTTATATTCTCTTTGGATTTTTTTTTCTATCGATATAATGATAACGCAAGAATTGCAACTGTGTGATTCTTAATTGAAGCCGCTTTCATGAAAAAATATTTTTGCTCAACAAAAATTGTAATTTTTGTTTCAATATTTTTCAAAAAAGTCGCTAATAATGATTAATTTTTGAAATTTTGTGCTTTTTATGTAAAAGTATTTTTTTCCGATTTTTTCGAATTTTTTTCGAAAAATTTTTCGTCGAAAAAGTTTTTCGAGAAAAATTCGAAAAATTGACAGAAATCGAAAAAACGAAAAATGCACATCCCTGCCCGTGAGCAATTCATTATCCTTTACTCAGCAGAGTTCCTTTAGTTAAGGTAAGCTTAGGCTTAGAGTCCGCACTACTCTACTGATTCATTTAAACATTCTATCGATTCAGTTACTATTCACACTCAGCAGAGTTCCTTAGTTAAGGTAAGCTTAGGCTTAGAGTCCGCTCTACTCTGTCTGTAACTGTTTTTTTGTTCTACGGCAAAACAAGAAATAAGACGTATTCCGCAAAATGGAGTAAAGGAACTCTGCTGATCTTGAATAGCAACTAAATCGATAGACTAATTAAATGGATTAATAGAGTAGTTCGGAGCAAAAAAATAAGAAAACAGAGTGTTTAAAACAATTACTAACTCAGTTTGCTATTGCCCGCAATTTGGCCATCCGTCGGATAACTATCCGACGGACGGCCAAGTTGCGGCCGCAATTTGGCCATCCGTCGGATAACTATCCGACGGACGGCCAAGTTGCGGCCGCAAGTTGGCCATCCGTCGGATACGGACACGTTATTTTGAGGGTATGAAAATGTATGATTCTATCGATTCACATGCAGGAGACAAGACGTATTCCGCAAAATGACCGCAATTTGGCCGTACGCCGAATACAGACACGTATAAATCTGACAACGAGATAGTACATCACACACAAAAATACTAATTGCTTATACAAGATCCCTTTCGCTACGAAAATCAATTAACCGTAGCAGTTTCATACATTCCCTTACAGAAACATCGAAAAAGAGTCTACAAAACAAGAAATAACACATAATCCGCAAAATGGCGGTCGATAAAATTTCACAACAACACATTTTTTTGTTCCGATAGTGTTACATTTTCCGATCTACTGAAATTACCCGCGGTCATATGGTTCGTCCGTCCTGTAAGCTACAGGACGGACGAACCAAACAACCGCGGTCATTTGGTTTGTCCGTCCTATACGGTTAAGTCTATTAAATTAAACGAACGATGAGAGAGCAGAGGTAGAGCTGAAACTACGAACGAAGCGCAGAGGATGCTGCATTTTACTGATCGAAGAGGCCATCACCACTGAATATATTGGTTAAAATATAAAACTAAATGAAATAATCAAGAGCAAAAATAAACGATTTGCGCCAAATTGGGAGCGAAAAACTACAATAACGTTGCTTGAGCGCAATAGGAAATCGATGCAACGTGTCGATAAGAAAATTTGAGTAGACAAGCACTCGATACAGCTCAAATTGGAAATGTAACGTGATAAAACTGACCAGACGGTAAGAGAGAAAACTTTTTGAGCTGATCACCCCACAAAAGTTTGACATTAATACTTACAGCATGCCAAGAATGCACTCAAATTTCCCTCGTGTGCTAAACAACGGATATGACTCTGCTCAATCCTACCGTATACTAGAGTTTGCACATCAATATGACGTCACCTGTTTGAATATTTTCGCGCTTGGGCGTCGCTTTTTTTCTCGCGTTTTTTTCGTATGCTTCGTTGCGTTGTGCGTTTTAGTTACACTATTTATTAAGATGTCGAACCGTGTCTACATCGGTCGACTTTCGTCGCGTGCGAATGAGCGAGACGTCGAGCACTTTTTCCGCGGCTACGGCCGACTTCGCGACATTGTCCTCAAGGGTGGCTTCGGATTCGTGGTAAGTTTTTTTTGCTAATTATGTGATTCATTGATTTATCGATTAGATTTGTAACAATTTTATCTTGTATTTTTCAGGAATTCGACAGTTCTCGTGACGCTGATGACGCAATTTACGATCTTAACGGAAAGGAGCTGGCTGGTGAGCGAGTGACGCTCGAATTCTCCCGCCGCGGACCACGAAGGGACTTTGATCGCAATGATAGAGGAGGAAGACCTGGATCCAGGTTGGTTAATGCATCTATTTTTTCAAATGATTTCGCCCCACATCAATACTAATTGCAGATATGGACCACCCACCCAAACCCGCCATCGTCTTATCGTTGAGAATCTTTCTACACGCGTATCCTGGCAGGTTGGTCTTATTTTTCGAATGCAATTCGAAATCTGCGTACTCCAAATTTCGCAATACCCTACAATGAAAACATAATCAACTAAAAAAAGAAATTTCGCAATTCATCACTGTCACTTTGCAACCAAATCCATTCATTCCAAAGCTCTCTAAAACTCGCCCAATCGATCTTTAGTTCTGGTGAGTGACTCTCCTCCCTCTGATGCTCTGATGATAGATGATCATCTCTGTGTGTCGCAACGGGGTCGGTCGAGGTCGAGAGGCCACGCTCGTGCTGAAATGTATACATGATCTGATGATACTACAGCAGCAACTGCTAGTGCATTACAATATATGGATTCGTAATTCGACTATTTCTAGGATCTCAAGGACATGATGCGCTCCGCAGGCGAAGTCACTTTCGCCGATGCCCACAAGCAAGCCCGCAATGAAGGGTGAGTAATTTTAACGTTTATTACTATTAATACATGTCAAACAATTATTTAAGAATTATATTTTCAGTGTTATCTGCTTTGCGACTCGCGATGATCTCAAGAGAGCCATCGACAAATTTGACGGTAAGGAAGTGAATGGCCGTAAGATGAAACTGATTGACGACTCTGAGAAGAGAGACTCGAGATCTCGCAGTAGATCCCGCAGCAGAAGCCGTAGCCGAAGGTTAGTTCATTATCGAACAAAACTATTTTAACTGAAAGAACGAACAATGGATTGATCAAATCTAATTTTAACTCCTTTCAGACGCACCAGATCCCGTTCAAGATCTCGTTCTCGTAGCCGCTCACGTTCTCGTTCCCGCTCTCGCTCGGCACGTCGTTCTCGATCCAAGAGCAGATCTCGTAGCCGCTCCAGATCACCCAGAGATCGGTAAGTTACCATTTTATTGATTAACCCTTCTAAAACTTTCTTTCGTCATTGGAATTCTTAATATCCAACATGTGATATTTACTAATGTAGAGTAATGTAGTATTTGGTGGAAGCATTATGTATTCTTGTTTTCAGATCTCGTTCCCGATCACGATCTCGATCCCGTTCTGCTCACTCTGCTCGCAAGGACTCTCGTTCGCCTTCTCCATCAAAGAAAGAGAATCGTAGTCGATCAGGATCTCCTGTTAATGGACACGATGAATCCATGAATGACGATCGTGATCGCTCTCGCAGTAGATCACCCAGGGATTGAGAATATTGATTGATCGATCCAATAAAGGTTGTTCTTTGGTCTATCTCTTACTACTCTCGGACTGATTTTGTTCTCTCATTCACTTTTCCCAGATTTTTTGGCAACAATCCCTCCCCAAGTTGTGTACTATTCAGTATATTTATGCTACCATCTATCGATCGGCTATCGTACCCCCGTTATTATACCTTAATACGTATTCCTTTAATGATCTCTCATTTGTAGTTTCCATCCAACCCATGCATGTTCCCCCCTGTTGCTTACTCGATTATTATTCCATTGTTATAGCGCATAAAGCACATTTACACAGTAAGGATCATACGCCTTTATCACAATTCATAATTAATACCGTGCAACGTATTGTGCACATTCGTAGACAAGTTTGATGGAACAATTGATGGTTTAAAGGCAAGTGGGCAACAGAGATCTAATGTCTACTTGGGTTTGGGAGTGTGTCCCACTGAAGTGTGGAGGGGTCTGTGGGGTCCCTCTAAAGCGGGATGGGGTTTGTCACTTTCGGACGCTGTTGGTTGATCGGTGATCACTGCTGGGCCCAGTTTGGTCGACGCGGGCTGATTCCGACCCGAGCTATTGCTGCCGCACGGTGTGGAATAGGAGCTGCAACAGTAGCATGAGCCGGCGTACTGAAAGCAGCGTAGATTACGGTAGATTATAGGATGATTGTAATGTATACTGTAGTATGTTAAACAGGTAAGCTAATTACAAGTATCCTTACATGCCAGGCAGACTTCTCCCGGAAGTACGGTGCCCAGTTTCCGGGAATCTCGCCCGGTGGAGGTGGATTACGTCGATATCTGAAGATACAGTATACAAAAGTAGCTCGTTGGGTCAGATTCGTGTTCGACTGAGTCAGATTCATGATCGACAAGCTTACGTACTTTTTCTTAACGATGAGAGGCTCAAGCTTGGCCATGTCCGCCGGGGTGAGGTTGTGCTCGAGTGCCAGTCGGAGATTCCACAACTGATCAATGAATCGATTAATCGATAATCACCATGACTACAGTATACCTGTCCTCGCATGACCCTCAATTGATTGGTGACCAGCAGACGGTTGGCGGCGATATCATGACTGGAAAGTTTTCAAAGTAGATTTCTATAGGTGAGAATTATCGATCGATGTTGGCACATCAATGATTGCAGTACTCTCTCATGTATAGATTGATCTTACCGGAATAGATTCTTGATCTCTTTGCATGTCTCATGAACGAAGCTTGGACTCAGCTTCTTCAGCAACTCTTTGCGCAGCTTCTTATCCCATGGCTGGAATCAATCGAGTTATTGATCTACCGTACTCTCATCATACCGTAGGCTCGGCTTACCATTTGCGCCCATTCTAGTGTCGACCACTTGAAGGGGAACTGACGGATACGGCTTGCGATCTGAATTGTAGTTTGATCTTTGATCTTTGGATTAATGACCACACCTCTGGATGCTTGACTGGAAAGGCGAGTCCATTGTCGATGGCAGCCAATTCGAGTACGCTACCGGGCACATGTCTGAAGAGATCAAAGATCAAACTAGAAAGAGGAACTAAGTTCAAAGATCAAACTACACTTGGGAGTAAAGATCATCAAGCATACTTTATCAGCCAATTATCCATGTGTCGGTCCGTATTGCGAATGATGTAGTCGAGAACGACCATCTTCTGAAATTATCGATAATGACTTACTTGAGGTAAAGTCCTATAGCCTTATGGCTTTAAGACTTACAATTAGCCAAGTACTTACGACTAAGTCGTAACCTTATGTCCTTAAGGCTTAATTCCCCAATAATTAACCTGGAATAGGTACACAAATCGTTCGCTCTCGTCTGGCGTCAGTAGAGTCGGGTCGTATTTCCATCTAGCAATGACGTGATCTGCAGGCTCATATCCGTGAACGAATGTCTGAAGTGATCTTTGATCTCTAAACTGTTCTTTGAGGGAACAATCTTCAATCACTCAACAACGACTCTCGAAACATGTAAAACATATGAATCGCCGACACGACGATGCCTGCGTGCTGGATTCCACAATTTATCACTCATATCACTATATACTTCCATACAGCCTCGGCGACTAATAATAAGTGTCTCGGCGAGTCAACAGACAGCGCATCAGACTAGCATCAGACCCCAAACCCCCTGGATCGATTCCCGTTCCCTGTCAATACCTGGAAGCTGCCCTCCTTCGGTTTGTGCTTCTTGCTACCCTCCGAATAACAGCAAAATCTGCGTTCGTAGAAGAACGAGGGAGAAGCGAGCTTGACGACGCGTGTCTTCGGAACCACCTTCAGCTGAAACCCATTGATTTTTTATTCCTGTTTTATGATCTTTGATCTCTAGTAAAAAAATTCTATTCTTTTGGCTCTGAATTGTTTAACGATGCCACAAAACAAGGTAATACGTAGGTATTTCGACAGATCGATCTTTGATCTTTGATCTCTAAAAAACACTATCTGAGAGAATTCAACAACTGAATTTTTGTTTGGTATCGACGAAAAATGGATTTTTCTCTTTTATGTATGATAATTACAGGCACCATGAGTGTAGTTCACTGGTACTTGGAAATTTCTTCCGATTGAAAATTCGCTTCAGGAGGTGACCACACAACGATTTGGCGCCTTTTCCTAAAAAGTTTATTTCGAACCCAATCGATTCGGGAGTGGGTGCAATCGACTCCTTGGCGAATTCTAAGAAACTATTGTCAAGGAGAGTTTTTTGATCAACGGTCAACGAAGGTTGGAATTTGGGAATTTTCGAAAAAATTTTACATTAAATTAATTCTCACTATTTTCCCATGGCCCAGGTAGGTTTTTTATTTGCTCAATATCTTCTACATATTATATTACACCTTCAGTTTAAAATTCATAATTTTTAAAAAATACATATTTTGTAAACGAATCCGTTTTGTAACGACAATCTGAATTGTGGTGTGCTCCTACAGTAATCCCTAATAAGTTAATTTGGTTTTTTCGCTAGTTTTAAGCATATTTTCAGCGCTCTTCTTTATAATGTTAGAAATATATGGTTATTCTGCACCATCGGATTGCAGCTGCACGGTATATGTGGTGATTACATTACTGATCGTACTTGTACTGTAAATATTATTCACTTTCGTATCCGAGCCAGCTTGCGAAGTAGTTACCATACTCATGCCGTTCCGTACTCTTTATTCTCGGTTTTATAGACTGATCAGAGAATAAGAGAGAGCACGTAAATTACAGTACAAGAACAGTACAAGCACGATCAGTAGTGTGATCATCACATATACCGTGCAGCTGCAATCCGATGGTGCAGAATAACCATATATTTCTAACATTATAAAGAAAAGCGCTGAAAATATGCTTAAAACTAGCGAAAAAACCAAATTAACTGATTAGGGATTACTGTAGGAGCACACCACAATTCAGATTGTCGTTACAAAACGGATTCGTTCACAAAATATGTATTTTTTTTTTAATTATGAATTTTAAACTGAAGGTGTAATATAATATGTAGAAGATATTGAGCAAATAAAAAACCTACCTGGGCCATGGAAAAATAGTGAGAATTAATTTAATGTAATTTTTTTTCGAAAATTCCCAAATTCCAGCCTTCGTTGACCGTTGATCAAAAAACTCTCCTTGACAATAGTTTCTTAGAATTCGCCAAGGAGTCGATTGCACCCACTCCCGAATCGATTGGGTTCGAAATAAACTTTTTAGGAAAAGGCGCCAAATCGTTGTGTGGTCACCTCCTGAAGCGAATTTTCAATTGGAAGAAATTTCCAAGTACCAGTGAACTACACTCATGGAGCCTGTAATTATCACACATAAAACAGAAAAATTCATTTTTCATCGATACCGCACCTATGTGGATTTTCTCAGATAGCGTGTTCTAATCGATATTTCGAAAAACTTACCCCCAGTCGTTGATCGATGACACTGGCTCCGGTTTCCGACAGATAGCCTGCATTTGGGATCAGACAGGCTCGACCGAAGCAGCAAAAGCATACGACCCTGCAGTAAGGATTACGGTAGGTTACGGTAGACAGCAGAATACTGTAGTCCTAAGAGACAGATTACTCTAATGATAGAATTATTGGTGCTCCGGATTCTACGGAACTCAATCAAAGCAGAAATTAATTAACTTGTCTACTCCGAAGGCGCAGAGACACGCGGCAATTTAAAAGGAAAGAGCATGATATATGTAATATATAAAATATACCGTTGGAAGAATTTGGGCCATTTGGGATTGAGAGGCGCGAAGGGTTCCTCGTCCTTTGGTTTGAATACGGCGATCGTTCGACCATTGGGATCTTTCACGAAATACGAGCCTGAAGATCAAAGATCACTCGGGATAGGTCAAAGTCCAGCATTGGTATGTGCGAAGGAACGACGAACAACTATCGATGTTTGCGGATTAAAGGATCAAAGATCAAAGATCAAGATAACTAACCTGAACTTCCTTCTTGTATCAAATCCGGTTGAACGCCGAGCTTGATCGCCTCTTGTGCTTGACGAAACAATATATTAAAGTCCTCATCGCCGGCAGTTTTCGAATCCTGTAGAGATCATAGATAAAAATCAAAGGTCAAAGTAGAAAGAACTGCAAAGATCATACTAAAAATTGCCTCTTACTTTACTACTCGCAATGAATTCGCTCTGTCGCCGCTCGCTGCTATTCGTCATGGACGAAATGCCTGTAGACGTGGCGGTTTGCTTGTCTGCAATAGTTCAAAGATCAAACTACATAAAGACCAGAGTTCAACATTCAAGCTGCATCCAAACTAAATGAAGACCAAAATGTAATGACCAAACTACATAGAGTTATGAGTTCAAAGTTCAAGCTACACATAAAAGAAATGGAAGATCAAACGGATAAAGACAAGGGATCAACGATCTAAGATCGATCAAACTACAATGATACCATTAATGTCGTCTCCGTGCATATCTTGTGTCGGTGGTGTGGAAGTAGTGGTCGAATCCTCGCCTTCCCCTTCTTCCTCAGCTGTTTGGGTGGCGGGCGACCGAACGTCAGAAGAAGCAGACGGCGAAATGATTGATGGTGATAACATCTTACGCGAAGATGAAAAACTGATAAGAATTATTACAGATTGATCAGCAGAGTAAAGTATGCAAAATGGTTGAGACATAGCACAATGAGCAATAGAAGGAATATGCAAATGAGATTTAAACATGTTTGAACGAGATAATGTGAGGTACAGTGAAACGTGAGAGAATAAGAAAAAGTAAGGGAGCGATGACTGTTGAAGTACCATACTAAGGTTCGAGGAGCGAAACTGTTTCCGTAACAGAAAATCTGAGAAAATGAATGAACAGTGCTCTAATTGAAACGATTTTTTTAAACGATTAATCGAATTAGTCCAGCATTTGTATTCTGTCTCAGAATTGGTCTTTTGTTTTCACAGGTTTGAGCGTCACGAAAATATGAAAAAAGTGAATTAAATGTTTCGAAAACACCACTTCAATAGTTTCACCTACAGCTAACCAGTGAATGATACATAAAGATTATGAGACTACGATATCCGTCATTCCCTAGTTAAGAGACCGGCTCGGTAAGACTCGAGCATTTTGACCCCCTGCCGGACATTCGCGAGGACTTTCGATCTGGCCCTCAATACTTTCATCATAGACACATACCGGGGGGAGACCGATGAAAGTTATAGTGAAAATGCCCTTAGGCTCAAACCCGGCTCACATATGTCGCATAAAATAAAAAATTGAAAAATTCATAACTTTTCAATCGTGATAGCTAGCAGCGTTATTTCTTTTTATTGGTGAATAACATGTCATGCGCCCTTATAAACACAGCTGAGCAGTAATTTCATATCGTTCTGGATATGTTTTTTCGTGTATGATTTTCCGATTTTTCCTCTTCCATCCTCGTTGAAGAGAGACGGCAAGCATTGACATAGTACATATTGTAGCCCTGACACTTCTGTACATGATGGTCACATCCCTTGGAAATCCAACTTTTCTGAAGCATCGAGAATTGCAACTGAATGTGAGATATGTGTAATTTGCAAAAATCGAAAATTAAATTTCTTGTAAATCGCAAGAGTAGTAGGTAGCTTTATTATGCCTTTTTACTTGTACAGTGGTGGCCAGAAGGATATCATATTTTGGTTTTTTGAGCATAACTTTTCTTGTAGATAACCGATCACCTTGAAATTTTTATATAGTGTGTTCAAACATGTTTCACAATGTATACCGAGGCATGGGTCCGGTTTTTCAATTTAGACGGATCCCAGGCTACAGTATCCCAAAATGACCACATGCCTCATTTTGATAACGTGAAGTTGCGACGCATTTTCGTTGTTTTAAACAGTTTTTTCACCGTTTAAAAAGTACTTACGCATGCTACTATAGTCATTCATCGATACTGCATACATTTATTAGATATTAATATTCATATCGTAGGCATATTGTGAATTTCAAAAGTAGCAACTTTTTTTCATTACTTTTGCTTGTTTCTTGCGATTTTTTAAATGTATATTTCTTGTATTTTTGTTTTTATACTATGGTAATACCGAAAGGTGTGTTATATCTCTTCCCTGATACCTTTCCCGTGAGGTTTGAATGGTCTGAAGCAATCAGAACCTGCTCACCAGTTTGGTGAAAACCAGTGTACGATCTTTCGTGTCATCAAAAAGGTTCCCAAATTCGTCATCAACTGTCAACCCTCATTGCCTGGTGTTTCACGTATTATCTAGGACCTTGATGACAGGAATATCATCAGCGTATCGCGCGATATCCCGAGGGCGAACTCAACAATCAACTAGCAAGAAATGACACTGTACGGTGCCACTCCTCCTTCGACTCGCACCATCCGTAGACAACCCCAACACGCTGGTATTAACGGTAGAGTTGTTAGTACGAAGCCCATAATCTATCCAAAGAACAGAGAGAATCGTCTAAAGTGAGCAAAGGCTTATTTCAAAAGGAGACTCGCAGACTATCGAAAGGTCGTAAGGTCGGACGAGTTCAAGTTTAATCTATTGGACTCGGACGGCCGGGTTGACGTTCGCAGACCAGTCGGGGCTCGAGAGGATGTCCACAAGCTCGTCCCCTAGGAGAATCACGGAGTCAGAAGTGTCATGGTGCACAGAGATTCGTACGATGTCCTCTGCAGCGAATCAATTTAATCATGATCGCAACGGCTATCGTGCGCTCCTCCTCGCCGCACGTTGTTATAGCAGTCAGAAGCACGGAAACTAAGTACTAAATTAATATTTATTAATTTAATCTGTTTAATAGTTGATTTGAACCTAAATTGTTGCCCCAACATCACCCACGTGAGCAATCCACTTTGTTAGTGATTTAATCAATTATTCAGATTGTTGACATGTTGAATATTGTTAATAAATTTGTTTAATTGATTTTTAAGATATATTCGTGAAAAAAACGAAGAAAACCGCATGAATACATTTAAAAATTACAGGAGAAGTAGCTTCAATAAAATGAGCTGGCACGGTCATTTTGGGATACTGTAGCCTGGGATCCGTCTAAATTGAAAAACCGGCCCCATGCTTCGGTATACATTGTGAAACATGTTTGAGCACACTATATAAAAGTTTCAAGCTGATTGGTTATCTACAAGAAAAGTTATGCTCAAAAAAACAAAATATGATATCCTTCTGGCCACCACTGTAGTGATGCGCCTACACAGAAAAAATATTCAAGTAGACTCAGACTAAATTTTTAAAAATTTTTAAAAATAATTATTTTATTTTTATTTTTTTCAACCCTGACATTGAGTCGACCGTCAAGGCAAGTTGATTCATAGGGCGGATGGTAGCTGATGCATGTCCGTTTGCGAAAACAACTGCCACGAAAAGAATCGTCGTTTCGCAGATCTAGAATTTATTTTTTTAATTATCAAACTTGAATATTTATATGTTTCTTTCACATAAATCGGTTGGAAGGTGGCGTATGGCAACCAAAGCTGTACCATTGTTATCAGTAGGAGTGTACTGTACTGCACTACCGTAACCGTCAGGAATCACGAACTAACTTTTTTTCAGTCGACCCATGATTCACAACCATGACCCCGGGTTCATGGTTGAGAATAGCTGAGGTCGAAAAATTCATGATGATCCCAGACCAAATACTATTTGGCAATATATCAACAGTGAGCCAACTTCTAGTTTTCTGGATACCGTAACCCAAAATACAGTAATCTAGTTACCGTACCCTATAATAATGTGGTGAAATTCTCGGAAAATTCAAGTGCGTGCCTTACAATTACTGTAGTTTGGGTTACGGTATCCAGAAAACTAGAAGTTGTCTCACTGTTGATATATTGCCAAATAGTATTTGGTCTGGGATCATCATGAATTTTTCGACCTCAGCTATTCTCAACCATGAACCCCGGGTCATGGTTGAGAATCATGGGTCGACTGAAAAAAAATCAGTTCGCGATTCCTGACGATTATGGTATTCAAGTACAGTTCACTCCCACTGATAACAATGGTACAGCTTTGGTTGCCATACGCCACCTTCCAACCGATTTATGTGAAAGAAACATGTATTTTTTCAAGTTTGATAATTAAAAAAATAAATTCTAGATCTGCGAAACGACGATTCTTTTCGTGGCAGTTGTTTTCGCAAACGGACATGCATCAGCTACCATCCGCCCTATGAATCAACTTGCTTTGACGGTCGACTCAATGTCAGGGTTGAAAAAAATAAAAATAAAATAATTATTTTTAAAATTTTAAAAAAATGTAGTCTGAGTCTACTAGTATATTTTTTTCTGTGTAGGCACATCACTACAAGTAAAATGACATAATAAAGCTACCTACTACTCTTGCGATTTACAAGAAATTTAATTTTCGATTTTTACAAATTACACATATCTCACATTCAGTTGCAATTCTCGATGCTTCAGAAAAGTTGGATTTCCAAGGGAATGTGACCATCATGTACAGAAGTGTCAGGGCTACAATATGTACTATGTCAATGCTTGCCGTCTCTCTTCAACGAGGATGGAAGAGGAAAAATCGGAAAATCATACACGAAAAAACATATCCAGAACGACATGATATTACTGCTCAACTGTGTTTGTAAGAGTGCATGACATGTTATTCACCAATAAAAAGAAATAAAAGTCCTAGCTATCGCGATTGAAAAGTTATGAATTTTTCAATTTTTTATTTTATGCGACATATGTGAGCCGGGTTTGAGCCTAAGGGCATTTTCACTATAACTTTCATCGGTCTCCCCCCGGTATGTGTCTATGATGAAAGTATTGAGGGCCAGATCGAAAGTCCTCGCGAATGTCCGGACCATGCTCGAGTCTTACCGAGCCGGTCTCTTAAATGAAACCAAAATGATGCGAAAACTTTCTGTTTCGAAAATGTTTATTTCCTCGTACTCTAATGGAGGCACTTTATCGTTGATAAATTACGCGAAATAACGTTAAAAAAAGGCGAGTGAGCGTGCAAAAAGCGGAAAAGCGGAAAAGCAGCGAAGTTCTTTTCTTTTCGCATGTTGCTTTATGGACAAGACAGTACATTTGGTGGTGATGAAGTGATGTAGATTCTTCACATTCAAAGTGTGATTTCATAGGGAAAAGTGGTGACTAATTGTAACTGAAGATTCATTCCGGAACGCTGAAAGGTCACGTACTGGCCAAAAGGTAATTGGCTTTTAATATTTTGCGATATCTCTGTTCAAAATAATCGAAACGCTCTGAAATATTTACTGATCTTTATATGTCACTAGGTACGAAGACGGAAAATACGTAGATAGTGATATAAACAGTAGCGAAGAATGCAGAATTCAATGGAAAGGCCTTCAATTCTCCACTAAACCATTGTTGAGAATGATTGCCATGAACCATTTAATGAGATTGTGAAGGTACAAGGGGGCACTATGTCTCTCTGTCAACGAATTGACAATTGGCAATTCCTTAACGATGCCTCATCAAACTCTCTCATTGACATTACTCTATCTTTTCTCGAACCATGAAAAACTCCGACATGATGATCAAGCACCGTGTTTTCTTGTAAAACGCATAAATATTATTATTATTATTATTATTATTATTATTATTATTAAGCAGAGATTAGCATACCACGAAGTATACCAGTCAACTAGCATGCTAAGAATGGCAAAATAGCATGCCAACAGTAGTAAGCTAGCATACTAATTGTTAGCATAGCATACGGGAAAAACATTTCCCACAGCAATTAATAATTACTAAAGTGCATAGATGAGTCAGTACGCGTAGTAATCAAAATATGAATTCACCTTATGTCTATTCTATTCTACCCCTGCTTTGCATCCTGCCCAGAGACATGGTGCACCAGGCACTAGGCCGGATATTTAAGAACCGAAGAATAAGAACCGACTGGATGATACCCATTTGCATACTTTGTCTATTATGCAAATTGTTTTTATCCATCCGGTTCCCATTCCACAGTTCTCATCCGACATGGTAACGGTCCAACCACGAATTTGGAGCAAGTAAACGGAGAACTGTAGAGAAGTCCTCCTGAGTGATCAGGAAAACAACAGTCTGTTCTGAGGTGTTCTACTAACGTACACCAGTTCATTTTACACGTTTTTTCTGAGTGTTGAATAACGGGTTGTACCTTTACCTTTACCGAGAGGAATGGTGATTTCTCCACGTTGGTTTAGAGACACTGCCCCCCCCCCCTAGAGTGATCAGTCAAGTTTCTCCTCGCTGACTCATCTACTGACCAATGAGTAGTCTAAATTCAGTTTAATCATGAATAATGCACTACCAGATGATGAATATCGATCTATGTAGATGACGCAACAAAAGTGATTCAACCAGTGCATTGTTATTGCAGATGAACGAAGAGTTAGTATATTGTGCTATGAGGAAATAGTCCATTGCGAAATAGGATTGACTTAAATTAAGTTGAAAATCAACAATCTTTGTAATTTTATAAATATCTTTATGTTATGAAACAACAAAAAGAGAAGCGCAAACATAATTGTAACAATTAGACGGAGAAGTGTGTTTTTTAAACAAACTGAGAAACGTACTAAGGCAACATTTCTTTTGTTGTTGGACATGAAAATGATACAGAGGGGAGTGAGGGAAACCTTGAGGTAGGGATATAAAAAGAAATGTTGTGTGATCTAAACTGATCCCAGTCGCAAGGTTAGGGTCAGTGGGAGAGTGTAGAGGCAGAGGTAAAGGTAGGAATAGAGGCAGTGGTAGAGTTAAAGGCAGAGGTAGAGGCAGAGGCAGAAACAGAGGTAGTCTGAGAGGCAGAGGTAGAGACAGAGGGAGAGGTAGAGACAGAGGTAAAGGCAGAGGTAGAGAGTCTTGTGATGAAGGCAGACAGTAAGGCATACAAATAGAACGTCAAAGGACAACAACAAGAGAGTGCGAGAATGTTGATGATGGACACTTTGTTAGAGTAAATATAGAAAACGATTAGAGCGGCTAAAGTTATTCTTGACCATTGATTAGAAACAGCTGATAGCATTGCTAGCAAGGGATGTTGATGAAGAAAATGACGTAAGTCATTCAATGGATCTAGGATTGTTAAGATCTGTTCAAAAGTTAAATGTAAATCCCAAATTAATTTGAAACTCTCCGCTCTGGCAAACTCTTTCGCTTTCTTTATCGGCAAGCGCGTATGCGAAAAAAATAGCTCGGGTGTTCCTTTAAAGAAGGTACAGTATTCTGGTTCAAGCCATTTTGTTTCCATAGCGAGACAAGCGAAAGACGATTGCATTTGAGAGAGTTTCTATGTTGAGCGGTCGTTTTTGCTTTCACAGCCAATAGAACATTGTGAAGGGGACCCATGAGTTGGCATGACTGACTCCCGCCACGATAAGCATGTTGACTATTGTTTATATTATATGGTAATTGGCGTAAGGGATAACGAGAAAAGGAGAGATCAAGTATGTAAATCGGATGGGCACTCTCTACATGCCTTGAAAGTTATGCTTTCAATGCGCATAGTGAGCTTTAAACATATCGGGAATCAATATGAGATATGTCTTTCGATTCGTGTGATGAATCTCTATCATTCCATCGGAACAGTCTTATTATGAAAAAACTCGTGGGTCTCCATCTTTAATAAGAGAGAAGAAGAAAACGAGCAAGAGAAGGCAGTGCCGTACTTTTGAGTACAGCGAAAGTGGGAAAAGTAATACATAGAGCAGAGCAGAGTAGATGATACATAGAAACAGATGGGGGTGAATGGCATGAGAAAGAATGAAGAGATAGAGATAATAGAAGAAGAAGAAGCAGTAGGGGGCGGGGGTATAAGGGGTTGGCTAACTAGTTGTTGATCCGGTAAGCTCATACTCTTGTTGACTATAGACCATATCATCAGACAGCAGATTAATTGGTGTTCAAAAACCATGATAGTAAGAGAATACCTTTTTCTCAGTTTTTTCGCATCAAAGTTTTTTAACAGATCAATTAATCCTGTGGGGATAACTATTTTATCTCTTTTTTAATGAATAAATACATTTTCATGTATATCACACATCTTTTATATAATATTATTTAATATCATATAATTGTCAATATTTATGTTGGATGAGACATAAAGTATATAGTCTATTTAGAAATCTATATAGAAAAAGCGTATATTGAAATAGTCAGTAACACAATGAGAAAAGAAAGTAAAGATAAGAGATGGATTTGACACCGACGTATCCCCATCTGAGCATTACTGTCCGATATGATAACTTGAATTTTGCGGTGTTAACATATTGGAAATCGTTCCTATTTGTTGTGTTTTTCTATGTAATAGTGGATATTCAAAAGAGTCAATAGAACTGCTGAATAGATTGAAAAGCTGGCTGAAAGTGAATAGAGAAATTGATAGAGAAAACACAAAAAACGATATGTTGACGTTCAGTTTGGAATGTTAGCTTGAACGGAAACGAAATATGAAAAAAAAAGTTATAGAAAGGGAAGTTACCGTGGTTTGATTGAACTCCTGTTGGCTGATAGCCCGGAATATTTCAACTAAGGACATTAATTGGCGATATGGATAAGGCCTTTGACAAAATTGAACACACTTGTTTTGTTATGTCAGTTTCTTCCTATCACTCAATTAGTAATACTGTTGACTGGTGTCTCTCTTTTCTCTCGTATTTCGAAACATAAAGTCTACGTAAAATACTTCACTGTTTGAAAAATATATTTTCAGGAGACACTGTGTATGCCCACTGAAAGGGATCACCATAGAAGCTCCACTGAGAATAGTGGCACTACTCTAGAACACCGGACCAAAACACCGACCAGTCCAAAAGGGGACGAAAAAATAAACACGAAAGAAAGAGCCTTTATAACAAAAATAACAACACCTTTTTCACCCTTATCAAGCACAAACAAATTTGGCGGTTACCACTAATCCACTGATTAGGACATGATGAGAGCGTAAATACACAGACGACAAACTGTCTCATATTTGAGCCATAGGTTATCTAAGATTCGACAACTAGAGAAACGTTCTCTCATAAGTGACATAATTTAAGAGACCGGCTCGGTAAGACTCGAGCATGGTCCGGACATTCGCCAAGACTTTCGATCTGGGCCTCAATACTTTCATCATAGACACATACCGGGGGGAGACCGATGAAAGTTACAGTGAAAATGCCCTTGGGCTCAAACCCGGCTCACATATGTTTCATAAAATAAAAAAATTGAAAAATTCATAACTTTTCAATCGTGATAGCTAGGATTTTTATTTCTTTTTATTGGTGAATAACATGTCATGCACCCTTATAAACACAGCTGAGTAGTAATATCATATCGTTCTGAATATGTTTTTTCGTGTCTGATTTTCAGATTCTTCCTCTTCTATACTCTTCAACAGAGAGACGGCAAGCATTGACATAGTACATATTGTAGCCCTGACAATTGTGTACATGATGGTCACATTCCCTTGGAAATCCAACTTTTCTGAAGCATCGAGAATTGCAACTGAATGTGAGATATGTGTAATTTGCAAAAATAGAAAATTAAATTTCTTGAAATTCGTAAGAGTAGGAGGTAGCTTTATTATGTCATTTTACTCGTAGTGATGCGCATACATAGAAAAAATACACAAATATACACAGACTACATTTTAAAAAAATTTAAAAAATAATTATTATATTTTTTATTTCTTCAAACTGCATATTTAGTCGACCGTCGAGTCAAGTTGATTCATAGGGCAGATGGTGGCTGATACATGTCCGTTTGAAAAAAAAAAAGAAAACAACTGCCACGTGAAGAATCGTCGTTTCGCAGATCTAGAATTTATTTTTTAAATCATCAAACTTGAATATTTACATGTTAATTTCATATAAAACGGTAGGAAGGTGGCCTATGGCAACCTAAGTTGTACCATTGTTATTAGTAGGAGTGTACGCTATTGGACTACCGTAATCATCAGTAATCGGGAACTGATTTTTTTTTCAGTCGACCCATGATTTTCAACCATGACCCCGGGTTCATGGTTGAGAATGGCTTAGGTCGAAAAATTCATGATGATCCCAGACCAAATACTATTTGGCATTATATCAACAGTGGGCCCTCTTTAATTTTTAAGGATACCATAACTCGAATTACCGTACTAGTAATGCACGCACCTGAATTTTTCGAGAATTTCACCACATTATTATAGGATACGATAGCTAGATAACGGTAATTCGAGTTATGGTATCCATAAAAATTAAAGAGGGCCCACTGCTGATATAATGCCAAATAGTATTTGGTCTGGGATCATCATGAATTTTTCGACCTCAGCCATTCTCAACCATGAACCCGGGGTCATTGTTGAAAATCATGGGTCGACTGAAAAAAAATCAATTTGCGATTCCTGACAATTACGGTAGTACAATAGCGTACACTCCTACTGATAACAAAGGTACAACTTTGGTTGCCATACGCCACCTTCCAACCGATTTATATGAAAGAAACATATAAATATTCAAGTTTAATAATTTAAAAAATAAATTCGAGATCTGCGAAACGACGATTCTTCACATTGCAGTCGTTTCTGCAAACGCACATGAATCAGCCACCATCCACCCTATGAATCAACTTGCCTTGACGGTCGACTGAATGTGGGAGTTGAAAAAATAAAAATAAAATAATTATTTTTAAAAATTTTTAAAAATGTAGTCTGAGTCTATCAGTATATTTTTCCTGTGCACGCGCATCACTACGAGTAAAATGACATAATAAAGCTACCAACTACTCTTGCGATTTACAAGAAATTTAATTTTCGATTTTTTAAAATTACACATATCTCACATTCAGTTGCAATTCTCGATGCTTCAGAAAAGTTGGATTTCCAAGGGAATGTGACCATCATGTACACAATTGTCAGGGCTACAATATGTACTATGTCAATGCTTGCCGTCTCTCTGTTGAAGAGTATAGAAGAGGAAAAATCTGAAAATCAGACACGAAAAACATATTCACAAGGGAACTATCCCAACTTAATGTGGTCATATGACATGGGAATAATTTACCTGAATCAGTTTTCGATGCTGATTACGAATCCGTTTTCAATCGTTGCCCAATCGAGCTGAGATTCGAGAAAATCGATATTCAAATTCGCTAGTTTATTCGGAAATTCGTGAGACTTCACATATAAACCATCCCAATGCGTTCATAAACTCATCCATCAATAATCCAAACACCTCCTGCTGTAATTTAGTGGGTATTGTAGGTAGGTTGTGAATTTTCGAATAAAATAGTCGAATTTCAAGATCGATTTTCTCGAATCTCAGCTCGATTGGGCAACGTTTGATAACGGATTCGTAATCAGCATCGAAAACTGATTCAGGTAAATTATTCCCATGTCATATGGCCACATTAAGTTGAGCGAGTTCCCTTGTCAGAACGATATGATATTATTGCTCAGGAGTGTTTATAAGGGTGCATGACATGTTGTTCACCAATAAAAAGAAATAAAAGTCCTAGCTATCACGATTGAAAAGTTATGAATTTTTCATTTTTTTATTTTATGAAACATAGGTGAGCCGGGTTTGAGCCCAAGGGTATTTTCACTATGACTTTCATCGGTCTCCCCCCGGTATGTGTCTATGATGAAAGTATTGAGGCCCAGATCGAAAGTCTTGGCGAATGTCCGGCAGGGGGTCATAATGCTCGAGTCTTACCGAGCCGGTCTCTTTATGAGCTTACTCCACTCCCCTTTACTATTTAAAGCGAGAGAGTATTATCCAACGAGTCTTTTTGAATTTGCCGTGAGTGTAATGTTACTGGGATAAACGGGCAGGACACATCCAAAATAGAAATATTCGATACCATTGTGATCCTCGGTCATACCCATAGGATAATCATGTGCTTCGAACTGGTTTGGAACTGTGCATTGCTACTGAACAAAGATTTATGAAGATTATGGGGTGAATCATCCGACCTATTTTTTTGAGACAAGCAACCATGCATATCGTAACCTACTCTTGAGATAAAGATAGGGGCTCTTGATAAATATTTTTTTAAATATCACATTTTTTAATATCACGTTTTTTCTGTCCCATAAGTAATAAATATCGTTATTAAAAGGGGGGGGGGTGATTTTATTTATATGCACTCATTATTTCCTGTTGATTTATTTTAAAGAAAATTCTGTTTGCGATTGATCAATCCTTTCATTCAAGCAAAAAGAAACAGAAAACATAATTATTAATAATTTATCAGCCGCACACAATGTACGGCGCAAAAAACATAACGGGCAAAGGCAATATTGAAGTATCAATCAATATATTACAGATATAATCAATAAATCGATTGGACTATAATCGATAATATGCTATTCTGAACGGGGAGGTATGGCATTCTAAAGAATGAATAGAGCATGAGTGAGATCATAGCGGATTAATTAACAATGGAATAGTCAATAATTTTAATAATTTAATTAATTAAATTAAGAAATAATTAAGCTAGTCGAGTTTGACATCGGAGTTCTGGGCTCTTTCGAACAAACGTCCGAGTTGTTCATTCACTGGGGAGGCTGTAATTAGTTGTAATTAGTATATGAACAAGTTTGTGGAAAGATTACGAAATTACTCGTGCCTTTAACTAGTCGTGTCATGTCATACTTCTATTTACTAATAACATACCATTTTTTGAAGAAAATAAACTAATATTTTCTGTAAAAAACATAAAGGACAGAGGATAAAAACCTGCAGCGAACTGCTTAATGGTGTTCTTGAAGTGATCAGACACCTGACGAACGTCCTCTTCGAGACCCTACATCATTACGGTATTTGTTTGATATTACTGATTTTTAAGTTTCTTTTTTCATAGTATTAACAAATTTCTATTGATACTATATCTAATAACTGCTTGAAAGACATCCCGAGCTAATTTTACTCTTCGCTCTGGCAACACTCTCGTAGACAAAGAAAGTCAGAGAGTGTGGCCAGAGCGGATAGTCATATTGGCTAAATAAATGGATAATGTGGTAGATAACTTACGGCCTCATCTATGGAAGACTTGAGCTTCTTCACAACATCCTTAATAGCGGCGAGCAATTCAGAATTACCCTAAATTAGTGATTGAATAACTACAGTCTAGTGGCAGTAGGACATTCCAAAACAGACATAATCAAGGGTATATAAAACAAGGAGGGTGGGATTACACAAATGTTGAGGTTAAATTAGTGAGTGATTCAGACTACGACCTCTTCACAACTGACTTTCAAGATAATTTGAATCTCCGCTCTGAACAAGCTCTCTCGCAGACAGAGACAGTGAGAGAGAGTCTGTCCATAGCGGAGAGTTCTTCTCAGCTAATAGTTTATAGCAACGAAATGAAATGAGAGAGGCTGTAAGTTAACAAGGTTGGTCACGTTACGAAAACGTTATTTAAAGGCTCACCACGAGCTAATTTGCTCTCCGCTATGGTAAAACTCTCTCGCAGACACACAAAGTAAACGAGCGTTGTCATAGAGGAGTGTTTCAAAATATCTCGGGGTGTGCATTTAAAAGTAATAGTTGGCAGATAATAAAAATCAAAATAGAAGCAAGTATTGATTAGTAAGTGTTAGTTACTATTTTGGCTCCTGCGGCCATGCCAGATCGTGCTAGCATCTGCGATTAGTATCGATTAGTTGGATATAGATCAAAGATCAAAGATCAAAGATCAAAGCTCATAGCAACCACCGCCCACCCATAGATATCCAAGAATGGAGAAGTCCTCTTCTTCTTCTTCCTCAAGAGGTACTTCGGTCGTACTGATGGGTTTGAAGACATTAGATGGTCTGCAATGATTATTCGTTATAATTTGTGAAAATACTTAACCATGGTAAATTTATATCTTAAGCTGCAGTTTTGAACAACTATTATAATTGATTTAAACAAAATATAATGGCCTGATCAACCGTTGCGAAAAGAAAAGAAAGAAAAATCATTATCGGGTTTTTTCGTTTACTTTCTTTTCTTTTTTTAACACAACGTAATAAATTGATTTCCTTACATTGGAGTAGTGAATTTCTTCACAATATTGGTAAAAAAAAGGAAGTAAAAAATGGAGACAATGAATTTTGGTGATTTTTTTGTTTGAAAAATTAGACCCGATCTGTACACACACTCTCTCTCTCTCACTTCCTTTGTATACAAGAAAGAGTTGGCAGAGCGGAAAGTTTCATGTTCCAACTTCAAGTTTCAAGAAAGTTTGCATTTAATTGAATGATCAAATGTTACCCGAAACTCTCCTCGTATACTCTCACAATGAATAGAGAAAGTTTAACCAGAGAAATTTACCCGAGATGAATCTTTCAACGCACACCCCGAGATTACTCGCTCTGGCAATGCTCTCTCGCTGTCTTTGTCTACAAGAGAGTATTTCGAATGCTGATTATGAGAGTAAAATAATCTTGAGGTGTGCTAGTAAGGTATCAATTAAAGATTTCTCTCAATGTGGACAAATCATTAAGGAATTTTAAACTTTCATATCAATATTTATGAAATAAAACATTACAGATCGAAGATTAAATTCCTCACCTCTCAGGTCGTCCCTTCACTCCCAATTCCTTCACTTGCTTTTTGATCACTTCTGTCGTTGTGGTTGATTTCAAGGTAGTCTTCGGTGTCTGGGTCGTCGTTACTTTCTTAGTCGTGATTGGTTTGACCGTAGTACTAGAAGGTTCAACCACCTCTATCTCCAAACTCTCCCATTCTTCTGAATCCTCGTCGACCGTAGTTGTGGTTGGTCTTCTGGTCGTGGTTGTGGTTCTTCTAGTGGTGGGAACTACAGTAACCTTCTTCCTGCGAACAGTAGTTGTGGGAACCGTCGTAGTTGTCGACGCCTTCTTCTTCTTTATCAACGGCAAGTACTTGTCAACGAGCGGCTTACCCGTGGGCTGCAATTTACCGACACCTTAGCGTTAGACTTAGTAGACGTAGACTTAGTGACTTAGTGAGATTAAAGGTTAAGTGTACCTTAGGCCTCAGTCCGGTAGTTGTCTTCGGTCGGTAAGTCGTAGTGAATGAGTAGGGAATACCGCCCTGCAAAAGCGTTAGACTACCCTGACCTTAAGCGACCTTAGTGATAAGTTATTGACCTTATTGATAAGTAGTTCGTACTTATCAGTTAAAATTGATAATGATGACCTTAGATATATAGCGATGTTAGTTTGTTTCGGTTGTTGGTGAAGATAATTAGCATGATTGATTAGTGTTAGTACGTTGTCGAGACTTTAAAAATATTTAAAAATCGTCGGGAATCCCGAAATTGGGTAGCCTAATTTTTTTTTGGAAATGGGAAATGGGTATTGTTCAGGGTATAAGGGTAGGAGTCTCACGGTCTTCGTGCTGACACCAACCGGTGGTGCGGTGGGGAATGTTGGATATCCGGGGAAATTGGGCGGATAAGTGCGACCGGCCGCGTATGAAGCGCCGCCGTGCGGATACGCCGGCGCTCCAAGTGCGGACGCCGCGCCGAATGATGATGATCCCATCGGTTTCGGCACGTACCACGCAGGGTACGGGTTGGCTCCGGTATCTGAAATATCGGTCAGAGAAGGTATGAGAGATCCAAGATCAAACTTCGTTGATTGGCTTCCCAAGGCATGTGCTGTCCGCATATCACTGCAGCACCGACGGCAAGGAGTAAAGGGAGTCTGAAATGTAATCAGATGAGATTCAAATCTGTTATAATTTATGTGGAGTCTAATTTTGATATTTTAAGGATATTACTGGAATAAATATGTTTGTGCGTAACTGATTTCTCACTAGGCAGTATTTACGACAATACTGAAAATTCGTTCCGAACAAAGGTTTTAGCGCGTTCCTTCGATGCACGTCCCAACTGTATACCCCATATTTCCCATTCCTCTAGGGCAATGATTTGTTCGGACCGTATCGGGTTACAATTTGTTCCTATTAGGAAGGGTGAGAGAAATCGGAGAGATTCATCGGCAGACAGGGACACCGGTTTCCCCTTCCTAGACTATGAATACCGACACGAACACCTATGATACATTCTTTTCATTGTCCTAAAATCGGGAAAGTCATGTAAACTCTCCCGATTCTAATGGTCTATCGCACAAATCAGAACACTGAGACATGAGCACAGCGTTCTCATGACTTTCAAAGCAAGAACGACCGCTCAACATACAAACTCTCTCGAATACAATGGTCTCTCCTTTGTCTTGCTTTGGAAGAAAAATGGCTTGGACCAGAATACTGTGTGAGGAATGAATGGAATGTTAGGGAATGTTTGGGAGTGTTCCAAACAATAGAGATCTCAGTGTTTAACCTTTAAAAAATCTAAAGTGATTTGAAAATGGGGTAAATTCGTATGATTCAATAATTGCTCATCTTCACTAAACCTAACAGCGTTAAATTCTTCCCATGCAGCCGAAGAATTTGGAACTAGAACTAGGAACCCTACAACTAGAAGGCGACATCCTGAATTGATATACCCCCCCCCCCCCAAGGTTCCCGTATCTCGATAGCATTGATCATGATGATACTGATCCATTCATTGAATACAACAGAGAAGGTATTTGGATGAGGGGAAAGAAGGATACATCTACTGATGGTAGAGATCCATCCCTTTGTTGAGTATCTAATGAACAAACATAGATCTCATGCATCAAAGGAATGGATAGGTGTATCTATGATCGAGCGTGCGGTATATACGTAGAGTAGATGGATTCATCTCGGATTTGAATGACCAGGAAGATTTTAAAAGTTATTTTAGGAAAATTCACATATAGATTCATAGATAGATTCATAATTTATGGAGATTTATAGAGATTCAAGGAACATACATCCCTCATTGATCACAATGGAAACATTCAAAGTGCAAATCTAATTCACATTACAAAATTATTTCTATTGATCTGTTTAATAAGCATTAGTGGCTAAATGACCACAGTTCATGCAGTCGACCTCACTACACTTTGGAGATTAGTCAGAGAAGGCGCGCGCTCAAGGAAGCAAGAACAAATAGAATGTATATATGGAAGCGGTGAAGATGAAGTGAAAGAAAAAATAGAAACAGTGACGAACCTTGGGAGCATGATCACACACAATCGGTAGTCTGAGAGTGGGTCAACTGAAGGGTGAACAACGCCTGAGGGCACAAAAAGATGGCCCCTAAGCCACGCCCACTTTAACTCCACCTATCTAATGTCTCTTCGGATTGTATCAGAAGACAAAGGGATGGTGCCCCGGGTGAATGTGGAAGCAGAGGCAAACAATGACCATGCCGTGTTTGAACAAATGTCTGTACAGATGTTGTGGAAATGTAAGGGCATTGAAGGGAGGAGGAGGGAGTGATTCACTCATAGCGAAATGGATCATTCACTCATCTTTGTCATATCAATTTGAGAAACATGATGTAGTTAGTCATACTTTCAAAGCAATTTCGACGTCAATGATTGTATCCAATTTGAGAAACTTGATGCGGTAAAGATGAGACAATAAGCTATTTCGCTGTGCGTGTGAGAGAGCACAGAGCGAAAGATAGACGATATCATATCAATGGCTCTGATCAGCAGACAAATTCTGTATTGCGATATGATCTTCATCTCCTAAAATTTACAATACATGAAACAATATCTCGTATGAAACGCACATACGCTGAAAATATTTCAAACTATAATATTGTGCTCAAAATTTGTGGAAAGAGTCGGATCTGTGAAAAACTAATGAGGGCGACTATGCATGCATTTTCATACTGCGTTCTTGAGATATGTTTCAAAGTATTCCTACGTTTTATTAGTTTTATGTAGTAAAGCTTGAGTCGAGGTTATTATATTAAATTTATTGAGTATCATTCTCTCTCCAAAGTCACAGCCAGGTCATAGTGTTGCTTATTCTCCCCATATTTGAATAGAGGCTATAGCCACATTCTGCGACTTTCTCTCTCTATTTTTGATTCTTCGACATACAGTTCTTTCACTCCCTTTCGCCCCCAAAGTAGACAGAAGGGATTCAGGAGGTAGATTATGTATGCACACTCAGAGATAGGGAGAGGGAGAGAAGTAAAAAGAATGAGTGAGAGGGAGAGGGAGAAATAAGGAAAGGGAGAGGGATAGAGGTAGAGGGAGAGGTACGATAGATTATGGAGAGCTCTATAGTTGCAAAAAACGACTAGTGAACACACAAATGGTGATGAAATCGTCGTTACAAACAAGGGACATAGGGGGGGGGGGGTACTTAATCGAGGAATAATCGAACGATTCTAGACAACGATTGAGAGATTATAATAGAATAAAAGATAAGAATAGAGACAAGTCGAGGTTTTTGATGTTTCATGATAAAGATGATGATGCAAGATCAGCAACAAAAATCACACCAACGTTGGTTTGGTGGATTATAAGGTAGAGCGAATAAGGTAGAGTACGCAAAAATGAGAGACGGTGGAGACGGTTAAAGTACACCATACCGTATTTCTTGTGGCATTTTGTCAAGTTTGAAATTATGTGTTAGTAGTAAATTGAAGATCTGATACTAACTTAACCGTAAAGCCACGGATTTGGCTAACTTCTTAGCAGTATTAGCAATTTTAAATATTCGAAACAAAAATTAATAGCGGCCCATTGAAACAGTCTAATACGTGCACGGTTTCAAAGTTCCACCCACAGATAGAGTCCATCAAAGTTTTTCCTTCTCCATCCAACTATCGGCTTAAAAAACAATTCAGTTTCAACCATATATTTCGAATTTAGCCGGAAATAGTCTAATTTTAGGGGCCGATTTTGAGAAATCATGAATTATGTAAAATTTCGGAAAAAAAACTTCATAAAAAACGATATTCGGTTTCAATTGGAGGTTAATTTCACGTCGGCCCACTGAGCGAGGGATACTACATATAAACATATTTTATAACTCTGTGTTCACAAAAGAAGCACCCGGTGGAGGACGATGGAAACGTTTGTACACGGAGACGAATGTGATAAATGCCTACGTGCACCACTTCAAAACTGTTTGTACATTGGTCCATTCCTTGACCACTCCAGTATAGGTATCCATGAACGATGTCAAACCGTTTGCTGACAAACGTGACGTCACAAGCGTAGGCGAGGATTTTTGACAAAGGCCTCCGAGTACAGACTTCATGTTTGTAGGCAAACGTTCGTTCATGGATACGGCCTCAGATCTCGATTGGAGATCCATCTTTCATTATTTCCCAATGTCACTCTGAGATGTCTTTGCTCGTCGCTGCCCTTTGATCTTTGTGAAAAGCGATTCATTATCGGCGAAATCGACGATCGGTGAACGCTTTTCACACTTGGGAATGAGAAGGAACAAAGAGAACATCTAATTGTTTACATAGACTCATCCAATTGGAGAGATGTGTCGGTGCTCATTGAAAGGTCAGAGGATTCACTCAAGATACGAGCTAATTCTGGAGATGTCTGCAAGGGAGAGATTGGACAAATCCTAGAACATAGTTTTTTGGTGATCTGTGCTGTGCTGAACACATTTCCTATGGTGGTAGAAAAGCCTAGTATAGATTAAAAGAAATGAATAACTTCATAGAAATAATATATTAAATGCACACCCCGAGTTAATTTACCCTGGACGATTTGGCCACACTTTCTCGCTTTCTTTGCGTTGTCGGAGCGGAGAGTAAAATTAGCTCGGGGTGGCGCATGTAAATAATGTATTGGGAGGACCATTTTATATGCTAATAATTTCACTGAAAACATGGAATTTTAATTAATGTTCTTTTTGCCCCTTCAGGCGTACAAAAATTGCTCATGGCACCCGTATTTCAGGGGCCATGGCGGGCAATTGGGAAAAGTTTTCAACCAGCAATAAACGCACCTCGGCTAAGCCTCATTGGTCACGTTATCGCCTCTGCGCAAAGCTGAAGAGAAAGAATTAGGAGATAAGGTAATTAGAGAGTGCGGCGAACACGAGACGGGTTTGGTCCGTGTGCATTTGCTGTATTGTTGACAGTCGTCATGCTAGCGCATACAAATTGAATAAAGATATACTCTTATAATCAGCACATTTACAGTAAGACTCTACAGTATGCTACATTATACCAATTTTGCAGTGGGCCACACTAAAAAAACGTTAGAGATTGCATCATCAAGGCCTTGGAGAATAAAAAAAATCGGAACATTGTCAAGCTTTGTCAAATTTTGTTACAATTTGCCACAAATGTTACAATGAAAAGTTTGCTGACCTAACACAACTGTAGTGATATGAACAATGCAAAATTGTAAAGGTGTTATATTAACAACATTTTTTTTTCAATCACACATCAACATCATCATCATCATCATCAATCAACATCAATCACAAACTTCAAGTTCTCGTCAGATATAGGAATCTAAACTGAGGATTATGGAAAACTTCACAGCTCGCGTTTAACGTACCCTTGTGCTAGTATAACAATTTATACCTGGAATTATCTTTCCTTAATTATTGCTACATCTTCTCCTAAGTCTTATATTATTTATTTATCTTTAACGATAAACAGAGAGAGTCATTTTTGCCCATTTCATTATAATTACTAATTTCTATTTATTATTACTAAACCACTTCCCATTTCCCCGCTGCCTTCAACCGACTCGCTGATAACGCGATGAGCCTCCATCATTTTTTTTCATTACAAGCACATTCCTGCCTGTCCTTCGAAGTCCTGCGGGTGATCACAGGCCTAGCAGAGATCACCCGCAGGACTTCGTGTGCCTTGAATAAAGGGTTGTACCTTTACCTTTACAAACACATTTATCAAGAGTAGACTCTGATGTGCATAGAGAAAAAGCATTTCTCACATCCTACAGTACCAGAGCATTGACGTTGATATATGCCCATCTTCTGATTCCACAATTATTGAGTCCGAGAAGATTGAGATGCAGTTTGAAGTTGGCTTCCCATGTCCTCCATCAACTTATCCTATTTATCTAATTCTCTAGTCCCTCTTTTTTGTTGTGATGGAAATAAAGCGAGAAAGAAAGAAACCAGATATCGGCAAGAAAAAATTTAGGTAGATGCACGATGTCATATTATTTTATTGAATTGAAATGATTCTGCACTTTACTCAGTACTTTGTTATGATAATTTAATTTTTTAAACTCCAGACACCCTTCCACCCTTTGTCTGCTGTCTCCTGTCTCATCTTTCGTCATTCTTCATTATCATAGTCATAATCTTCGGTCGGTTTTGAGTACTCTTAAAGGGGGGCGGAGCCGACGTCATCCTCATCACGATGTCCTTCAGCAAGTTGGCACGTCTGCCGATACGATTAGCGTAGGTTTATTTGGGTGAATACAGAGCTTAAAGGTGCAAACCGAGTTAATTTGACACTCTCTGCTCTGTCAATGCTCCCTCGCTTCCTTTGTCTACGAGAGCCTTGTCAGAGCGGGCAGTAAAGTTTGCTTGGGGTGTGCATCTAAGTTACTATAAGTAACCTTACCAAATTCAATTCTCCACTCACAATCAGACCATGTTTTCGGAGAGTATCTTCGATATGACTAATTCTAATCAATCTTGAGTTATTTTAGTCACCGCTGCACTAGTAGCTACGTTCACGGCACCTCTACACATCCACTACTGTTCGAGGTTATTATTTCCCTCTGAAAATACTTCAAGAACATATTATAATAAATAATGGGAATAGTAGATCTGAAGCAATTAGTCTAGCGCATATTTTTGGGAAAGTACTAATTACTTTTTATGCTCCTCTTCCATTTTTTCGTCTCAATGGTTGTTGATCCCTTTTTCTGTTCTTGTCCACAGTCGCAGACAAAAATAATATTGTCATCTGGGAATTTGTTGTTTTATAGTGACGCTACATTGAAACACTCTTACTCTTTGGTAAAGATGCAAAAACAATGCATTTCAGCTTTTTTCATTGCACCAGATATTTTCAAGAGCAAAAAACATACTGCAATCTTGTTATTGATGCGTAAATAACTTTAAATGAGTAAATAAAGAACTAAAAATTTTAGAAAATCGATAATTTCAGACAATCGGTAATCGATTCCGTTCTGCAGTGGAGGCCGTACCCGATAAGACGCTCTACGTGTTCGATCATCAAAATATTAGAAAGTCCTATGCAGAGGCATACGCAGATGTGAGATTACTAACTTTCATTTGCTTTGATGAGGGAATTTTAGACTCGGAGCATGTTTACAATGAGATCATATAAATATATTATTATTACTATCATAATTATTGAGATATCACTTTGAACCCTACAATTATGTTCTATACTTCTGTGTGCCTAGTTCTTTTTTGTTAGAATAAATGATCAAAATGAGATTACTTCATAGATTCGAAATTGATAAATGGATTAAGGCACGCAGACTCGCTTGTGCCCTTCTCGAACTCGGTTTGTCTCCTGGAGATCGAATAGGCATTTGGGGACCGAACTACTATGAATGGGTAACGTGTCAGATGGCAACGGCCATTGGAGGATTTGTCCAGGTACTTGATTATCTCATCATGATCTCACCTAGGTCTCTCACTTTGCTTGCTTGCGAGAGAGCATAGTAGAGAGTTTCAGGTCAGCGCACAGATTTAATTTAGTACATCATACATCGAAAAAAAAACGAGTAAATGAGAGTTTGTGTTGTGAGAAAAGAAGGGCGTAAGGGAAGGACAGTAAGTGATGTTCAGTTGTATGCCTACAAAGGAAAACAAAAAGATCAAGTCATGCGATTTGACATTAAGGTTAACATCAATCCGTCTTATCAATCAGAGGAACTGCGATTCGCTCTTGAGAAGGTATTGCTTAAATTCCGATTGTTGAATCATGAAATATTTATTTCTGACCAAATAGATCAATAGACTTGTTCAAGGTCGGTGTGGCTGCTCTGATCACTCCTCGTTCCTACAAGAAGAGCCAGTATTATAAATCCCTTTTCGAGGTAAGACATTAAAGAACAAAGTTCATAGATCAAAGATCAAAGATTAAAGATCAATTCAGGTGATTCCGAATATGAACAATCTGAAGGAGGGTCAGGGTAATATCAAGTGCAGAAATCTTCCTGATTTGGAACATGTCATCATGTTTGGAGAGGAAGAACGAGTGAAGGGAGCTTGGAAGTAATTTGTTGATCTTTTTAAGGAGAAGACCACGAAACTAGTATCAATTTCACATATCTCTCCACTCTTTCCGTATAATATCCATGGTTTCAAATAGATTGCATGTCTTGCAACATTGTTAATCGATAACATGACTATTATAGCTACCGTAATCCATCGGATAATTTCTCTCAATTTCGTTTCTAAAATTCCTTTTTTGTTCAGATATGAAGAACTCATGACGGGAGTGGGATCAACCAGCGAGAATCGCCTGAAGGCTATCGAAAGTCTTGTCAAGGTCGACGACCCAGTCAACATACAGTATACCAGTGTCAGTTGATCTTTGGTCTTTGAACCCTGATCTTTGATCTTTGACACCAATTAATCAATATTCCAGGGTACAACGGGTTATCCAAAAGGAGCCACGCTCACTCATCATTCACTGTTGAACAACTCGTACTTCCAAGGGGTTCGGTGTCAGTACAACGAGGGAGTGAGTATACCGTAAAACGGCTTGTATTTTGTAGTTTGCTCCCTTTATTTTGTAGTTTGATCCTTGCAGAACCATATCATCTGCATTCCGAACCCGCTGTACCACTGTTTCGGAAGTACCATGGGCGTGGTGAATGCGATGTCTCACAAGCAGACTACCGTATTCCCAGACGCCGGCTTCAATCCCCTCAAGACGCTGGAGGTGTCCTGATTCAGGCGAAATCGATCGATAAACGGGAATTTGCAGGTTATTGCCAAGGAAGAGTGCACGTCACTGTATGGCACTCCTACGATGTTCATCGATATTTTGAATCATTTGGAAGATGTGAAGAGACGTGGACTCAGCGTGAACTCTCTCAATGCGGGTATGGCTATGGTATTTCAAAAATTGATGTGTACTTGCAATTGATCTTACTCAAAGAAAAATTGGAAATTGAAAGAACAAATAGTGAAAATGTACTCAATACTACTTTGTAAGGCTACTATGAGACGCAGGTCTATTTACCTAGATCGAAAGTGTACGAATGCCCCTACCAAGTTTTGCTATACCAGAAGATATCGGGTTGTATTATTGATTGATTTTCACAATCTGTTTCCTAGTGTGATTTTCCAGGCTACATAGCCGGAGCTCCTTGTCCCTTCACTCTGTGTGATCGACTGGTGAATGAGCTAGGCATGCGCAAGCTCTGTGTTCTCTACGGTGAGTGGGAAGTGGGAAAGTGGTTACCATTGAAACTGGTTTATCATAACCGAAAACTCCGCAGGCAGCACGGAAATGTCTCCCGTAGTGACAATGTCGCTACTGGAACACGAACCTGGAGAGCGTATCAAGAACGTGGGATACTGTATGGATCACATTGAGGTTCTTTGATCTTTGATCTTTAATCTTTATTCTTTGACCTTTGATCTCTGTTCTTCAGCTTCTTGTTGTCGACGAAGAAGGACAAGTCGTACCTCGCGGCACTAAAGGAGAATTACTCGCCAGGTACAGTGAACCAATTCTAATCGATAATGTGACCTAAAGTATAGCTACCCTAATCCATTGCAGAGGATATTGCGTAATGCGCGGCTACTACAACGACGAGGAACGCACGCGCAAGGAACTCACGGCTGATCGCTGGTACCACACGGGGTACGGTAGTTATCTCTGTGACTCAATTGACCTACCGTATCCTTCACCTACTGTATTCCTTGAAGCGATACTGCATCAATCGCTGAAGATGGCGCAGTAAGCATTGTTGGGCGAACCAAGGATATGATAATCAGAGGAGGCGAGAACATCTATCCAACCGAAATCGAACAGTTCTTGTTCAAGATTCCAGGAGTGGCTGACGCTCAGGTACTGTAGGTCCATCGAGTCAGATTGCTGACTAGTTAGGTAGTTCGGGTGCTACATTAGCAACCCATTACAGTAGTTGTTTAGGCAATTAAATGATTGCGGTAGTTCGCTGGGTCATATTCATAATTAAGGTTATCGGTGTTCCGGACGAAAGGATGGGTGAGGCAGTGTGCACGTGGATCCGATTGCGAGAGGGCGTTACCGATGTGACTCCCGAGACGATCAAGGATGCTTGCAAGGGAAAGGTATAGTGTAATTGTAATCTAATGGCTACTGTAGGACGGAGTGCATTTGGAATGATACTGTAGCTGAGTGATGAGTAGTGACCTTATTGTTAGTCCGGACGTACGAGGTAAATCAGAGAATTCTAATTTTACGTCTAATTCTAATTTTCTACGTCTAACTTTCCATTCTCATTTCAGATAGCTCATTACAAAGTGCCCAAGTATGTATTGATCAAGAAGGAGAGTGACTTCCCTCTCACTGCCACTGGCAAAGTGAAGAAGTACGAATTGAGAAGGATGAGCAAACGAGAACTCGGACTCGAACAGGTACCTTAACTCTAGGGACCTAATTGTAAGAATTTAGGGACTTAAAAGCAGGTACCGTAACCTTAGGGACTTATGGCGTGTTAAAATATGGTGGAAAACCGAAAAAAAGCGAGTTTCCGAGTGTTAAAAAGTACCCTGGAAAAACGGAAAGAGAAAGTCGAATTCCGGATTTACTTCATTTTCAAAACACAGAAATTGGCAGTCGGAAAGTCGGAATTTGAATTCCCGCACCTTATTCGCGCCCTCTAATTCAAATATCGACTTTTCATTTTCGGTTTTCCAGGGTACATTTTAACACCCGGAAACTCGCTTTTTTCGGTTTTCCACTACATTTTAACACGCCATTAAATGCACGCCCCGAACTACTCTCGTAAACAAAGAAAGCGAGAGAGCATTGTCAGAGAGGAGACTACAAAATTAGCTCGGGGAGTACTTTCAAAAACTTAACGATAATTTGATTATTGCTAGACACTTACAAAGAAAGCACAACTGGAAACGGAAACGATTCCGAAAGGGACCCATATGAGTAGTTTGAGTAGTTAGGGTTGTTAGCGCCTAATCACTATTGACTCATCCTTACAATTAGTTACTTTTCCAAATATTATTACCGTCAGCACATTACAACCGTAACTCATTGGATATCTTATGTTCAAGTCACAAAAAGGAAAGAAAGGCAGATAAAACTCCTCGTTTACAGACTTTATCGCCTCTTTCCCTTCTTTACTCGACTTTTGAACAGACATATCCGACACAAATGAAATCTTATGTTGATCATCTATGAAAAAATATTTTTTTGATTTTTTTCTTTATTGTGTCCTCATTCCATTTAGCGAACTGAACCATCCCATCAATCACTTGTATCCCATTTTCTCTTATTCGATTGATCTCACGTTGTCACATGTTATTTTAATACGTTAATCTTCATTTTATGTTTGACTTATGGTGAAAAAATAAATATATATTATTATGTCCTTATGCACTTGTTTCCGAAATTTACTAATAAAAACTTGACCAAAAGAATTTTACCGTTGATCTCTGATCTTTGCAGGTTCGATCTCATTTCAACGAATAGAAGACAATTAATATATATCTAAAGTGCGGGTCTCCCACTCGACCAAAGTCATTTACTCATTCAAATTCCGACGATTATAATAAATTTGTGTCGGATTGTGATGTGCATTGTACAAAAAAAGATAAATAAAAAATCACTGATTTACTTACACGAGTCTAGAGATCATATCAAAATTTGAGATCAACAAAGGTAAAATGACACATGTCATATGTTACAGTATGTACAATAATGGGCAGATCAATAAATCATATCTTGAGCAGCTTATCGATTCGATGTTCCAGTTCACGATTCGTCTTTTTCATCTCGCGTACCGTTGACCTGGAAATATCAATATATCATCATTTGATTCATTCGAATTACATAAAACCGAAAGTGGCCATTTTGTTTGATGAACGACAATTATGTAGACGTATCACATGAATCACCAGGTAGTTTGTTCGTGGATACGATATTCAACGAAATACCGTCAAAACGAAAAAAAGTGAAACATTTGTCAAATAATTTGACAAAATTTGACAAAAGTTCACAAGATTCCCGTTTTTAGCATTTTTCATGATCTTGATGAAGTATTATCTCAGATTTTGTTTTGTAGGTGTGTTTGCCAAATCCAGATAAGCACGACAAAAGTGAAAAAAATAATCAGGAGCGTTGCGGAGCAGAATTGGTATACTGTAGCATACTGTAGAATCTTACTGTAAAATTGCTTCCATCGCGCTTTTTTTAGTCTAATCATGGATATATCTAGCATTACCTGACTTCTTATAGCGAATGTGCACCTTTTGGATCATTTTATAGATCAGGCTGCAAAACGGGTATACTGTAGAAAATCATACCGTATACCTGTTTCACAAAACAGCGTTCAACGTGATTCATTTACATTTTTTTCTCCATAGGTCAATTAGGTAAGCCCAGTGATGCTCAAATACCTTGTTGTCTATTAAAAAACTATTAACCGCGTTTAGATATCATGATTCAAAAATTTCAAAATCTTGTGAACTTTTGTCAAATTTTGTCAAATTATTTGACAAATGTTTCACTTTTTTTCGTTTTGACGGTATACATAAATACTGTAACTGACTACGGTACTATGGTAAATAATCAATACCTGTACTTCCGCTGATCATCCTCCATCTTTTCCGTCAGCAGTGCACACTCGTCCCTGAGCATCTTGATCAGATTGGCCTGGTCCCGTAGCAGCTTCTTCGTCTCTACATGCGATAGAGGTTATTGATTGATTTATTGATTATTGATTACTTATCGAGGCTAATGATTGATTGGTAATATAAAAAAATTAAACTCACGAGAATCTACCGGAATTCCTGTAGAAACTCCTACGTCGTTTGTCAGAATCTACAAAGCTACCGTATCGAAAGCTGCCGTATACCATATACTGCATACTACAGCATACCACAGTACATTACAGTATACTACAGTATACCACAGTACATTACAGCATATTAAAGTATACCACAGTACATTACAGTATACTACAGTACATTACAGTATACTACAGTACATTACAGTATATTACAGTATACTACATAATATCGATCGACACTCACTTTACTCCTTAAAATATCTGACTCTGTAGTCAGTGTGGATATCCTCGTCATCAGCGTGGATCGCTCCCTTCTCAATGCCAAGATTTCAGCCTGTAAGGGTACTGTATGAATTGATCTATCAAACTACAAACTACAAAGATCAAAGATCACACTCACATTCATTTTCTTCACATGTTCCTCGGTGTGATCGAGCCGATGTTTGGTCATCTCCAGTTCCGCCCGCTGCTCACTCGTCTGTCGCTCCAGCGCATTCTTCGCCTCTGACAAAGATCAAAGATCAAAGATCAAACTACAGTAACCACTTAGGCATCATAGTCCATAGCTAACAGCTCACCTTCAGCAGCGAATCGGCATTCGGTCACGGTCTTCTGCATCTCGCACATGGTCGCGGAAGCCTCCGCTTCTCGCGTCTGACGTGCCTCGTGAGCGGACGTGGTCTCGCGGACGAGCTGAAGCGTCATGTGTGTGATTGGAATAATTTGCACGAATTATTCGGCTAAAAGATGCTTTAACACCGTTGGAGTAAATTATTTTTTCACACAGTATTTCATTGACCATGACACACGAATTGATATTATCAGCACAATTCAGACAAGTTTACCCTACAAAGTTCCCGAAGACTATTTACGATTAGGCATGTCATTTTATCGTATTCTATGTATATCTTAATAGTCGTAAGAACCTTAAGATATGCATCCATCACAGAACCAGGCAATTAATCAAAACTACCGTATACCTCCTCTACGCGTTGCTCCGCGCGTTCCTTGTCCGCACGCGCTGCATCGTACTCGCGTTGCGTGCGTTCTCGCTCGAACGCGGCATCTTTCAACTACAGATAAGAAATACTTTTTCGATATATTATATGAAAGTATGCATGAACACCACGTAATACACTGGAAAAAAAAGTTCCTACCTAAGGTACCTAAGGAGAATTATTCCCAGTCATGTAAGGGAATTATCTGACCCAGTTGTGTGTGTAGATCCATAGTGCAGCAAAATCAATACATCCGAAGTTTAATCAATAGCAAGTTCAATCTACCGTAACCCACCTTCAATCGTAACTCATCCAGTATCCGCAATGACGACGATTTCTCCGCCTCACTCTTCACTTTCTCCAGCTCCGCCTCTAATTTGCTGTTTCGGTCCTACAATGACTATCCGGATTACTGTAGCAGATCAAAGAGTACTGTACCTGAAGAGTATCGATCGTCCGCATTGCTGAAACAATGTCATTCTTCATCGTCTGGAGAATCGCCGGTGGCGTCGTTTCCTTCAATCAATAATATTGTAATCTACAGTATTTATGAGATACCGTAACCAGAGGTTTACAGTACCATCCAAGCACCGTAACCTGAAACATACAATTCCAGAGCTATACCTGTTCTCTAACTTTTTCTTCTCGTTGCTCGCTCAGCTCCGCTATGACGTGTTTGCATTCTGTAATGAGTAGTTATCACTAATCTGACCCAGTTCAACTACAGTAACCTCTACTGAATCTGAGTCTGACGCGATACGATGCTCTGTTTCTATTACAGTTGCCAAATACTGATGAGAAGTTGTCTCAATCAGACAACCGTAACCAAAGCGATCACAAGCATCTGACCCGGTCGGACTATAGTAACCACAAGTCTTTCACCCAGTCGGACTGCAGTAACCACAAGCATCTGACCCAGTCAGACTACAGTAACCACACGCCTCTCACCCAGTCGGACTGCAGTAACCACAAGCATCTGACCCAGTCAGACTACAGTAACCACACGCCTCTCACCCAGTCTGACTACAGTAACCACAAGCCTCTCACCCAGTCTGACTACAGTAACCACAAGCATCTGACCCATTCAGACTACAGTAACCACACGCCTCTCACCAAGTCTGACTACAGTAACCACAAGCCTCTCACCCAGTCTGACTACAGTAACCACAAGCATCTGACCCAGTCAGACTACAGTAACCACAAGCCACTGACCCAGCCGGACTACAGTAACCACAAGCATCTGACCCAGTCGTACTACAGTAACCACAAGTATGTGACACAGTCTGACTACAGTAATCCACGAAACTCACGAGCTACTTCATCCACAAGTGATTGCAACATCGCATCCTGCTGCTCCAGAATGTACATGAGTTCCTCGGCTGATGGTGCGACTCCTACAATGAAAACCTGATTACGGTACTTCAATCGATATTCTAACCTTGAATCTCGGCCTTCCGCTCCTGAGCAGCCATCTCAAGACTAAACTACAAACTACTACTGAAAGACAATATTATCGATTGATGTGACGTACTTGGACAGATATTGTCTACAGTATTACTAACTGATCTCCTACAAATCACTAAATTGCCTTGTATTTCCCTTACTTTATTCTGTTTCTTTTGTATTGTATTCTATACTGTCTCATGCATAGAGTGCTTCACAACCACAATTTTGTTCAATGTGAATATAAACATTTATATTATGGGTCAACTGTATATATCACTTTGGGTAAACATAGACAATTGGGTCGGAAATGAAATGAAATGAATCGTGCAGTTTGTCCGAGCCGGTGACGTCACATGACCGGAGAGTTTACGGTAGAATGATCGATCAAGCAAGGATACGGTAGGAAGTGAGAGACAAACATTCATGTATGTATATATGCACAACTGGAAGTGTCGCAAGAGTACAGAAATCGATGGAGTGCAAGAAAGCACAATGGTGATGGTGGTGTAATGCACGATATAAAGTTCGAAGTTTCACAAACAACACACAAACACCATGTACAGCATACAATCATCGAGTGCGAGTGATAAAACTAGCATGATTACGAGAGTGAGAGGGGGAAATGATGGGTATAAGGAATGAGAAAAGTACGAGATAAATATGATTAAAAAATATCGGATCAATATTGATTGATTGATTAGCCTCTGTGTATACAGCGTCTACTATAATTCATGGGGGGGGGGTTGTAAAAAGGGGAAAATGTATGTAGAAAGGAACTATCACCAATCAATCCGGTACAATATGAAAATGGAGTCAAGGGAGCCAAACGAAGAAATTTGAAACACGCGGTAAATGAACAATGATAAAATAATATATAGAATAAATTATATGTATATATACTATCTCTTCAGTTTCTTTCTACACATCGTCGCATCGGATTATATAACAGTCGGGTTGGTTGTGCAAAGGGAGTACGGTAGATATATTTGATGATAACAACAGAACGACACACATGCTAAATAACGGATGCTGAATGGGAGAAAAGACGGATGCAGAGGACCGGCTATTAGCAAAAAAGGTTGGTTGATGCAGTGGTGGGGACGACCAATAACGGATGGCATAGAGGAGAAGATAGGGTAGACTCGTATCTTCCGCGAAGACGCAGACGGACCGCTTACCTGCTATGAACAACAATTTAGAATCGTCTCATGGTGCGAAAATGCATTCATTTTTTTAAATATTTAATCACTAAAGTAAAAATGCAACTAATTTCAAAATTAGTGAGTGCATAGAACGAGGAGAGTTTTCTCTACTCTTCGTTACCTTTGAACACAGCATAAACAACCGATTACAAGAAATTTCCTGCTTACTAGATATTAAAGAAATAATGCATTTAAATCGCTATAAATTGCTCACTTCTGGTTTTGATCCTTGAGATGAAGAAGAAGAGACTTCAGACGACTCACGTCCTTTCCTCCCTGCAATTAATAATTAATAATTAAAATTTAAACAGAATAACCAAAATAGGAGGAACGATAAAAAAACAATGACCAATGAATAACTTAAATTACACTATAATGATTCTTTTTTTAGTTCAGAGAATACAGAAAGAAATAATGTAAGTTTTAAAAGTGGTCGACTTTAATGTTGTATGAAACGCGAAAAAAACGAGGTTCTCAAATTTTCTGAATGTTTCTTGGCACAAACATGAAAACATACTCACCCTGACGTTCTTCGAGTCTCCGCATAGCTTGGCGACCTCATCCCACTGGGCACCATCTCCCTGGGACTTGGCGAACGCAGCGACGTGATCAGCCTCGGCCTTTCTGTAACAACCAAATAATCAATCAATAATTAACAACTACATTCGGTTGTTTAATGATCAATAATGGACCAAAGATCGATTATATCTGCCGATATTAGTGGAGTGCACGTTATTGGCCTAACACGCCCAACAAAGAACTCGTTCTCGCATCGCGTTCACATTATTGCGAAATTGTCACATAGAAATTTCTACAATAACCACTTTGTGAAAGAAGTATACATATCTTTTCGCTTTAGCCTTGCCAAATTGAACACTATCGTTTTTCAACTTTAAAAAAATAAATTGTTGAAAATGAAGCAAGACACGTACAAGTTAGACTCTCTGGCGACCTTCAGCTGAGCATCTCTCTGTGCGTACCAGTCAGCCAGCTCCTTCTTGGCTGTCTCACGCAGATCCTTCTTCTTCTTCTCTTCCGCCTCATCTTAAATATTCCACTGTTATATTAAATGATTAAATAGATAATGTTAAAAATTAAGTAGGCAAGTGCATAAATATTTGTGGTACAACTGGCTGTTATTCACAAGTACTGCCCGTCTCCCAGTGCACTCATGCTTCGCGTAAATATTAGAATATTTGATGAACTGTAAGCTAGATTAAATCTATATCATTCTAAACGATAAAAAGTTATCACCATTGTTCAAGCATGTTTCTTTAATTTGCTTTATCGAATGTTCATTGATAATGAATATGCACCTTTCTTCTCTAGCCGAACAGCCTGCTGTTCTCTCCACTGACGAATGTTCTCGGCCTCAATACGAGGCATGGAGGGAACTGGTGAGGGACCACTCGAAGAATTGCTGCCTGAACAAGGACATAAAATTATATTAGAAATAGGCAATGATACATATATATTATTATTATTAAATGCTTAGCAAATCAGTAATCACCTCCGAAGCTATTGCTGCCGTTGACGGGATATCCGTTTCCACCGTTGACCACTGTAATATTGTAAATATTGATAAGTTATTTATTTATTGAAGCAAACATCCACTTTGTGCCCGATGACTAATTCATTTATAACATTCGTCGGAAATCTGTGTATAAACGGCACAAACCAGGGGCAGCAGGAATATCCATAGCGGAGAGATCAACGCCAGAATCTCCTCCTTGGATGGAGATAGGATCGGCAGGAGCAGCGGCCAGACCACCGAACTCATCCACAAGATCCGGAATGGGATCGGCTACGATCGGAGCTAGAAAGGGATCGATACTAAGGCAACAGCAACAATCAGTCTATAAAATAAACACCAAAAGATTTAAATGGATAGGATTAATAAACAGACGACTTAAGACGACTTAACGACGGACGTTGTCAAATGAATCATCTATATACCTTTCTGATTTAAGCTCATTAAAGAAGCATCACTTACCAGGTGCTGGAGGAATGTTGTCCTCGAGCTCAGCTAGCATTTCCTGCTCTCTGGCCATGAAGTCAGCTACCGGATCAGCCATTACGAGATACTAAACGAAGTTCCATGATTTAAAAAAAAGGATTGCAAGGTCAACATCAGATGAAAACGGGACGGAGTGAGCTTGAATTGACTAGAGGAACATGTATAAGCCAATGGACTTGGTCGAAATGCTGAAATAACAATCAAAAGGCCATTTCGCGCAGAGTTTACGTAAAATTAAGTAGATGACGGGAAACACGCGACGCATGAGTCACGCAACGCGGTCACGCTTGACTATCAGGGATGCGCGCGTATATTTTATTTTCAAGTTAATTACGGTCAGCTTTGACAACAACAAGCGCTTGTTTACTTATTTAAATATTGTTTCGTAGCTCAGTTTTTCGAGTTTTTTTTCGTTTCGTAAATTATAGATAACTGCGGTCAATCGTTTGGGGATAACGCATACTGAAACTATTGTTATATTCGTCTGTAGATCTGATTTTAAAAACTGCATTCATGAATTTGTAGTTCATATCCAAAATTGTTATTTCAATCGTTATTTTTTTACAACTTTGGTTAATTCTGCGTGTTCGCGCCGTTTGTTTTTGACGACGCCTTACCATCTGTTTTGCTCTTCTTGTCCAATCAATGGCCATCTGTCGTTTCTGTAACTCACTCACAAACACACTGTTGAGAGAGGGGAAATGGGACAATACTTGTATACTTTAGAAGTGCTCTTTGTCGTGATCGTTTGCATCTCTCAGTCTCTCACTCATCCACTTCTAGCTTCTTCTTCTTCGTATTCTTGCGTATTGTTTGCGCCTGTGTCTCTCTAATATACTGTCTATCCCTCTTTCACGCTCTCCTCTCAAGAGACACATATCCAGATCTTTTCCATTCACGCATCGATTCTCATCCTTGATATATCCATTTCGACGCGTGCTTTCTATATCTATAGCATAGGTGGGCACGCTGGTTGGAAGGCTGTGCGCAAATCGGGGAATTGTAAGGCAAGGCTATGCGCATGGCCATTTTTTAGCAGATTTAACTGGGATTTTTCCAAATATTGCGAGACAAGGCTATGTGCAAGGGCGCGCAACAGAAGGCAATGCTGTGCGCAAAAATATTTCGTTTTCACGCGCCCGTCTATGATCTACAGGTATCCAGTCACATGTATCTCTCTCTCTTTATTCTTTCATGAACCTCTGGCTCAATTGATCGATCAATACTGGGTCAAAGCTCTGACTTATTCTATTTTACGTATCCATAATCTATCTTTACTATCACGCGACTGTACTATTTGTAACTTAACCGTATAGGACGGACGACCAAAAAGACCGCGGTCATTTTGGCCGTCCGTCCTATACGCTACAGGACGGACGCACGGACACCTAAAACAGCCCGAGAGGACGAGTGCAAACTTTCCGAAAATAAATTATAGTATGCTAACATTCGCTACGAGACACAATGAGCACGAATGAACAGCATACCGTATGACATTTTCAGAGTATAACAAGGGCCGGCCGCGAAAATGAAAAATTATTCCATATACTTTAGCATAATGTAAAGGGTTTTCGTGGTAGGACTCAACACGCACCAATATTTGGCAATTAGCCAACTTTTCGCGACGCGACCGCAACGCAAACTAAACTCGTCCTCTATGTTTCCGTGGGACGACCAAAAAGACCGCGGTCATTTTGGCCGTCCGTCCTGTAGCGTATAGGACGGACGGCCAAAATGACCGTTGACAGCGGGACGCGGCGGCCACCACGTCCCGCTGTCCACGGTTTTGATAATAGATTGATATTAGTAAATATATCGGAAAGAAGTATTTGAATGGTAGTGAGAATTAGGGTCAATATTTATTTATTTCTCTGGTCACGAAGAGTGGTAATAGCCATTTTCACACTATTCGCCCAAAAAAGTGTTTCTACGTGCATTCATATTATTGCCAATGTCAATTTGCCATGCATATTTTCATCCTATCACGGATCTCTTGTAAGAATGAAAGAGGCCATGTGACCGTTTTAATTTTTTCTGTCCGATTTGGATGATATTTGTTACATTAATCACCTAACCACTTGTTTTGCCAAATTTGCATTTTTATCGATTTCGTTATCTACCACTTTGGGGAGCAAAATCTCACTCGAATATTACAGTGAGAATTTTTACAGCGAGTGAGAATTTTTTCAATCTACTCGAAAAAAACTAATCTTGACGTTACTCAACTAAATGTATGTGCGAAAAAGCCATCTTCTACCATTTTTCTTCGAAAAACTGATTTTTTGGGTACAATATGCCAAAATTCTCAAAACAAAAGGAACGATTTTTATTCGTGATTCTGATTCCCCTTCCTCGAATTGAGGTACTCGCATATTTCATAAGGTCATAATTCGCGGCACCCAATATCGATCCTTAGAGGGAGCCCGGATTTTCTAGCATATCTTGAAAACGGTAGCATCTAAATCGGAGAAAAAAATTAAAACGGTCGCAAGTCTTTTAATTTAAAACGGTCTTCTTTTAAATCGTCATTTTAGCTTTTTACCTTGGCTCTGCTTTCTTTTTATCATTTGCTTGTCTTTTGTGGACTTTAAAAAATGGACTGATTGTGTTTATTATTCTTGATCAATTTTTCTTTTCCAGATTAATCGGAAAATAACAATCATCACGCATATATCATTTTAATCTTTTTGTACCTATTTAGTCGAATTATCGTTGTAGTCACTAATTAAGGCCATCCTTTCTTTAGAAAATAAACAACTTTCTTTAGCTAAAGCGGATCATAGAGTATTTAAGTGGATCAATAGAGTAGTGCGGATACTAAGCCTAAGCATTCCTTAACTAAGGAACTCTGCTGAGTGTGAATACTAACTGAATCGATAGAATATTTAAATGGATCAATAGAGTAGTGCGGATACTAAGCCTAAGCATTCTTTAACTAAGGAACTCTGCTGAGTGTGAATACTAACTTAATCGATAAAGTAATTAAGTGGATCAATACAGTAGTGCGGACGCCTTGGAATGAGTCGAAGTACCGCGACAAATAGATAGACGTGCTGCGTGTTTTTTTTTCAGCCCGCAGTTTTCCTCATTTTATAGTCATCAGAATGGGCACCTGCCCTCTATCTAATGTCAGAATGGTAAACATACTCTGTCCACAGTAAAACAAAAAGTCCGCAAAAGGTAAGCAAATGATAAAAGGAAATCAGAGAAAAGGACGAAAACAAGGTGAAAATTTCGTAACAACAACAACACTATTTATTGTTCCGGACGCGTTGTAATTCCGATCTACGCCAATTATCGACGGTCATTTTGGTCGTCCGTCCTGTAGCGTATAGGACGGACGACCAAAATGACCGCGGTCTTTTTGGTCGTCCGTCGTATACGGATCACACTATTTGTAGACTCCATACAGATCGAGGTATTCCTGTACAAGCTTGGCACAGCTAAAAATGCGTTGAAACCCCTTCGGAAAGTTCGAAAAGTTTTGTACTATCGCCATAATGAATTTTGTATCGGATCTATCATGTGAATTCTACCACACCTTACGTTAATTAATGTGATTAATGAAACCAGATTGATTAGGATTTGAGTATCTATAAGAGAAAGAAGAGAGGGAGAGAGACTAAGGAAGAGATGTCTGATACGGATCAATTATTATGCATAAAGTAGATCAAATCAATTTGTTTATCTTCTCATCTGCCTTATTTATGCCATTTCTAGCGTAGTTGTATTTAAGTACTCTGTTGCTGACCATTTCGTTGCTTGCTTATTAGCATAGCTTGTCTCTCTTATCATACTACCACTCACAATCGTGCTATCTTTTACTATGAAATTATTATTTCTAAAAGACATATATTGATCGTATTTTCAGTGAATATCCCAACTAAATGTGATTATGATCACTCAATTCGGTGTTGTTCTCTTCATTCTTCTGCCTTCCTTGGTCGTCTCCCAATGTATCCACTGTGCTTCTTACGTCTTCGGTCGTCCCGTAAGTCTCAATAAATCGATTTCTATTTTTGGCACTAGTTCGGATAAGAACCGATGAATGAGAACCGACTAAGCGATAATTTTTTGCCTACTTTGTCTATTCATTAGCTCTTGTCTATCATATGCAAATAATTATCATCTAGTCGGTTCTCTTTTCATCAGCTCTCATCCGACCCTATTTTTTCTATTGCATATTAAAGGCAGCTGGCATCCAAAAATTTCGATTTAAAATATTTAAAATAGTTGATCTAATGTTGATAAGCTACAAAAACTGATCAGAAATATGCATTTGAAAGTTTGAAATGACGCTCTGGTTGGATTACTGTAGCTTGCTCCACACCACAGGTGTTTCAACTGCATCGTTCTTCTTACCAGAGAATTCTTATGATATAAGATTTATATATTTCGAAACAGAATTTCAAGCTCTTTCATATGAGAACAACTTGTTTTTCGTTTCCCGGTTCCTTTAAATCAATAATGTTGTTCAATCAATATTTTTCGTTCTAAATGCAATATCATTCCTAATCAATAAATATTGACAGAGTACCAGTCATCAACTCGATACTACCTACACGAGATTCAGCGACTACCAAAACCGTTGTATCTCCAAGTACACGAACAGCGATACGACTCAATGCTCGGTATTCATTTGTTGATTATTCCTATCCCTAGGGTGGCGATTATGTAATGGTTTTATATATTTTGCAAAAAAAGTGCTCGGAAAGTCTTTGCACTTTTTTCACCATTCATGTTTCTTCAAATAACAAACGAAGCAACTGCATTCAAATTGTGATATGCTGCACATGTTTAACAATAATTGTCCTCCATCTCATAGGCAACCGCATGACACCATACTACGAGAACTCCTTGGGGTGCGAGGCAATTCATGGGCCGATCTCCCATTTCACATCGGTCTGATTGCGAAAGGACGTTCCTCTGCAGCAGTGCCGGAGAGATCGTAAAGCATGACAATAACAAGGGGATAGGTCGGGGGAATACGGTGGATGGGGAAGTCAGCCGATATCTAAATTCTTCAGTTTTTTCTGCGTCTTGTTAGTGTGATGTGTCTTTGCGTTGCCCATTAAAAGCAATATGTTTAATCATAAGAAGTGTCTGAGAAGGACTCGGTCTTCCATCTCCTCCAGTTGCTCGCAGAAGACATCGATGTTAACAGTCTGCCCCTCAGGTAATAGTTCGAGAAGCACCCCACCAAGAGAGCAGAAGAAGAAAAAGAGAGACTCAATTCTTCCATTCGGATTGCATGTCGGGACGGTTTTAGCATCCTTCCAATCGGGCAGTCATTCCACCATTATATCTGGGTGATCGTACGAAATCCACTTATCATCTCGGCAGACAATATGCATCACCAATTCAGTGGATCGAGGACAACCGAGATTTGAAGTTTAGATGTCGACTCGGTTTCTGGGGAGCAGGGCGGAGATGACATGGGGAAACACTTAATGTGCCCTGGGGCGAAGAGTAGACCGAACGAGGATGCGATGGATGGTGGATCTTGGAGTACCAGTAGCCTGCTCCAAGTATCTCTAACTCTGCTTCGGCTAACTTGTGACAGTGCGAAGAACCAGGTCTTGATTCGAACTGGGACGACGCCCTGGACTTTGTTTTTCAACCAAACAAAAATGGTTTTTCTTGGACTGACAATAACAGGAGAAGACTGTCACATAACACTGCCCCCTAGGCTTCATTGACTGGGGTAGTTAATGGTTCGCTTCTAATGCAGTCCGCCCCGTAAGGTACAAATGAAGAAGGACATGTCAAACACTGGGCAACTGTCCCATAGCTAAAAAAATAAAATATAGTCAAGGAAAGAAAGTTGGCAAATGAAACTTATCACATTTGCTTATCAATAGGCCCCTCATCTAGGAAAAATGCCACAAGGCATAGCGCTCGCTCTCGTCCGAGTAAGAGGGCCCCAAAGTAAGTGCAGAAAAAAGTGCAAAGACTTTCCGAACACCCTAATAGGTCGAAAATTAGGTTACAAAGTACCAAGCCTGACCGCATTTTGAGCCAAAATTTCACAAAAATCGAAAAACCTGACCGCATTTTGAAAACCGATGGCCTAGCTATTCGACCTATGAGTGCGTTCCCTCATTCTATGTTCTGTTCAAAAGTCACGAAAGGAAATGAAAAATGAGCGATAGAGTGAGCGAAATGAGGAGAGTTTCTCCTCTTTTAGTTACTAGCCAGATTCAACATTAATCTAGCTGAGTAAGGATACTCCCAAATTATGCTCTTCCCATGTAATTTCACATTTGATTTATCAATTTAATTTGATTTTAATGAATACCAATGAAATCGTGTAATGAATATTAATATCTTCCTTCAGGGTCCATGCCTCACTGTCAACGTCACTACAGGTCCCGAAGATAATCCGGTCGTTAAAGGTTTGTTGCCCGTATAATTTTGTTTAACCCAAAACTACACTATCTACATTTTCTGCTCGAGACCTAATACAATTCAAATAATTCAGGTGTTCTGAGAGATTGCCTGAGCTCACACAGCCGTGTGAAAAAGGAATTGAAAGAGGCGACAGGTATGATTGATGAATATTTTTGAAATTAAAATGGGAATGCGTAAAAATTTAAGTCAAAGATGTATTTCATAAGTTGAATTACTGTACCTTATTTTATAAATTTCGCACAATTTTTTAAAAATATTTTTTATTGTTACAAGTAGATTTATATTTTGCATATTGTCAATCATATTTTTAAAATTCATTTAGATGATGGTGCCAATGGAAAATGCTACACTAAGAAGTTCATCAGACACAGAGTCGAGGTACTGTGGTTTCAAATTTCTATCGCAAACTGATTTAATGTACCACATGGGCAATACGTGGGAAACTCTAGATCCGATTCTTCTGTAGACGAGCATAGACACTGGCACCATACATTGCCATACCCTCACAGTACGAGGATTGACCATCTATATAAGGCCCATTGTATGCCACTTGATAAAAAAAAGGAAGCTATAATGACGATTTTTAAGCGAAAATAACGAATTTTGTGAATCAACCCACCCTATTTCGACAATTCGACACTATATGAGACGAATCGCGAGAAAATCGACCGTTTCGGAGGGTCCGCGGACATAGAAATTTCGACCCCCTGAAAAATTCAGATTAAGTACTTTGAACGATGCTCTATCGAACTGCGCTTTCCGAATTTGCATATCAGTTCTCATTTTCGAGTAGTGGTAGGTCAAAGTTGGCAGGTACGGTATTTTTGGCTCGAGTGTGCGTCAGAAAAATGATCATAACTCCGTTCAAAATAATGATAGACACTTTTCCAAAAAAAAGCATCGAAAGAGGAGATCTTGCGCAACATTTCCCAGTTGGTGACGTCATTTTTCGACCATGCTCCGGTGCTGGGCGGTCGTTTTTATGAAAAAGTGACGTAACTTTCCTAATCGGAAAAAGTGCACTTTTCTTCTATGCGCGTTTTGTTGCACCCATATGTGTCTAAAAATGACCCAAGTTTCAGAGGATTTCCGAATTGGAAAAAAAAAGCGTTGATTTTAGTGACGCGACCTCGGACCTGTCAAAAGAAAGAACGGCTTATTCCTTTATCAAGAAACAGCAAAGTAGCTTAAATGACTCAAAAACATCCGAAAAAGCATTACGAACTCAAAATACCCATATACGACAGTTATTTGAAACACAAAATCACCGAGTTCCGAAAAATTTGAAAAAAACCCATATTTTGCTTTTCCACGTGGAAAAAACGTCTCAGTAATGTTAATTAATCTTTACAATATTTCTTATAATGTTTTTGAACATTTATGTTTTTGGAAGTGAAGGCCTACCTGCTCTTAGAGCCGAGATATCCGCCATCGAGATTACACGCGCGCGCCCCAACTCCGCGCGATGTGTTGCCATAAAATGAACGTTTTCCAGCTCAGAATGACTCAAAACAACTTGTTTCATCATTCTTATCACGAAAAAATACCTTGGAACAAGTTTTCTGTGTCTGTAAAAATCAGCAAAAGATTTGGATCGAACCGGGGTTCGAACCCGCTCGGTGTTCTTAGAGCGGTATCTCTTTACTTCTTTACCTTTACCACCGAGCGGGTTCGAACCCCGGTTCGATCCAAATCTTTTGCTGATTTTTACAGACACAGAAAACTTGTTCCAAGGTATTTTTTCGTGATAAGAATGATGAAACAAGTTGTTTTGAGTCATTCTGAGCTGGAAAACGTTCATTTTATGGCAACACATCGCGCGGAGTTGGGGCGCGCGCGTGTAATCTCGATGGCGGATATCTCGGCTCTAAGAGCAGGTAGGCCTTCACTTCCAAAAACATAAATGTTCAAAAACATTATAAGAAATATTATAAAGATTAATTAACATTACTGAGACGTTTTTTCCACGTGGAAAAGCAAAATATGGGTTTTTTCAAATTTTTCGGAACTCGGTGATTTTGTGTTTCAAATAACTGTCGTATATGGGTATTTTGAGCTCGTAATGCTTTTTCGGATGTTTTGAGTCATTTAAGCTCCTTTGCTGTTTCTTGATAAAGGAATAAGCCGTTCTTTCCTTTGACAGGTCCGAGGTCGCGTCACTAAAATCAACGCTTTTTTTTTCCAATTCGGAAATCCTCTGAAACTTGGGTCATTTTTAGACACATATGGGTGCAACAAAACGCGCATAGAAGAAAAGTGCACTTTTTCCGATTAGGAAAGTTACGTCACTTTTTCATAAAACCGACCGCCCAGCACCGGAGCATGGTCGAAAAATGACGTCACCAACTGGGAAATGTTGCGCAAGATCTCCTCTTTCGATGCTTTTTTTGGAAAAGTGTCTATCATTATTTTGAACGGAGTTATGATCATTTTTCTGACGCACACTCGAGCCAAAAATACCGTACCTGCCAACTTTGACCTACCACTACTCGAAAATGAGAACTGATATGCAAATTCGGAAAGCGCAGTTAGATAGAGCATCGTTCAAAGTACTTAATCTGAATTTTTCAGGGGGTCGAAATTTCTATGTCCGGGGGGTGGTCGAACCTCTGGCGATTCGTCTCATATAAAAATAGACGGCGAGGGTACCGAAAATGTATGACTGGCACTGTTAAATCTCTAACAAACTTGGAAAAAACTTTCAAATTTTGAAAAATAACAAACAGACATATTCATATATTTTTCGGTTGTTGCCCATGTAGTCATACTTGTCATTAGTTTACACCATCTCCATTACAGCACACTGCGACATACTGCGTGTGCTCTGGCGCCCACTGCAACAATCACGGCGGTCCCACCACGCTGTTCGCTGTGGAACCATCAGGATACCGTCCGTACCGTAAGGCATACCGTAAGCCTTCATCGTCAATTTCATTGTTCTGCCCAACTCTTATCGTTCTTATAAATCTCTTCCCACGCGTGTAGATCATTCTAGTATTATCGATTAATTGTTCATTATTGTATGGCTTATCCAGGAATTTCCTTAACCTCATAGTGCTGTATTCATACAATATTCTCTTATTTAGCTATTTCTTTCTTCAAATAAGTAAATAAATAAATAAGAGAATATTGGTAGAATATTCGTTGCTACATTATTTTAGCTAGATCCTAATTCCAATGTATTATATGTATATTTAGGCATCCATTGATCTACCAAAAGTAGTCATGCGCTACCGTATTCTATTGTCAAATCTCTATCTTGTAATTCTGATTCATTCATTGAACCCTTTCCGAGAGCATTATCCACCCCCGTGTTGTCATTACAAATCCATGGCATTTCAATATTAATAATTGTAATGTGATAATAACTGTAATAATAACTGTTTATGATTATGATTATGTCAAGTGTTTTTAGATAAATCGATAATTAATGAGATGGAAGGAAGGCGATTTGTATTATGAAATAACGAATATAGCAAATGATAAGTGATAGTGCAACGAATAAATTTAAACGAACTTCTCAACGAATATTGTGATTTTAAAAAAAAGGAAAAAAAAACTAGGAGTGTTTACAAATAATCGATAGTTCTTAATCCTTAAGCGTCAGACGAGTAGGCTGCCTTAGTCGCAATCTGAAAGCAATCGATATATTATCACATACAGTAACTCAGCTCACATACCTCGCTTGATACCATATCCTCCGGGTTGGGAACGGGGCCAAACTGCATCTCGGAAACTGCAAGTATAACATCGTGATCAATGATGGTACGCATATACCGTATCCTTCGGATGCAATAACCCACCATTCTCCAAACTGGGAACCGCCGTCGAGTAAGTCTGCGTATTGTTGATATCTGAAAATAACCCAATGTAATTTATTAATCAGTAATACCCAATTTTTGTAAATTTCGATTTGGAACTTGAACTTTTAAACTGTAACGTAATATATAATATGGATAAAAGATCCTTCAGTAAATATGCAAAACTGAAAATTCCAAATTCCAAAATTTAGTGCATAGTGTCCACAAATCAATAGTTTGACATACCATCTGCATTCTCTGTGAGTTCTTCCTGAATACTGCCAGTAATGACGAGATTATTGATTGCATCTTCAAGATTGCACGTACTCTCCTCATTCTGCACACTCTTTCCCTCTGTCTCCTTCTCTATCGTCTCTTCATGATGTACACTCTCTGCTTCAGTTTCCTTCACCTCTTCTTCATACTGTTTATCGATCTTCACTTCCTCCGCTACAGTACCCTCCTTCCTTGACTGCTCCTCTACCGTATCGTTATCGACTACAGTAACCTGAGGCGTCTCGACGGGTTCCTCGGTGATAATCCATTCATTGGCCTCGGGTACCACATTCTCGGTCGTAACCCGCTCAGAATTGGTAACCGAACCCCAACGATCACTCTTCATGGTTTCTTGTGTATTGACGCCGTCAGTCTTTTCTGCTACTGCATTCACCGTATGCTCAGTGCCCAATGCCGGTTCTAGAATCAATAAAAATCGATAATCAACCAATCAATCAATAAATCGATAATTACCGGGTACACCAAAGCCTTGCACACCATGAGCTGGTACACCATAAGCCGGCCATTCTGTGATCTCCTCTGCTACGGCCTCCACCCTCAATCTCGCCATGATCGTTTCATACTGTGGATACTGCTTCAGCCACGTATGCCTGAATCATGCGGAGATTACGGTAGATTCGTATACAGTAATCAGCAGCTACCGTACACATGCGGGGATTACGGTAAATTTGTATACAGTAATCAACAGCTACCGTAGAACACTCACATTTTATCATCTCCGAGCGCGCGATATTGACCCATCTTCGTCACGAGACGCTGCAAGCAAAATATATCAGATAGACATATCGCCCAAATCGGACTACAGTAACTCTACCTACAGTATACAAATAGCAATTACAACAACTACAGTAGCCCAATGTCCACTACAGTAATCCCACCTTTAATCTCTCCATCGCGAACTGTTCCTCATTAAGAGCAGCAACAACCGCCAGCACCATCGTGTTTATCGCGTTTCTGTCCTCATCACTTGGTCGATCCTCCATCGCCTCTGAAATCAATCAATAATTGGCCACGTCCACCTGAAGGTGTTTGAAAACCAATAATAATACGAATGCCTTTAACAGATAGGTAAGTAAACCGTAATCAAAATCTTTTTAAAATCAGTCAATACACTACAACGCTTCGAAAACCTTTTGTAAAAATAAATAAATCCTCAACAACGCCCATCGGACAACCTTCCCCTCCCCACACCGTAACACTCACTGTAGTAGGTCTTGAAGAACACAGACGCGTTGACGATACGATGGAGTGTGCAGAGATGACCCTGCTTGGTCACATCCAGAAAGGAGAGGAGACGCTCGAGTGGGACGATATTTGATTGAATGAGTTCTGAATTGGGAATAGAGGTAGAGTGCAGAGTGATCAATCGACAATTGACAAGTAATCAATTGAGATAGAATTGTGCATAGACCTAGCGGCCGAAACACCATAAGGCACATTATTAACATAAGGCGTTTAAAAATATATTATAAACTAATATATTAGTTTTATAATATATTTTTAAACGTGCAAGTAAACCATTAATAGTACATCCAATTATATTAATAATTTAATACTCAATTATCATCATTTGGTATATGCGGTTTAATTGAAAATGCTGCGTGGGAACAGAAGAGAGAAACTTTATGATTAATTAGCTATCCAAGTTTGAGATAATAAAAATCTCACTGATGATAAAGAAATACTCTCCGAATCATAAAATTTCTCTCTTCATATCATTTGGTCTCACAGAGCATTTACAAGTTAATCAATCGATAATCACAAATCAAGCAGATTAATTCATGTTTCACCCAATCCTTATAACGCATAGTCATCATAATGATAACGTACGCTGAAGTGGAACACTGAATTCTTCCCTGAAGACTCCTTGAAGACTGAAGAATTGTTTGACGAGAGGAGGTGGAGAACCCTGTGCATGAATTCATGTCATCCAGTGTTATTTGATTGGCTACGGTAGATTTGAGCAGATTGCAGAGCTCCAACAATTCGTTCAAATCTACCGTATCCAGCCAAATTATACTCGATAAATGAATATTGCCTAATTGCGGGTGTTAATTTTGAATTTCGTAAAGTATAATGTAAAGTTTAAAAAAAAATTAATTTAACCAACGTGTCCTTACTGAAAATACACTTATATTTCATCGAATAAATAAATAAATTTAAAAAAATTCTATCACAATCATACATTTTCGGTGTAGTGGGTCGATTTACTAAATGTGGCGGGTCGATTTAGAAAATTCATAATTTTTAGCTTATTTTCGCATGAAGTGAATGTAAATGAGCCATATACGGTGGTACAATCCTCGCATTAAGAGGCTGTGAAAATGTATGATTATGATCTAATAAATAAATCTACCAACCTGCAAGAGCATATCCCGCCCAGCTTCGGGCATGTTCTCAATCAGCTGTGAGAGACTTCTTCTCGATTTCTTCTCCTTTTCCAGCATTTCGTATCGGAGCCTCTTCTCATCGCGGAAGCCATTATTTCTATCTATAATATTATCATTTTTCAATCAACCAATCAATATTCATAATGGCAATCCTAGGGACATAAGATATTTTTAGAATTAATAATATCATTCGTTCACTATTTCTATGTAGTCCTTATGAAGCATAAATTTATTTATTTAAAAATAATAATAATATATTATTCTACCTCTATCAGTCCTCCTCCTATCATCAAGAGCTTTTTCCACAGTCCACATTCGCTTGATGTACGCCGCTATCTCTTGACAAACCTGAAGGGCATACAGCAATTAAAATAATATTAATGGATGTATAAGTACAGGTTTGCATGCATTTTACATAAAATTTTAAAATATATAGGCACATAATTTTTCTAATAATGTGTCCTACGTCTAATTCTTAGGGGTCGATCATACACTAACTGTAACTGTAAACTGTACAACGGATTACACAACGATACCCAAACATCACTACATATAGGCCGGCCAAAATGCTCCAATAATCCAGTCCAGTCAAATTTTCACAAGTATTTACCTGCACCCAAACCTATTGGTACTTTCATTCATTTTTGCACCATTTTACCGGCAAAATACCAAAAAATCAGTGAACCACAGAGGTCCGTGATTTTTCTCTGGGACCAAGGGTGAAAGCAACTAACCGAAGTCGTGCCAGAGAGAAGCATGCGCGCAGCGATCAACCAGCCAGCCTGTAATCAATCAATAATCGTGTGATTAACGTAACCTTAAGCGAGAAAGATACCGTAGTACCGTAACCTTACGCGAGAAAGATACCGTACATTCTGTGGATGTTTGGCGCATTCGGCAAATTCAAATATGATTTGGCTCGGACGTCCAGTTATCGATCCGAGGTACGCATCGGAATCAGCGAATACCGTAGTCAGTTCGGATGGTGAGAGACGCTTGATGATCGAGGCCACAGCCTACAAGAGTCTTAAGCATAATCCAAGTTGTGTGAATGTTTCAAAAGTTTCGAAAAGAAAAAAAAGAGACGAGACAGCGCATAAAACAGTTTTTTCTTTTCTGATTTTCGTTTCCCTTCGCGTCGTTTTAAAAATATTTGTCAATATCTCCACAGAAAAGGGTGCGCTTGGCTACTAAATTGAGAATGCACAATATATCCACAATTACTTCGCTGTACACAATATTCCTTGGTTTCTCCTAAAAAATGAATAAAGATCAACCTTGACGAAGAATTCATGATGACGCACGTCAATGTGCTTGAGGGCGGCCACAGAGACGCGTTGAAGACTTAATAAATAAATAAACAATAAATGAATAAATGATATGGGTTCATGGATCGTGATTACGGTAGTCACGATAAATGACGAGATCCTACAAAAGGGTCCCACAGAAAGGTACTTATGCATTGATTTATCTCTTTTAAGGATCCCGTGAATTCTACATTCGTATTGAAATTTCTAGGCCAATACCAATATTTAGTAGACACTAGGGTTGCCGGTTCGAATTCGAATTCGAATTATTCGCACCCCTTTCCCATCTCTCAAACTCTCTCCCCTTTCCCTTCAAAGATTTCGACACAGCTGCCAGACGGAACGAATAGTTCGGGACAGACCGAATTATTCGCACTCTCTCACTCTCTCGTATCCTTTCTCGACCCTCCCTCCGCCTCGTCCCCCAATGATACACGTTTCAAGAAATGGCTAATTCCCTTCGCATCTGATTGTGAGAGCTTAGCAGTCAACAGCAAAGTTGTAGCTCATATCATTCCCGTTCTGATTCAATTTTGAAAAAGTCGATACGATAACCACGAACAAAATGACATCCGTTCTACGAATTCAGATGGAAATTTAAACTATTCACTGTAGTCATGAGTCGTACTCCATTACTCCGTCTTACTCCACATTGCTTTATCATTCTTTACAGAAGTAATTACACTAAACAAAAACATCACGTAAATATCTGACTGACCTACTCGTGATCAGCTCAACATCTGGTATAAAATGCCCGCTGAGTTCTCATCTATTACATTTTAAAATATCGGACTGACATACTCATGATCAGCAAAAATTTGTCATAAAATGACCGCTGAGTTCCCATCCGATACATTTTGAAATATTGTTCATTTCAATATTTTGAAATGGTATTGTTCAGATTAGACTAGAGTAGATATGCATTTTTTCGTGACTTTCTCTTCACATTTACTTGATTTTGTTTTTGTGTAATTACCTCTGTAAAGAATGATAAAGCAATGTGGAGTAAGACGGAGTAATGGAGTAAGATTCATGGCTACAGTGAATAATTCAAATTTCTCCCTGAATTCGTAGAACGGATGTCATTTTGTTCGTGGTTATCGTATCGACTTTTTCAAAATTGAATCAGAACGGGAATGATATGAGCTACAACTTTGCTGTTGACTGCTAAGCTCTCACAATCAGATGCGAGGGGAATTAGCCATCTCTTGAAACGTGTATCATTGGGGGACGAGGCGGAGGGAGAGGAGGGAGGGTCGAGAAAGGATACGAGAGAGTGAGAGAGTGTGAATAATTCGTTCTGTCCCGAACTATTCGTTCCGTCTGGCAGGTGTGTCGAATTCTTCGAAGGGAAGGGGAGAGAGGGCGCGTCTCAAACGAATTGCCGAGAGATAAGGGAAGCGACTGACAAAGGGCACGAATTATTCGCCCTCGTTCCTGCAACCCCAGTAGACACTCACAATTTGAGATGCTCAACACCACGAAGAAGATCCAATCTGCCACTGAAGATGCCAGTCAATTGAAGAAAACCCTTATCCGCTACAAATTATGCATTTTCCCCGGAAATCATCGCATAAAGGCACACCACAAGCTAATTTGGCAACAATCTCTCGTAGACAAATAAAGCGCGAGAGTGTGGCCGGAGTAGAGAGATTCAAATTAGCTTGGGATGTCACTTTAATTACTCAGCCATACCTTTCTCAATATCTTCGAGAATCAGATTGACTTCATCCTGACTAACAGCCATACCGTGTTGGATCCTATCATATACCGTCTCGAATATCTTAAAATGAACAAATCAATAAATGCAGAATACGGTATTATATGATCATTATCGGTTAATGGTCTCACCAATTTTACATCCTCCGTTACAGTCTCGTCTTTGACAGCTTCGGTCATCTTTCGAAGTCGAGTGAAACGCTCATCAAATTGTTCGCCCTTTATTTAAAAAAAACCAATAATTGATTTGAAAGTAAAACTTTTGAAAGTTATGACTACCTTATCATTTACAAGTAGCTGTGTGAGTACATGGATATGGAAGTTGAGTTCGTTCTCTACACAAATAGTCTGGAAAAAACAACAAATTATTGCGTAGAGATTTTGAGTGGTTTTTAAGAATAGGTCGAATAGCTGCGTAATAGATTAGGAAAATACGGCCAAGTTTTTACAAAAACCAAATTTCGGTCAGGGTTTTACAAAAAATCCCAAAACGCGGTCATGTTTTCACAAAACAAAGTCCCCAAATGCGATCAGGCTTAGTAGTTTGCAAAGTACATTTCGATCTTTGTTTTTAAGTATTGTTTAAATTCTCAGTATACCTCAAGCCACCCTATAAAGTATTCCGTAAATGACGAACAGACCAATTTCGAGGTAAAAAAATTTCGAGGTCCGTTATTTAGACCAGAGTGCATATACGATGTGCGAGAAACTGGTAGGCAAGGCGAACGAGTATTCGGTCATGATAAGGAAAGGCCGTAAGGTATGGTGTAAGAAGTAATGCACGAACTAACAGGAATCTTGGATACTAGTGAGTATTCACGGGGAAGATTCAATGAGGGAATCTTGAATCCATCCAAGGCTGCATATTCTATCAGAAGATATTCAGCTCGTGTAAGTGCCTGTTCGACGACGTCATCGAGGAATGAAATATCGAGATCAGATAGCGAGTCCAACCTCGTCAATCTAAATCAATCGATATGAAGTTGGACTATATTTTAACGTCAGTGAGACTAGTGTCACTGGATCATTAATGATATTGAACGGGAACTTTGACGAACGAATTTAATGTTGTTGTAACGAAAAGAAAATGAGTGGGCGAAACGTTCTCTTTTTCCTTGCTTCTCGTGACTTTTGAACACAGTAAAAGTAACAGTAGCTCACTTCTTCCAATGATCACTATTTAATGAGGTTCCCATGCCAGCGAACATACGAGACTCTGGCTTCAGCCAGAAAGAGATAGCACTCGCTGCATGAGAGTGCAGACGTTCGTCTATAATAGCCAGTATTTTAATTATAATTTTAGCAAATTAAGCATATGAATTCAAATAAATTACGCACCTTCGACTGACAATTCCATCGATCAGGCTGATTCACAAACGTAGAATGCTATATATTTGCGGAAGTGAAGATCAGGAACGAGAAAATAACGGAAATTATGGATTGTAAATCAATATCACTGAGCCGGGACCACGTCCATGAAATGGAGCAGATTGTATTCTGCTCACCTTTTTTTCCGATCATGAACTGATTTTTTTGCACTTTTTTTGCAATCTCTGAATATTCATTCTTGGTTGTCGTTCCTACAGAGACATTGTTTTCGTATATCTTGTCACGTTTTTTATCGATAATCTTGTTTTCTTTGAAAATGAAAATACTATCACTCTTTGACGAACTATTGGGCAGATTTTGAAAACGGCTTTGCGTGTCCGAATTATTAAGATCGGGATACGTGTCCTCCGACTATTCCCTTGTAATAAAATTTATGAAAATTCAGCGATACGAAAAATATGGCAAAAAACTGAAATTATTTTCAAAATAGGTGAAAACCATCTCTAGGGGGAGATTCAAAATTTTCTTCAAGTTTACTGTACTTCATTTTTGTGAGATACTCCAGCCGTCAGCATTTCATTTTATTGTGAAGCTACCTAACTTTATTACTATTTTTAATGAAATAATGAAAATATAAAATGGGCTGATCTGTGTTGTTTCATTGTTTTGTTGTAATTTGCTCTAAATTTGTGAAAGGCAGCTCACTAAAAAAAAATTGATTCGAAATAGTTTAAATATCTGATCTCATGTTCTGAAGATCGAAAAATTGAAATACATATTGATTTTAAAAAGTGAAAAAACGGTATTCTAACTCATATTTTCATCAGCTGTAACTTATTGCTTAGCATTTGTCACTTGCATAAGATGGTCGTTAGATATTTGTAATAATATAATAATATTTGACAGTTTCTTATTTTGATCCCCTTTTAGAAATATCACGAAAATTTTACGAATCTTACGAGAGAAAAAAGTAATTAATTGCGTTTTCGAACATTTTATGAAAAAATGCGCACATAGCCCTGGTACATGTTCTTTACCACATATAAATCATAAACAATAGATGCTATTTCATATATATTCTCTGTTTAAAATTAATTTTGAATCTATACTTAGAAATAGATATTAGCATACTTTGTCATTACAGTATTCTATCTCGAGACATTGTGACTGTCTGCTATCTGAGCAAATCAATAACCATAAAGCTATGCAAGGGGAATCAGCAGAAATCGATATGACAAATGTTCTTGAAAAGACAGCGATATAGATAAACCGGTATAATCGATTATTGATTTTCAAATGAATCAATGCAATCATCACGTCAAATGTAAAGTATCGGCGTAAAGCCATGGGATGCTTCCCCCCCCCCCCTTTTTAGTAGCTTGATCCATGACGCCAATCAAGGACTGATTTTGAGATACTACCGTTCAAAGGATAGGTTTCCTAAAATTATGGTTTCTGCGCAGGCAGCTTCGCAATTTACCAAATACCAATTACCAAAGATTTACCAAAGATTTGGATTTACTTTTGATTTGTTTCAGATCCGCAGCAATCGAGCTGTTGAGGTCTACTCAATTGAAGTAATACGCAATGATCATTTAAATTTAAAGGTGGTGTCCCACAAATATTTTCGTGAAAAAACTGTGAAGACAGAAAGGTAGCAAAAGTTATTCTACGTACAGTACACTATTTATTTTGTGCTGATTTAGTATATTGATCGCTAGAAACATTAATAAACCATCAGGCCCGGTTCAGGGAAGGGCGCGCTTTTTGAAAATTGAGGAAATTCGGCAATAGGTTTCGAACTTGCGTCACACGGATAACGAGTCTGAACGTTTACCACTGCGCTATGGGATAGATGAGAGGATGAGCTAACTCTTCGCATATCACTTTGCATTCGCACAAGAGGGGTGTAGTGATTTATCTGAACATTCGCGGGCCACCATCTTTAAAAGAAAATTATATTAAAACTATGAAAATTGTGATATGTTCTGTTTAATTGTTTTCATACCAAAAATCATATAAAATCAAGCTTTATCGATCATCGATTATCTCAGAGAATCGATAATTGTAATAATATATTTGTAAATATAGATCATTTGCTGACTAGAAAGGTGGGAAAGCGTAAGGGAAAATGGAAAATTTGTCGTAATAACACAATGGAAACGATAAAAAGTATGAATTTAATCAATTAAATCAATATTCAATGGCAGCAGAAATTGAATAGCGAATAGAAGAGTAAACGATGAACAATCGGGATAGAGAGAATGGGTAAAGCACTGGGGACGATTTCAAGCCAGATCTTCAATCAATAATTTGTCTACTACTATGCTAGGTATATTTGGTAGGGCGGAATCAGAGGGCAATAGTGGACCAGGAAAATAAAGAATACTATGGAGAAGATAAACATAAGGAGAGCCCGTTAATGGTGCAGCGACAGAGGAGGAAATAGAGAGGATTAGGATAAGGCGGATGGTGCTTGGTGCGGATTACGGTAATTGCGTGAGCGAAAGAGTCAGGAGAAAAGTGAGGCCTATAAAGAAGAAAGTATCGATAGAGAAGGCGAGATCAGTTAAGGTTTTGATGAGATCGGGTGCTATTGTGTGTGTAGTGTAGTGTGGTGTGCTACGATACGTCGACTACAGTATGCCGCTATGATCGATCGATCAACAAGGAATCGGCTTGGGACCCGAAGGACAGATTACGGTAAGAATGTATTCTGTGAGCATCGTAGGCACGGAGGAAGAGTCTTCGTTTATGGCGCGGAGCACTGCAATTAATCATGCGTTTTACAGAAAAATATATGCATGTCCTACTCTACTATAACAGTATCGCTTGGCATCTACCTTATCCAAGCCCTTTCGATCTACAGTACGACTTACACTTATTCAACGACGACAGTGACGCATTGTCCATATTACGTAGACTCTCATTATATGGAATAGACGCGGTCATGTATTGGGGCATCTGTGATGGATCAATCTGAAAGATCAAAGATCAAAAGGGGCGGAGTCAATATCATACCTTTCCCGGTTTCCTCTTTCGTTCATTAGCGTATTGTCGTCTCTTGTTCTGGATCGACAACAACAGAGAGATGAAGGTGTTCTTCATTTCCTACAAAAAATCTATTTAATGTGAGTTTGAGATACTGAATAAAGGAGTATTGAATAAATATGATGCTTTTTTATCACCCCGATTTAAATTTGTCTTGAGTAAAGAAACCTTTGTTGTAAAAGGTAAACCCTGAGCTATACGAGAACTGAGCTGAGCTATGAACATATACGCTAATTCAATTCTGAATTCGAAAGATAAACAATTTTTTTTATTTTCGAAAAAAATCGAAAAAAAAAAATGCAAATGCTAAAATGAATACCTTTTCGTACTCCAATTCATCCCTATGAGCCAATTCATCGACCAGAGACTCGTTGTAAACCTCAAATAAATCGTTTATTTCGATCGTTCTGCAACTTCAAAATTCTTTACTATTTATTTTGAAAACTTTTTGGAATATCTCCCATTTCATTCATTTATAACACATCTGGTGCGACAAAATTGATGATAAGATTCAGGATGTACGTATTATATAATATAAATTAAAAGTCGGAATTTGAATTCCCGCACCTTCTTCGCGCCCACGAATTCAAATAACGACATTCAATTTTCGGTTTTTCGAGGAAAATTTTAACACTCGGAAACTCGCTTTTTTTCGGTTTTCCACCATATTTCATCTTAATCATCTTAAATTCTGGATTATTCGTCGACTAAAAGATGAAATACCTGTATAAGCTGTTCCATTTCAGCGTGTAGCTGCACCAATTTGGAGTAGCTCAGCTCTTTCAGATCTAAAAAAATCAATCGATAGTTCACTTGTATACAAACTAAAATGTTAATGGAAACGTGCTTATAGCTACCAAACCCGTGCTGATGTCTAAGCGAATAGAAAAAATGTTTTAAAAATGTAAAAAATTTAGAAAAAGCATTACGTCACACGGCAAAGGCTTGGAGTGATCGGAACTACTTCAGAACTACGGTCCAATCCAAAATTATTGTATAAAAGTGAATTTCCTTTATTTTTCGCTCTCTTTTGGACTGGTTCGATGTTCTGAAGCAGTGCCGATAAATGATACTTACTACTTAAATTAGGATACTAGACATTACCATCATCTGAATGATAGGTTTTACTGTCTTGAACTACTGATATGAGAGGGACGAATGAGAGGGTAAAATCATCCAGTAAATTTTATAAAAAACATGTGAACTCATAATGTGAAATGTTTTAAGAAAGAGTTTGTTCAATTTCAAATGAGCTTGTAGGTGTTCCTTCAAAAGGCGGCAAATTAATCCTGTAAACTCACTTTCAGGATGAGCTGTGATATTGGCTGCCTGTCTCATCTTCGCATCAACCTCAGCCGGAATCGATGACGTCATCATCGAAACTCCGCCCATTCCACAGGTACCTCAATTTCAATCAGTAATTTTCTATTTTTTATTATATAATTTATTTATTAAATTATTCCAAGCATATTTGCATTGAGTGTTTAAAGGTTTCGAGAAAAATAGCGCGAAAATAAAATATTTAAAGTTTAGTGAAAATTTAAGAAACCAACCAGATGGGGACCTCATGGATGAATACATACTGTCGACAGATTCCATCGTTCGATCAGTCATCATCGATGCTGTGAAGTCGCACGACTGCAATAAATATGAATGTCAATTAAATTTTAAATTTAATACAGAGAGTGTGACCAGATCGGAGAGTTTCAAATTGGCGAGGAGTTTGCCTTTGAAATGTTCTCTTCAATTTTCAGGGTAACTTTTTTCTTTTCCCAAAATTCCATGCGAGAAAATAAATATGAAACTAATGTGCCAATTGTTGGTGTATTGCAATTCATCATTTCCCAATCTCGTATCTTATGGGTAAACAAATATCTTTGTGTCGAGTCTACTGGGACTGAGAAAATGCACAATATTCCTGAATATCATGGTGAAAACAAAAATTGCGAAACAAGCATAGTGTGTACATGAAAGAAGTGGAATGAGGGAGGGTAATCCCTCTACTTCCATAAGGAATAAGGAAAGAGATCATTCAGAGGAAACGAGAAAGGGTTTCATGACAAGCCGAGTCGCCAATATTTATGTTCTAGGGCTTAAGAGAACCGCATAGAATTTTGAAATTCTCTACGCAGAATCTTGGAAACTCTTTCGATGGGGGATTTAGACTTGCCTTTTTCCACTATCTATAATAATTTTGGAATCGTAAATAATAACATACACTGAGCATTTGATCGATTTCCTCGATGACTTGATCTGCCGTTTGGGGTGGAGACTCAGCGGACATCGGTGGACCCTAAATGCTATTGTTACCGTATGCTTGACCCATTTATGAAATAACTACTGTATAATTGTTTAAAACTATTTATGTAAATACCGTACGCGTTCGTCAAACTATTTATGGTGTAACTACCGTATACCTGTGCCACCAGTTGGTGCATATCGAGTGCGTTTCTCAATTCGTCGTCGTCACTCGCATCCAGGCTGCTCATGCATTCCGAGTTACTCTGAAAATCAGAACTGATTAATATTTTTTAAACCTATATTTTACTATTTAAGCTCAAGTTATCATCGTAAAAGAAATATTTTAGTCTGTGGTATAGTCTTGGTCGAGAATCAATAATCGTACTTTTGTATTAAGAACAAAGAAGAAGAAGAACAAGGCATGTTTACAATTATCTCTCGTCTTTTATTCATCATTAACTAATGAATGCATATGGAATCCTGGGCTGTATTTTTTTTATTTCGAAAACTTTATCTAGATTTTCCACTAGTCATGTGCTATATCGTTACTATTAAATCATTTTCACTCTCTCACAAATACAAGACTGTTACAGTAGTTATCACGATATTGGCCAAAAGGGGCGTGACTTAATCCCACATCAACCCATCTGCATGATGAGCCTACACACTAATATGTGACTCCGTTTGGACTAGGTCCCGGAATCAAAATACTCTAAATAGTTGGTAGCGTCTTCTCACACGCAAAGTGTCCTCTACTCAAAGAGACCGAAAATGAACTGGAAGTGAGAGACAAGGAGGATGATATATGTAGTATCTATTCTAACTCCCTCTCCCTCTAAGATCTCTACCTCTCCCTCTCCTCTGACTTAATCAAATCAGTTTAGTCTACATCTCGTTACCAGTGTAGTACTCGGAGGTCTGGGAGCATCCCGAAATGGGATAAGACGTGAGAGAGAAGGATTAGGGAGAGAGAGAGAGAGACGAAGAAAAGGAGAGGTAGAATAAGGGTGGGAAGAGGGAGAGAGACAGCAAGCTGTTATATTGCACACTAAGTTTTGACATTTCTCCTCACACGGCCTTGGAATTCGGGAAAGCTCAAGACAAGGTGCACGAGCAGTGATTGCTATGCGGTGACACATTTTCAAAGATTGCGGTTTTGTAAGAACTACTATCATCATCGATTCATTGTTGATAAGAATTGACTATAGGTAAAAGGAAAAGGCTAATCCCGTTATTCAAGTCACACAAATCGCTGCGGGAGATCATTGCTAGGTCAGTCATAATTTAATTCAATATTAATTGAATTATATTCACCAAAAAAGAATTGGATCTGCGTCAGAAACGTGGAAGTGCATCGTTATAACAATGGAAACACTTATATTTTCAAAATTTATTATTATTTATTTTTACGATACCCAAAGAGTCAAACTGTCTCATATAAGCACTATCCATTTAATTGTATCAGTTGAAACTTATCTTAAAGTGACTCACCGAGCTAATTTGAAACTCTCCGTTCTGGCCACATTCTCTCTCTTTTTTGTCTACAAGAGAGTATTGCCAGTGCGGATAGTAAAATTAGCTTGAGTGTTTCTTTAATAGAGGAAATTATGATTTTTTTCTTTCCTAAATTTCGATGATATTCTATTAAAGAATACTTCCTTATTCTGTTTCTTCTCATTCTATTCCCTCTTCATCTTCCCCTCTCAAGTCAAAATGCACTTTTTAGAAGACAAAGGGGGAGGGGAGAGAAATATAATGAACAACGTTAGGAAGTAGAAGATGGAGAGAGAGAAGAGAAGGAGGGAGAGAGAGAGCGTGAGAGTGAGAGAGGAGAGAGGGAGAGAGAGACGGGAGAGGGAGACAGAGGAGAGAAAGAGAAGAGAGAGAGAGAGAAGAGAGAGTTAGGGGGGGGGGGAGAGCAATCGAGTAGAAAGAGTTAAAGAAATATACTTAGAATAGAATGAAAGATTTGGATGGACAAAACTGACAAGTACATCGTTCCGGGGTCCTAAAAAATCTTTTTCTCGGAGATGACTGTCAATTAATGGTGAATTATATTATAAAAAGCAAGCAGTCGATATTCTGATCTATGAGGCCGTTAGTGTAAGAGTCGAACAAGGGTTGGCACAGGCCAAAAATTTTGATACCCTCAAAACTTGTGTATAGGGGTTATCGACCATGCTGATGAAGATAGGTATAGTCATTTTGGCTCCAGTGGTCCCGCAACGCCTGGGCGGGATTACGGTAAGATCACTTTTTCAGGCCATTCTCGGTCCATGGTAGAGCTAGAGGTATGAAAATTGGGCTCCGAGGACAGAATTCGATGGCGATCATGGCTGTCTCTTACACAAACGGCCTCCTATCTGATATGCAACTTTAAAGTTAGGGCGCGCTTGGCCCCATGTCACTAATTCTATATGATTCAACACAACTGCTACATTTTAAAGCAACCAAAGCAATATTACTATGATAAAACAAATAATTTCAAATGAAATTTACTATTTTAAATACCACCCAAGACGGAAATCTATAGAAGGCATACGTCCGACGCTAACAATCATCGCTATAGGTAGCAGAACATCGGGCATCCAAGTATCAGAGTGAGTAAATAATTAAACTACATTAACCTTATCCGTCCTAGCCGAGTTCAGATCCAGCCCATTCATCATCAATTTTCTTGTCTGCATTTTATTGAACTCCAACGGGAGCATCGTGCCGAAGTTGCCCGTGAGCGTCCACCAGATCCTACAAAGATTAAAGATCAAAGATCAACGATAAATTTCGTAGCCCCCCCCCCCTCAAAATTTAAGCCTCGGGACACAAAATCCGGGAGGATTTTATTCTTTCAAATCGTCTGCAATTCGTTTACGGGGCTCATATTACACGTAGTGCAAGCCTGGTAAGTCGAGTGAGAGAGTACGCGAAAGTGAGAGGGTGGCTACAGAAACAGAGGGAAAGGTGAGAGAGGGTGGGGAGAGAAGAGTGGTAGAGAAGCAGATATAGGATAGAGAGTACTGGAAAGAGAGAGAGTGAATAGAGAAACAGAGGGAGTGAGGCGAGAGAGTGCGCGAAAATGAGAGAGTGACTGAGAAATATGACTCGGCAAGTGAAATCCGACGCATGTTCAGTCCTTTTTGGTTGGTTTCCGGAACGATTTTTGAGGAATCTAACGCTCTGCTTAAAAGTCACGAAAAGAACAAAGAAGAAGAGGACTGTCAAATTCACACCCCGAGCAAATTTTACTCTTCACTCTGGCAGCGCTCTCTCGTAGACCAAGAAAGCGAGAGAGCATTGTCAGAGCGGAGCGTTTCCAATAACCCTTGATGTACCTTTTCAAGCCACATATACCTATACATACGTACACCGTATATTTCCGCGAAATCGTCTATTTATTGGGTTTTTCAAACAGAAAAAAGTAATTACTACCCCTAAAACATGATACTCCCTAGTTTCATTTGTGTCTCTTCTTCTTTCAGCTCATTTCAATAGAGAAAGACGACTCCTCTCAGAGAAACCAATTGATTCCCTTGGAGCTTCTCTCTCTTCCTCATTCTCTCTCCCTCCCACTCATCCTCCCTCTCCCTCTATTTCTTCTCTCTCCATCTCCCTCTCCATTTCTCTTCCAATGAAGGCCAATGCCGAAGAAACAACGATAAAATACTATTACAAGTCCTCTATCCGTCTCTTCTATTTCCTTCCCTCTCTCGTCTCTCTTTATCACTCTGTACTCTCTCTCAATTTCTCTTCTCTCTCAGTCTTCGTCTCTTCTGAAAGCCAGAACTGTTCGAGAGAAGTACTATCCAAATTAATGTTCTCATAAAAAGAAACATGGTTTTTTTTTAAATTCAAAATATACGAAATAAAGAAAGTAGAGGAAACACTCCTCGTTTTGCACACTCTCTCGCCAATTTTTTATTTTTTTTATTACTTTTGAAGACGATATATATTGTTCTCCTTTAATTTAATATCTCTTCCCTCTCTATCATGACTCATACGATACATAATACCATTGCGAAATAGGCTCAGCTGGTGGAAATGCCTTCAGGCTAGATTGGGTGTTACTCCCTCCCTCTCCCTCTCCCTCTCCCTCTCCCTCTCCCTCTCCCTCTCCCTCTCCCTCTCCCTCAGGACTACTATTCTCAACGCAACCACACAACAACACAAACAGATAAGGATTACTCCATACGCTCTCAATATCATTCACTCTCTCATCTTATCTTCTCTGCTTCTCTGCCTGCTCTCTCCATTTCATCTGCTCTCTCGTCTGTCTGCTTCTCTGTCCAATCTCTCACTCTGCCACGGTCTCTACATCGCTTATGCAAATGAAGCAAGTACTAGATGTTACCAAGTGATAGGGAAAAGATGAGAGAGGGAAGGCAATAGAAGAGACTGTCAGAGAAAGAGAGAGGGAGAGAGAACAGGCGAAAGTGAGAGAGTGATAGCGTCATACTTCCTATAACGCTTATTGAAATTTGATTTTTTCCAAATTTAGATGAGCTAGAGACAAGGATTCATAGGAGAGACGGCAGCGAAACAGATAAAGGATAGAGAGTGAGAGAAGATTAGAGAGTGGCAGAGATGCAGAGTCTATGTGAGATAGCGTGTGGGTTGAAGAGGGATCAGCGAAGCCAGAGCGGCGTGATAGAGCAGAGTGATTGAGAGGAGAGTTAGAGAACGAGAGTAGGGAAAAGTGAGAGAGTGTGAGGAAGTGCGAGAGGGCAGAGAAAGAGAGAGGATAGTTACGTTAAAGGCACACTTCTAGCTAATTTTACTCACCGCTCCGGCAGTGTTCTCGCAGACAAAGAAATCGAGAGAGTGTGGCCAGAGCGGAGAGTTTCAAATTAGCTCGGGTGCGGATTTAATGATAATTACTCTCACATTCTACAACTAGTGAAGTTAGAGGAGAGCGCTTCTCGAGGACTCATTAAACTTCAGTAGCCAGAATGAATTAGAAGGCTACCCCCTATTTTCGTTCACTCTATCTTTCATTTCCCCCTCTCCCTCTCCTTTTTCCTCCCCTCCCTCTTCCTCTCCTCATATTCCCTTTTCATCAATACGAAGCTCTCTAGCCTTCTTGGTATTCAAGGAAAACACAAAAACACCGAGAAAGAGCGCAGCTCTAATGAATGGCTAAGAAGGGATTAATCGGCAAAGATCAAATTACAAAGACCAAACTACAAAGATCAAAGATCAACTTACTGGCTCTCAGACATGATCTCATCTTGTGTTCTGACCACGACTGGTGCCATCTCCTCCGTAGACTCGCCCATGTCACGTAGGCAATTATTGATCTGCAAGAGTGGATACGGTAGGGATGGGTACGGTAGTAAAGGTATTGATTGATTATCTTCTGTCTATTAATTGATAATACTCTGTTCAACACTGTTGAAAAGAAAAGGAAGAAGCTTCAGAGAGGGTAAAATGAGGAGAGTTTTGAGTTTTGTTTTGACAAATTCTCCCTCTTCTTTTAGTGTTTATCGAACAGAACATACGTAGAAAGTTTAAATGTAAGCAAGAAAAGCATGTATTATGCTAAAATAATGGGTTTAAAAAATTAGTATATCAAAGTAACCGAAAAGCAATATCGAAATAGCGTCACGTAATAGAATTGATACATAGTTAGACAAGCGGAGGAATTTACCTTTTTCCTTAGTGTTCTTAGAATAGCTTATGGGAAACAACATTGAGCACATAAAGTTTAGTTTTTATTATCTTCTTGTCCACTCTATTTCATTTCTATTCGCAAAATTATACATAGACCAGTGATTCCTTTCTCTATCTCACCATTTCGTCCCTCATCTGCCTCTGCCTGACCACTCTCTCCTTTTCCTGTGGTCACTCGTCAAGAAAGTAAAAAAAATCACGAAAAAATGGTACCTTCTGATCGAAATTGCCCACAAGATCCTCTAGACTTCCGCTGAGATCATCGACTTGTTGGGCTCCGTTCACATTATCGTCCCCCATCGTACCAGAGGAGCTCACACTGAAATTTAAAAAAAATGTTTAAATTTAAATTTTAAATTTAAAAATAAAAAAAAGCTATTTTCAGGATATTAAACTAGAATGAACACAAATGGTTTTTAGATGAAAATAAGAGAAACTGTAACAGAAGAAGGAGAACTGTTTTTTCTAAGATTTTGAGGAGACGAGATGGGTAACGAGGGGTATTTAGTATGGAGAGAGAGAAAGGAGTTATCGAACGGTCTCCCTCCCTCTCTCTACCTCTTCCTCTCCCTCCCTCTCCTTCTCCTTCATATCGAATATTAATTCTCTCTTCTACATTCCTCACATGAAGAGTGAAAATCAAAAATAAGAAGCTCCCTAGCAACTACAAACAATATTTGCGAATAACACCATATTCAGAACTTCAAGTGACAACTAAACGCAGAAAATATAAATTAGTTTATATTGAAATAGTATATGCGGGATTTCTATGCAATCTTAATTAGAAATAAAAAAAAGTCAATGCCGGAATTAGCTTTATTGTGGTATCGCTATGCTTTATATGAAGAGACTTTTGGCAATGCTCAATATTAAAGGCTCGAAGAAATTAGAATGGACCTTTATTATATTTATATGTGATTTTATCAGTATTCTGTTGTAATGATAGAATTCCACATCATCTTTCAATACATTGTCTTAGTGTCTTAGTAGCGTGATGAAACATATTCATACTGGATTAATTACAAACATGACTTCGCTGATTCGCTCACTATTTTTTGTTCTATTCTCAAGTCCCTCTATCTATCTATAGCCTCTTTCTGCTATCTCTTTCACTATCTTGGTCCCTCTCCCTCTAGATACTTAGTCGTTCTCCCTCTTGTTTCTCTCTTCCTCTGATACACAGACAAAGTTGATTGCTGGAGGGCGAAGAGGGGGAGAGAGGCAAAGGGAGAGGGAGGGGAAGAGGGAGAGGAAAAGGGAGAGGGAGACTAAAAGTTGGCAAATCTACTAAGATAGTAGTGAAAGAAGGCAACATTTAGCATTGAAAGACCAATGGAGCAACAATGGAAAGGAAGAAAGCAGAGCTGAAACGTCAACGACGAGATTCAGAAGTTGTTTGTTTCTCTCCCTCTCCCTCTCCCTCTCCTTCTCCCTCTCTCTCAATCCATATTGGTTCTCTAGTGGGAGAGAGAGAGAGTGTGTTCATCTCCCCTCCAAACAAGCACTCTTTCACTCTCATCTTAGTTTTTGCTAAACGCGCGTTGCCGCGCACATTCGCTCAATCAATTCGTCAGTCCCTCTTAGAAATGTTCGCATTTGGAGAGCGAGAGTGCGCGGCATCATCAATCACAAGAGGGAAGATTAAACTGTCACTCAATGAAATAGAATAGAATAGAGAAGTAGGGACAGAGAGAGAGAGAGAGAGAGAGAGAGAGAGAGAGAGAGAGAGAGAGAGAGAGAGAGAGAGAGAGAGAGAGAGAGAGAGAGAGAGAGAGAGAGAGAGATACCCGTTACGACAGAAGTAAAGATCAAAGATCAAAGATCTTATATTTAAGCCATCCATGACGACATGAATATGTTACAGGAAACAAATCGCTTTATAGGAATATAATGAAACCGTAAACTTCCTACCCGTAGACCATATCTGTGATATTGTGATAGAGAATATGAAGTAAACAAGAAATGGTTTGTATCTATGCAAGTCAAATAAAAAGAAAAGGAAGGATAAAAGATTAAGTTGAAATCTGCGGTCCGATCTTTCGGCCCTCGGTTTTAGTCACCAGAACCGCCCTATAGATATGGTTTTAATGAGATCCACTTGTCATCTGTCAATCTTCAAAATGTCAATCTCTACCATTGTCAGTATGTCATTGTCAACCGATATAAGTACGTCATATCTCATGTCCGCCCTTCTTACTCTCTACTATGTCCACTACGACAGCTGTCACCGATGGATACACTGGTACACCTCATACATCAGATAGATTGATCAGAAAGATAGCTGGCATGCCAACCAGCAGGCTGCTAAGTTAAGCTTAAGAGTCTGTTCAAGTCTGACAGGTGTCCCTGGCAGGTATGCTTTATGTGCGTCGATGTAATTAAATTGAGTCCGCCCCATCAACCTGCTGAAAGCCAGTGTAAATCATTAGGACAGATTGATTAGTAGTGAGTAGTCGAAGAGTCCACAAGGATCGTTTGATCATGCCGAAGAATGACGGAGATAATGTGAGATAGACTTATTGTTACAAGTAGTAGGTGAACTACATGTTCAATAGAACACCGTACAACACGCCGTACAACAGGAACCGCCCTTGTGGAAAACCTCGCGTGCGCTGGAGAGACGATTTGACTCGAGCTATTGACAGACACTGGTGGAATGCATCCTATGATGAATATAGACCCATCCTCACCTGAGCATATATTGCCTGATTTGATAAATTGATTGATTGATTGATAGAACACTGGCGATCTGATAGCTATCGATAAACCCTTGTCACCAACTGTGAGAGAAGTTTTCACAGCTTAAAGGAATACCCCGTGATGTTATCACTCACCACATTGGTAACACTCTCTCGCAGGCAAAAAAGTAAGACAGTATGGCCAGGGGACCAGAGCGGAGAGTAAAATTAACTTTCTAAAACCATCACACTGTTCTTTCACTACTCTGCAACATCAGAATTTGTAGACAAATCCGACTTTTGCATATTTACCCAATCCCCTATCTTTATTATTCCCTCTCACCCCATATCTCGTCTATACCCCACAACCCCTCCGACTTCCATTTTCTTCTTCTTTTTCCTTCCTCGTCTCACAACACAACAATAATAAACACTTTGCCTTCCACAACCCTCTCTTCTTCTCCTCTTTCTCTTTCCACTACTATATGTGACTACACATTTATGGCAAGACAGAGGCAGATTCAGAGATGGTGGCTAATGTGTACTCTAAAATTATAGGAAAAAAAACAGTGCAATAGAAATGGGTGGTTTAGTGAACTAAACGAAACATTAGAGAGATCCAGCAAATACTTAGCGTACTTAGTTCTTGCTTACTACACTTTACGCATCTTAACACGTCAGAGTTTACTGCCTGATTTGACAAATTGATTGATTGATTGACTTTTAGTCATGAGTTAGAGGGCTTAGAGCGTAGTCTTACTTAGCAAGCTTAAGGTTATTTTGGTTATTTAGGATACCAAGTACTTAGCACTTTCTACTATTCCTTCATTCCTTGTTCCATCAAGAACATCCAATTGCGTGCACAAGAGAAGAAAAATGAGTGGGACCAGACTATTAAGTACTTCCAAGAGCGAATTTAGGACTTCCCCAGTTCTATTGTTTTCTAATTCGTCCCCTCGTTGAAGAATCGCCGATTCAGAGCAGATGAGTTATTCTTTCCTCTCTCCCTCTTGGATCTCTCTCTTTCCTCTTAGATCTCTCTCCCTCTCTCTCAAGTACCACACAATTCGTTCCAGATGCCCTCTTAACTTCTTTCCTAATTTCCTTCTAATCGACAGCTGCAACACTTAAATCTCGTCTGTTTAACGTCTTTTCGACAGTAAAAACTAGGGTCATTTCCCCGTTTTCACGTTTATATTACATAGAACTGACGATAGGTGTAAGTGGACCAACTAAGAGTAGATTAAATTATCGTGATGGAACAATTTGAAAGAACAGGGTGTCAATAAGAGTAAAATTGGGTCTATTAACAGAGATGACTCTGAGTGTTTACACTTAGAAATGATATGTGATATGATGGAAAAGAAGAGAATGAACTGAGACGCACTCGTTCATTCAACTGATCACATCATTCTGTCCATTTTGGAACTCGTAACCACCGTTCAACATGTAAACTCTCTCAAAGCTAATGCTCTCTAGCTTGTCTGGCTTTCAAAGAAAAATGGCTTGCACCCGGATACTGTGTTATGTCTCGTCAATTATTAAGTGGAAAAAGAAGCCGTTATCGTCCCTTTTGAGAACAGGCAATAACAATCTATCATGATGGACTTATGGGACGATGAAGATGGAGAAGGATATTGTTGAGAGAATGAGAACAGGGATATGATGGAGAATAGCACACGTTTTTATGATGATGATGTTTTCGGGGGATATGAGGAATTTCGAGAATTTCCAGGATATTTCTCTTTTTTCTGTTGATGGAAAGTAAGTAGACAAGAATACATTATTGAGAGAATGAGAAGTCTAGTAAATAGAAGCGGAGGATAGAATGATAAACATAGTGAAAAAGTCTAAGAATCAACCATCGTCACCTATCCTTTGTGTGTTTTCCGATTTGATATTGAACGCTTTCAAAATTCGCGGTTGTCATTATGGATTTTCTCGAATATCAGAAGCTCCGCAACGATTTTACGACCCACTGCGTGTTCGCAATAGCTATCTAACTGTACTTTGAGACCATGATTGAATGCTCATAAGGGAAAGTACGTTCAATCTGCTCTACATCTACTGTGACTTCTATGTTGATAAGACCCAATCATTTATCACCTGTGCAGCTCTGTTCAAATTCAGGGAATATGACGACGAAAGGCAAAAGGACGAGATAGTATGTGAAAAGAGGAGAGTATTTTTCTCCTTTCCTATCTTATCAACACTTTTGTGTTGGACGAGTGTTAGGCTCATCCATCAATAGTCGAAAAATGAAGAAGATAAAGATGTGATAACACACCACTAGAGAGAACTAACAGACGAGAGAGTGCAGACAGTCAGAGACATACCAGAGATCGCACAGATTTGAGAGACACCAGAGAAAAGAGAGGAGAGAGAGTCTGGGAAATTGAGAGAGAGACTGACCGAGCCCAATACTTTTTGCACCAGCACTATGGTTGACACCTCGACTCTCTTTGCCCACTTTTTGTCAGTCTCTACCTCTCCCTTTTCTCCCTCTACCTCTCAAATCTGTCTCTCTCCCTTTTTGTGGCGCCTTCTCTATTGTCCAACTGTCGTCAATACTCTGTGATCCGTTGGGTGATTAGAGCAGTCCAAGAACCGACCGGGAAATTATGAATCTGGCCGCTTACCAATAGTTCTATACTATCAATAGCAAATGAGCGACGCAACTTTTCATGGCTACTACTGCGAATATGGGTATGTGCTGTGCAAGTCACGAAAAAGAGGCGAGAGTATGTAAAACAGGAGAGTTTTCTCTGTTTCATTCTGAATAAACTGTAGATCGTTTGCAATGTGGGCTGCGTGCAAAAAATGCATGATTATTCCGCTCTGGCAGCGCTCTCTTTATTCTTTGTCTACGGGAGAGCGTTTCGAGAGCGGACAGTACAATTAGCTCAGAAGATGCCCTTAAGCGACTCGTCTAGGTCTAGAGCTTTCAGGGGAATATTGGATACCGATCGCCCTCCTGCTCGAATATTATAATTACAGTTTATATTATACAATAACTAATTCCGAATCTGTTCGAGGATCTTCACGGAACGGATAAACTATCGAGAGATTAGATGAGAGACCATAGAAAAGTGAGAGAGTACAGATCGTCAGACATACGAGAGAGAGTGTGCAAGCGAGAGAGCGCATGCTGAAGCTAATTGAAAGTTGCGAGAGCGCCAGACGGACAGAGCATAGTGAGATAATAACCAAGGCCATAGTGAAAAGCTCATTACTCATTATCCACTGCGTCTCTGACCCTCAGAGATATATGGGGAGAGCGGGTAATGGATATTTATGATTCCAAGCAATCTTGAGAAGTGATGGGCATATTGCAGTCCTTAAAGGGACCACAGGGTATTTTGAGACCATACGCTCTCGCAACACTCTCAATATTCATAAATGAGAGAGAGAGCTTTAAAGGCACATTTCAAGCCCATTTTACATTCCATGCGCTCTCGTTGATAAAGAAAGCGTGGGAGTGTGGTCAGAGCGGAGAGATTTAAACTCGCTTCGAGTGTCACCTTCAAGCGAAAGTCTGTTCCTCGTCTAATATTCTGTTGCTTTGAGAGCAAGACGAAATCTATGAAGATATCGTATACATAGACACTCTGACCCCTCGAGTACTAATGGATATCTTGTTCAGAAGGTGATTCTCATACACGAAGGAGTGGTCAAACACCACAGGCAACTTACGATGATACCTCTCCCTCTCCCTCTTGGATCTCTCCCTCTCCCTCTTGGATCTCTCCCTCTCCCTCTTGGATCTCTCCCTTTCTCTCAATCAACTTAGTCTAGTGTATCTCTCCACAACATGTATCAAACTTTGCGCATTGAAGAGCGAAGGCGCGGTTCATTTGCATACATTCTTACGCACACTCTTTTCCTCCCTCTCCCTCTAGGATCTCTCTCTCTCCCTCTAGGATCTCTGCCTCTCCCTCTAGGATCTCTCTACCTCTCCTCTCCTCTCTCTCTCTCTTTCTCCTTCCCAGTATCCATTAACAATTCACGAACAAGATAGAGAGGGAATGGATAGAAGATCCCCTCATAGATATGTATGTGCCCATCTCATGTCTCTCTGTTGTTCACCATCGGAAGGAGTCCATATTTCTCTAGAGGGAGAGGGAGAGATCCTAGAGGGAGAGGGAGAGATCCTAGAGGGAGAGGGAGAGATCCTAGAGGGAGAGGGAGAGATCCTAGAGGGAGAGGGAGAGATCCTAGAGGGAGAGGGAGAGATCCTAGAGGGAGAGGGAGAGATCCTAGAGGGAGAGGGAGAGATCCTAGAGGGAGAGGGAGAGATCCTAGAGGGAGAGGGAGAGATCCTAGAGGGAGAGGGAGAGATCCTAGAGGGAGAGGGAGAGATCCTAGAGGGAGAGGGAGAGATCCTAGAGGGAGAGGGAGAGATCCTAGAGGGAGAGGGAGAGATCCTAGAGGGAGAGGGAGAGATCCTAGAGGGAGAGGGAGAGATCCTAGAGGGAGAGGGAGAGATCCTAGAGGGAGAGGGAGAGATCCTAGAGGGAGAGGGAGAGATCCTAGAGGGAGAGGGAGAGATCCTAGAGGGAGAGGGAGAGATCCTAGAGGGAGAGGGAGAGATCCTAGAGGGAGAGGGAGAGATCCTAGAGGGAGAGGGAGAGATCCTAGAGGGAGAGGGAGAGATCCTAGAGGGAGAGGGAGAGATCCTAGAGGGAGAGGGAGAGATCCTAGAGGGAGAGGGAGAGATCCTAGAGGGAGAGGGAGAGATCCTAGAGGGAGAGGGAGAGATCCTAGAGGGAGAGGGAGAGATCCTAGAGGGAGAGGGAGAGATCCTAGAGGGAGAGGGAGAGATCCTAGAGGGAGAGGGAGAGATCCTAGAGGGAGAGGGAGAGATCCTAGAGGGAGAGGGAGAGATCCTAGAGGGAGAGGGAGAGATCCTAGAGGGAGAGGGAGAGATCCTAGAGGGAGAGGGAGAGATCCTAGAGGGAGAGGGAGAGATCCTAGAGGGAGAGGGAGAGATCCTAGAGGGAGAGAGAATATGCATAGGACAGAAAGACAAGAGTGAGAGGGTCCATTTATCGATTCTCTCCATAGATGGTGGGAAACAGAAACTAGTGTCATTCTTTCCATTATGAGTCATATTATGCTCTCCCTCTTCCTCTAGGATTTCTCCCTCTCCCTCTAGGATCTCTCCCTCTCCCTCTTCCATGTCCCCTGTCATATCAAATCTCCCCCCTCAAAGCAGGTCACAACATCACTCTCACTAGTATCGCTTACACGAGTAAAGTCAACTTACCAAGGGTGAGAGTATAGTGATAAGAGAGAGCTACAAAGAAGCAGATAGCAGGTGAGTGAGCATGTAAAAATAAGAGAGCGGTTAGAGAAGCAGAGAGCAGATGAGAGAGAGAGTATGCAAAAATGAGAGAGCAGACAGGGAGTTTACGAGATAGCGTATGAAATTGAGAGGGTCAAGTAAAAAAGAAGAAGATAGCTGTTGCCACACCACACCCATATCGAAATATGAGTAGTACGCGCGAGAGAGTGTGTAGATGGGAGAGGGTGCAGAGAAAGAGAGAGATAGAGGCAAATGAGAGAATGAAGAGGATAGAAGAGAAGAAGAGAAAGGGTAAGATGAGTACGAGCGCGTAATGAACTGAGAGAAGGAGAGGGGGAGGAAGAGGTACAGAGAGAATAAGAGGTAGAGAGGAGGAGAGGAAGAGGAAGATAATCAAGGAACACCGGGTGTCATGGCAATATAGAAGAAATACGAACGACCTTATTGCTAGGTCGAACGACTTAACCTAGTCAAGTCAAATCCTTAATCGATAAGAACAGTGATACTGAATAAGTTACGGAGTTATTTAATAATAAATTACATTAATCAGCAAGTCAAATACTAAATCGGTAAGTTAACACGTTAAATAATAAGTCTCAACTAAGTCAAATCCTTAATAATAAAGCTATGAACTGACTCGGAGTTCCTATTGGAGTCAAGATCGTAGTCATCTTCGCCGGCGAGAGGCACGTCAGGAACGAGCACGTCGCCATCCTCCATTACCTTAACTTAAGGACTTACAGCTAAGTAACCGACTTAACGCTTAAGTCCACTAAGGTCTTAGGGTCACTAGGGTTCTTAAAGGGTCAGGGGCCATGGTGAAAGGTCGGAAGAGAGAATAGAGAAAGTGCGTGACATGGAGAGAACGGTGACAAATATCCCATAGTTAGTCATGGGAAAAGGTAATGATTCAAACCGGAAAGGTGAATAATAAAGGCGGCACAAAGTTGGAAAAACCGAGGAAAAGCGGAAATTCGATGAAAGTCTGAGGCAAACGACAAAACTTAACGCAAATCACAGCTGTTTTACACTGCACAACGTCTAGCGACAACACACAAAATCTAAGATGACGTTAAGTCCGTAGACTTAGGAATTAAGTAAGTACTGAGGCGACTTTAAGTAACTTAGCACGAGAAACGAAACAATTTTCAAGAATAGTGAAGGAAAGAGGCTCCAGCCACAGAGGGAAGAAGGAGAAGAAGAAGAGATGGGACCCTCTCTCTCTCTTCTACTCTCTCCACCAATACTCTCTCTCCCTCACCCTCACCCTCTCTCTCATCCTCCTCCCTCCCTCTCCACCCCCTCTTCTCGTCTCCCTCTCGCTGTCTCAACTCTCTCACCTTCTCACACTTTCTCGTCGTTTGCTCCTCTCGCCTCTAACATTTAGTGAGTGAGAGACTGGTGTGGCAATGGAGAAGGGGAGAGTGAGGGTAAGTAGACCCCGCCTTTTACCACAAGGGACTGAGAAGAATAGGGAGGAGGAAGAGGGAGAGGGAGAGGGAGAGAGAGAGAGAGGCTTGAAGAGGCAGATAGAATGAATTCACGTCGAATTAGATTAGCCCTTCAAGGGTGTATCGGAGATTCCGGTAGGGAGGAGAGGAGAGAGTACGTGATATGGAGAGACGACAGAGATAAAGGGAGAGAGGGGAAGGAAGGGAGATAGAGAGAGAAGACGGTCGAAGAGACGGGAGAGAAGACAGAGATAGAGAGGGATGAGAAAGAGAAGAAGATCTGGGAGGGAGGGGAGGAAGGGTGAGAAAAAAGGAGAGCGAGGGAAAGATTGAGAAGGAGGGAGGGAGAGGGAGAGAGAATATTAAATAAGTGAAAAAAGAGAAAGGACAGAATGGGGATAATCTCTATTATATAGAGAGTCTAATAGAGACAATGAATCCCGATGGGAATCTCTAATCTCTTAAAGAGAAGAAAATAGGAAATTGGAGGAAGTGGAGGAATAATTGACCAAAGTCAATGATTATATCGATATATTTACACATTCCCCAATTTGCGAGAAAATCAGCAGAGCAAAGAATTTGAAACTTCAGCTCGGGGTGTTCCTTTAATTGCTTATCAATAGTTTCGTAAAGTTCAGATTGCGAAGAAAGGGTTGTAACAGGGCCTAATAGACGATAGTGGAACATTTTCGTGTGTTTTCTACTTCGATCAACAAGTTTCAGTTTGATCGTTTTCTTGAATGGTGAAAAATATCTCTCAGAGACGGAAGAATACGAACTTGGAATCAAATTCCCCCCTGCCCCTGACTTACTCTTCTGCACTTCGTGCAGACTAACAAAAAACACTTCAGACTAACAAAAAATTTAGAAAGGAGTGAAATGGAATAAAAATTATTAAACCAGATATCACTCTTTTCTCATTTATCATTAACACTTATCTCTACAATAAAATAAAATAAAAATCTACAAAGTATGACCCTTTCCATGGAAGACAATCAAAAGGAAAGCAAACAATGATTTCTTGCCCTGCTTACATCTAGTAGACATTTACACAAACAAACCTGAAGCTTCCTGAAAATGAAAGATCAAGGTATTTGGTTACGCATCGTTACATTTGCCTTACGTGCCTACACCTCCGCCGCGTCTCCGTCGTTACGGCTGAGGTTACGGCGTAGGCACAGGGGCAAATGTAACGATGCATTAGGAGTAATGCACTGTTACATTTGCGTTACGTGCCTACGCCGTAACCCCCTCCGCCGCGTCGGAGAGGCGACGGAGGGGGTTACGGCGTAGGCACGTAACGCAAATGTAACAGTGCATAAGAGACCGAAAGATTAAGATAAACTGAAAGACTCCGATGAGGGATACACTGTCTGTTGATGTATGCGATAGAGTGAGCTTCAAATCGAGATTTGAAAAGATTGATTTAGAGAAACATCTGAGCTAATTTTAGGTGATAAGACGTTTCAGAAATTTCACTTCGGAAAAGGACACTTCAGAAACTAATTTTCAGAAAAGGACGTTTCAGAAAATGCCATTTCGGAAAATCTTTTCCAGAAAAGGACGTTTCAGAAATTTTCATTTCAGAAATTCCAACTCAGAAAAGGACGTTTCAGAAATTGACACTTCAGAAATTCCAACTCAGAAAAGGACGTTTCAGAAAATTTTTTTCAGAAATATCAACTCAGAAAAGGACGTTTCAGAAAGAGAAGATCGTTTAGAATAAATTTAGTAGCATTCAATTACAACGGGAAAATTTTCTCAAACGTCCTTTTCTGAGTTGGAATTTCTGAAGTGCCAATTTCTGAAACGTCCTTTTTTGAGTTGGAATTTCTGAAGTGGCAATTTCTGAAACGTCCTTTTCTGAGTTGGAATTTCTGAAAAAAATTTATGAAACGTCCTTTTCTGGAAAATCATATCTGAAGTGGAAATTTCTGAAACGTCCTTTTCTGAAGAGGATTTTCTCAAATAGCACTTTCTGAAGTGAAATTTCTGAAACGTCTTATCACCCTAATTTTACTCTCTGCTTTGGCAACGCTATGTGGTATACAAAGACATCTAGTGAGCATTAGCAGAGTGGAAAGTATCAAATTAGCTCTAGTGTGCCTTTAAGTTTTACTTTAAAATAAAATTCACCTCATTATGAAAAATATGAATTAGTTACAGTCAGCTTTTCTCTAAACAATTTCATGAATTGATTCATTTTAAATGTAGATTTTAAATACATTTAAACAAAATCAAATATTGTAATCACTTCGATGAGGTACTAGTAGATTCTAGATCGCGAAACTCTTCTCGGCCTTTTGGCTAAGATGGGTATAGGGAGAAGAATGATGGAGAGCTATTCACAAAACAACGATATGAAATATATTCAAATATCGATTCAGTTTTCAAGTAAATTTTCATAAATCAATTATTTGAATTACTTCGTTGATTCTAGTAGATTCTCGATCGCGAAACTCTTCTCGGCCTTTTGGCTAAGATGGGAGTAGGGAGAAGAATAATAGAGCGCTATTCACAAAACAACGATATGAAATATATTCAAATATCGATTCAGTTTTCAAGTACATTTTCATAAATCAATTATTTGAATTACTTCGTTGATTCTAGTAGATTCTCGATCGCGAAACTCTTCTCGGCCTTTTGGCTAACAAGGGAAGCACCAGTTGAGACGGAAACGATTCTGAAAGGGACCCATATTGGAAGTTAGGATTGAGGGGGGACCGACAAATCTGTTTTCAAAAGCTGCACCGCGGACCTACTAACGTGCCCCTTCTTCCCGCCCAATCACCCGTGCCCGTGTCCCATCGACTTCCACCGCTGCCCCCGCGAGAGCCTCGTCGGCCCCGTCATCTTCGCCTCCTGACGAGTGTGGGTGTCCGCTGCAAGAAGGAGGACACCCACACTCTCCCCGGTGAGTTCAGTTTCGTCTGTTTCTCTCTCATCTATCTACTACTCTGATGATGATAGAGATCAAAGATCAGATCATCGGGGAGAGCAGGGTTAGGATTAGGCGGAAATAGAAGTAGAGACAATATCAACCGCGGCCCCTCTTCCCTTCGTTCCAGCCCGTCACTCTCGTCGCCTCTCAATATCCCGAGGTCACGTGCACTCGAGTCCCTCTTCCTCCAATCACGTGCAAGGAACGCCGCGGTCAAGGATCAATGGAACAACCGCAGATCAGGTCGTTCCCCTTCATCGTCCCACCATTCAGGCATTCCATCTGTGACTTCTCCCCTCAACATCCATTGGGTACCACACTCCCTCGGGTAGCCCCATCCACTCCCCACCCGGAGCCCATACACCCAACCCTCCACGACGTCGATCCAGTGCTGGGACTCCCCCCACAAGGCCGAACCCATACCGTACTGACCCATGTCCCTCTTCGAGTCGCTGGAGTCCCAAGAGTCATGATGCGGAACGGTCGCTTCATCACGTTCCATGCGTGGCGCTTCCTCACTCGTGCACGTCTCAACGTCCTGCCTCTCAACGCCAGTCGTCCTTATGATAGAGGTACCGACCAGAGATGCAGGAAATGTGGTTCCTTTGCAGAGACCCTGCCCCATGTGTTGAACCACTGCAACGTGCACCAGATCGCCATCCGAGAGCGTCATAACAAGATCGTTGACCGGCTCAAGGAAGCGATGAAGACACCTGCGAATGGATGGGCTAAGTTTGACTCGACCATCCCCGGTTGTAACTCGGCTTTGAGACCCGACATCGTTATGGTAGACAATGATACTAATACTTGTTCTATCATAGATATCGTATGTCCGTTCGAGAACCGGAAGCAAGCGATCTACGAAGCAAAGCGGGACAAGGTCACCAAGTACGAGCCTCTCCGTACGGCCATGGAGCAGAAGGGGTACACCGCCACCGTACTTCCCTTCGTGGTAGGATCGCTCGGATTCTGGGACAACGGGAACGAGAGCGCTCTACAAGCTCTGCGTGTTCGTCCCGCCTACTCCGAGTTGATGAGACTGCTTCTCGTCTCAGATGTCATCGCGTCATAGAATGACATCTACCGGAAGCATGTCTCTAGGCCCGTCTAGATGGTGCCCGGTATTGAGGTCCTCCACTCCATCACTCACCGTACTGACCCATGTCCCCCGTCGAGTCGCTGGAGTCCCAAGACTCAAGTAGATCTGTTATTGCCTTTGCCCACGTCCCCATACTAATCTGTAACATTTGCTTCTTTTTGACTAATTCCCCCCCCCCCCCCCCGACCCCTAATCCCCAATGAACTTGGTCTGCGTTAGTGACCCTGGGGCATCCAAGTTCATTCCTATTGATCATCAATTTTCACGTAATATTTCACATTTTGAATATTATCGTTCACAATTAATTGCTCATCTGTACTAATCTGTACCATCTCTAATATCGCTAGTGTGAATGCGCTAACTTAATTGTGGTCCCATTGACCAAATGTGCTCATAAACTTGTCAAATCTGTTCTTATCGGCTTAATCTCCGGTACGTTATCAATTGATAACATCGAGATTAACTGATTTTTGAAACCAGGTGGGTTTGCAGGGGCTTGCTCCTCGCCCACCACGGGTCGGCCTGGTATTGCACTGCCTCCAGGATCGGCCCTTCCCTTCGGGGAAAATAAATAATATTATAAAAATATCAATATATCATCGTGATATATTGATATTTATCACACAATATCACTAACCACACAAATACAGACATTCCCAACGAATTTATATTCATTTCAGGTGACTGGGGACCCTTCACTCATGATCTATCAACATTGACTGAACAATTTGGGGTTCGTGAGTTCAAATTTTATATTATTATCACTCTCTGATTACATTAAATATTGATTTTTATCGAAAATATCGAAAAAATAGGGTATAAATGCTATTTCGACTAGTTCAACGTCGTCTGAGCGCTGTAAATGTGTGTTTAATGAATTCTCCATGCAAAATTACATAAGAATTGCTGAAACAAGTGTTAAATTTGATCCAGACTGAAGGAAGTTACAGTCTAGACTATCACTAGAAGAGGGAGAGGAAGGGAGGAGTGAGAGAGAGAGACGTGCGCGCACTCACTCTCTCTATACAGCCACAGGGAAGAAGCGGTCACGTCGCCCTCTCCGCTCTCTCTGATAACTTTAAGAGATTTTAATCATGACTTTAAACAACTCATACGCACATATGACACTAGTTATGGACGTATTCCAGCCATTATATATATTCTAGCCAATCCATCGCGAGAATACAAGGCAAATGGTGACATATCTCACTTAAATGACCATATCTTGCTTCAAAATGGACCGTTTGGGGTCCGGAAGCGCGCGTTAGACGCGCCGCAACGTCCGCTACGCAGCGCAGGCAAAACCGGCAATTGAAAGGCACTATTTCGAGCGGCAAATGGCCGTTTTTTGGACGCCTTTTGCACTTACTCGTGACTGGGGGTTGAGGGAGGATTGGTGAGTAGGGACATTCCAGTCTGGTAATTAAAACTGATTTAAATTGTGATTTTAAAGAAATTATAAGCACATACGGACTAGTTATAGACGTTTTATAGCCATTTCTGATCATTTTGATCAAAAGTCAATTTTCAAAATTTCAATGATTTTTCAGTACTGACTTTTACAATGTGAATTCACACGTTAAAATGCATGATCGTGTCTCTTGTATATAGTCTTGTAAGTAGTCAAACGAGTGCTCAAGGCGCGTTGAATCAAATGGATTTACTGTGGCCCATGTACCGATAGCTCTTGAACTGGAATTCACTAATTTCCATAATTCACAAACTTTTCGTAAATATTTTATTGTAAGTGTGGAATAGAGAGGGAATGACAACCATGGAGAGAGAGAAGAGTCCATACACACTCCACACACTCACTGTCCCGCACACCCTCCTCTATCGCCTCGACAGCGACCGAGGCCACCTAACCCGTCTCGCCTCCGCCGATTACTGAATTTATACTTTAAAATTTCGATTTCAACGCATCGCTTCTCGGCCTTTTGGCTAAGATCAAAGTGTAGTACTGCAGCTCCTATATCGTTATGAACCTGCAAAGGCCATGCGTAGGGTTCTTGCTAACGAATCGCCTCGCTGCTCGATAGATGGTCAATCAATTGATTCCCACTTTCGTTCAGTCTTCTCATCGGCCACACCGTCAACTGGACCCCCTCCTGTTCCTGCACTCAATCCTCCGGCTGATAGGGATCCCTTCGGGGACCCTTTCTCTCGTGAGGAGGTCTGGAAGCGGCTTAATCGCTGCAGTAATTCCTCACCCGGACAGGACCAGTTACGGTACCATCAGTGGAAGCGGTTTGATCCAGGTGGCTTTGTTTTGACGTCAGTCTACCGAGCAGTACACCGAATCGGCTCCGTGCCCTCGGCTTGGAAATCGTCTAAGACCATTCTCCTCCATAAGAAGGGTTCTGAAGATGACCTCGGTAACTGGAGACCCATCAGTCTTTCGGATACGGTTGGGAAACTGTACTCCGCCCTCTTGGCTTCGCGCCTCGAGGCATGGTCTACCAGTAACGGGCGTCTTACTGCTTCTCAAAAGGGTTTTCTTCACTACGAGGGTTGCTCCGAGCACTCGTTCACCCTGCTGAGTTGCCTACAAGATGCCCGGAGAAGACGACGTCGCATCTCCGTAGCCTTTTTGGATCTCGCTAACGCGTTCGGTTCGATATCTCATGAGACGATATTCTCGGCTCTAGAGTGGTCCGGACTGGATGCTAGTGCTATCAGTAAGATCCGAGAGTTGTACAGTTCTTGTACGACGACGGTTCTACATGCTGGTGGTGCGACCCAAGCGATACCCATCAGGTCAGGAGTGAAACAAGGCTGCCCTCTGAGTCCAATCGTCTTCAACATCGCTATCGAACCAATCATCCGTGCAGCACTTGCAACCGACGTCGGCTACCGTATCCACGGTCAAAGGGTTTGCGTGCTCGCATATGCGGACGATCTGGCGTTAGTAACTGAGACTCCAGAGGACCTACAGTCGCTGCTCGATACTCTTACCTCCACATCTGGATGGTCTGGTCTCAAGTTCAAACCGGCAAAGTGTGCTAGTCTCACTTTCGACTCCAAGGCCGTCTCTCCAGTGCAGTATATGCTACAGGGCGAGTCGGTGTCGGTTATGACAGAAGCCAATGAATATGAGTATCTCGGTGTGCCCATTGGCATCAAGTACCGTGAATCAGCTGCCAATGTGATCGACCGTATAAGGAGAGATCTTCAATTAGTCGACCAGTCTCTCCTCGCCCCCTGGCAGAAGGCCACCGCAGTTTCAACCTTCCTTCTCTCTCGTCTGCCGTTCCATCTAGTCAACGGCGTAGTGTCGAAACAGAATCTCACCGCCCTCGACAAGCAGATCAAGCGAGCAGCGAAGCGATGGATGGCCCTTCCCCAGCGTGCTTCAGCCGAGGTCGTCTACCTCGCTCACCACCAAGGAGGACTCGGGCTGCTACCGATGAACGAGTTCAGCGATGTCTGTCAGGTACATCAGGCCCTGCGCCTTTTGAACTCCAAGGACCCCCGGATCTCCGCCCTCTCACACTCCATCATCAATGAGGTTGCGGAGAAACGGGCGGGACGCCCCGTGACTCTCGCTCAGGTATGCGACTACCTCAACGGCTCCAACAACGGCATCTGGCGCACGGCAACCGCAGACGTGAGCTCCCGCTGGACCAGACTCCGAGTTGCTACCCGTACGCTCATCACCAAGGGTACGCCCATCTCGTGGAGGGACAGCGGAGGATCCATCAGGTTGTTCGTCGGAGATCGGATGGTTCGACCAGCTCGATCACTCGGTTTTCTGACCAATACGATGCGTAACCGTTTGGTCAGTAAACTCGTATCCAAGCCCGACCAGGGAAAAGTGTTTGATCTTATTTCCCGGTCCCCGCTCTCCAACCACATGATGCGGAACGGTCGATTCATCACCTTCCAAGCATGGCGGTTCCTCCATCGTGCACGTCTCAACGTCCTGCCTCTCAACGCCAGTCGTCCTTATGATCGAGGTACCGACCAGAGATGCAGGAAATGTGGTTCCATTGCAGAGACCCTGCCCCATGTCCTGAACCACTGCAACGTGCACCAGCTTGCCATCCGAGAGCGCCACAACAAGATCGTTGATCGACTCAAGGATGCGATGAAGCTGCCTGCGAATGGATGGGCTAAGTTTGACTCAACCATCCCCGGTTGTGATTCTCGATTAAGACCTGATATCGTTATGGTGAACAATGATACTAAAACTTGTTCTATCATAGATGTCGTTTGCCCATTCGAGAACCGGCCGCAGGCGATCTACGATGCGAAGAGGGACAAGGTCACGAAGTACGAGCCTCTCCGTACGGCCATGGAGCAGAAGGGGTACACCACCATCGTACATCCCTTCGTGGTTGGATCGCTCGGATACTGGGACAACGGGAACGAGAGCGCTCTCCAAGCTCTTCGTGTTCGTCCCGCCTACTCCGAGTTGATGAGACTACTCCTCGTCTCAGATGTCATCGCGTCATCGAATGACATCTACCGCGTGCACGTCTCTAGGCCCGTCTAGATGGTGCCCGGTATCGAGGTCCTCCACTCCATCATTCACCGTACTGACCCATGTCCCCCGTCGAGTCGCTGGAGTCCCAAGACTCAAGTAGATCTGTTAATTGCCTTTGACCACGTCCCCACAACAATCTGTAACATTGCTTCTTTTTAACTAATTTTCCCCGACCCCTAACCCCCAATGAACTTGGTCTGCGTTAGTGCCCCTGGGGCATTCCAAGTTCATTCCTATTGATCATCGATTTTTACGTAATATTCCACATTTTGAATATTTTCGTTTCACAATTATTTACTAACTTGTACTCACTTGTACCATCTCTAATATCGCTAGTGTGAATACACTAACTTAATTGTGGTCCCATTGACCAAATGTACTCATAAACTTGTCAAATCTGTTCTTATCGGCTTAATCTCCGGTACGTTATCAATTGATAACATCGAGATTAACTGATTTTTGAAACCAGGTGGGTTTGCAGGGGCTTGCTCCTCGCCCACCACGGGTCGGCCTGGTATTGCACTGCCTCCAGGATCGGCCCTTCCCTTCGGGGAAAATAAATAATATTATAAAAATATCAATATATCATCGTGATATATTGATATTTATCACACAATATCACTAACCACACAAATACAGACATTCCCAACGAATTTATATTCATTTCAGGTGACTGGGGACCCTTCACTCATGATCTATCAACATTGACTGAACAATTTGGGGTTCGTGAGTTCACATTTTACATTATTATCACTCTCTGATTACATTAAATATTGATTTTTATCGAAAATATCGAAAAAATAGGGTATAAATGCTATTTCGACTAGTTCAACGTCGTCTGAGCGCTGTAAATGTGTGTTTAATGAATTCTCCATGCAAAATTACATAAGAATTGCTGAAACAAGTGTTAAATTTGATCCAGACTGAAGGAAGTTACAGTCTAGACTATCACTAGAAGAGGGAGAGGAAGGGAGGAGTGAGAGAGAGAGAGAGACGTGCGCGCACTCACTCACTCTCTCTATACAGCCACAGGGAAGAAGCGGTCACGTCGCCCTCTCCGCTCTCTCTGATAACTTTAAGAGATTTTAATCATGACTTTAAACAACTCATACGCACATATGACACTAGTTATGGACGTATTCCAGCCATTATATATATTCTAGCCAATCCATCGCGAGAATACAAGGCAAATGGTGACATATCTCACTTAAATGACCATATCTTGCTTCAAAATGGACCGTTTGGGGTCCGGAAGCGCGCGTTAGACGCGCCGCAACGTCCGCTACGCAGCGCAGGCAAAACCGGCAATTGAAAGGCACTATTTCGAGCGGCAAATGGCCGTTTTTTGGACGCCTTTTGCACTTACTCGTGACTGGGGGTTGAGGGAGGATTGGTGAGTAGGGACATTCCAGTCTGGTAATTAAAACTGATTTAAATTGTGATTTTAAAGAAATTATAAGCACATACGGACTAGTTATAGACGTTTTATAGCCATTTCTGATCATTTTGATCAAAAGTCAATTTTTTTGAATTTTCAAAATTTCAATGATTTTTCAGTACTGACTTTTACAATGTGAATTCACACGTTAAAATGCATGATCGTGTCTCTTGTATATAGTCTTGTAAGTAGTCAAACGAGTGCTCAAGGCGCGTTGAATCAAATGGATTTACTGTGGCCCATGTACCGATAGCTCTTGAACTGGAATTCACTAATTTCCATAATTCACAAACTTTTCGTAAATATTTTATTGTAAGTGTGGAATAGAGAGGGAATGACAACCATGGAGAGAGAGAAGAGTCCATACACACTCCACACACTCACTGTCCCGCACACCCTCCTCTATCGCCTCGACAGCGACCGAGGCCACCTAACCCGTCTCGCCTCCGCCGATTACTGAATTTATACTTTAAAATTTCGATTTCAACGCATCGCTTCTCGGCCTTTTGGCTAAGATCAAAGTGTAGTATCTGTTCTTATCGGCTTAATCTCCGGTACGTTATCAATTGATAACATCGAGATTAACTGATTTTTGAAACCAGGTGGGTTTGCAGGGGCTTGCTCCTCGCCCACCACGGGTCGGCCTGGTATTGCACTGCCTCCAGGATCGGCCCTTCCCTTCGGGGAAAATAAATAATATTATAAAAATATCAATATATCATCGTGATATATTGATATTTATCACACAATATCACTAACCACACAAATACAGACATTCCCAACGAATTTATATTCATTTCAGGTGACTGGGGACCCTTCACTCATGATCTATCAACATTGACTGAACAATTTGGGGTTCGTGAGTTCACATTTTACATTATTATCACTCTCTGATTACATTAAATATTGATTTTTATCGAAAATATCGAAAAAATAGGGTATAAATGCTATTTCGACTAGTTCAACGTCGTCTGAGCGCTGTAAATGTGTGTTTAATGAATTCTCCATGCAAAATTACATAAGAATTGCTGAAACAAGTGTTAAATTTGATCCAGACTGAAGGAAGTTACAGTCTAGACTATCACTAGAAGAGGGAGAGGAAGGGAGGAGTGAGAGAGAGAGAGAGACGTGCGCGCACTCACTCACTCTCTCTATACAGCCACAGGGAAGAAGCGGTCACGTCGCCCTCTCCGCTCTCTCTGATAACTTTAAGAGATTTTAATCATGACTTTAAACAACTCATACGCACATATGACACTAGTTATGGACGTATTCCAGCCATTATATATATTCTAGCCAATCCATCGCGAGAATACAAGGCAAATGGTGACATATCTCACTTAAATGACCATATCTTGCTTCAAAATGGACCGTTTGGGGTCCGGAAGCGCGCGTTAGACGCGCCGCAACGTCCGCTACGCAGCGCAGGCAAAACCGGCAATTGAAAGGCACTATTTCGAGCGGCAAATGGCCGTTTTTTGGACGCCTTTTGCACTTACTCGTGACTGGGGGTTGAGGGAGGATTGGTGAGTAGGGACATTCCAGTCTGGTAATTAAAACTGATTTAAATTGTGATTTTAAAGAAATTATAAGCACATACGGACTAGTTATAGACGTTTTATAGCCATTTCTGATCATTTTGATCAAAAGTCAATTTTTTTGAATTTTCAAAATTTCAATGATTTTTCAGTACTGACTTTTACAATGTGAATTCACACGTTAAAATGCATGATCGTGTCTCTTGTATATAGTCTTGTAAGTAGTCAAACGAGTGCTCAAGGCGCGTTGAATCAAATGGATTTACTGTGGCCCATGTACCGATAGCTCTTGAACTGGAATTCACTAATTTCCATAATTCACAAACTTTTCGTAAATATTTTATTGTAAGTGTGGAATAGAGAGGGAATGACAACCATGGAGAGAGAGAAGAGTCCATACACACTCCACACACTCACTGTCCCGCACACCCTCCTCTATCGCCTCGACAGCGACCGAGGCCACCTAACCCGTCTCGCCTCCGCCGATTACTGAATTTATACTTTAAAATTTCGATTTCAACGCATCGCTTCTCGGCCTTTTGGCTAAGATCAAAGTGTAGTATCTGTTCTTATCGGCTTAATCTCCGGTACGTTATCAATTGATAACATCGAGATTAACTGATTTTTGAAACCAGGTGGGTTTGCAGGGGCTTGCTCCTCGCCCACCACGGGTCGGCCTGGTATTGCACTGCCTCCAGGATCGGCCCTTCCCTTCGGGGAAAATAAATAATATTATAAAAATATCAATATATCATCGTGATATATTGATATTTATCACACAATATCACTAACCACACAAATACAGACATTCCCAACGAATTTATATTCATTTCAGGTGACTGGGGACCCTTCACTCATGATCTATCAACATTGACTGAACAATTTGGGGTTCGTGAGTTCACATTTTACATTATTATCACTCTCTGATTACATTAAATATTGATTTTTATCGAAAATATCGAAAAAATAGGGTATAAATGCTATTTCGACTAGTTCAACGTCGTCTGAGCGCTGTAAATGTGTGTTTAATGAATTCTCCATGCAAAATTACATAAGAATTGCTGAAACAAGTGTTAAATTTGATCCAGACTGAAGGAAGTTACAGTCTAGACTATCACTAGAAGAGGGAGAGGAAGGGAGGAGTGAGAGAGAGAGAGAGACGTGCGCGCACTCACTCACTCTCTCTATACAGCCACAGGGAAGAAGCGGTCACGTCGCCCTCTCCGCTCTCTCTGATAACTTTAAGAGATTTTAATCATGACTTTAAACAACTCATACGCACATATGACACTAGTTATGGACGTATTCCAGCCATTATATATATTCTAGCCAATCCATCGCGAGAATACAAGGCAAATGGTGACATATCTCACTTAAATGACCATATCTTGCTTCAAAATGGACCGTTTGGGGTCCGGAAGCGCGCGTTAGACGCGCCGCAACGTCCGCTACGCAGCGCAGGCAAAACCGGCAATTGAAAGGCACTATTTCGAGCGGCAAATGGCCGTTTTTTGGACGCCTTTTGCACTTACTCGTGACTGGGGGTTGAGGGAGGATTGGTGAGTAGGGACATTCCAGTCTGGTAATTAAAACTGAATTAAATTGTGATTTTAAAGAAATTATAAGCACATACGGACTAGTTATAGACGTTTTATAGCCATTTCTGATCATTTTGATCAAAAGTCAATTTTTTTGAATTTTCAAAATTTCAATGATTTTTCAGTACTGACTTTTACAATGTGAATTCACACGTTAAAATGCATGATCGTGTCTCTTGTATATAGTCTTGTAAGTAGTCAAACGAGTGCTCAAGGCGCGTTGAATCAAATGGATTTACTGTGGCCCATGTACCGATAGCTCTTGAACTGGAATTCACTAATTTCCATAATTCACAAACTTTTCGTAAATATTTTATTGTAAGTGTGGAATAGAGAGGGAATGACAACCATGGAGAGAGAGAAGAGTCCATACACACTCCACACACTCACTGTCCCGCACACCCTCCTCTATCGCCTCGACAGCGACCGAGGCCACCTAACCCGTCTCGCCTCCGCCGATTACTGAATTTATACTTTAAAATTTCGATTTCAACGCATCGCTTCTCGGCCTTTTGGCTAAGATCAAAGTGTAGTATCTGTTCTTATCGGCTTAATCTCCGGTACGTTATCAATTGATAACATCGAGATTAACTGATTTTTGAAACCAGGTGGGTTTGCAGGGGCTTGCTCCTCGCCCACCACGGGTCGGCCTGGTATTGCACTGCCTCCAGGATCGGCCCTTCCCTTCGGGGAAAATAAATAATATTATAAAAATATCAATATATCATCGTGATATATTGATATTTATCACACAATATCACTAACCACACAAATACAGACATTCCCAACGAATTTATATTCATTTCAGGTGACTGGGGACCCTTCACTCATGATCTATCAACATTGACTGAACAATTTGGGGTTCGTGAGTTCACATTTTACATTATTATCACTCTCTGATTACATTAAATATTGATTTTTATCGAAAATATCGAAAAAATAGGGTATAAATGCTATTTCGACTAGTTCAACGTCGTCTGAGCGCTGTAAATGTGTGTTTAATGAATTCTCCATGCAAAATTACATAAGAATTGCTGAAACAAGTGTTAAATTTGATCCAGACTGAAGGAAGTTACAGTCTAGACTATCACTAGAAGAGGGAGAGGAAGGGAGGAGTGAGAGAGAGAGAGAGACGTGCGCGCACTCACTCACTCTCTCTATACAGCCACAGGGAAGAAGCGGTCACGTCGCCCTCTCCGCTCTCTCTGATAACTTTAAGAGATTTTAATCATGACTTTAAACAACTCATACGCACATATGACACTAGTTATGGACGTATTCCAGCCATTATATATATTCTAGCCAATCCATCGCGAGAATACAAGGCAAATGGTGACATATCTCACTTAAATGACCATATCTTGCTTCAAAATGGACCGTTTGGGGTCCGGAAGCGCGCGTTAGACGCGCCGCAACGTCCGCTACGCAGCGCAGGCAAAACCGGCAATTGAAAGGCACTATTTCGAGCGGCAAATGGCCGTTTTTTGGACGCCTTTTGCACTTACTCGTGACTGGGGGTTGAGGGAGGATTGGTGAGTAGGGACATTCCAGTCTGGTAATTAAAACTGATTTAAATTGTGATTTTAAAGAAATTATAAGCACATACGGACTAGTTATAGACGTTTTATAGCCATTTCTGATCATTTTGATCTAAAGTCAATTTTTTTGAATTTTCAAAATTTCAATGATTTTTCAGTACTGACTTTTACAATGTGAATTCACACGTTAAAATGCATGATCGTGTCTCTTGTATATAGTCTTGTAAGTAGTCAAACGAGTGCTCAAGGCGCGTTGAATCAAATGGATTTACTGTGGCCCATGTACCGATAGCTCTTGAACTGGAATTCACTAATTTCCATAATTCACAAACTTTTCGTAAATATTTTATTGTAAGTGTGGAATAGAGAGGGAATGACAACCATGGAGAGAGAGAAGAGTCCATACACACTCCACACACTCACTGTCCCGCACACCCTCCTCTATCGCCTCGACAGCGACCGAGGCCACCTAACCCGTCTCGCCTCCGCCGATTACTGAATTTATACTTTAAAATTTCGATTTCAACGCATCGCTTCTCGGCCTTTTGGCTAAGATCAAAGTGTAGTATCTGTTCTTATCGGCTTAATCTCCGGTACGTTATCAATTGATAACATCGAGATTAACTGATTTTTGAAACCAGGTGGGTTTGCAGGGGCTTGCTCCTCGCCCACCACGGGTCGGCCTGGTATTGCACTGCCTCCAGGATCGGCCCTTCCCTTCGGGGAAAATAAATAATATTATAAAAATATCAATATATCATCGTGATATATTGATATTTATCACACAATATCACTAACCACACAAATACAGACATTCCCAACGAATTTATATTCATTTCAGGTGACTGGGGACCCTTCACTCATGATCTATCAACATTGACTGAACAATTTGGGGTTCGTGAGTTCACATTTTACATTATTATCACTCTCTGATTACATTAAATATTGATTTTTATCGAAAATATCGAAAAAATAGGGTATAAATGCTATTTCGACTAGTTCAACGTCGTCTGAGCGCTGTAAATGTGTGTTTAATGAATTCTCCATGCAAAATTACATAAGAATTGCTGAAACAAGTGTTAAATTTGATCCAGACTGAAGGAAGTTACAGTCTAGACTATCACTAGAAGAGGGAGAGGAAGGGAGGAGTGAGAGAGAGAGAGAGACGTGCGCGCACTCACTCACTCTCTCTATACAGCCACAGGGAAGAAGCGGTCACGTCGCCCTCTCCGCTCTCTCTGATAACTTTAAGAGATTTTAATCATGACTTTAAACAACTCATACGCACATATGACACTAGTTATGGACGTATTCCAGCCATTATATATATTCTAGCCAATCCATCGCGAGAATACAAGGCAAATGGTGACATATCTCACTTAAATGACCATATCTTGCTTCAAAATGGACCGTTTGGGGTCCGGAAGCGCGCGTTAGACGCGCCGCAACGTCCGCTACGCAGCGCAGGCAAAACCGGCAATTGAAAGGCACTATTTCGAGCGGCAAATGGCCGTTTTTTGGACGCCTTTTGCACTTACTCGTGACTGGGGGTTGAGGGAGGATTGGTGAGTAGGGACATTCCAGTCTGGTAATTAAAACTGATTTAAATTGTGATTTTAAAGAAATTATAAGCACATACGGACTAGTTATAGACGTTTTATAGCCATTTCTGATCATTTTGATCTAAAGTCAATTTTTTTGAATTTTCAAAATTTCAATGATTTTTCAGTACTGACTTTTACAATGTGAATTCACACGTTAAAATGCATGATCGTGTCTCTTGTATATAGTCTTGTAAGTAGTCAAACGAGTGCTCAAGGCGCGTTGAATCAAATGGATTTACTGTGGCCCATGTACCGATAGCTCTTGAACTGGAATTCACTAATTTCCATAATTCACAAACTTTTCGTAAATATTTTATTGTAAGTGTGGAATAGAGAGGGAATGACAACCATGGAGAGAGAGAAGAGTCCATACACACTCCACACACTCACTGTCCCGCACACCCTCCTCTATCGCCTCGACAGCGACCGAGGCCACCTAACCCGTCTCGCCTCCGCCGATTACTGAATTTATACTTTAAAATTTCGATTTCAACGCATCGCTTCTCGGCCTTTTGGCTAAGATCAAAGTGTAGTATCTGTTCTTATCGGCTTAATCTCCGGTACGTTATCAATTGATAACATCGAGATTAACTGATTTTTGAAACCAGGTGGGTTTGCAGGGGCTTGCTCCTCGCCCACCACGGGTCGGCCTGGTATTGCACTGCCTCCAGGATCGGCCCTTCCCTTCGGGGAAAATAAATAATATTATAAAAATATCAATATATCATCGTGATATATTGATATTTATCACACAATATCACTAACCACACAAATACAGACATTCCCAACGAATTTATATTCATTTCAGGTGACTGGGGACCCTTCACTCATGATCTATCAACATTGACTGAACAATTTGGGGTTCGTGAGTTCACATTTTACATTATTATCACTCTCTGATTACATTAAATATTGATTTTTATCGAAAATATCGAAAAAATAGGGTATAAATGCTATTTCGACTAGTTCAACGTCGTCTGAGCGCTGTAAATGTGTGTTTAATGAATTCTCCATGCAAAATTACATAAGAATTGCTGAAACAAGTGTTAAATTTGATCCAGACTGAAGGAAGTTACAGTCTAGACTATCACTAGAAGAGGGAGAGGAAGGGAGGAGTGAGAGAGAGAGAGAGACGTGCGCGCACTCACTCACTCTCTCTATACAGCCACAGGGAAGAAGCGGTCACGTCGCCCTCTCCGCTCTCTCTGATAACTTTAAGAGATTTTAATCATGACTTTAAACAACTCATACGCACATATGACACTAGTTATGGACGTATTCCAGCCATTATATATATTCTAGCCAATCCATCGCGAGAATACAAGGCAAATGGTGACATATCTCACTTAAATGACCATATCTTGCTTCAAAATGGACCGTTTGGGGTCCGGAAGCGCGCGTTAGACGCGCCGCAACGTCCGCTACGCAGCGCAGGCAAAACCGGCAATTGAAAGGCACTATTTCGAGCGGCAAATGGCCGTTTTTTGGACGCCTTTTGCACTTACTCGTGACTGGGGGTTGAGGGAGGATTGGTGAGTAGGGACATTCCAGTCTGGTAATTAAAACTGATTTAAATTGTGATTTTAAAGAAATTATAAGCACATACGGACTAGTTATAGACGTTTTATAGCCATTTCTGATCATTTTGATCTAAAGTCAATTTTTTTGAATTTTCAAAATTTCAATGATTTTTCAGTACTGACTTTTACAATGTGAATTCACACGTTAAAATGCATGATCGTGTCTCTTGTATATAGTCTTGTAAGTAGTCAAACGAGTGCTCAAGGCGCGTTGAATCAAATGGATTTACTGTGGCCCATGTACCGATAGCTCTTGAACTGGAATTCACTAATTTCCATAATTCACAAACTTTTCGTAAATATTTTATTGTAAGTGTGGAATAGAGAGGGAATGACAACCATGGAGAGAGAGAAGAGTCCATACACACTCCACACACTCACTGTCCCGCACACCCTCCTCTATCGCCTCGACAGCGACCGAGGCCACCTAACCCGTCTCGCCTCCGCCGATTACTGAATTTATACTTTAAAATTTCGATTTCAACGCATCGCTTCTCGGCCTTTTGGCTAAGATCAAAGTGTAGTATCTGTTCTTATCGGCTTAATCTCCGGTACGTTATCAATTGATAACATCGAGATTAACTGATTTTTGAAACCAGGTGGGTTTGCAGGGGCTTGCTCCTCGCCCACCACGGGTCGGCCTGGTATTGCACTGCCTCCAGGATCGGCCCTTCCCTTCGGGGAAAATAAATAATATTATAAAAATATCAATATATCATCGTGATATATTGATATTTATCACACAATATCACTAACCACACAAATACAGACATTCCCAACGAATTTATATTCATTTCAGGTGACTGGGGACCCTTCACTCATGATCTATCAACATTGACTGAACAATTTGGGGTTCGTGAGTTCACATTTTACATTATTATCACTCTCTGATTACATTAAATATTGATTTTTATCGAAAATATCGAAAAAATAGGGTATAAATGCTATTTCGACTAGTTCAACGTCGTCTGAGCGCTGTAAATGTGTGTTTAATGAATTCTCCATGCAAAATTACATAAGAATTGCTGAAACAAGTGTTAAATTTGATCCAGACTGAAGGAAGTTACAGTCTAGACTATCACTAGAAGAGGGAGAGGAAGGGAGGAGTGAGAGAGAGAGAGAGACGTGCGCGCACTCACTCACTCTCTCTATACAGCCACAGGGAAGAAGCGGTCACGTCGCCCTCTCCGCTCTCTCTGATAACTTTAAGAGATTTTAATCATGACTTTAAACAACTCATACGCACATATGACACTAGTTATGGACGTATTCCAGCCATTATATATATTCTAGCCAATCCATCGCGAGAATACAAGGCAAATGGTGACATATCTCACTTAAATGACCATATCTTGCTTCAAAATGGACCGTTTGGGGTCCGGAAGCGCGCGTTAGACGCGCCGCAACGTCCGCTACGCAGCGCAGGCAAAACCGGCAATTGAAAGGCACTATTTCGAGCGGCAAATGGCCGTTTTTTGGACGCCTTTTGCACTTACTCGTGACTGGGGGTTGAGGGAGGATTGGTGAGTAGGGACATTCCAGTCTGGTAATTAAAACTGATTTAAATTGTGATTTTAAAGAAATTATAAGCACATACGGACTAGTTATAGACGTTTTATAGCCATTTCTGATCATTTTGATCTAAAGTCAATTTTTTTGAATTTTCAAAATTTCAATGATTTTTCAGTACTGACTTTTACAATGTGAATTCACACGTTAAAATGCATGATCGTGTCTCTTGTATATAGTCTTGTAAGTAGTCAAACGAGTGCTCAAGGCGCGTTGAATCAAATGGATTTACTGTGGCCCATGTACCGATAGCTCTTGAACTGGAATTCACTAATTTCCATAATTCACAAACTTTTCGTAAATATTTTATTGTAAGTGTGGAATAGAGAGGGAATGACAACCATGGAGAGAGAGAAGAGTCCATACACACTCCACACACTCACTGTCCCGCACACCCTCCTCTATCGCCTCGACAGCGACCGAGGCCACCTAACCCGTCTCGCCTCCGCCGATTACTGAATTTATACTTTAAAATTTCGATTTCAACGCATCGCTTCTCGGCCTTTTGGCTAAGATCAAAGTGTAGTATCTGTTCTTATCGGCTTAATCTCCGGTACGTTATCAATTGATAACATCGAGATTAACTGATTTTTGAAACCAGGTGGGTTTGCAGGGGCTTGCTCCTCGCCCACCACGGGTCGGCCTGGTATTGCACTGCCTCCAGGATCGGCCCTTCCCTTCGGGGAAAATAAATAATATTATAAAAATATCAATATATCATCGTGATATATTGATATTTATCACACAATATCACTAACCACACAAATACAGACATTCCCAACGAATTTATATTCATTTCAGGTGACTGGGGACCCTTCACTCATGATCTATCAACATTGACTGAACAATTTGGGGTTCGTGAGTTCACATTTTACATTATTATCACTCTCTGATTACATTAAATATTGATTTTTATCGAAAATATCGAAAAAATAGGGTATAAATGCTATTTCGACTAGTTCAACGTCGTCTGAGCGCTGTAAATGTGTGTTTAATGAATTCTCCATGCAAAATTACATAAGAATTGCTGAAACAAGTGTTAAATTTGATCCAGACTGAAGGAAGTTACAGTCTAGACTATCACTAGAAGAGGGAGAGGAAGGGAGGAGTGAGAGAGAGAGAGAGACGTGCGCGCACTCACTCACTCTCTCTATACAGCCACAGGGAAGAAGCGGTCACGTCGCCCTCTCCGCTCTCTCTGATAACTTTAAGAGATTTTAATCATGACTTTAAACAACTCATACGCACATATGACACTAGTTATGGACGTATTCCAGCCATTATATATATTCTAGCCAATCCATCGCGAGAATACAAGGCAAATGGTGACATATCTCACTTAAATGACCATATCTTGCTTCAAAATGGACCGTTTGGGGTCCGGAAGCGCGCGTTAGACGCGCCGCAACGTCCGCTACGCAGCGCAGGCAAAACCGGCAATTGAAAGGCACTATTTCGAGCGGCAAATGGCCGTTTTTTGGACGCCTTTTGCACTTACTCGTGACTGGGGGTTGAGGGAGGATTGGTGAGTAGGGACATTCCAGTCTGGTAATTAAAACTGATTTAAATTGTGATTTTAAAGAAATTATAAGCACATACGGACTAGTTATAGACGTTTTATAGCCATTTCTGATCATTTTGATCTAAAGTCAATTTTTTTGAATTTTCAAAATTTCAATGATTTTTCAGTACTGACTTTTACAATGTGAATTCACACGTTAAAATGCATGATCGTGTCTCTTGTATATAGTCTTGTAAGTAGTCAAACGAGTGCTCAAGGCGCGTTGAATCAAATGGATTTACTGTGGCCCATGTACCGATAGCTCTTGAACTGGAATTCACTAATTTCCATAATTCACAAACTTTTCGTAAATATTTTATTGTAAGTGTGGAATAGAGAGGGAATGACAACCATGGAGAGAGAGAAGAGTCCATACACACTCCACACACTCACTGTCCCGCACACCCTCCTCTATCGCCTCGACAGCGACCGAGGCCACCTAACCCGTCTCGCCTCCGCCGATTACTGAATTTATACTTTAAAATTTCGATTTCAACGCATCGCTTCTCGGCCTTTTGGCTAAGATCAAAGTGTAGTATCTGTTCTTATCGGCTTAATCTCCGGTACGTTATCAATTGATAACATCGAGATTAACTGATTTTTGAAACCAGGTGGGTTTGCAGGGGCTTGCTCCTCGCCCACCACGGGTCGGCCTGGTATTGCACTGCCTCCAGGATCGGCCCTTCCCTTCGGGGAAAATAAATAATATTATAAAAATATCAATATATCATCGTGATATATTGATATTTATCACACAATATCACTAACCACACAAATACAGACATTCCCAACGAATTTATATTCATTTCAGGTGACTGGGGACCCTTCACTCATGATCTATCAACATTGACTGAACAATTTGGGGTTCGTGAGTTCACATTTTACATTATTATCACTCTCTGATTACATTAAATATTGATTTTTATCGAAAATATCGAAAAAATAGGGTATAAATGCTATTTCGACTAGTTCAACGTCGTCTGAGCGCTGTAAATGTGTGTTTAATGAATTCTCCATGCAAAATTACATAAGAATTGCTGAAACAAGTGTTAAATTTGATCCAGACTGAAGGAAGTTACAGTCTAGACTATCACTAGAAGAGGGAGAGGAAGGGAGGAGTGAGAGAGAGAGAGAGACGTGCGCGCACTCACTCACTCTCTCTATACAGCCACAGGGAAGAAGCGGTCACGTCGCCCTCTCCGCTCTCTCTGATAACTTTAAGAGATTTTAATCATGACTTTAAACAACTCATACGCACATATGACACTAGTTATGGACGTATTCCAGCCATTATATATATTCTAGCCAATCCATCGCGAGAATACAAGGCAAATGGTGACATATCTCACTTAAATGACCATATCTTGCTTCAAAATGGACCGTTTGGGGTCCGGAAGCGCGCGTTAGACGCGCCGCAACGTCCGCTACGCAGCGCAGGCAAAACCGGCAATTGAAAGGCACTATTTCGAGCGGCAAATGGCCGTTTTTTGGACGCCTTTTGCACTTACTCGTGACTGGGGGTTGAGGGAGGATTGGTGAGTAGGGACATTCCAGTCTGGTAATTAAAACTGATTTAAATTGTGATTTTAAAGAAATTATAAGCACATACGGACTAGTTATAGACGTTTTATAGCCATTTCTGATCATTTTGATCTAAAGTCAATTTTTTTGAATTTTCAAAATTTCAATGATTTTTCAGTACTGACTTTTACAATGTGAATTCACACGTTAAAATGCATGATCGTGTCTCTTGTATATAGTCTTGTAAGTAGTCAAACGAGTGCTCAAGGCGCGTTGAATCAAATGGATTTACTGTGGCCCATGTACCGATAGCTCTTGAACTGGAATTCACTAATTTCCATAATTCACAAACTTTTCGTAAATATTTTATTGTAAGTGTGGAATAGAGAGGGAATGACAACCATGGAGAGAGAGAAGAGTCCATACACACTCCACACACTCACTGTCCCGCACACCCTCCTCTATCGCCTCGACAGCGACCGAGGCCACCTAACCCGTCTCGCCTCCGCCGATTACTGAATTTATACTTTAAAATTTCGATTTCAACGCATCGCTTCTCGGCCTTTTGGCTAAGATCAAAGTGTAGTATCTGTTCTTATCGGCTTAATCTCCGGTACGTTATCAATTGATAACATCGAGATTAACTGATTTTTGAAACCAGGTGGGTTTGCAGGGGCTTGCTCCTCGCCCACCACGGGTCGGCCTGGTATTGCACTGCCTCCAGGATCGGCCCTTCCCTTCGGGGAAAATAAATAATATTATAAAAATATCAATATATCATCGTGATATATTGATATTTATCACACAATATCACTAACCACACAAATACAGACATTCCCAACGAATTTATATTCATTTCAGGTGACTGGGGACCCTTCACTCATGATCTATCAACATTGACTGAACAATTTGGGGTTCGTGAGTTCACATTTTACATTATTATCACTCTCTGATTACATTAAATATTGATTTTTATCGAAAATATCGAAAAAATAGGGTATAAATGCTATTTCGACTAGTTCAACGTCGTCTGAGCGCTGTAAATGTGTGTTTAATGAATTCTCCATGCAAAATTACATAAGAATTGCTGAAACAAGTGTTAAATTTGATCCAGACTGAAGGAAGTTACAGTCTAGACTATCACTAGAAGAGGGAGAGGAAGGGAGGAGTGAGAGAGAGAGAGAGACGTGCGCGCACTCACTCACTCTCTCTATACAGCCACAGGGAAGAAGCGGTCACGTCGCCCTCTCCGCTCTCTCTGATAACTTTAAGAGATTTTAATCATGACTTTAAACAACTCATACGCACATATGACACTAGTTATGGACGTATTCCAGCCATTATATATATTCTAGCCAATCCATCGCGAGAATACAAGGCAAATGGTGACATATCTCACTTAAATGACCATATCTTGCTTCAAAATGGACCGTTTGGGGTCCGGAAGCGCGCGTTAGACGCGCCGCAACGTCCGCTACGCAGCGCAGGCAAAACCGGCAATTGAAAGGCACTATTTCGAGCGGCAAATGGCCGTTTTTTGGACGCCTTTTGCACTTACTCGTGACTGGGGGTTGAGGGAGGATTGGTGAGTAGGGACATTCCAGTCTGGTAATTAAAACTGATTTAAATTGTGATTTTAAAGAAATTATAAGCACATACGGACTAGTTATAGACGTTTTATAGCCATTTCTGATCATTTTGATCTAAAGTCAATTTTTTTGAATTTTCAAAATTTCAATGATTTTTCAGTACTGACTTTTACAATGTGAATTCACACGTTAAAATGCATGATCGTGTCTCTTGTATATAGTCTTGTAAGTAGTCAAACGAGTGCTCAAGGCGCGTTGAATCAAATGGATTTACTGTGGCCCATGTACCGATAGCTCTTGAACTGGAATTCACTAATTTCCATAATTCACAAACTTTTCGTAAATATTTTATTGTAAGTGTGGAATAGAGAGGGAATGACAACCATGGAGAGAGAGAAGAGTCCATACACACTCCACACACTCACTGTCCCGCACACCCTCCTCTATCGCCTCGACAGCGACCGAGGCCACCTAACCCGTCTCGCCTCCGCCGATTACTGAATTTATACTTTAAAATTTCGATTTCAACGCATCGCTTCTCGGCCTTTTGGCTAAGATCAAAGTGTAGTATCTGTTCTTATCGGCTTAATCTCCGGTACGTTATCAATTGATAACATCGAGATTAACTGATTTTTGAAACCAGGTGGGTTTGCAGGGGCTTGCTCCTCGCCCACCACGGGTCGGCCTGGTATTGCACTGCCTCCAGGATCGGCCCTTCCCTTCGGGGAAAATAAATAATATTATAAAAATATCAATATATCATCGTGATATATTGATATTTATCACACAATATCACTAACCACACAAATACAGACATTCCCAACGAATTTATATTCATTTCAGGTGACTGGGGACCCTTCACTCATGATCTATCAACATTGACTGAACAATTTGGGGTTCGTGAGTTCACATTTTACATTATTATCACTCTCTGATTACATTAAATATTGATTTTTATCGAAAATATCGAAAAAATAGGGTATAAATGCTATTTCGACTAGTTCAACGTCGTCTGAGCGCTGTAAATGTGTGTTTAATGAATTCTCCATGCAAAATTACATAAGAATTGCTGAAACAAGTGTTAAATTTGATCCAGACTGAAGGAAGTTACAGTCTAGACTATCACTAGAAGAGGGAGAGGAAGGGAGGAGTGAGAGAGAGAGAGAGACGTGCGCGCACTCACTCACTCTCTCTATACAGCCACAGGGAAGAAGCGGTCACGTCGCCCTCTCCGCTCTCTCTGATAACTTTAAGAGATTTTAATCATGACTTTAAACAACTCATACGCACATATGACACTAGTTATGGACGTATTCCAGCCATTATATATATTCTAGCCAATCCATCGCGAGAATACAAGGCAAATGGTGACATATCTCACTTAAATGACCATATCTTGCTTCAAAATGGACCGTTTGGGGTCCGGAAGCGCGCGTTAGACGCGCCGCAACGTCCGCTACGCAGCGCAGGCAAAACCGGCAATTGAAAGGCACTATTTCGAGCGGCAAATGGCCGTTTTTTGGACGCCTTTTGCACTTACTCGTGACTGGGGGTTGAGGGAGGATTGGTGAGTAGGGACATTCCAGTCTGGTAATTAAAACTGATTTAAATTGTGATTTTAAAGAAATTATAAGCACATACGGACTAGTTATAGACGTTTTATAGCCATTTCTGATCATTTTGATCTAAAGTCAATTTTTTTGAATTTTCAAAATTTCAATGATTTTTCAGTACTGACTTTTACAATGTGAATTCACACGTTAAAATGCATGATCGTGTCTCTTGTATATAGTCTTGTAAGTAGTCAAACGAGTGCTCAAGGCGCGTTGAATCAAATGGATTTACTGTGGCCCATGTACCGATAGCTCTTGAACTGGAATTCACTAATTTCCATAATTCACAAACTTTTCGTAAATATTTTATTGTAAGTGTGGAATAGAGAGGGAATGACAACCATGGAGAGAGAGAAGAGTCCATACACACTCCACACACTCACTGTCCCGCACACCCTCCTCTATCGCCTCGACAGCGACCGAGGCCACCTAACCCACGTCTCTCCAAGGTTTTTATGTAGAGAACAGGAGAAAGAGAAGGAAATAGGTGAATTTGAGATATTAATTTTTAAATTCCAGGTGATGACGTGAGTTTTTTAGAAAACGTACCCAGTACCCTGAGCTACATTTTAAGGTATTGAACAAAAATTTAGGATTCATTTGAAAATAGTTGTGTTTAAAAGTAATTTTCGAGGTGTGAGACGAATTTTCGAGATGTTTTGAATTGGTGTAGAAATTTTGTGGGTTAAGATAAAGGGTTGAAATTTCGGAGTTAAGCCTGATTCGATGTGCTCTTTCGAATGAGGGGCAGCATGAATGGGTGAAATTACATATTTCCTCTCTTCTGCTCTCCCTCTAAATCTCGAGCTCTCCCTCTTTTTGCTATAACTTTTTCCAAATACTGCCAATTTTGTTTTCCTTTTTAATTTATCTTTTACCAAGGATAATGATCATTTTGAAAACATAAAATAAATTTTGATTTCCTTTCAAACATTTTTCCTCTTAAATAAATATAAATTAATGGAAATAAAATCACTTCTCGATTCACAGTTTGACGATTTTTTCTACAGTTTAAATTGCGGCGTCTCTCTGGCTCAAATTTGCGAGCGCGATTGTCGTCTTTACAATGGTTTTTACTTTGTTATATTTTCATAATTCTTCCTTCAGGAGGTCCTGACGTAGTGCCATTGCCACCACATGGTATTTCATCTATTGGAAATAGCAAAAGTGAGACTTTTCATCCTTTATTTCGTATTTAACCTGTGAAATGTTCTTTTCGTCAACTTTTTATGTTGTTTCAAATGGGTAAAAGCTAAATAGAAAACACTATTGCACTACTTGCGGTTTTCATCATGATATAGTTCAACATCAGTAGACCTAAACCACATGTTTCGTATCCTAGCCTTGTTTTTTCCTCACAGTTTGTTTTGCTTAATAGTTTTTCTGTTTACTCAGTTTAAACTGCGACCTAGTTCCTTGTTTAGAGACTGGCTCTATCATTCTTCTCCCTACTCCCATCTTAAAAGGGAGACCATCACTTCGGTCGTCCAATTGACCGCGAACTTCACTCTCCTCCCCGACACCGATGCGAATTGTCGGTATGCCAGTCGTGGAGATGCTCGATCTCATCGATTTCAATGTCTCTGGCGGCAGGGCAATCACCGTCTCTCAGCACTCGCCGCCTTCCTCGAACGAGGAAACATTTTGCCGGATTCGGTAAAGGTGAGTAAAATGAGCAGGCGTGAAATGAGTGTGGTGCACCTGGTGAGCATACGATGTCACTTCAGAGCCAACTGATCGTTGTTTCGTGCGTGATTATGCCGTCGGATCAATTCGCACAGATGTATGAACTGAAGGAAGCAGCGGCCGAGCAGTTCGTTCTGTTGGACGCCAGCATGAAGATGTCCGTCGTTGCCGCGACCTCGGCTGCTCTTGATGACTCAAATGTGAGAAAGTCGGCGAACACCACCCTGCACAATGTATGACATTGACAAATATGGCAAAATCATTTAAATTGACTTTTTTTTTAGTTTGACAACGCCTGTATACTGGTGAAGTTGTTCAAGGACGATCGATTGGACCCGAAGAGCCTCTGTGAAAGACGGAAGGTCACGAAGGTGTGCGAGCGGCTGTACGCAGATCGCCTCATCAACTCGGCTGATTTGGCCGTCGAGTAAGTATCAATTAAAAATAAAATTTAATTTGATTGTTAATTATTAATTATAATTAAAATTGTAGCGCCGCCCCAGTGAAAGCGGCGCTCTTGCCTATTCGTGCACGGGATGCGTTCCGACGCATTCTGCTGATTGACGAATCCATCAGCATTATCACGACGTCATTGTTCGAAAACGCGTACATGGTGGTGGCTCAGTTGGGAGAGCAGGCGCTGGTAGATGAGTTCACTCGGTGAGCATTTATCATCATTTTTACATCATACATATGGAGGATTTCAGCACCGATATTTTAATATTACAGATTCGCACAACAGCTTGAGTCTGGCAAGATTCACGGTTCGAACGGAAAGGCGCTCTACCAGGTGGCAAATCACCGTTTATTTTTTTTTTCAAATAAAGAATGACCGATAATAAAAAAATATAGACGCTGCGTGATGCTGCTGCTCCTCTCAAGATTGCTGCGAGAGAGGCCAAGGTTGAGAAGGAGTCCGTTGAGGACAAGTTGAGCAAGAAGGAGCGCAAAGCACTCTGGGAGCGACGCAGAAGTCAGGCGGTGGTTGCGGCAGAGAGAAGAACCGATCTGCTGCGCGCTCTCGGCCAGGTAATGATGACGCTGATACACAGTGGTTTTGTTTACGTTTTACCATTATCACAGAGCTTCGAGGGAGCAACCAAGCACCGCGTATCCGCTCCTCCTCATTCTCTCAAGAAGCTGCTCGAACAGCTCGGCGTTGCTGAGACTGAGAATGCGCCTGAGACATTGATACTCGTCCGTCAGGTATGCCACATGAAATCACAGCATAGTTTGTATGGCGAACGGAAAGATGAATGACCCTTTTTTCCAGGGCGATCTGAACGACTATCGTTCCGTGATCGAGGAGGCGCTGGCGTCTCCCAAGTACACGCTGTTTGTGTACGGGTGCAACGACTTGAACGTCATTGCGACGGAGTTGTCGCTTCCAAGGAGCGATGCCCATCTGCGCACTGCAGCCTTTCAGTGTATGCCGCTTTTTCCTGTCATGTTAACGCGAAAAATCAAAATCATTTCTTGCAGGCTTCCGAACTACGCCGAGAGACAAGGAGAGTGGTGTGTGGGAGGTAGAGGAGAAGAAGAACGGCAAGCAACCTCCCAGGATCGTCTCGCCTGATGGAGTCACGACGGCTCTATGCGTCTCTCACTCTGCTCCACTCGAGTACACAGTTGAGACAAAGCCCGTCTCCACTGTTGACTCCTTCATGGTGCAGGTCGGTATGACCAAAGTAGTCCCCAGCATCGCGGTCGTTGTATCTCTCGGCATCTAATCTACCGTACATTGTTGTTCATCTACCGTACCCCCTCTCTTCTATGATCGTTGTTGCGTCGTCGTTTCCAGTATGTTATTGTGTAGCGTAGTGGTTTGTGTGTGTGTGTACAATTCGTTGGTGCGTAGTGTGTACACTATTACGTTGTGTGGATACCGTTGCTACGATTATCGTTGATAATTTGTTACTTTTGTTCCCACTTTTTCCTTTACATTCTTCAATTTTTTAGTTTAGTATAGTAGTTGAATGATGAAATCATTGAATTATCTCAATATTCTATCGTCTTCCCATTCATCTTTTCTCTGTACCCATACGTTCATCCCTTGTTCACAATTTTTGTAATGTATTATTCGATCAAGTGTTTTTTTGTGCTGCGTACAATTCGTTGGTGTGTAGTCGGCGGTAAATAATGTGAATGTATTCGGATTCGTTGTGTGGTTGAAAGTTAAAGTTGCGAAATCACTTGCTCACGTATCTCTCGCCCAGCTCCCCCTCCCGCTTTCTCTCTTCTTCTTCTTCTTCTTCTTCTTCATCTTCTTCTCCTCAACTTCTTATCTCTAATATTTGTTTTAATTTTTTATGATCACAATGACCGGCTGATCCGCAGCCTGTGCGCTACGACAACGAAAAATATTTGGGCACATCGAACAGACACACACTAATGCTAGTCTGACTAAGATCATGCTAAACAAATTAAATTCTCTAAAACAAAAACTCTCGGACATAGCCGCATTAATGAAGGTCTACCTGACTGACTCAATAATAGTCTGAGCAAGTCTACCTGACTGACTGAATGATAGTCTCTCTCTCTCTCTCTCTCTCTCTCTCTCTCTCTCTCTCTCTCTCTCTCTCTCTCTCTCTCTCTCTCTCATATAAGTCAATGGATGATGATGATGATGATGATGATGAGAGGTTCAGATGAGCGCCGCTGATCTAGCAGGTGGTGACGCTGCGGCTCGTGCAGTTATTGGCGTAGGAATGGATTGTTTGATCGTGTGCTGGCCTCGAGATACACTGAGAATGAATTGACTTAGTAACTCATTCACTAGCTCAATTGACTAAGCGTCTATTGACTTACTCCCCCTTAGTGAATTCAATTGACTTACTTGTAAGTCAATTCAATTGACTAAGTCAATAGTGTCTAGACATTTTTGATGCCACGCCCATTACGGATAAAGATTTTCATTGTCACATTATTACTTGTAAATTACTTGATTATTTTAATATATGCTGATAATTTGTATAATAATAAACGTGTTTGATCATATTTTCGGTCGTTATATACATTTCACTGTTCAGAATGTTTGTGTGTCCATATGCGAGGTGTAACTCTACATTCGCATCCGATGAACTCCGAACATCTCATCTTCGATCTGATCACTATGGTGAAAATGGAAAAGTATATAATGAAATATCGATTTATTTTTGAAAAGTCTAATTTACATAGGAACGTATCATTTGTAAACAATGCCCGAGATGTCCGGAGATGAGCTGCCTCAAGGCCTACCGAAACCATATTAGGATTTATCACCAGCAACGTAAGTATTTTATTCTATTAAATTTGTATGTCAATGACATACTGTGTTAAAAAAACGATCTAATGAAGAAAAATATTGAATGACAATGAAAGAAAGAGATCGAAATATTATATAATTGAGAATCAGTCAGTGAGATATAGATGTTTGAGTAAAAATCAATCGCTAATTAGATGCTATTGAATCAGAAAGACTACGGTAGGTTCATCATGGGTAATGTATTACTGATATTGAACGATAGATAGAGAATGGGAGCCTTGAACTCTTCTTCTCGCCACCCTTCTCACCACTCGGACCAAGCGTCTCTTCGTTGTCGATGTTGGCCAGGGTCTTAAAAACGAAATATCATGATCACCGTATAGAATACAGTCGCAGTACATGATTAACAATTACTGTAGCCCCGACTGTGTGTACCTGATACTGTAGATCAGCTACGTCGGCTTTGTTAACCGCTGTAGGTGTCTTGAATACGGGCTTGGAGGTGGGTCCGAAGGTGGGTCAAGATTGGTTAGTGTCTAAACGAAAGTACGATTAAAGATTTACAATGCTAGATTTACGATGTTAGAGGCTAGTACTTACGATCGCTAAGAGTATTCATGCATTCGTGAAGAATTGATTATGATTGATCAATTGACAATGCATTTGTGCTGCGCAAAATAACTCAATAAAAAGAGAGGAACATCTGTCCAATTTCGTAACCTAATGAACAGTCAGAAATATTTTCGAAATTTTGTTGCGCGTTAAAAAATCTCATATAAAATGTGGTCTAGCTCTAAAATATAAAGACTCATGAAAATTCTATGCCTGAATTATATGATTTAAACAAGTTCACTGACCAATGTTACTCTCTGTTAAAAAATAGTAAAAAATATAATCGATCAAGAACAGCAAAAAATTTTTATTTCCGATCAATATCGTTTAAAAGTTAGCTATCACACTTACCATGATCCTATATATCGCATTATTCATCTTTCACGTGATGAACCATCTGATAAAACTTCTCCTCTTTCTGGCCTCGAATCAGAGGTTCAGATGCCGAATCAGAATCAGAGAAGACAATTCAACGGATGCTTCGCTTACGTCGTGAAATACCGTGGAGTAAGAATTTTTATAAAATATTATGTATAATATTTCTAATGCAATTAAAATTAAATACGTATATTTTCATTTACTTTTTGACGTATTTCAGTGTGACGTAGAAGTCATGTTGAATAAGGAGCTTAGTAACTTCTCATTGAGTACATTACTCGGCCGCAAATGCCAAGAACGTGACGAGCTGATTGCACACGCTCATTCTGGTACACTATTCCTTGATGCTTCTATGACGGGTGTCCTGGCACGAGCATTTGTATACCAGCTGATGATTTATACCAGCACGTGAGTTCATTTACTATCGAACTAATATATTTTGTTATTCAGCCCACCTGTTCCTTCAACTTTGGAGCTACGCGCTTTTAGCCAGCACCTATTTTTTGAATATCCGAAGATTGATTGGGTGAGTGGATCAGTAATTCTTTTCAACCAATGGATTTTTTCAGTCTGATCTCGTGTCATGCAATGGACCTGTATATCGTCGATTGGCAAATAAGAAGGCAAAGATATCCGATATGAATCCCACTAAAGTTATATCGCAGATTGAACAGTAAGTTGAAAGTGTACATATTCATAATTTTTTTTTGTTTAGGTCTATTGATAGTTTATCATCTGAAGAATGTGATCGTATGCTAAAGAGTTTGTCAAATAGTACTATCGGCAACTCTATATATTTTGATATTCTAGAGAAAACTAAGTTAGTTCCGTTATTCAATTTCTATATTCATAAATATATATTCAGGGTATACCGTATAAAGACATTGAAAGAATTCGGTGGTGGAAAAAGTATCGACGCTTATCCTATTCTTATCAAAGATTATCTAGGCATAGTAAGTCTCCTTTAGCCTTTTCTGATATTTTATTTCATATTTCTACTTGTGATGTTTTTCAGGATTTTTGTAAAGTGATTTATTTAACTGCATCTTTCACGAGAAATAACTTGTTTCATTACAGATCGGTCGTGACTTTGGAAATACTTCATCATGCATATCTTGTCAAGAATTTAATCATCATTGGAATGGTATGTACAAGTCTAATCTGCTTCATCAGGCGGAAAGGATTCTCGGAGAAAATCGTCTATCTGAATTGAAATCATCAAATCATCGTATGTCATCACTTTTTTTTTCATTTTTATTATATGTTTCTACCTTCAGATAATGATGATCTTACTGCATTTTTCTGTATATCGGAACTACTCTCAAGATTTGCATCTCGAAAGCAATATAGTATGCGAGGTTGCACAGTGTTCTCTTCTTTTCCCGTAAGTGATCATTAATATTATTATTATTTAATATTATTATTATTTATAATTATTATTATCTTTTTTTAAATCTTATTACATTTATAATGTTATTTTGTTTTGTTTTAGACGGAATCGGATACAGGAAGAGTGTTACTTCATCTGAAGAACTCGGGCCAGTCCCAGTCTTCAATATATAAGATTGGTATGGATCCCAATTACTATATAGCGGTTGAATCACGGGATGTTAAAGTCGGTCGAGATTTCCCTACAGCATTATATGGATTGATAGCCACTTTCTATTCATTCAATCTCAGATATCCTTCTAACGCTAAAGATATCTATGCTTTTCTCGAATTAATTGTGCAAGTTAAAAAACCATCTGTGTCTTACATTACGTCTACTCGACTTTACAAATTGATCAATACTTAGCCATTAATAATCACTTGATCCAAAATAGCCAGTTCCGTTGTTTGACATTATAATGAATGTAATCAACTTGTACAATAATTGACATTGTATAGTACTATTGTTATTCGACTTTTTTTTGCTAATAGCTATCGTATTGTTGTCATCCCTCCTTCCGATCGATCCTGTGAATTACCTGTAAAATTTCATAATTGAATTGCCATGTGATAAATTTCATTTCTGTTCTATTCAAGTCATCTCGCTCTTACATTAATTTATAGTCTACCAGGCATGAGTACGACATACATGGTGTTTTGAAAAAGTTGCAAAAGAATTGGCTTGAAGGGGGGGTCGAACCGGGGGGCGAGCCTAGGAGAGCGTTGTAGAGTAAGTCAATTGGATTGACTAGCCGTGCTAGTCAATCCAATTGACTTACTATACAGCGTCTACTCACATGGTACCCCTAAGTTAGTGAGTGAGTGACTCAATAGTAAGTAAGTTCATTCTCAGTGTAAGGGAATGCAATTCAAGAAGAAATCTGTCAGGGATGCACTGAGCAATCTGCACAAACGTAAGAATGAAGTGTGATGAAGTGGTGCGTATCGTAATCGTGTGTGTGTGTATGCGCTCTTTCAGTGTATCCCCCGACGGAGTACCGTGTCGCTCGCATTGTTTTCGAGTCTAACTTCTCCGAATCATTCACCGCCAATATGGAGGAGGCAAAGGTGCGTTTGCGCAAATACAAACACAATTATGAATACATATTTATACATCTTCAGAAGATTGAAGTGAGCGCCACGAACGGTGCTTACACTATTCGTAGCGGGCGAGGAGGAAGTCGCCTGCTACACACTCCCGAGGGCAAGGTCTTCAAGTGCGGAAATTGTACGATCAAATACGATGCAATATTTACCATGATGCGTATGAAGCATGGTGAAACTCGTGTCATTGATGTGGTGAGCGTTCAATCTCCCTCACTTGGTTGTGCATTCGTAATAATAATAATAATACTAATAATAACAATAATAATAATAATAATAACAATAATAATAATAATAACAATAATAATAATAATAATAATAATAATAATAATAATAATAATAATAATAATAATAATAATAATAATAATAATAATAATAATAATAATAATAATAATAATAATAATAATAATGATTAATGATAATGATAATGATAATGATAATGATAGTGATAATGATAATGATAATGATAATGATAATGATAATGATAATGATAATGATAAGGATAATGATAATGATAATGATAGACACGTCATCCACCAAACTGACCCATTTCAGTTGATGGACTGCGAATCGAACCAGCTCACAACAATTACGAGCTCAAAGCTAGAAGGTTACGTGCACCTTGCTCCCAAGAAACACGAAATAATTCATTATCGACTTGTTAAGTATTCTCCACTGCGCCTGAATGGAAAACCTGAAAATGGGAATAAAGTAGTAGGTGAAGATACTGCTGCTCTCCTATCTACTACTTTTCATGTGATTGATTGTGGGGAAGTCAAGAATGGTCATAAATGGCTGGACGTACTGCTCAAGGATCAAGTCTGTGAGAAGGCTGCTGCTGCTGCTGCTGCTGCTGCACGAGTACAAGTATTCGACGCGGTGACCCGCCGGCAGACTCTCCTGGATGTTGTGTCGAGAGCCATCGGTGAATGGAAGTCCGACCGTATCATCGTGCATTGTGAGGTAGGTAGCCCTGCTGTTGATACGCCAATTTCGCGCGTTTATTTGATTAACAAATATAAGCTGAATTACGTTTAGCCCAAATCCGTCTACAATGCTGCGCGCCTCCAGGATATCTTCAGTTGGCATGCCGCAAGCTACGGCACAGTAAGAGAACAGGTAAGAGATGAGGTAGACATAGTTGTTGTTTTTGTTGCTGTCTTTGATCGCCATAATCACAACGATAATAAGCTGATTTCGTTCAGCCCGTTGAATGCATGCTCATGCCAAAAGGCCGAGAAGAGTTTCTAGATCGAGATTCCTCTAGTACTTCATCAACCTTATATTTTTAAACGATTAATGAAAATGTACTTGAAATATCAATCGATAATTGAATATATTTCATATCGTTGTTTAGAGACTGGCTCTATCATTCTTCTCCCTACTCCCATCTTAGCCAAAAGGCCGAGAAGAGTTTCTAGATCGAGATTTCTCTAGTACTTCATCAACCTAATATTTTCAAACGATTAATGAAAATGTACTTGAAATATCAATCGATAATTGAATATATTTCATATCGTTTTTTAGAGACTGGCTCTATCATTCTTCTCCCTACTCCTATCTTAGCCAAAAGGCCGAGAAGAGTTTCTAGATCGAGATTCCTCTAGTACTTCATCGACCTAATATTTTTAAATGATTAATGAAAATGTACTTGAAATATCAATCGATAATTGAATATATTTCATATCGTTGTTTAGAGACTGGCTCTATCATTCTTCTCCCTACTCCCATCTTAGCCAAAAGGCCGAGAAGAGTTTCTAGATCGAGATTCCTCTAGTACTTCATCGACCTAATATTTTTAAATGATTAATGAAAATGTACTTGAAATATCAATCGATAATTGAATATATTTCATATCCTTGTTTAGAGACTGGCTCTATCATTCTTCTCCCTACTCCCATCTTAGCCAAAAGGCCGAGAAGAGTTTCTAGATCGAGATTCCTCTAGTACTTCATCAACCTAATATTTTTAAACGATTTATAAAAATGTACTTGAAATATCAATCGATAATTGAATATATTTCATATCGTTGTTTAGAGACTGGCTCTATCATTCTTCTCCCTACTCCCATCTTAGCCAAAAGGCCGAGAAGAGTTTCTAGATCGAGATTCCTCTAGTACTTCATCAACCTAATATTTTTAAACGATTAATGAAAATGTACTTGAAATATCAATCGATAATTGAATATATTTCATATCGTTTTTTAGAGACTGGCTCTATCATTCTTCTCCCTACTCCCATCTTAGCCAAAAGGCCGAGAAGAGTTTCTAGATCGAGATTCCTCTAGTACTTCATCGACCTAATATTTTTAAATGATTAATGAAAATGTACTTGAAATATCAATCGATAATTGAATATATTTCATATCGTTTTTTAGAGACTGGCTCTATCATTCTTCTCCCTACTCCCATCTTAGCCAAAAGGCCGAGAAGAGTTTCTAGATCGAGATTCCTCTAGTACTTCATCGACCTAATATTTTTAAATGATTAATGAAAATGTACTTGAAATATCAATCGATAATTGAATATATTTCATATCGTTGTTTAGAGACTGGCTCTATCATTCTTCTCCCTACTCCCATCTTAGCCAAAAGGCCGAGAAGAGTTTCTAGATCGAGATTCCTCTAGTACTTCATCGACCTAATATTTTTAAATGATTAATGAAAATGTACTTGAAATATCAATCGATAATTGAATATATTTCATAGCCTTGTTTAGAGACTGGCTCTATCATTCTTCTCCCTACTCCCATCTTAGCCAAAAGCCCGAGAAGAGTTTCTAGATCGAGATTCCTCTAGTACTTCTTCGACCTAATATTTTTAAATGATTAATGAAAATGTACTTGAAATATCAATCGATAATTGAATATATTTCATATCGTTGTTTAGAGACTGGCTCTATCATTCTTCTCCCTACTCCCATCTTAGCCAAAAGGCCGAGAAGAGTTTCTAGATCGAGATTCCTCTAGTACTTCATCAACCTAATATTTTTAAACGATTAATGAAAATGTACTTGAAATATCAATCGATAATTGAATATATTTCATATCGTTTTTTAGAGACTGGCTCTATCATTCTTCTCCCTACTCCCATCTTAGCCAAAAGGCCGAGAAGAGTTTCTAGATCGAGATTCCTCTAGTACTTCATCGACCTAATATTTTTAAATGATTAATGAAAATGTACTTGAAATATCAATCGATAATTGAATATATTTCATATCGTTTTTTAGAGACTGGCTCTATCATTCTTCTCCCTACTCCCATCTTAGCCAAAAGGCCGAGAAGAGTTTCTAGATCGAGATTCCTCTAGTACTTCATCGACCTAATATTTTTAAATGATTAATGAAAATGTACTTGAAATATCAATCGATAATTGAATATATTTCATATCGTTGTTTAGAGACTGGCTCTATCATTCTTCTCCCTACTCCCATCTTAGCCAAAAGGCCGAGAAGAGTTTCTAGATCGAGATTCCTCTAGTACTTCATCGACCTAATATTTTTAAATGATTAATGAAAATGTACTTGAAATATCAATCGATAATTGAATATATTTCATAGCCTTGTTTAGAGACTGGCTCTATCATTCTTCTCCCTACTCCCATCTTAGCCAAAAGCCCGAGAAGAGTTTCTAGATCGAGATTCCTCTAGTACTTCTTCGACCTAATATTTTTAAATGATTAATGAAAATGTACTTGAAATATCAATCGATAATTGAATATATTTCATATCGTTGTTTAGAGACTGGCTCTATCATTCTTCTCCCTACTCCCATCTTAGCCAAAAGGCCGAGAAGAGTTTCTAGATCGAGATTCCTCTAGTACTTCTTCGACCTAATATTTTTAAATGATTAATGAAAATGTACTTGAAATATCAATCGATAATTGAATATATTTCATAGCCTTGTTTAGAGACTGGCTCTATCATTCTTCTCCCTACTCCCATCTTAGCCAAAAGGCCGAGAAGAGTTTCTAGATCGAGATTCCTCTAGTACTTCATCGACCTAATATTTTTAAATGATTAATGAAAATGTACTTGAAATATCAATCGATAATTGAATATATTTCATAGCCTTGTTTAGAGACTGGCTCTATCATTCTTCTCCCTACTCCCATCTTAGCCAAAAGGCCGAGAAGAGTTTCTAGATCGAGATTCCTCTAGTACTTCATCGACCTAATTTTTTTAAACGATTAATGAAAATGTACTTGAAATATCAATCGATAATTGAATATATTTCATATCCTTGTTTAGAGACTGGCTCTATATATTGAATATATTTCATATCGTTTTTTAGAGACTGGCTCTATCATTCTTCTCCCTACTCCCATCTTAGCCAAAAGGCCGAGAAGAGTTTCTAGATCGAGATTCCTCTAGTACTTCATCGTCCTAATATTTTTAAATGATTAATGAAAATGTACTTGAAATATCAATCGATAATTGAATATATTTCATATCCTTGTTTAGAGACTGGCTCTATCATTCTTCTCCCTACTCCCATCTTAGCCAAAAGACCGAGAAGAGTTTCTAGATCGAGATTCCTCTAGTTCTTCATCGACCTACTATTTTTAAATGATTAATGAAAATGTACTTGAAATATAAATCGATAATTGAATATATTTCATATCGTTGTTTAGATACTGGCTCTATCATTCTTCTCCCTACTCCCATCTTAGCCAAAAGGCCGAGAAGAGTTTCTAGATCGAGATTCCTCTAGTACTTCATCGACCTAATATTTTTAAATGATTAATGAAAATGTACTTGAAATATCAATCGATAATTGAATATATTTCATATCGTTGTTTAGAGACTGGCTCTATCATTCTTCTCCCTACTCCCATCTTAGCCAAAAGGCCGAGAAGAGTTTCTAGATCGAGATTCCTCTAGTACTTCATCGACCTAATATTTTTAAATGATTAATGAAAATGTACTTGAAATATCAATCGATAATTGAATATATTTCATATCCTTGTTTAGAGACTGGCTCTATCATTCTTCTCCCTACTCCCATCTTAGCCAAAAGGCCGAGAAGAGTTTCTAGATCGAGATTCCTCTAGTACTTCATCAACCTAATATTTTTAAACGATTTATAAAAATGTACTTGAAATATCAATCGATAATTGAATATATTTCATATCGTTGTTTAGAGACTGGCTCTATCATTCTTCTCCCTACTCCCATCTTAGCCAAAAGGCCGAGAAGAGTTTCTAGATCGAGATTCCTCTAGTACTTCATCAACCTAATATTTTTAAACGATTAATGAAAATGTACTTGAAATATCAATCGATAATTGAATATATTTCATATCGTTTTTTAGAGACTGGCTCTATCATTCTTCTCCCTACTCCCATCTTAGCCAAAAGGCCGAGAAGAGTTTCTAGATCGAGATTCCTCTAGTACTTCATCGACCTAATATTTTTAAATGATTAATGAAAATGTACTTGAAATATCAATCGATAATTGAATATATTTCATATCGTTTTTTAGAGACTGGCTCTATCATTCTTCTCCCTACTCCCATCTTAGCCAAAAGGCCGAGAAGAGTTTCTAGATCGAGATTCCTCTAGTACTTCATCGACCTAATATTTTTAAATGATTAATGAAAATGTACTTGAAATATCAATCGATAATTGAATATATTTCATATCGTTGTTTAGAGACTGGCTCTATCATTCTTCTCCCTACTCCCATCTTAGCCAAAAGGCCGAGAAGAGTTTCTAGATCGAGATTCCTCTAGTACTTCATCGACCTAATTTTTTTAAACGATTAATGAAAATGTACTTGAAATATCAATCGATAATTGAATATATTTCATATCCTTGTTTAGAGACTGGCTCTATATATTGAATATATTTCATATCGTTTTTTAGAGACTGGCTCTATCATTCTTCTCCCTACTCCCATCTTAGCCAAAAGGCCGAGAAGAGTTTCTAGATCGAGATTCCTCTAGTACTTCATCCTAATATTTTTAAATGATTAATGAAAATGTACTTGAAATATCAATCGATAATTGAATATATTTCATATCCTTGTTTAGAGACTGGCTCTATCATTCTTCTCCCTACTCCCATCTTAGCCAAAAGGCCGAGAAGAGTTTCTAGATCGAGATTCCTCTAGTTCTTCATCGACCTACTATTTTTAAATGATTAATGAAAATGTACTTGAAATATAAATCGATAATTGAATATATTTCATATCGTTGTTTAGATACTGGCTCTATCATTCTTCTCCCTACTCCCATCTTAGCCAAAAGGCCGAGAAGAGTTTCTAGATCGAGATTCCTCTAGTACTTCATCGACCTAATATTTTTAAATGATTAATGAAAATGTACTTGAAATATCAATCGATAATTGAATATATTTCATATCGTTGTTTAGAGACTGGCTCTATCATTCTTCTCCCTACTCCCATCTTAGCCAAAAGGCCGAGAAGAGTTTCTAGATCGAGATTCCTCTAGTACTTCATCGACCTAATATTTTTAAATGATTAATGAAAATGTACTTGAAATATCAATCGATAATTGAATATATTTCATATCCTTGTTTAGAGACTGGCTCTATCATTCTTCTCCCTACTCCCATCTTAGCCAAAAGGCCGAGAAGAGTTTCTAGATCGAGATTCCTCTAGTACTTCATCAACCTAATATTTTTAAACGATTTATAAAAATGTACTTGAAATATCAATCGATAATTGAATATATTTCATATCGTTGTTTAGAGACTGGCTCTATCATTCTTCTCCCTACTCCCATCTTAGCCAAAAGGCCGAGAAGAGTTTCTAGATCGAGATTCCTCTAGTACTTCATCAACCTAATATTTTTAAACGATTAATGAAAATGTACTTGAAATATCAATCGATAATTGAATATATTTCATATCGTTTTTTAGAGACTGGCTCTATCATTCTTCTCCCTACTCCCATCTTAGCCAAAAGGCCGAGAAGAGTTTCTAGATCGAGATTCCTCTAGTACTTCATCGACCTAATATTTTTAAATGATTAATGAAAATGTACTTGAAATATCAATCGATAATTGAATATATTTCATATCGTTTTTTAGAGACTGGCTCTATCATTCTTCTCCCTACTCCCATCTTAGCCAAAAGGCCGAGAAGAGTTTCTAGATCGAGATTCCTCTAGTACTTCATCGACCTAATATTTTTAAATGATTAATGAAAATGTACTTGAAATATCAATCGATATTTGAATATATTTCATATCGTTGTTTAGAGACTGGCTCTATCATTCTTCTCCCTACTCCCATCTTAGCCAAAAGGCCGAGAAGAGTTTCTAGATCGAGATTCCTCTAGTACTTCATCGACCTAATATTTTTAAATGATTAATGAAAATGTACTTGAAATATCAATCGATAATTTGTTTAGAGACTGGCTCTATCATTCTTCTCCCTACTCCCATCTTAGCCAAAAGCCCGAGAAGAGTTTCTAGATCGAGATTCCTCTAGTACTTCTTCGACCTAATATTTTTAAATGATTAATGAAAATGTACTTGAAATATCAATCGATAATTGAATATATTTCATATCGTTGTTTAGAGACTGGCTCTATCATTCTTCTCCCTACTCCCATCTTAGCCAAAAGGCCGAGAAGAGTTTCTAGATCGAGATTCCTCTAGTACTTCTTCGACCTAATATTTTTAAATGATTAATGAAAATGTACTTGAAATATCAATCGATAATTGAATATATTTCATAGCCTTGTTTAGAGACTGGCTCTATCATTCTTCTCCCTACTCCCATCTTAGCCAAAAGGCCGAGAAGAGTTTCTAGATCGAGATTCCTCTAGTACTTCATCGACCTAATATTTTTAAATGATTAATGAAAATGTACTTGAAATATCAATCGATAATTGAATATATTTCATAGCCTTGTTTAGAGACTGGCTCTATCATTCTTCTCCCTACTCCCATCTTAGCCAAAAGGCCGAGAAGAGTTTCTAGATCGAGATTCCTCTAGTACTTCATCGACCTAATTTTTTTAAACGATTAATGAAAATGTACTTGAAATATCAATCGATAATTGAATATATTTCATATCCTTGTTTAGAGACTGGCTCTATATATTGAATATATTTCATATCGTTTTTTAGAGACTGGCTCTATCATTCTTCTCCCTACTCCCATCTTAGCCAAAAGGCCGAGAAGAGTTTCTAGATCGAGATTCCTCTAGTACTTCATCGACCTAATATTTTTAAATGATTAATGAAAATGTACTTGAAATATCAATCGATAATTGAATATATTTCATATCGTTTTTTAGAGACTGGCTCTATCATTCTTCTCCCTACTCCCATCTTAGCCAAAAGGCCGAGAAGAGTTTCTAGATCGAGATTCCTCTAGTACTTCATCGACCTAATATTTTTAAATGATTAATGAAAATGTACTTGAAATATCAATCGATAATTGAATATATTTCATATCGTTGTTTAGAGACTGGCTCTATCATTCTTCTCCCTACTCCCATCTTAGCCAAAAGGCCGAGAAGAGTTTCTAGATCGAGATTCCTCTAGTACTTCATCGACCTAATATTTTTAAATGATTAATGAAAATGTACTTGAAATATCAATCGATAATTGAATATATTTCATAGCCTTGTTTAGAGACTGGCTCTATCATTCTTCTCCCTACTCCCATCTTAGCCAAAAGCCCGAGAAGAGTTTCTAGATCGAGATTCCTCTAGTACTTCTTCGACCTAATATTTTTAAATGATTAATGAAAATGTACTTGAAATATCAATCGATAATTGAATATATTTCATATCGTTGTTTAGAGACTGGCTCTATCATTCTTCTCCCTACTCCCATCTTAGCCAAAAGGCCGAGAAGAGTTTCTAGATCGAGATTCCTCTAGTACTTCTTCGACCTAATATTTTTAAATGATTAATGAAAATGTACTTGAAATATCAATCGATAATTGAATATATTTCATAGCCTTGTTTAGAGACTGGCTCTATCATTCTTCTCCCTACTCCCATCTTAGCCAAAAGGCCGAGAAGAGTTTCTAGATCGAGATTCCTCTAGTACTTCATCGACCTAATATTTTTAAATGATTAATGAAAATGTACTTGAAATATCAATCGATAATTGAATATATTTCATATCCTTGTTTAGAGACTGGCTCTATCATTCTTCTCCCTACTCCCATCTTAGCCAAAAGGCCGAGAAGAGTTTCTAGATCGAGATTCCTCTAGTTCTTCATCGACCTACTATTTTTAAATGATTAATGAAAATGTACTTGAAATATAAATCGATAATTGAATATATTTCATATCGTTGTTTAGAGACTGGCTCTATCATTCTTCTCCCTACTCCCATCTTAGCCAAAAGGCCGAGAAGAGTTTCTAGATCGAGATTCCTCTAGTACTTCTTCGACCTAATATTTTTAAATGATTAATGAAAATGTACTTGAAATATCAATCGATAATTGAATATATTTCATAGCCTTGTTTAGAGACTGGCTCTATCATTCTTCTCCCTACTCCCATCTTAGCCAAAAGGCCGAGAAGAGTTTCTAGATCGAGATTCCTCTAGTACTTCATCGACCTAATATTTTTAAATGATTAATGAAAATGTACTTGAAATATCAATCGATAATTGAATATATTTCATAGCCTTGTTTAGAGACTGGCTCTATCATTCTTCTCCCTACTCCCATCTTAGCCAAAAGGCCGAGAAGAGTTTCTAGATCGAGATTCCTCTAGTACTTCATCGACCTAATTTTTTTAAACGATTAATGAAAATGTACTTGAAATATCAATCGATAATTGAATATATTTCATATCCTTGTTTAGAGACTGGCTCTATATATTGAATATATTTCATATCGTTTTTTAGAGACTGGCTCTATCATTCTTCTCCCTACTCCCATCTTAGCCAAAAGGCCGAGAAGAGTTTCTAGATCGAGATTCCTCTAGTACTTCATCGACCTAATATTTTTAAATGATTAATGAAAATGTACTTGAAATATCAATCGATAATTGAATATATTTCATATCGTTTTTTAGAGACTGGCTCTATCATTCTTCTCCCTACTCCCATCTTAGCCAAAAGGCCGAGAAGAGTTTCTAGATCGAGATTCCTCTAGTACTTCATCGACCTAATATTTTTAAATGATTAATGAAAATGTACTTGAAATATCAATCGATAATTGAATATATTTCATATCGTTTTTTAGAGACTGGCTCTATCATTCTTCTCCCTACTCCCATCTTAGCCAAAAGGCCGAGAAGAGTTTCTAGATCGAGATTCCTCTAGTACTTCATCGACCTAATATTTTTAAATGATTAATGAAAATGTACTTGAAATATCAATCGATAATTGAATATATTTCATATCGTTGTTTAGAGACTGGCTCTATCATTCTTCTCCCTACTCCCATCTTAGCCAAAAGGCCGAGAAGAGTTTCTAGATCGAGATTCCTCTAGTACTTCATCGACCTAATTTTTTTAAACGATTAATGAAAATGTACTTGAAATATCAATCGATAATTGAATATATTTCATATCCTTGTTTAGAGACTGGCTCTATATATTGAATATATTTCATATCGTTTTTTAGAGACTGGCTCTATCATTCTTCTCCCTACTCCCATCTTAGCCAAAAGGCCGAGAAGAGTTTCTAGATCGAGATTCCTCTAGTACTTCATCGTCCTAATATTTTTAAATGATTAATGAAAATGTACTTGAAATATCAATCGATAATTGAATATATTTCATATCCTTGTTTAGAGACTGGCTCTATCATTCTTCTCCCTACTCCCATCTTAGCCAAAAGGCCGAGAAGAGTTTCTAGATCGAGATTCCTCTAGTTCTTCATCGACCTACTATTTTTAAATGATTAATGAGATCGAGATTCCTCTAGTACTTCATCGACCTAATATTTTTAAATGATTAATGAAAATGTACTTGAAATATCAATCGATAATTGAATATATTTCATATCGTTGTTTAGAGACTGGCTCTATCATTCTTCTCCCTACTCCCATCTTAGCCAAAAGGCCGAGAAGAGTTTCTAGATCGAGATTCCTCTAGTACTTCATCGACCTAATATTTTTAAATGATTAATGAAAATGTACTTGAAATATCAATCGATAATTGAATATATTTCATATCCTTGTTTAGAGACTGGCTCTATCATTCTTCTCCCTACTCCCATCTTAGCCAAAAGGCCGAGAAGAGTTTCTAGATCGAGATTCCTCTAGTACTTCATCAACCTAATATTTTTAAACGATTTATAAAAATGTACTTGAAATATCAATCGATAATTGAATATATTTCATATCGTTGTTTAGAGACTGGCTCTATCATTCTTCTCCCTACTCCCATCTTAGCCAAAAGGCCGAGAAGAGTTTCTAGATCGAGATTCCTCTAGTACTTCATCAACCTAATATTTTTAAACGATTAATGAAAATGTACTTGAAATATCAATCGATAATTGAATATATTTCATATCGTTTTTTAGAGACTGGCTCTATCATTCTTCTCCCTACTCCCATCTTAGCCAAAAGGCCGAGAAGAGTTTCTAGATCGAGATTCCTCTAGTACTTCATCGACCTAATATTTTTAAATGATTAATGAAAATGTACTTGAAATATCAATCGATAATTGAATATATTTCATATCGTTTTTTAGAGACTGGCTCTATCATTCTTCTCCCTACTCCCATCTTAGCCAAAAGGCCGAGAAGAGTTTCTAGATCGAGATTCCTCTAGTACTTCATCGACCTAATATTTTTAAATGATTAATGAAAATGTACTTGAAATATCAATCGATATTTGAATATATTTCATATCGTTGTTTAGAGACTGGCTCTATCATTCTTCTCCCTACTCCCATCTTAGCCAAAAGGCCGAGAAGAGTTTCTAGATCGAGATTCCTCTAGTACTTCATCGACCTAATATTTTTAAATGATTAATGAAAATGTACTTGAAATATCAATCGATAATTGAATATATTTCATAGCCTTGTTTAGAGACTGGCTCTATCATTCTTCTCCCTACTCCCATCTTAGCCAAAAGCCCGAGAAGAGTTTCTAGATCGAGATTCCTCTAGTACTTCTTCGACCTAATATTTTTAAATGATTAATGAAAATGTACTTGAAATATCAATCGATAATTGAATATATTTCATATCGTTGTTTAGAGACTGGCTCTATCATTCTTCTCCCTACTCCCATCTTAGCCAAAAGGCCGAGAAGAGTTTCTAGATCGAGATTCCTCTAGTACTTCTTCGACCTAATATTTTTAAATGATTAATGAAAATGTACTTGAAATATCAATCGATAATTGAATATATTTCATAGCCTTGTTTAGAGACTGGCTCTATCATTCTTCTCCCTACTCCCATCTTAGCCAAAAGGCCGAGAAGAGTTTCTAGATCGAGATTCCTCTAGTACTTCATCGACCTAATATTTTTAAATGATTAATGAAAATGTACTTGAAATATCAATCGATAATTGAATATATTTCATAGCCTTGTTTAGAGACTGGCTCTATCATTCTTCTCCCTACTCCCATCTTAGCCAAAAGGCCGAGAAGAGTTTCTAGATCGAGATTCCTCTAGTACTTCATCGACCTAATTTTTTTAAACGATTAATGAAAATGTACTTGAAATATCAATCGATAATTGAATATATTTCATATCCTTGTTTAGAGACTGGCTCTATATATTGAATATATTTCATATCGTTTTTTAGAGACTGGCTCTATCATTCTTCTCCCTACTCCCATCTTAGCCAAAAGGCCGAGAAGAGTTTCTAGATCGAGATTCCTCTAGTACTTCATCGACCTAATATTTTTAAATGATTAATGAAAATGTACTTGAAATATCAATCGATAATTGAATATATTTCATATCGTTTTTTAGAGACTGGCTCTATCATTCTTCTCCCTACTCCCATCTTAGCCAAAAGGCCGAGAAGAGTTTCTAGATCGAGATTCCTCTAGTACTTCATCGACCTAATATTTTTAAATGATTAATGAAAATGTACTTGAAATATCAATCGATAATTGAATATATTTCATATCGTTGTTTAGAGACTGGCTCTATCATTCTTCTCCCTACTCCCATCTTAGCCAAAAGGCCGAGAAGAGTTTCTAGATCGAGATTCCTCTAGTACTTCATCGACCTAATATTTTTAAATGATTAATGAAAATGTACTTGAAATATCAATCGATAATTGAATATATTTCATAGCCTTGTTTAGAGACTGGCTCTATCATTCTTCTCCCTACTCCCATCTTAGCCAAAAGCCCGAGAAGAGTTTCTAGATCGAGATTCCTCTAGTACTTCTTCGACCTAATATTTTTAAATGATTAATGAAAATGTACTTGAAATATCAATCGATAATTGAATATATTTCATATCGTTGTTTAGAGACTGGCTCTATCATTCTTCTCCCTACTCCCATCTTAGCCAAAAGGCCGAGAAGAGTTTCTAGATCGAGATTCCTCTAGTACTTCTTCGACCTAATATTTTTAAATGATTAATGAAAATGTACTTGAAATATCAATCGATAATTGAATATATTTCATAGCCTTGTTTAGAGACTGGCTCTATCATTCTTCTCCCTACTCCCATCTTAGCCAAAAGGCCGAGAAGAGTTTCTAGATCGAGATTCCTCTAGTACTTCATCGACCTAATATTTTTAAATGATTAATGAAAATGTACTTGAAATATCAATCGATAATTGAATATATTTCATATCCTTGTTTAGAGACTGGCTCTATCATTCTTCTCCCTACTCCCATCTTAGCCAAAAGGCCGAGAAGAGTTTCTAGATCGAGATTCCTCTAGTTCTTCATCGACCTACTATTTTTAAATGATTAATGAAAATGTACTTGAAATATAAATCGATAATTGAATATATTTCATATCGTTGTTTAGAGACTGGCTCTATCATTCTTCTCCCTACTCCCATCTTAGCCAAAAGGCCGAGAAGAGTTTCTAGATCGAGATTCCTCTAGTACTTCTTCGACCTAATATTTTTAAATGATTAATGAAAATGTACTTGAAATATCAATCGATAATTGAATATATTTCATAGCCTTGTTTAGAGACTGGCTCTATCATTCTTCTCCCTACTCCCATCTTAGCCAAAAGGCCGAGAAGAGTTTCTAGATCGAGATTCCTCTAGTACTTCATCGACCTAATATTTTTAAATGATTAATGAAAATGTACTTGAAATATCAATCGATAATTGAATATATTTCATAGCCTTGTTTAGAGACTGGCTCTATCATTCTTCTCCCTACTCCCATCTTAGCCAAAAGGCCGAGAAGAGTTTCTAGATCGAGATTCCTCTAGTACTTCATCGACCTAATTTTTTTAAACGATTAATGAAAATGTACTTGAAATATCAATCGATAATTGAATATATTTCATATCCTTGTTTAGAGACTGGCTCTATATATTGAATATATTTCATATCGTTTTTTAGAGACTGGCTCTATCATTCTTCTCCCTACTCCCATCTTAGCCAAAAGGCCGAGAAGAGTTTCTAGATCGAGATTCCTCTAGTACTTCATCGACCTAATATTTTTAAATGATTAATGAAAATGTACTTGAAATATCAATCGATAATTGAATATATTTCATATCGTTTTTTAGAGACTGGCTCTATCATTCTTCTCCCTACTCCCATCTTAGCCAAAAGGCCGAGAAGAGTTTCTAGATCGAGATTCCTCTAGTACTTCATCGACCTAATATTTTTAAATGATTAATGAAAATGTACTTGAAATATCAATCGATAATTGAATATATTTCATATCGTTGTTTAGAGACTGGCTCTATCATTCTTCTCCCTACTCCCATCTTAGCCAAAAGGCCGAGAAGAGTTTCTAGATCGAGATTCCTCTAGTACTTCATCGACCTAATATTTTTAAATGATTAATGAAAATGTACTTGAAATATCAATCGATAATTGAATATATTTCATAGCCTTGTTTAGAGACAGGCTCTATCATTCTTCTCCCTACTCCCATCTTAGCCAAAAGCCCGAGAAGAGTTTCTAGATCGAGATTCCTCTAGTACTTCTTCGACCTAATATTTTTAAATGATTAATGAAAATGTACTTGAAATATCAATCGATAATTGAATATATTTCATATCGTTGTTTAGAGACTGGCTCTATCATTCTTCTCCCTACTCCCATCTTAGCCAAAAGGCCGAGAAGAGTTTCTAGATCGAGATTCCTCTAGTACTTCATCGACCTAATATTTTTAAATGATTAATGAAAATGTACTTGAAATATCAATCGATAATTGAATATATTTCATAGCCTTGTTTAGAGACTGGCTCTATCATTCTTCTCCCTACTCCCATCTTAGCCAAAAGGCCGAGAAGAGTTTCTAGATCGAGATTCCTCTAGTACTTCATCGACCTAATTTTTTTAAACGATTAATGAAAATGTACTTGAAATATCAATCGATAATTGAATATATTTCATATCCTTGTTTAGAGACTGGCTCTATATATTGAATATATTTCATATCGTTTTTTAGAGACTGGCTCTATCATTCTTCTCCCTACTCCCATCTTAGCCAAAAGGCCGAGAAGAGTTTCTAGATCGAGATTCCTCTAGTACTTCATCGTCCTAATATTTTTAAATGATTAATGAAAATGTACTTGAAATATCAATCGATAATTGAATATATTTCATATCCTTGTTTAGAGACTGGCTCTATCATTCTTCTCCCTACTCCCATCTTAGCCAAAAGGCCGAGAAGAGTTTCTAGATCGAGATTCCTCTAGTACTTCATCAACCTAATATTTTTAAACGATTAATGAAAATGTACTTGAAATATCAATCGATAATTGAATATATTTCATATCGTTTTTTAGAGACTGGCTCTATCATTCTTCTCCCTACTCCCATCTTAGCCAAAAGGCCGAGAAGAGTTTCTAGATCGAGATTCCTCTAGTACTTCATCGACCTAATATTTTTAAATGATTAATGAAAATGTACTTGAAATATCAATCGATAATTGAATATATTTCATATCGTTTTTTAGAGACTGGCTCTATCATTCTTCTCCCTACTCCCATCTTAGCCAAAAGGCCGAGAAGAGTTTCTAGATCGAGATTCCTCTAGTACTTCATCGACCTAATATTTTTAAATGATTAATGAAAATGTACTTGAAATATCAATCGATAATTGAATATATTTCATATCGTTTTTTAGAGACTGGCTCTATCATTCTTCTCCCTACTCCCATCTTAGCCAAAAGGCCGAGAAGAGTTTCTAGATCGAGATTCCTCTAGTACTTCATCGACCTAATATTTTTAAATGATTAATGAAAATGTACTTGAAATATCAATCGATAATTGAATATATTTCATATCGTTGTTTAGAGACTGGCTCTATCATTCTTCTCCCTACTCCCATCTTAGCCAAAAGGCCGAGAAGAGTTTCTAGATCGAGATTCCTCTAGTACTTCATCGACCTAATATTTTTAAATGATTAATGAAAATGTACTTGAAATATCAATCGATAATTGAATATATTTCATAGCCTTGTTTAGAGACTGGCTCTATCATTCTTCTCCCTACTCCCATCTTAGCCAAAAGCCCGAGAAGAGTTTCTAGATCGAGATTCCTCTAGTACTTCTTCGACCTAATATTTTTAAATGATTAATGAAAATGTACTTGAAATATCAATCGATAATTGAATATATTTCATATCGTTGTTTAGAGACTGGCTCTATCATTCTTCTCCCTACTCCCATCTTAGCCAAAAGGCCGAGAAGAGTTTCTAGATCGAGATTCCTCTAGTACTTCTTCGACCTAATATTTTTAAATGATTAATGAAAATGTACTTGAAATATCAATCGATAATTGAATATATTTCATAGCCTTGTTTAGAGACTGGCTCTATCATTCTTCTCCCTACTCCCATCTTAGCCAAAAGGCCGAGAAGAGTTTCTAGATCGAGATTCCTCTAGTACTTCATCGACCTAATATTTTTAAATGATTAATGAAAATGTACTTGAAATATCAATCGATAATTGAATATATTTCATAGCCTTGTTTAGAGACTGGCTCTATCATTCTTCTCCCTACTCCCATCTTAGCCAAAAGGCCGAGAAGAGTTTCTAGATCGAGATTCCTCTAGTACTTCATCGACCTAATTTTTTTAAACGATTAATGAAAATGTACTTGAAATATCAATCGATAATTGAATATATTTCATATCCTTGTTTAGAGACTGGCTCTATATATTGAATATATTTCATATCGTTTTTTAGAGACTGGCTCTATCATTCTTCTCCCTACTCCCATCTTAGCCAAAAGGCCGAGAAGAGTTTCTAGATCGAGATTCCTCTAGTACTTCATCGTCCTAATATTTTTAAATGATTAATGAAAATGTACTTGAAATATCAATCGATAATTGAATATATTTCATATCCTTGTTTAGAGACTGGCTCTATCATTCTTCTCCCTACTCCCATCTTAGCCAAAAGGCCGAGAAGAGTTTCTAGATCGAGATTCCTCTAGTACTTCATCAACCTAATATTTTTAAACGATTAATGAAAATGTACTTGAAATATCAATCGATAATTGAATATATTTCATATCGTTTTTTAGAGACTGGCTCTATCATTCTTCTCCCTACTCCCATCTTAGCCAAAAGGCCGAGAAGAGTTTCTAGATCGAGATTCCTCTAGTACTTCATCGACCTAATATTTTTAAATGATTAATGAAAATGTACTTGAAATATCAATCGATAATTGAATATATTTCATATCGTTTTTTAGAGACTGGCTCTATCATTCTTCTCCCTACTCCCATCTTAGCCAAAAGGCCGAGAAGAGTTTCTAGATCGAGATTCCTCTAGTACTTCATCGACCTAATATTTTTAAATGATTAATGAAAATGTACTTGAAATATCAATCGATAATTGAATATATTTCATATCGTTGTTTAGAGACTGGCTCTATCATTCTTCTCCCTACTCCCATCTTAGCCAAAAGGCCGAGAAGAGTTTCTAGATCGAGATTCCTCTAGTACTTCATCGACCTAATATTTTTAAATGATTAATGAAAATGTACTTGAAATATCAATCGATAATTGAATATATTTCATAGCCTTGTTTAGAGACTGGCTCTATCATTCTTCTCCCTACTCCCATCTTAGCCAAAAGCCCGAGAAGAGTTTCTAGATCGAGATTCCTCTAGTACTTCTTCGACCTAATATTTTTAAATGATTAATGAAAATGTACTTGAAATATCAATCGATAATTGAATATATTTCATATCGTTGTTTAGAGACTGGCTCTATCATTCTTCTCCCTACTCCCATCTTAGCCAAAAGGCCGAGAAGAGTTTCTAGATCGAGATTCCTCTAGTACTTCTTCGACCTAATATTTTTAAATGATTAATGAAAATGTACTTGAAATATCAATCGATAATTGAATATATTTCATAGCCTTGTTTAGAGACTGGCTCTATCATTCTTCTCCCTACTCCCATCTTAGCCAAAAGGCCGAGAAGAGTTTCTAGATCGAGATTCCTCTAGTACTTCATCGACCTAATATTTTTAAATGATTAATGAAAATGTACTTGAAATATCAATCGATAATTGAATATATTTCATAGCCTTGTTTAGAGACTGGCTCTATCATTCTTCTCCCTACTCCCATCTTAGCCAAAAGGCCGAGAAGAGTTTCTAGATCGAGATTCCTCTAGTACTTCATCGACCTAATTTTTTTAAACGATTAATGAAAATGTACTTGAAATATCAATCGATAATTGAATATATTTCATATCCTTGTTTAGAGACTGGCTCTATATATTGAATATATTTCATATCGTTTTTTAGAGACTGGCTCTATCATTCTTCTCCCTACTCCCATCTTAGCCAAAAGGCCGAGAAGAGTTTCTAGATCGAGATTCCTCTAGTACTTCATCGTCCTAATATTTTTAAATGATTAATGAAAATGTACTTGAAATATCAATCGATAATTGAATATATTTCATATCCTTGTTTAGAGACTGGCTCTATCATTCTTCTCCCTACTCCCATCTTAGCCAAAAGGCCGAGAAGAGTTTCTAGATCGAGATTCCTCTAGTACTTCATCAACCTAATATTTTTAAACGATTAATGAAAATGTACTTGAAATATCAATCGATAATTGAATATATTTCATATCGTTTTTTAGAGACTGGCTCTATCATTCTTCTCCCTACTCCCATCTTAGCCAAAAGGCCGAGAAGAGTTTCTAGATCGAGATTCCTCTAGTACTTCATCGACCTAATATTTTTAAATGATTAATGAAAATGTACTTGAAATATCAATCGATAATTGAATATATTTCATATCGTTTTTTAGAGACTGGCTCTATCATTCTTCTCCCTACTCCCATCTTAGCCAAAAGGCCGAGAAGAGTTTCTAGATCGAGATTCCTCTAGTACTTCATCGACCTAATATTTTTAAATGATTAATGAAAATGTACTTGAAATATCAATCGATAATTGAATATATTTCATATCGTTGTTTGGAGACTGGCTCTATCATTCTTCTCCCTACTCCCATCTTAGCCAAAAGGCCGAGAAGAGTTTCTAGATCGAGATTCCTCTAGTACTTCATCGACCTAATATTTTTAAATGATTAATGAAAATGTACTTGAAATATCAATCGATAATTGAATATATTTCATAGCCTTGTTTAGAGACTGGCTCTATCATTCTTCTCCCTACTCCCATCTTAGCCAAAAGCCCGAGAAGAGTTTCTAGATCGAGATTCCTCTAGTACTTCATCGACCTAATATTTTTAAATGAGTAATGAAAATGTACTTGAAATATCAATCGATAATTGAATATATTTCATATCGTTTTTTTAAAGACTGGCTCTATCATTCTTCTCCCTACTCCCATCTTAGCCAAAAGGCCGAGAAGAGTTTCTAGATCGAGATTCCTCTAGTACTTCATCGACCTAATATTTTTAAATGATTAATGAAAATGTACTTGAAATATCAATCGATAATTGAATATATTTCATATCGTTGTTTAGAGACTGGCTCTATCATTCTTCTCCCTACTCCCATCTTAGCCAAAAGGCCGAGAAGAGTTTCTAGATCGAGATTCCTCTAGTACTTCATCGACCTAATATTTTTAAATGATTAATGAAAATGTACTTGAAATATCAATCGATAATTGAATATATTTCATAGCCTTGTTTAGAGACTGGCTCTATCATTCTTCTCCCTACTCCCATCTTAGCCAAAAGGCCGAGAAGAGTTTCTAGATCGAGATTCCTCTAGTACTTCATCGACCTAATATTTTTAAATGATTAATGAAAATGTACTTGAAATATCAATCGATAATTGAATATATTTCATAGCCTTGTTTAGAGACTGGCTCTATCATTCTTCTCCCTACTCCCATCTTAGCCAAAAGCCCGAGAAGAGTTTCTAGATCGAGATTCCTCTAGTACTTCATCGACCTAATATTTTTAAATGAGTAATGAAAATGTACTTGAAATATCAATCGATAATTGAATATATTTCATATCGTTTTTTTAAAGACTGGCTCTATCATTCTTCTCCCTACTCCCATCTTAGCCAAAAGGCCGAGAAGAGTTTCTAGATCGAGATTCCTCTAGTACTTCATCGACCTAATATTTTTAAATGATTAATGAAAATGTACTTGAAATATCAATCGATAATTGAATATATTTCATATCGTTGTTTAGAGACTGGCTCTATCATTCTTCTCCCTACTCCCATCTTAGCCAAAAGGCCGAGAAGAGTTTCTAGATCGAGATTCCTCTAGTACTTCATCGACCTAATATTTTTAAATGATTAATGAAAATGTACTTGAAATATCAATCGATAATTGAATATATTTCATAGCCTTGTTTAGAGACTGGCTCTATCATTCTTCTCCCTACTCCCATCTTAGCCAAAAGCCCGAGAAGAGTTTCTAGATCGAGATTCCTCTAGTACTTCATCGACCTAATATTTTTAAATGAGTAATGAAAATGTACTTGAAATATCAATCGATAATTGAATATATTTCATATCGTTTTTTTAAAGACTGGCTCTATCATTCTTCTCCCTACTCCCATCTTAGCCAAAAGGCCGAGAAGAGTTTCTAGATCGAGATTCCTCTAGTACTTCATCGACCTAATATTTTTAAATGATTAATGAAAATGTACTTGAAATATCAATCGATAATTGAATATATTTCATATCGTTGTTTAGAGACTGGCTCTATCATTCTTCTCCCTACTCCCATCTTAGCCAAAAGGCAAAAGGCCGAGAAGAGTTTCTAGATCGAGATTCCTCTAGTACTTCATCGACCTAATATTTTTAAATGATTAATGAAAATGTACTTGAAATATCAATCGATAATTGAATATATTTCATATCGTTGTTTAGAGACTGGCTCTATCATTCTTCTCCCTACTCCCATCTTAGCCAAAAGGCCGAGAAGAGTATAGTGATCGAGATTCCTGCAGTGCGTCGTCGAACAAAATAAAATAATTGATTTATGAAAATGTACTTGAAATCTAAATTGATATTTGAATATAATTCATATCGTTGTTTTGTGAATAGCTCTCTATCATTCTTCTCCCTACTCCTATCTTATTGTTAGACAAAAGGCCGAGCTGGTATGTCCTTATTGCCCGTATAGAATACACTTGTTTATTTGGTACGAATGTACCCAGCCACTGCCACACCGTGTTTCTATGTTTAGAGAGTGCGCACAAGTGATATAATAGGTAGATCAGAGAGAAAGCGAGGAAGGAAGGGCGGAAAAGGTTGGGTCTGATCGATAGTTTTTATCTGTTTAGCAGCCAGCAAGGCAATTATACAAGTACATTTTATACGGGCTATTCTTCATACTTTTATTATTATAAACTTGTATATATGATAAAGTAACCCGTGTTTTATAAGCTGACCAATTTGTATACTATACAATGTATGATGTAAATATTGGCCATAGCTATATCGAATCTCTTTTATCACTCACATTTATGTTTCACGTCGTATTATTCAGTTCACTGGTATGTTCTTTTGCTCAATTCGTAATGATTTTGCATTTCCGAGAAAAAAATATTAGAAATCAATAAAGGAGAGCAGTTCGTGCTGTGGCCGTATGCAAGAACCGTTTTCCGGGAAATGTGAAAAATCATTAGCGTAAGCGGAGGCGTTTTCCAAAAATCCTCCGATTACGCTAATGACGTCATATTTTCCCGGAAAACTGTTTTCTGTTGTTCTTGCATACGGCCACTGGTTAAGATCATGTGAATGGTGAAATAATAATAATAATATTTAAAATACAGCACATCGGGGATGGGATATATCCGTTAGATAAGTTGCCAAGGCAAATCGCTGAGATGGGGGGGGGGGAATCGTTTGGAAGATAGTGAGAAAAGGCTTTCTTGGTGAGCGGTCGTAGTCCAAGAACAGATTGACATTGTTTCATTGTCAGTGATGTTTGATAGATCATGCAGATCAATCGATATTTCATTCATTGATTCAATCAATCAATGGATACTTGCAGGTGTGCGTGCTCCAGAAGGCATGTCTAACCTCTGATGGTGTGTGATTACTGTGCCACGTACTTCGAGTGCCCTCACCTTCTGCCGAATGGACCACATCTCTGATTCAGGTAGTCAGATTACGGTAGTCTGTCTAGAGTTATCGATTGATTGATTGATCATTGTCGTGTTTCGAAAGGTGTAAAGGGTATACAGTAGTAACAAACTACAGACATTTGTGCTATGGAATTCGTAATACCACCTGTCCAGCATCGTTTGTGAAAGAGTGATTGTTGTACTATGCTACATGCGGTACATGGATTCGCCAGGTTTATTGGTGTGATACTATTATGGTTGTAGAGAGAGAGAAATTTTAAATCCATTCTTAATTTTTGCTTCTTATCGTACCTTTCCAGTTTTGAATGTATCTATCGAGTTGCATCTAGAAATTACATTGAAAAAAATGTATAGACTATCAACTGAATTCAATTAAGTATAAATTTTATAACTAAAACTGACAACTTTATCTTTACAAACTACGACAGACCAGCTTTGAACAAAAAAAAACAAATTATATTACAAAACCTTTTAATTTTTTAAACAAACTAAAGATACGGTACATATTCATTTCTTATTTTCTTGAATATTTCATCCAATCTTTCAATCTTCGTATTCACAAATCTTTTTACTTGAAATGTATGGAACAGCTCTCCAGATAGACTACTCTCCATCTGAAAATCATAATTTTAAACCTTTAAAAACAGGCGAAAAGACGGAAAATGTCAATGTTTCTGCTATGGTTTCGCAAGGCTCATCGTTATCAATGCTTTATTATTATATTAAAAGGACACTCTGAGCAAATTTGAAACTCTCCACTCTCGCCACGCTCTCACGCTTTATTTGTCTGCGAGAGAGTAATTCCAAGGGAGTAAAATTAGCTTGCGGTGTGCCTTTAAAGGGAGGGTGACCTCTCTCAATGGCCTCTTCATTGCGCGCACTATTTCTCTGTTCTCTAGCAACGAGAGAGCGTAAAGAGAGCTTTGACAAAGGTGTCAGCCCCTTTAATGCTTTAACTGATGGAATGTTAAATAAATAAATAATAGATAAATATTAAATGATCATACTGCATTAATCCTGTCTCTGGCCACTTTAGATACTGTCTTCGTGAATCCTCGTTCGGTTCCAAGGAATTTACGAACAGTGATCATTTCATAGAAATAGACTGCCTGAAAACAGCTATACTGGTCATTTCTCAATTTTCTAAATTCCTTACCTCTTCCACTTTCTTACAAAACATGTCCGCTTGCTTTTCATCATTTGCTCGAAGTTCGCTGTAATCATAAAATAAGACCAATCAATAATGGATTATAAAAATAGTGCGTTTTTATATTTATTTATGTATTTTCTAAATATACCTAATCATCTTCCTGAATGTTCCATTCATCATTCTTCCTCTATACTTGAGACATTCTATTAGTTGTTCCATTGATATGGCCAGTCCATCTCCTTTGCACAAGCGAAGACCACTCCCGCATACATCACACCAACTGAATATAGGAGAACTAAAGCTCTCCGCTCTGACCACATTCTCTTGCTTTCTTTTTTCTACGAGAGAGCCTTGCCAGAGCGGAGAGTACAACTAGTTCGGGTGTACCATTAAATAATATGCAAAAAAATCGTATATGAAATACGCTAAATTCACTGAAATTCATTGAAATAACCAACTGTTTAAACTCCTTTGCATCCGGAATATGGCACTTTGGACAAGTCATGAACAGCTTCTATAACGATTTTATTAGCCATGAATCGAATAAAATGAGTAACTAACAATTAAAGATTCGTCCGGTCGATTATTTACATAATAATAACGAAGATTACGCGGTGCACTGATCACTGGAAGAATACTATTATTAGGATCTCATTTTTTTAAATTTATTTATTTCTTTATTCATTCGTTTATTTGTTTATTCTTCTTCAAGATATTATCGACAAATTCATGATTATTGATTTTTATTGATACTGAAATGTTTTCTCACTGTTCCTTTGGAAGAATTGTTTCCATTTGTAATAATCCTCACAAGTTAACGGAAGATGCTCGCGATCGCCACAACTGAAAATTAATAATCAATATTTACATGGATAGATATTTAAATTTAAAGGGAGAGTGACCTCTCTCAATGGACTCTTCATTGCGCATACTATTTCTCTGTTCTCTAACGACGAGAGAGCGTAGGCCCCTGAAGAGACCGTTGACAAAGGTTTCGGTCCCTTTAAATCACACAAAATAAAAATATTGATGTATCACCTTCGGCATGTTCTTGCTCCGCATGGGCAAAGTGGACCGAAGACCACTTTTTGATTCGGCTGAAAATAAAAATCGATAAAATAGAATTGGATTACTCAGAATACCGTAAGTAGAAGATGACACGATGAACACTTGACCGCATCTACAGTATCGCACACCTTCTCGTATGCAATATCTCTAATGATTGATAGAGTAGAGTCAGATAGAAAACCACATCCACGAGAGATTGAGAGAATCTCGGAACACTTGTCCTTCTGAAGTGTGTTGAAATGCTCGTGTAGTTATCATAGAATATGCACAATTGATGCCCGTGATCTGCGGATTGTCTAAAGGAATACCCCAAGCTAATTTTACTCTCCGCTCTGGCTTTGCTATATTGTAAACAAAGAAAGCGTGAGAGTATTGTCAGAGCTTGTGGGGGGGGGGGGGGGGGTGACATTTCAGTAACCGACATTTCAGCAACCGCATTTCAGCAACCGACATTTCGGCAACGGGGCATAACTCGGTTCATAGGGGTCATAGAAACTTGGGATGGGTATCATTGTGATCACCATCAGTAACACTACCGTAACCTACCGTAACCCAGTTCGGTGGGTCAGATCGGGGTATAACTCGGTTCGTAGAGGTCATAGAAACACGAGCTGGGTATCAATGTGATCAGCATCAGCAACACTACCGTAATCTACCGTAACCCAGTTCGGCGGGTCAGATCAAGTTCGGTGGGTCAGATTTCACAAAAAAATGACGGAACAGCCACTACTTGTGCGAAATCATTATCAGCAATTGCAATCTACAGTAATCTACCGTAACCCGGTTCGGTGGGTCAGATCAAGTTCCGTGTGTCAGATTTAACTAAAAAATGTCGGAATGGCCACTACGTGTGCGTTATCATTATGAGCTATTGCAAACTACAGTAATCTACCGTAACCCGGTTCGGTGGGTCAGATCAAGTTCGGTGGGTCAGATTTCACTTCTAACTGTCGGAATGGCCACTACTTGTGCGAAATCATTATGAGCTATTGCAAACTACAGTAATCTACCGTAACCCGGTTCGGTGGGTCAGATCAAGTTCGGTGGGTCAGATTTCACTAAAAATTGTCCAAACGATTACTATGCGCGTGGTATGATTTTGAGTTATTGTAAACTACCATTTGGACACTTTTTAGTGAAATATGACACATTGCACTTGATCTGACCCACCGAACCGGATTACGGTGGATTACGGTAGTTTACAATAACTCATAGACATACCCCGCACATAGTGACCATTTGCACAATTTATACTGAGATCTGACCCACCGCACTTGATCTGACCCACCGAACCTGGTTACGGTAGAATACGGTAGTTTGCAATACGTCATAATGATTTCGCACAAGTAGTGGCCATTCCGACAGTTAGAAGTGAAATCTGACCCACCGAACTTTATCTGACCCACCGAACCGGGTTACGGTAGATTACTGTAGTTTGCAATTGCTGATAATGATTTCGCACAAGTAGTGGTTGTTCCGTCATTTTTTGTGAAATCTGACCCACCGAACTTGATCTGACCCGCCGAACTGGGTTACGGTAGATTACGGTAGTGTTGCTGATGCTGATCACATTGATACCCAGTTTGTGTTTCTATGACCTCTATGAACCGAGTTATGCCCCGATCTGACCCACCGAACTTGATCTGACCCACCGAACTGGGTTACGGTGGGTTACGGTAGTGTTACTGATGGTGATCACAATGATACCCATCCCAAGTTTCTATGACCCCTATGAACCGAGTTGCCCCGTTGCCGAAATGTCGGTTGCCGAAATGTCGGTTGCTGAAATGTCGGTTGCCGAAATGCGGTTGCTGAAATGTCACCCCCCCCCCCCCCCCCCGAGCTTGTAGTTTCAAATTGTAGCTTGTTGTGTGCTTTTAAAATTGCCTTCTGCAGTTTTTGTTTCCCAAAATTGTGCAAACTCTAATTACAATGCATGATATCTTGATATCTCCATCCTTGATACTCTTCTTACAATGATCCAACCAACAAGTATCACAAGCAATGTGACCGCAGGACATGCCGTATAGTGGAATTCGCTGAAATCGTTCAATATTGATTGAAGTTATTGCGTTGTTTCAAATGTTGTCGCATGTTTTTGATGTGTAAAGGTAAAGGAACAACCCGTTATTCAAGGCACACGAAGTCCTGCGGGTGATCACTGCTAGGCCATTGATCTTTCAAGGCCAATTCAGTCCGGAAAGCCTAATCTCTTCAAAAACCTACTTTACCTTTGATGTGTGATAAATAAATAAATAAATAAATAGTGGATACATACGGTACCTTAATGACTACAGTATCTTCCTCGATGCAAGAGGCTGAATTCTTACACAGAGGACATTCCAGTAGATCAGACGTAGATGGACGATCGTGGGTGGTCTGAAAATGTAAATATTTTCGATAAATGAATTGTGATATCAGAGATCTATAAGTGAGAGAATTCAGAGAATTCGGAAAACGGGGCTGTAGCCAAGGGCATAAAATTGGCGAGAACTCATACAATATTTGATTTTTAATGACTGACCAGTATCCGGTTATTGGAATAGGTTTCAGCCTCGGAAAGATATCAGCCCCGTTTTCCATTTTTTTTTAAATCAGTTATTTCAAAAAGTAACAAACCCCTATATATTCCTCATCTTCCATTAAATGTGCAGTCCAACCGTCAAGCGATTCGTTCTTACGACGTTCAGTACAACAAAAGCTGAAAATGAAAGACTATGATTAAATAATACATATACATTATTAACTTTTACATTTAATATGCATGCAAACTAATACTTGTACATCCATAAATATTATTAACTTAATAATAACGTTTCCGATACTCACATGGGCGCAGTGTACAATACAACATCATTGTCCCGTTCCGTTACGAATGTGCATCTACAACTCATTGAATCTTTACTGTGATAATGATTACCCCTACCTGTTCATTTGAACTCCAAGCACTTCTTCACTTTGATCCTTATGAATTATGGCAATTGGTGGAGATATCTCGAGGAACTCTTTTCTGCCATCCTACAATTATTCCTTACATGAATTAAAAATCAATACCGATGATTTCGCATCTTTTAAACACATTTTGAACACCTTTTTTTCAGCACTTAGACTTGTATCGAGCTCCCCATGCGAATCTGACACTACATAATGTTATAGACTTTGTTCAAAAGTTGCGAAAAGAAACCCAGGGAAAACTCTCCTCGTTCACACTCTCTCATATTTTTCGTTTTGTTTCCTATACAGTATTAATGATGATAGACCTGTTTAATCAATCAATAAATCATCTAGCAACTATTGTTTGAAATGATAAAATTGATTGATTATTTAATGATCTACCTGTTTCATCCATACTCTAGCTCTATCCATTATAGCCTCGTTCATATTTGATGAAATCAGAGGATCACGGAGCGACGTCAAAGTTACTCTGAAATTATATACAAAATAGTTTTCTGAAATTGATTTCCACCCAAACCCAATACCTTTGTTCTCTCAAAGTTGCCTTCATGGCTGCTTTAGCTTTCTTTTCTTGTTTATTCATTTTCGGTTCATCAACTTTTTTCTCTTCTTTCTTGACAACAGCAGCGTGGGACTTTTTCTAAAAGATCAAAGATCAATATAATATTCATCATGTTTGTATCAAAAAGGTAAGATGGCAAATAAAGGTAAAATGAATGCATTATCATTTATGGTGACAGGGTGCAAACCATTATTGTATTAATATTTTATATATTAATATATATATATTAATATTAATAATAACACATATTTTTAGTAATTCATCTTTAATCCCTTCATGATCTTATATTATAAAAATAGAAAATTATTCTTCAATTGTATATTTGTTTTCAAAGTACCTTTATCGTATCTTTTAGCCATTTTGGCTGCTTAAGTGGTCCAATAGTATCGATTTGATCCTCGAATGTACCATCCATTTTGCATTCATAGTTGTCCTATAAACGAGAAGGAAATGAATCGTACTTTCCGATTTGATGTGAAGCATAATCTGGTGTGATAAATGAATTGAATTGAATTCTGGTGAAAGTCGTATCCAGTCTCACTCAAACTACTGAACTACTGATCAGTGCCTTATCATTCTGTACCGTATTTCTTGTAAACGAAAAGAATTATTACATAAAAGTCATCTATTCATACCTGATCGGAAAAGTAGTCAAAGTACTCATCTTCGATATCCATGTTTAATCTCTTCTGAGAATATTTAACTTTTCTGCCACCTTGTCCAGATCTGCAAAACAAAGTATTGATTATAGTAGGTTTTCCAATCATTTTCTATGTTTTTTTTCTTCTTACTTTTATCTCGCTACTTATGTTCAACTCTAATTTATATTTATCCCCCCACGGCTTTTCACAGAAAATTAGTCCGAGCAACATTTTCAATAAATCTCATTTGTTCTTCGTACCTCCAACTTCTCTCCACTCCCTTAGGACCAGTTGGCTGCACTGACACTTTGGTGTATCGAGTGTGCGCCTTTTCCGAATCGTGGCTATCATCATCTGAATCCACCTCTTCTTTCTTTAATCTTGTATGTTGTCTTCGCTTCGGTCTATTTTCCGGTCCTAGGGTACTGTAACTAATACGAATTTAGTTAAATTTACATGTTCATGTAAAACCTCTCTAGACTTTGCAAGCTTGCTCTGTTGCTCTTTGCAGTTCTTTTGATGACTTCATTATTCTCAACTTCAATGTATTCATTTACTCCACCGCTGAAAGATATTGATTTTTTTTAAAGTAAGCCATGAATCCAAGTCATTTTTGCATCCATAAACTTAACCGAAAATAGGCAGTTCCAAAGCAACACAATTTTCAGAAGCATTGTTATATCTTCGTTGAATTTTTCACGAATTTATACAATTTATGATCGATAAGACCACTATCTTATGTTACCACAGTTGTGACATAGTATTTTACACATTTACGCTATTTTTGTGCTTTCATTTTACCACATAAAGATTATTATTATTATTATTATTATTATTATGTTTACAAAACAAGTGTTTAGACCATAGTAGTATAGGTATGACCTATACTACTGACCATCACCTCATCAATTGCTCATGGTATGATAGTGACTAGTTGAAACGCACAATCAACAGGGCGAATGTGATATTTATTGGAATACAGTTAATTGATAGTTAGAAAAATGACTGTAATCGATTTAGTACTCTCTGCTCTCTGGAGACTTCGATTGCGCGAGAGTCTTGTGTGCGTTTAGTTACCATATAATAAATGTAACCCCATTGAGTAGAGTTCAATGTCTAGAATATAATTGCCGAAACAGCGAATCTCACTCCTATTAATTACTACTTTAGGTTTACTAATACCCAATTATATATGATTGATTGATTGATTGATTATGATGTATTTCTATTTTAATAACATAATCTATTCACTCACTGACAAGGCCGAACCGAATCGATGAGTTTATCACATGTTGTAAATAGGAAAGTTGTGCTGTGTGTCGAAGGGATAGATGCTGATACGTATGATAGTTTTCCGCTTGAATTCTGAATATGTTCATTAATTACATACTAATCAGAGTTTGAAGAAAATAGACCGACGTTCAGACGAATCACCCCTATGTCTTGATGTCTTTTTTCCAGGGAACCATTAAATCCACAACTAAATTACCTGATTTATCAAAACTTCTTCAGCATTTTCAATCTTCTGCCATCTTTTGTTTTTATTGATTGAATATGGAACATCATCAAATTTGATGTCAAAAGCGTCAGTGGAGGTTTTCGGCTGGAATTATTATTTTGTAAGTCATTAAGAGACCGGCTCGGTAAGACTCGAGCATGGTCCGGACATTCGCGAGGACTTTCGATCTGGGCCTCAATACTTTCATCATAGACACATACCGGGGGGAGACCGATGAAAGTTATAGTGAAAATGCCCTTGGGCTCAAACCCGGCTCACATATGTCGCATAAAATAAAAAATTGAAAAATTCATAACTTTTCAAGCGTGATAGAATAACATGTCATGCACTCTTATAAACACAGCTGAACAGCAATATCTTATCGTTTTGAATATGTTTTTTCGTGTCTGATTTTCAGATTTTTTTCCTTCTATCCTCGTTGAAGAGATACTGCAAGAAAATTCATAGTGCATATTGTAGCCCTGACGATTATGTACATGGTGGTCATATTCCCTTGGCCAGCCAGTTTGTCATAAGCCTCGAGAATTGCAACTGAATGTGAGATATGTGTAAATTGCAAAAATCGAAAATTAAATTTCTTGAAATTCGCAAGAGCAAGAGTTAGCTTTATAATGTCATTTTACTCGTAGTGATGCGCGTACATAGGAAAAATATACAAATAGACTCAGACTACATTTTTTTTAAATTTAGAAAAATAATTATTTTATTTTTATTTTTTCAACTCCCACATTCAGTCGACCGTCAAGGCAAGTTGATTCATAGGGCGGATGGTGGCTCTTGCATGTGTGTTTGCAGAAACGACTGCAACGTGAAGAATCGTCGTTTCGCAGATCTCGAATTTATTTTTTTAATTATCAAACTTGAATATTTATATGTTTCTTTCATATAAATCGGTTGGAAGGTGGCGTATGGGAACCAAAGTTGTACCATTGCTATCAGTAGGAGTGTACTGTACTGCACTACTGTAACCGTCAGGAATCACGAACTAACTTTTTTTTCAGTCGACCCCCGATTCTCAACCATGACCCGGGGTTCATGGTTGAGAATGGCTGAGGTCGAAAAAATCATGATGATCCCAGACCAAATACTATTTGGCATTATATCAATAGTGGGCCAACTTTTATTTTTATGGATACCATTACTCGAATTACCGTAATCTAGCTACCGTATCCTACAATAATGTGGTGAGATTCTCGGAAAATTCAGGTGCGTGCATTACTATTACGGTAATTCGAGATATGGTATCCATAAAAATAAAAGATGGCCCATTATTGATATAATGCCAAATAGTATTTGGTCTGGGATCATCATGAATTTTTCGACCTCAGCCATTCTCAACCATGAACCCGGGGTCATGGTTGAAAATAATGGGTCGACTGAAAAAAAGATCAGTTCGCGATTCCTGATGATTATGGTATTCAAGTACAGTTCACTCCCACTGATCAAAATGGTACGGCTTTGGTTGCCATACGCCACCTTCCAACCGATTTATGTGAAAGAAACATATAAATATTCAAGTTTGATAATTAAAAAAATAAATTCGAGATCTGCGAAACGACGATTCTTCACGTTGCAGTCGTTTCTGCAAACACACATGCAAGAGCCACCATCCGCCCTATGAATCAACTTGCCTTGACGGTCGACTGAATCGACGGTCGACGGTTGAAAAAATAAAAATAAAATTATTATTTTTCTAATTTTTAAAAAAATGTAGTCCAAGTCTATTTCTATATTTTTCTATGTACGCGCATCACTACGAGTAAAATGACATTATAAAGCTAACTCTTGCTCTTGCGAATTTCAAGAAATTTAATTTTCGATTTTTGCAATTTACACATATCTCACATTCAGTTGCAATTCTCGAGGCTTATGACAAACTGGCTGGCCAAGGGAATATGACCACCATGTACATAATCGTCAGGGCTACAATATGCACTATGAATTTTCTTGCAGTATCTCTTCAACGAGGATAGAAGGAAAAAAATCTGAAAATCATACACGAAAAAACATATTCAAAACGATATGATATTGCTGTTCAGCTGTGTTTATAAGAGTGCATGACATGTTATTCACCAATAAAAAGAAATAAAAGTCCTAGCTATCACGCTTGAAAAGTTATGAATTTTTCAATTTTTTATTTTATGCGACATATGTGAGCCGGGTTTGAGCCCAAGGGCATTTTCACTATAACTTTCATCGGTCTCCCCCCGGTATGTGTCTATGATGAAAGTATTGAGGCCCAGATCGAAAGTCCTCGCGAATGTCCGGCAGGGGGTCAAAATGCTCGAGTCTTACCGAGCCGGTCTCTTAAAGTGATACATCTCCTGCCCTTACACCCTCGTTTTTACCCCACAAGCTCTTATTTACTTGTTGTTTCAAATGTTCTTTTAGACGATAAATAAAATAAAATAAAATAACATGTTGTATTAGTTTGAGAATCTCCTCTTTTCAAATTCTCACGCACACAAAGAAAGTAAGAGAAAGGATTTATTTACTTATTTATTTGTTTATTCTTTCAGAATATTCGTGCAACGACATCTAATTGCAAAATCGTGACTATATCGAGAATCAATTTAGTATGGCGATATTCCTTTTAAGGGCATACCCAAGCTAATTTTACTCCACTTTAGTCTCACTCTCTCGCAGACAACGCAAGCGAGAGGGCATTGCCAGTGCGGAGAGTTTCAAATTAGCTAGGGTGGTGCCTTTAAGAATCATAAACATTTGTTTATTTATATTATATTTTTATTTGCTCACCTCACGAAAAGATTCTTCTTTCTTTAACACAATATCAGGTCCAATAATACCACAACAAGTGTGATGAACCCTCTTTTCTTTATTGATCTTCCGAACCTTCCGAAGGTCTTTCTCTACAAACTGAAAATAGTAATATAGAAAAATGTATTGATATTGCGTGTATAGTAAGCATTTCGTTGTTATCACGCCAAATGCCTCAAAACAGAGAGATAAAGACGTAGCTGTTAAATTGACAAGAGAAAGAGATCATTCTCCATCATTCTAGGAAAACTACGAGGATTTCCGTACAAGCAAATGAAAAATATCGTTATACGTCAATAGAGAAGTAAAGATAACGTACGTGTTCTTCAACACCCACAGCTTCTTCTTCTTCTTGACCTGCCATTAACTATTTCCACAGCCAAAAGACGAACCACCAAAATGAAGATCAGAATAGGGCAAACTTATATATACATACAAATCGCATAATATTGTGCAATAGTGTGACAAGTGAAAGCAAGAAACTCTTTCGCTCTTCCATACTCTCTCGTCGTCTCTAACCGTCTAGACTCTCTCATTTATGTATTATCTCTCGTTGTTTAGTGTTGTCATATCCTGAGTCATCGTATCCATAATAAGCACATTTGGCACATTTAGTAAAGCTATCAATGTCTCTGTCTTGTGCGTGTTATGTGCCCATCAATTTTCAGTTCTGATGCCCCCCCCCCCCTGTAGAATCGAGCTCCTGAGTCATTGTGAATATAGTTTGATAATACTATAGATATCCATGTTTGATGTGATTGTTCATGAACTTTATCTAATCTCCCTCCCACTACTATCGTTCAAGTTTCTCGAATTCGAGCATCAAAATCCTTCGCATTGAAAACTGTCAACGTGCCAAAACCGAAATCATACGCCGGCAATCCATCATATCTAAGCTTACCTTTATATTTCATGGAATAAATAAATAAATAAATAATACCGTACGATGCGTTTGAGTTTATGTCCATGGAAAACTCATTTAAAGAACCAGAAACTGTATATTTTTATTGCACAAGGTTTATTTGTTATTACAGACCATTTTTTCGTATACTGACAAACATTCGAGCATAATTGATCTACAGATCAGTCGATGTATGCAGTATGCATTCTTGCATATCTGAATGAATCTATTGAGTGGCATCTAAAAATTTTATTGAAAAAAAGGAAAATGCATAACGAATCGAATGAATTTCGAATTGAGCAAATGTATAACAAAAAAATGATAATTTTATGTTTGCAAACAACGAAATACCAGCTTTGAATAACGAAAAATGCATAATATGTATATTACAAAACCATTTCAAATTTTATTCAAAACTAGAGATATCGTGAATATTCAATTCTAATTTTCTTGAGTATATCATCCAATCTTTCAATCTTCGTATTCACTAATCCCTCTTCTTGAAAAGCATGAAATAACACACCAGATAGACAATTCTCCAACTGAAAATCACAAACTTTTAGAAACATGAGAAATTTCAGAGAATGGTAAGGCTATTGTCATGTTTAACTCAAGTTAATTACTTATTTATTATATAAATATTTAATAATTATTATTATAAAGTTAGTTGTTATAAATAAGTAAATAAATAATATTAAATAAATATATAAATAAAGTTAATCATACTGTATTAATCCTTCCTCTTTCCTTCTTAGATACTTTCTTAGAGAATGCTCGTTCGCTTCCAAAGATTTTACGAAAATTGATCATTTCATACAAATGGACTGCCTAAAAACCATCTTCTTTAGCAATCTTCCATTTTTCTAATTTCTTTACCTCTTCTACTTTCTTACTAAATATGTCTGCTTGATTTTCATCAATTATTCGTAGTTTGCTGTAAGTATTCTCTTCATTTTTTTCATTTTGAAAGACAGAGTGACCGATCAACATATGTATAAACTCTCTTAAATTTTTATGCTTGTTCTCATCATTGACATTTGTTTGAACAATAACTTTTTTTCTAGTAATTTATGTGTTCTAGTCTTCCTACTTCCTTTCTTCTATTATTTCTATTCTTTTCATTTTCTTCTTGATGGTCTTTTTTTATATTTTATTCAAGTTTATCTTTATTTACATATTTATTTTGTAATAATACCTAATATTCTTTATGAATGGCCCATCCATCATTTCACTGTACTTGAGACATTCCTGCAATTGTTCCACTGACATGTCGAATTTATCTTCTCTGTAGTAGTGAGTCCATCTATTATAATCATTACAATGCAATGGAAGATGTTCGCGATAGCCACAACTGAATATAAATAATCGATTTTTAGTCATTCACTCAGTTACTACGTTGATGCGAAAGTTTATAGACAACATTATGATGGTCCCTTGTTTTGCTCTAGACACTGCAAGATTGACCAAAACTGATCAGGAATGGACCATTCTATCGCATCCACCGTACCCCCCCCCCCCCCGACCTTACCTTTTTTAAAGAAGCCTTCTCATTACGCGAATATTTATAGGGCAAATATTCTATTCAAGACAATATATTCTAATTCAAAAGAAATCTTTCTTAAAGCTTATTGTGTTTATGTTAGACCCATTCTTGAATCATCTACTGTTGTATTTAATCCGACCTCTAAGCACCTTACCAACTATCTTGAAGATGTCCAACGTAATTATACCAAATGAATGTTAGCTAAATGCCGTTTACCTCCTTCACCTTATCATGATAGACTTTTGTCCCTTAGTCTCTCTACTCTTGAATATAGGAGAGCTATTTATGACATTCAATTTATACATAATACTATGCATAAGATTAATTTGATCGATTCATCTAATCTGTTTTCTGTTCTTCCCTCACAACACAACCGTCTATCTCATCCACTTCGTATTGTTCTCCCACATAGGATTTCTACTACCCAGACGACATGTGCCTCTAGAAGTATAGATACTTGGAATACGCTCCCCTCCCAATTAGTTTTTTCCCCCCCCAAACCCTTCCGTGCAGGGTTATCAAATCTCCCCTCCAACCTCATCATTAAAGATTCTCGTATTCGTCCCTAAACCCCCATCCTTTAAAAACTGCCACCGAGCCAAAACCGAAATCGCCTTATGCGACGGAAATCCATCTATCCCTCTTCTGATCCTATACATATCACCTTTTATTATTATATTTGATGGAATAAAGAAATAAATAAATAAATTATCAGGATAAAATATTACAGAATTAAAACTGTCCGAACAATACAAATTCTTTTGCCATACTCTGACTCCGCCCACTTCTTCGCGCGGAATTGCATTTTCGCTTATTTTATTGAATTTTATGGCGTTTTCCGGTCATTTCATTGAGCTTTCAGCAAAAATTAAATAATCTGCATTTAAGAGCTCGGATCTGTAAGACTCGAGCATTGTCCGGAGATTTCGCCAAGAATTTTGATTCAGGCCACTGTACTTTATGGGTGTAGGGTATCTTGGGCCCACATTACAAAATGGTACCCAAAGTGGCCCTAGCAGTGGAACGCGGCGTGCCAGGTGGGCGCCAAGTTTGAAAACTCGATTTTCATATTTTTTTCAACCGAACAAGCTAGAGTCCAAATTTCTTCGGCATTGTGTTAGGCATGCCCAATGTGCACAGAAACACTATTGAGATTAATTTTAGGCAATTCCTAGACTGATTTTTTTACCCGAATTTTCGGTTTTTTTTCGATTTCTCGGCACCTCAATTTCAATTCCGCAAAAGTTCTCTAGTATATCCATGTAGCCCAACTACTAGTGCATGTAACCCTGCTAGGCGGAAATCGATTGCGCGTGTCGGAAAAAATCGGTGTTTCCAACTTGACTCACAAGGGGATGGTCGCAACTGGTCCTGGCCATATGAGGTGGCAATAACATCACTAGGATCAGTTTTCGATGCTGATTACGAATCCGTATTCAGAAAATGCCTAATCGACTTCTGTTCCGAGAAAATCGGAAGAAGCGTTATTTCATGATTTTTTGCTGTATTTTCCAAACGATTAGTGCGGAATTGTGGTCTATTCAAAGATTAGAGGTGAGACGAGTAAAATGACACAAGAAGCCCATCACTTGGATCAATTTGAAAATTCGATTTTCATGACCATGGTCATGGTCGAAAATTTCAAAATTTCTCAAGTTTGAAATGTTTTCATTTATGTGGCTTCTTGTGAAGTACTAATGATGTGAATAATATTCAGCCAATGCTCAATGGCTGATCTCTCCTTTCAACCATTTTTCGAAAAGTTTCATGTTGAATGCGTGCGAAAAAGTCAGAATTGTGCTTGAATCAGTTTCCAACTTACGTTCTGTAACATTCTATCTAAGTAATTTGCAATGTACATAATCAATATGAAAATCGTTAATTTTGGAAAATTCATATTTTTTTACCATGACCCCGGGGTGATGGAAATCGATTTTTTCAAAAGTGAGCCGAATGCCGGGATTTCAGTTCTACTATGTTTACTCATCATGAAACATCGCATTGTCACTGTTATTTGCTAATTGTCGCGGCATTCGAGTCGAAAAAATGCAATATTTCAGAAATTTGCCGAAAAAGTAGGCACTCAAATTGAATTTTTTGAATTTTCGAAATTAAACGATTTTCATATTGATTATGTACATTGCAAAGTAATATGACAGAATGTTACGGAAAGCAAGTTGGAAACTGATTCAAACACAATTCAGATTTTTCGCACGCATTCAGAACGAAAATTTTCGAAAAATTGTTGAAAGGAGAGATCAGCCATTGAGCATTAGCTGAATATTATTCACATCATTAGTACTTCACAAGAAGCCACATAAATGAAAACATTTCAAGCTTGAGAAATTTTGAAATTTGCGACCATGACCCCGGGTCGTGAAAATCGAAATTTTCAACTTGAACCAAGTGATGGGCTTCTTGTGTCATTTTACTCGTCTCACCTCTAAACTTTGAGTAGACCACTATTCCGCACTAATCGTTTGGAAAATACAGCAAAAAATTAGGAAATAACGCTTCTGAGTCAAGTTGGAAACACTCGGACTGATTTTTTCCGACACGCGCAATCCAAGATCGATTTCCGCCTAGCAGGGTTACATGCACTAGTAGTTGGGCTACATGGGTATACTAGAGAACTTTTGCGGAATTGAAAATGAGATGCCGAGAAATCGAAAAAAAACCGAAAATTCGGGTCAAAAAATCAGTCAAAGAATTGCTTAAAATTAAGAGACCGGCTCGGTAAGACTCGAGCATTTTGACCCCCTGCCGGACATTCGCGAGGACTTTCGATCTGGGCCTCAATACTTTCATCATAGACACATACCGGGGGGAGACCGATGAAAGTTATAGTGAAAATGCCCTTAGGCTCAAACCCGGCTCAAATATGTCACATTAATTAAAAAATTGTAAAATTCATATCTTCTCAATCGTGATAGCTAGGACTTTTCTTTCTTTCTATTCGTGAATAACATGTCATGCACTCTTACAAACACAGCTGAACAGCAATATCATATTGTTTTGAATATGTTTTTTCGTGTCTGATTTTCAGATTTTTTTCCTTCTATCTTCGTTGAAGAGATACTGCAAGAAAATTCATAGTGCATATTGTAGCCCTGACGATTATGTACATGGTGGTCATATTCCCTTGGCCAGCCAGTTTGTCATAAGCCTCGAGAATTGCAACTGAATGTGAGATATGTGTAAATTGCAAAAATCGAAAATTAAATTTCTTGAAATTCGCAAGAGTAAGAGGTAGCTTTATTATGTCATTTTACTCGTAGAGATGAGCGTACATAGGAAAAATATACAAATAGACTCGGACTACATTTTTTAAAAATTGAGAAAAATAATTATTTTATTTTTATTTTTTCAACTCCCACATTCAGTCGACCGTCAAGGCAAGTTAATTCATAGTGCGAATGGTGACTGATGCATGTGCGTTTGCAGAAACTACTGCCACGTGAAGAATCGTCGTTTCGCAGATCTCGAATTTATTTTTTTATTCATCAAACTTGAATATTTATATGTTTCTTTCATATAAATCGGTTGGGAGGTAGCGTACTGCATCCAAAGCTATACCATTTCTATCAGTAGGAGTATACGGTGTTGAACTACTGTAATCGCCAGGAATGGCAAACTAATTTTTTTTTCAGTCGACCATGATTTTGAACCATGACCCGGGGTTCATGGTTGAGAATAGCTGAGGTCGAAAAATTCATGATGATCCCAGACCAAATACTATTTAGCATTATATCAACAGCGGGCCAACTTTTATTTTTATGGATACCATAGCTCGAATTACCGTAATCTAGCTACCGTACCCTTTAATAATGTGGTGAGATTCTCGGAAAATTCAGGTGCGTGCATTACAATTACTGTAATTCGAGTTATGGTATCCAGAAAAATAAAAGTTGACTCACTGTTGATATAATGCCACATAGTATTTCGTCTGGGATCGACATGAATTTTTCGACCCCAGCCAGTCTCAACCATGAACCCCGGGTCATGGTTGAAAATCATGGGTCGACTGAAAAAAAATTAGTTTGCGATTCCTGGCGATTACAGTAGTTCAATACCGTATACTCCTACTGATAGAAATGGTATAGCCTTGGATGCAGTACGCTACCTTCTAACCGATTTATATGAAAGAAACATATAAATATTCAAGTTTGATGAATAAAAAAATAAATTCGAGATCTGCGAAACGATGATTCTTCACGTGGCAGTAGTTTCTGCAAACGCACATGCATCAGTCACCATTCGCACTATGAATTAACTTGCCTTGGCGGTCGACTGAATGTGGGAGTTGAAAAAATAAAAATAAAATAATTATTTTTCTCAATTTTTAAAAAATGTAGTCCGAGTCTATTTGTATATTTTTCCTATGTACGCTCATCTCTACGAGTAAAATGACATAATAAAGCTACCTCTTACTCTTGCGAATTTCAAGAAATTTAATTTTCGATTTTTGCAATTTACACATATCTCACATTCAGTTGCAATTCTCGAGGCTTATGACAAACTGGCTGGCCAAGGGAATATGACCACCATGTACATAATCGTCAGGGCTACAATATGCACTATGAATTTTCTTGCAGTATCTCTTCAACGAGGATAGAAGGAAAAAAATCTGAAAATCAGACACGAAAAAACATATTCCAAACGATATGGCATTGCTGTTCAGCTGTGTTTGTAAGAGTGCATGACATGTTATTCACTAATAAAAATAAATAAAAGTCCTAGCTATCACGAGTGAGAAGATATGAATTTTTCAATTTTTTAATTAATGTGACATATGTGAGCCGGGTTTGAGCATAAGGGCATTTTCACTATAACTTTCATCGGTCTCCCCCCGGTATGTGTCTATGATGAAAGTATTGAGGCCCAGATCGAAATTCCTCGCGAATGTCCGGACCATGCTCGAGTCTTACCGAGCCGGTCTCTTAATCTCAATAGTGTTTCTGTGCACATTGGGCATGCCTAACACAATGCCGAAGAAATTTGGACTCTCGCTTGTTCGGTTGAAAAAATATGAAAGTCGAGCTTTCAAACTTGGCGCCCACCTGGCATGCCGCGTTCCACTGCTAGGGCCACTTTGGGTACCATTTTGTAATGTGGGCCCAAGGTACCCTACACCCATAAAGTACAGTGGCCTGAATCAAAATTCTTAGCGAAATGTCCGGAATCTGGCCGAAATGCTCGAGTCTTACAGATCCGGGAAAAAAATTTAAAAAACGTTCGGAAAAACCTCCAGAAAATTTTGTGAAAATTTTGGAGTGGATTTTTTTTTGGAGTTACACTATACCGCTGAGTCGCAGTGTTAGCGCCTCCAATCTATTGGCTGAGAGGGCCTATCCTGGTCTGAAGGACCAGTGGCCATGGCCTATGATCAAACTGTGTTTGGAGCTCACAGTGGAGGATTTAGATCGTTGTTTTGACACCACTTCCGACATTTCTTAACCCCCTCGGTATTGGGTGGATCTTGCAGGGCGGGGGATCGAACTCGAGATCCTCTGATTATAGGCAGCGCTCACAACCACTACGCTATCCCGCCCCCCACTACGCTATTTTGCGACCACTACGCTATTTTGCGTGGTGATATTTCTTTTTTTCAACGGTGAAGAAGTTTACTTCGGTGGTACATGAAATATTTTTGTAATTCTATAATAATGTCTAACCTCCGGCATGTTCTTGCTCCGCATGGGCAAAGTGGACCGAAGACCACTTTCTGATTCGGCTGAAATCAAAATCGATAAAATAGAATTGGATTACTCTGAATACCGTAAGTACACGAGGACAATATGAACATCTGATCGCATCTACAGTATCGCACAACTTCCCATATTCTATATCTCTCATAATTGATAGAGTAGAGTCAGATAGGAAACCACATCCGCGAGAAATTGAGAGAATCTCGGAACACTTGTCGTTCTGAAAAGTGTGCAAAAGTTCGTGTAGACAGTATATACGAATGGATTGCTTAAAGATGTGCCTATCTACGGTCAAGTTTGTGGATTTCTGTTTCCCTAAATTATACAATCAATAATTACAATGCATGATATCTTGATAGCTTCATCCTTGATGTTCTTCTTACAATGATCCAACCAACAATTATCACATGCTACATGACCACACAACATACCATAAAGTGGAATACGCTGAAATCGATCAATATTTATTGATTGGATGGAAGAAACATACAGTACCTTAATGACTACAGTATCTTCCTCAGTGTAAGTGGCTGAAGTCTTACACAATGGACATTCCAGTAGATCAGATGTAGATGGACGATCTTGGGTGGTCTGCAAATTTAAATTTTTTTCTGCTTAATAAATTCTGATATCAGAGATATATAATTGATTTAAGAAACATGAAAATTTGGGAAAGAAGCTGTAGCAACGGGCATGAAATTAGCTTACTCACAGCAACTCCTATTAGGTCGGATTTTTAATTTTTTGCATTTTGATGGCTGGCCAGATGCCTAACAAGAGAATGCCCTGAGACCACACTCACCGATCTCCGATCAATAAATAAGTTGCAGACACGAATAGTTAGCTAGCCCCGTTTTCCAGTTTTTTAGAGTCACAGGCACTAAAAGAATGACTTACCCTGATGTACTCCTCATCACATTTCAAATGTGTAGTCCATCCCTCATTCACTTCCATCTTACGACGTTTAGTGCAACAAAAGCTGAATATTTACGATTATCATTAAATAATACATACATATATTATCTAATTTTACATTTAATGCGCTTGCAAACTTGTCGATCCATAACTAATATTAACTTAATAATAACGTCTTCGATACTCACATGGGCGCAGTGTACAATACGACATCATTGTCTCGTTCCGTTACGAATGTACATCTACAACTTAAAAGCTGAATGAAAGCATAGAAATGAAAATAAAAGAACGTTCCCCACTTCCACACACTATTTTCTTCTTTAAAAACCTTTTTGAGACATTACAGCAATGGAATCTTCTATATTTCAGTGAAATCTTAATTGTGATAATGATTGGCCTTACCTTCTCATTTTAACTCCAAGTACTTCTTCACTCTGATCCTTATGAATTATAGCGATAGGTGGAGATATCTCGAGGTAATCTTTTCTCTCATCCTGCAATTATTCCCTCGCATAAATATGATCAATGTCTCACAAATTATAGAAAAATCCGTATATTGATTAAAAGGAGAAATTCAGCCCATATTGTTCTAGCTATCACATTTACCCCATAAAATCTCCCATTACCTAACGCTATAGATTAATTCCCACGAGTGCTTTGTTCAAAAATTGCGAAAACAACGAAAAAAACGAGGAAAACTCTCCGCGTTTGCACACTCTCTTCGTTTCGTTTCTTTTCACTTCGCGACTTTTCATCACAGCATAAAACTCTCATCAAGGCCTGTTAACTCAACACCTCGATATTCAATGATCTACCTTTTTCATCCATTCTCTTGCTTTTTCCGTTATAGCCTCTTTAATATCTATTGAGATCAAAGGGTCACGGAGTGAGGTCTGAATTACTCTGAAATTATAAAAAAAAAGTTTTCTGTAAATAATTTCCCTCCAACCCAATACCTCTGCTCTGTTATATAAGCCTTCAATGCTGCTTTAGCGTTCTCCCTTTGATTATCCTTTTCTTGTTCATCCACCTTTTTCTCTTCTTTCTTGACAAAAGCATGGGAATTCTTCTAAAAGATCAAAGATCAATATAATATTCATCATGTCCGTATCGATAAGGTAAGATGGCAAATAAAGACAAAATGAATGTATTATCATCAATTCCGACAGGGTGCAAAACAGATGCTACTTTTTAATAATATCATCTAGTAAATCAAGTATACTTTAATCCCTTCATGATCTTATATTATAAAAAAGGAAGTTATTCTTTAATTGTATATTTGTTTTCAAAGTACCTTTATCGTATCTTTTAGCCATTTTGGCTGCTTAAGTGGTCCAATAGTATCGATTTGATCCTCGAATGTACCCTCTAGTTTCTCTTCGTAGATGTCCTATAAATGAGATAAGAAAATGAATCGTACGTATCAGGTTTGATGTGAAGCATAATCAGAGTATGTAGTATTCTACGATGTCGAAATGAACTAAGAAGAGTTATAGGGGTCTATGCCTATGGATGTGGTAAACGCTCCATTAATCATCTGACATAAGTCTGATATGATAAATGAATTTAATTGAATTCTGGTGAAAGTCTTATTCTTTTGGATCTTGAATACCACAAGGACCATTCAACATAGAAATCTCTCAAATACAATCTTCACTCGATTGTTTTTCCTTCAAATAGAAATGACTGGAACATGAACACTGCGGGATGCAAACTACAAATACTGACGAGTACGTGATTTATTTACTTATTCCATACCGTATTTCTTGTATACACATAAATTACTATTATATATTAGTTCAATAATAAATCAGGTAAAGCTCCTGGTAAGGATGGTATCACGGGAGAAATGTTAAGGGCGGGTACTGACTATTTAACCCCAATACTAACAGGAATTTTCAATGGTATATTACAAGGAGGAAATATTCCAGAGGGTTTTGGGGATTCGCGCACCATCTTACTACCTAAGTCAGGAGACAATTCTCTCACTAAAAATTATCGGCCAATAAGCCTGCTTCCTGCACTGCAGAAAGCCCTCACCGGTCTTTTGAACAAGAGACTGGCACCTGTCTTAGATGGAAATAGGAGCTGGGAGCAAATGGGATTTAGACAAGGTCATTCAACGGTTGACGCTATTCATACCCTAAAAACGGTAGTGGCTAATTGCGTGGATCATCGCCTTCTCATTTATCTGCTTTTCGTAGACATTTCAAAGGCATTTGATTCAGTATATACGGAGGCTGTCTACAGGGCATTGGAATTGGAGGGTGTCCCGTCGGAAGTGGTCTCATTCCTTAGCTCTCTCTCTCGGGGTAGTAAAAATGTAATTGTGGTAAATGGAAAGGAAGTTGAAATTAAGGTGGGGAAAGGTGTTAGACAAGGGGATTGCCTGTCTCCCAGACTGTTTACAACAGTACTAGACATGGCTTTTCGCAAGTTAAATTGGTCGGGTAAAGGTGTTAATGTAAATGGTCGTTATCTCTCTCACATACTCTTTGCTGATGATGCAGTTCTCATTTCACATGATGAACGGCAGATTCAAAGCATGGTGCATGAGTTGGAGAGGGAACTGAAAATTGTGGGGCTATACCTAAATGGTGACAAAACGGTAGGGATGACTTCAAAGTCTAACCCCAGGGAGGTTAAGGTTGCAGGAAAAATTGTGGGCTTAAAATCAAGCGTGGTTTATTTGGGAAGTGCAATATCAATCAATGGGAGGGAGGATTGTGAGGTAACCAGAAGAATTCAGGCTGCATATGGGTCTTTCCACAAGCATCGGCCATTCCTAATAAATCGGTCTATTCCCATGGCTCATTTATTCAATGGCGGCGTTTATTCAATGGTTGCATTTTGCCTGCTTTCTTATATGGTTGTGAAACTTGGGGATTATCAAAAGTACAAATCGAAAGATTATCGGTGGCACAAAGACGCATGGAGCGTTGGATGGCTGGAGTCACTGTGTTGGATCGGATCTCGAGCGACAGGCTGCGTGACATTACAAAGGTGAGGGACGTTGTTCGAGTTGCATTGAAAAGGAAATGGCTTTGGGTTCATAAGATTGCTAATGATCGAGACTTAAAGTGGAGCAGATCTGTGATCGATTGGACTCCTCGAGGACCTAAACGGGGACGCGGACGCCCACCAGTAAGATGGAAGGATCTCTTCATGCGAATCGCCGGTCCTACTTTCCTGAGACAAGCAAGAAGTCAGGAGTGGCCCCCCATGCACATCAGAGCCTACTCTTGATAAATGTGATTAAACCTCAAAAAAAAAACCTCAATTAGATTGTATAATTTATAAAAGTACAAATTTAAATGGCATGCACTATAAATGTAATACATATTTATTCTTAATTTTTAATAGTAATGTGCTTCATGGTGTTTCGGCCGCTACGTCTAGACACCATAAAGCGTTGCCTGGTGTCGCGGCCATCTTCAGTAGACAGCACCAGGTCTTTCTAGAGTCTTTATAAAACTAGATTTTAAAATGAAAGTGTAAAATTGTGTGAATTCAACAACTAAACTGTTAAATTGTGGAAAGCTACTTCAATAATTATATACCGTTTCATACCTGATCGGAAAAGTAATCATAATATTCATCTTCGATATCCATATTTGATCTCTTCTGGGAATATTTAACTTTTCTGCCACCTTGTCCAGATCTATAACACGAAGGATCGATTTTAGTAGGTTATCTGATCATTTTCTATATTTCGTTTTTCTTATGAAAAGGGTAAGTATGCTCCAATTTCACTCTATTCACCTAGTGCTGTTCTCAGAATCCAAATACTTTCCTCAATGAATCTGACTAGTTTTTCCTACCTCCAACTTCTCTCCACTCCCTTAGGACCAGTTGGCTTCACTGACACTTTAGTGTATCGAGTATGCGCCTTTTCCGAATCGTGGCTATCCTCATCTGAATCCACATCTTCTTTCTTGACTCCTGTGTGTTGTCCCCGCCTCGGTCTATTTTCCGGTCCTGGGGCACTGTAACTAATTCAAATTTAGTTCAGCTTACAGGCCCATGTAAAACCTCTGAAGACTTTGCAAGCTTGCTCTGTTACTCTTTGCTGTTCTTTTGATGACTTCATTATTCTCAACTTCAATGTATTCATTTACTCCACCGCTGAAAGAAATTGATTACTTTAGACACTCGAGCAAATTTGAAACCTCCTCTCAGGCTACACTCTCTCGCTTTCTTTGAATTTGAGAGAGCAATGCACATCCCTAGCTTATTTGACGTTCCACTTTGTCTACACTCTCTCGCACACAAAGAAAACGAGAGTGTTACCAGAGCGCAGAGATTCAAATAATCTTGGAATGTGCTTTTAAAATGCCAGAAATTTAAAAGTGAATAGATCTATCAAATATTTTAGTGTTCACGTGGACCATCGAGTAATAAATTGTTCGAGGTATGATTGTGGTTATTTGAAACGCTCAATCAACGGGGCGATTCTGATCTTTATTGGAGCACAGACAGATATTAATTGACAGTTAGAATAATGTTTGCAATAGATTAAAGACTCTTTTCTCCGCTCTGGCCATACTTTCTAGCTTACTTTGACTACGAGAGAGTATTGTGCATTTTGAGTTACGGTTCGGCGATTTAATCCAAGAAAACCACATTGGGTAGAGGTTCAGTGTCTAGAGCCTAATGACCGAAACAGTGAATCTCACCCTACTAATTACTTGGTTCACTAACACCCAATTATATTAATAAATTTGCATGTTCATTATGATCTATTTCCATTTTGATACCATAATCTATTCACTTACTTGCAAGGCCGAACCGAATCGATGAGTTTGTCACATGTTGTAAATAGGAGTGATGTACTGAGAGTAGATGGAATAGATGCTGATACGTATGATAGTTTTCCGCTTGAATTCTGAATATGTTCATTAATTACATACTAATCAGAGTTTGAAGAAAATAGACCGACGTTCAGACGAATCACCCCTATGTCTTGATGTCTTTTTTCCAGGGAACCATTAAATCCACAACTAAATTACCTGATTTATCAAAACTTCTTCAGCATTTTCAATCTTCTGCCATCTTTTGTTCTTATTGATTGAATATGGAACATCATCAGATTTGATGTCAAAGGCAGCAGTTGAAGGATTGGACTGCAATTATTATTTTGTAAGAGGCCGTTTGCGTAAGAGTCGAACAATGGTTGGCACAGACCAAAAATTTCGATACCCTCAAAACTCGTGTATTTGGGTTATTGACCTCGCTGATGAAGATGTGCATAGTCAGTTTGGCTCCAGTGGTCCCGCAACGTCTGGGCACAATTACGGTATAATCACGTTTTCAAGCCGTTCTCGGTCCATGGTAGAGCAAGAGGTATGAAAATAGGGCTCCTGGGACAGAATTCGATGGCGATGATGGCTGTCTACTTCATTAGTTTTGAAAATTTCCCAAAAGGTCGACAAGTGGTAATTTTGATGGAGCCGTTTGCGCCCCAGACGAGTATGACAGTTCGAACCGGCGTGACGAGAGGATCTCAACGATGTATTATGAGCCATTATCTCCGTTGAGAAAGCTTTCATAGTCTCGTTATAGTGATCTGCGCCAGCATCAGGAGTTGTTTACGTCTCAATGCCGCGCGCTCCCTCTTCACTCTCTCATTTCCGCACGCTCTATCGCCTCTCCCGAGAGTGTGAGATAGCGTGCGGAATTGAGAGACGCCTTTTGCAAGGCGCAGATCACTATAACGAGACTATGAAAGCTTTCTCAACGGAGAAAATGGCTCGTAATACATCGTTGAGATCCTCTCATCACGCCGGTTCGAACTGTCATACTCGTCTGGGGCGCAAACGTCTCCATCAAAATTTCCACTAGTCGACCTTTTGGAAATTTTCAAAACTAATGAAGTAGACAGCCGTCATCGCCATCGAATTCTGTACCAGGAGCCCAATTTTCATACCTCTAGCTCTACCATGGACCGAGAACTGCTTGAAAACGTGATTATACCGTAATCGCACGCAGACGTTGCGGGACCACTGAAGCCAAACTGACTTTGCACATCTTCATCAGCGAGGTTCACGTGTTTTGAGGGTATCGAAATTTTTGGTCTGTGCCAACCCTCCCCCTGATTTGCCCGTCTCTTACACAAACGGCCTCGTAAGTCATTAAAGAACACTATGTATGTTATTTTGAGACTTTTTGGAAATTGAAATTTCGGAATCGAACCAGCGACAATGCGCATTGTAATCCGCATTTTTACCTCTAGGCTATGGGATAAGGTCTCTCTAACTTTTCACATGTCACTCTTGCATATGCGAGATGTAACAGATTTCCATGAACGTACTCCTTTAAACACCATAAACATTACATTATTTGCTTACCTTTAAAGAAGTTTCTTCTTTCTTCAATACAATATCAGGTCCAAGAATACCACTACAAGTGTGATGAACCCTATTCTCTTCATTTATCTTGCGAACCTTGCGACAATCTTTCTCTACGTACTGAAAATAGAGACGATAAAGTAGACAAGATCCCCGTTCAAAGAAATCCAAATATCGTTATGCGATCAATAGGGAAGTAGGGGGCACGAGGTCGGATGATAACCGATGAATGAGAACCGACTGGATGAAAAATATTTGCGTATTTTGTCTTTTCAATAGCACCTGTCTTTAATTGTCAGTCGCAAATAGTTTGCATCCAATCGGTTATCATCCGACTCAGTTGCAAATAGAGATAACTTACTTGTTCTTCAACAGCTTCTTCTTGGCCCTCCATTGGTTATTTCCGCAGTCAAAAGTCGAACCAACAAATAGGAATAAAGCTTGAAAATTTCACTTATATACACAAACCACATAACATTGTGCAATAGTGTGAGCGGAAGAAACACCGCTTTCTCACTTTTCCATACTCTCTCGTCGTCTCTAACCGTTTAGACTCTCTCTCTTTTATCATCTCTCCTTCACTTATTTTGTCATCTCCTGAGTCATAGTGAACAAATAGTGAACAAATTTACTAAGTGTGCTTAGTAAAGATGTGTTTTGTGTCACCCTTATTCCCCAAGTTTCGACTCCCGCCCATTCATACTTTTTCTTTGGCTGAATCTTCCCGGACATCACAAAACCTAACTGATACCATTGAATTACACTACGGTCCATGCTACAGGGTGATCAAGAATTACGAAGACACATTTCCTGTGTGTGACAGTAATTTTGCAGCGCATGGATCGAGCAAGACATTCTATTTTTCAAATGCAATCATTAACGATGCGGGGTGTAGTCAGTGTATGCATTAACAACGGAAAACCGCTTTCCGGGAAAACGTGACGTCATTAGCGTAGGCGGAGGATTTTTGGAAAACGCCTCCTTCAACGCTAATTGCGTCACATTTCCCCGGAAAACGTTTTTACGTTGTTCGTATATACGGATTATGACTAGATCCGACAGTCGAGTTCTATAAGAACGTCATGTCTGCCCCTTCCTGCCAAACTATCGGCCTCGATCCCTCTAGCTTTCTTCCTCTGTCTCTTTCGCTTCCTTTCCTTCTCTATGTCTCTCTCTATCTATCCCCTGGCCCCGCCCACCGATCTTCCCTGAACTCCAGCCATCGATTCCACATCTATTATTACTGAATGAATAAATCCTGATCTCATATATTTTGTTGTGTATAGCAGAGCCACCGAAACATTGGTGCATCGGCTAAATTTTTTTCATTTTTTCTTGTATTCTTTGTCCGTGTTTTCACTGTTATTTTTCGTTCACATTTTTTTCATTTCGTGTACTTTTGCTCGTATTAACTGAGTGCTTATATCACTCCATTAATTCGACTTCTTCGTAACCATGGCTAGTAGAAAATCCATACTTAGTCGGCATACTAAGGAGTATAATATTCTTTTTGCACTATATAATAACAAAATCCACTTAGCAGAGAGAGAAGAGATTCCAGAAATTTCAGAAGAAAGATCTGCATACCTTATTAATAGAATTAAAGATTCCAAATCGGCATTGAATGATGCACAAAGCAGATATGAGTCCTACACAAAGAGTAGAATGGACTTTGACTCATTAAGAAACATCTCTAATGAGGATCAAAAAGAGAGTCTAGATGCATACATTAGTAAATTCCAAAATGAAGTTGAGTCCTATATTCCAGAATACATAAGAGCCTTATCAAATAGAGTAAAGGAAATGGAGGAAATACTCCAAAGAGATGAGAATGTGAATGATAATCCAAATAATGAGATCAATGACACAGAACCGTTTGTAATTCCAGTAGTTAATTCCAGACAGAACACTCCCACAAATAGATCAAATCTTTCACTATTCCAGGTGAATCCAAGTGACCAGAGAGGTCTCAATTCGCCTCCATTGAATAATGGAATGATAAATCAAAGAGAAAATCTAATACAAAGTGAGCAATCAAACAGCGCAGTTCAGACCATAGTGAATGCACTTGCGCAAATTATTCAAGCAGCCACTCCAACCAGAACCGCCAGACAATCACCAGTCATAAACGAAGCTCCACGACAGTCGGCTACACAAATTCCACAATCTATTCCGATTAATACATCGATTCCTCCACCCATGTTCGGTCCACAATCCAATAGTGGTGTTGGTGGATCTCAATCACCAGATCTATCACTGATTATGAATGCATTGAGAGAAATGAAAAATGAGATAAGAGAAATAAAGAATCAATCGCCTTTGGTAAGACCCCCGAATCCAGAGAATCCAGAGGTCAGAGAGGAACCAAGAAGAATTTCACCATTCCAATCTGCACTAGCTAGACAAGCTAATTCATATCAGGGTCCATTCCAAAATTCTCGTAGCTATTCTATCCCTTTCTCCAATCTATCAGTTGAACAAAATACAAACTCCAGATTACCTGAAATCAAACTACCTGAATATGATGGTGATCCCACAACTTGGGAAAACTATAAGTCTGCATTTGAAGTCGTAGTCCACAATAGAAAAATATCAGACATTGAAAAAATGTTACATCTCAGACAATCGTTAACTGGTACGGCCCTAGACTGTATCATGCAATTCCAAACTGAAGATTATCAAGAGGCATGGAAACATGTCAATGAAAGATTTGGAAACAATGGTTCCCTTACTTCCAAACTAGTCAGTGAACTCGAATCTATTCCAATTTCCAACAAGAATCCATTAGCCTTACGCAACACCCTCGATAAGATCAAAGGTCTTGTCCGACTTCTCAAGGGACAAGATGACTCAGCTCACAATCCTATACTCCACAGTTTAGTATTCCAAAAGTTCTCTAGACCTATTCAAAAAGCTATAATAGAAAGACAGGTCAGAGAAAAACATAATGGGGAAAAATGGACACTCAAAAATCTGTTTGAGATTATCGATTCCGAGATCAAAATACTAGAGAAGATTGAAGAAAAGATTCCAAATATCAAAACAGAAAGAGTTGATGAAATGTTTACGCATACATCAATTAATCCAATCATCAACAACTCTCCATCCAAATTCCAACCTTGCATATCCCGCAATGTGAAATATCAATCTTTCGAATGTAGGAAAGAAAGTGGAAAGTATCCTAACAAGAGTAGTATCTGCGAGAACTATCTTGTCAATAACAGCTCATCATATTCCAGATCTCGATCAAGACCAACATCTAGAGTCAGAGTCCAATACAATGATAATCAATCTCGTAGATCTTCACCATGGCAAAGATCAAATGATAAGATAGAAAGATATCTGAAAGATAGACGAGATAATCCTACAGGAGCAGATAATAGTGTTACTAAAGATAATCCACAGAATGAAGGGAACAGGAGAGATAGATCAAACTCTCGATCATATCGATCGAGTGATCAATCCATAGAAAGACGATCTATATATGATCAATACAAAAGTGGAAAGTTTCCGTTTCGCGACAGCCGCTCCTATTCAAGAGGGAGAGGGAGAGTATAGCCATAATCACTCTCTCTACTTATACTTTCTTCATTCCATATAATACTCAAATTGCGAGTCTAACAGAGACATAGTCAGTCCAAAAGATCAAAGTCCAAAGATCAGCGATCATTCCGACTCTACGAATTCCTATTATAATTTTCTGCAAGTCCACAATATTGAATCTAACAAAAATTACAGTGAACTTCCAAAGATCAAAAATAGTTCAAATTCTTCATCTTCTTCATCTATCTTTACAAAAAAAGATCATCTTAATGTTAGTCGGCAGAGAGAACAAAGTGTACTTTACTCCAAATCTCCTAACCTTTCTTCCTATCTAAAAAGAGAAAGAGCGATGACTAAGACCGAAGATGTAAAGAAAGACAAAGGTAACGGAGATTTCGAATCCAATAGTCCAGAAGAGAATGAAGACATTGACGTACAGAAAGAAAATATCTAAATATTCTCCATATTCTTCCATCCAATCAAAAGTTTATTCCACTCTTATACAAATCCATTAACATAATCCAATATTAATAAAAAAATAGGAGGTAAAAATATAAGATAATTCCAAAAGCAACAAAGAATCCAAAAGTCCATTATCAAAGAATCAAAAAGTCAGTTTCATAATTCCACAAACATAGTTCCAAAAAAAACAACAATCAGGTAATAGAATTCAATCGTTCCAGGAAGGTATTTCTTTCAATTCCCTCAATGTTTCATTATATCTCTTTAACAGTAATAATCATCTAAACATTACAGAGCGTAGAGGCAAGTCAACAACATCACGAGAATCCGACATCACTCCCCTCAAAAAGAGGGTAGAGACACAACAAGAAGAGAGTATTGTGTATAATTTGTACTGTTTCTGTTTCTTTTTTTTTCTGCATCATTGTCTATTTTCTTCCCGTAACATGGTTATCCCCCCCCCCGTAATTTTCTTTTCTTTTGCATAGTATTTGTTGTTCCATCACAATATTTCCAGCCATCAAGTTTGTACTATCCTTGTTGTACTTTTTCCTCGTTTTTATCTTCTTTGTATCACACTCCTCCCCTACCGATTCCCAACCTCTGCAAATATCAATAACGTGCATATCGGTTGTCACCCCTTTTCCCAAACTCCAGAAAGCAGATTCCACACAACCCGACTAGAAATCCACATAGCAGATTCCAAACACTTTCCCCATGTCCCCTAATCCAACTCCAAATAGCAGAATCCAACCCCACTAAGGAGGACACCGTACATGCACGTTAGTTTGTTTGGCAGAGGGGGGAATGTATCGGCCTCGATCCCTCTAGCTTTCTTCCTCTGTCTCTTTCGCTTCCTTTCCTTCTCTATGTCTCTCTCTATCTATCCCCTGGCCCCGCCCACCGATCTTCCCTGAACTCCAGCCATCGATTCCACATCTATTATTACTGAATGAATAAATCCTGATCTCATATATTTTGTTGTGTATAGCAGAGCCACCGAAACATGTCTGCCCCTTCCTGCCAAACTCCTCCTCATTGACTCGTGTTCATTCAAGGATCGCAGCACGATTTGTTCCTATTACAAGGCACCGAATTGATCATAACAAATATTAACCACCAGGAGCGTCCTCCCTCGTCCAGCCTGTTGATCTATCATACGATTATGGTATAAAGGCATTCGCAGGCTGATCTCGTTAATCATGATAATCTGGACAACTTCGCCCATAAAATATATTGGCAGCTGTTCACTAATCGATCCAAGCCAGAAGGAAGATCTCTTTGTTCCAAGTTCTGCTTCAAATGATGACCAACACCAATGATGATTAATTTTATGTAAATCCGGTTGTATATCTCTTCTTTCCCCGTATTCTATTCTAATCTTTTAAAATTAAATTTTTTCAAACAACAGGGAGTTGTGTCAAATACAATCTATGTCCTATGCACATTCCTCATGTATTCCTTCTCCCTCATCATACTGACAATGTATGAATGTTATATGTAAAACTATATGTAAAACAATCTATGCTCATTTATGAAAAGCTCTGATACTCTTTGTGGATAACAAATTGTCCTTGAACACGTCGGTTCATTGGAGGGAAATCCCTACATTAAACTGGGTTTCAAAGCTCCCGCACAAACAATATAAAAAAGTTGCACCCGGCGGGGAAACCTATGGCGTTCGAATTGCCATTTTTTTCAATTAGAATAAAAGATGCACGGTCGCTCTTACTATCTCCGTCATATCTTATCGGGAATGTGTTATGGTTCCCTTGTTAGATACTATTATTTAGCCGGTCGAATATACAGAGAATATACTTTATTCTTTGCTATTCAAGTCACGATTCAAAATCAATACAAGAGAAAACAATTCAAAATCAGTTATTGAATAATGCGATTTCAGTTGACGTCGATTGCTGAATAATCGACTTTTTTGGTCCATTCAGGCCGAGTTTCGACATTTCCCCTGCAACAACAGATTTCATTGACTGAAACACTTGTTTGAGTGGTTCGCATCAACCCAAAAAAAACTATAGCATAAAAAATAGAATATAAACCTTGCAAAACACGCTCCAGCTCGTATCCAAACTTGATCTGGTTTGCAACGAATACAGCGAAGACTAACCACGCCTGTAATAAATCATTGTATCATTGATATATAAGAATATTTGGCCTGTAAATTACAGCATTGAACTAATATAGCAAACAAATAAATCAAATATTAAGTTTGAAAGAATAAATTTAACCTCGGATGTTATGGGACATATTGCGGATTCCGACGAGTGTCCACTATCACGTTCGGAGGCTGAAAATAGCTCTGTCTATCATTGTTTATCATAATATCCTCATTGCTTGCAATTTTATTTGTGAATAATTGGACATTTGATCTAATTAATGATACGGATGAATAGGAATTTTTGCACGACAAGAGACATATTTAACAGTTTGACAGTTTAATGACCTTTATCAGAACCATTAGAGAGGGAATTGTTGCCACTAAACGACAGATTAGTCTGGGCGTGCTGAGGTCCCATACAAGGGGCATAATTCTCTTCATCTTCTTCATCCTCTGATCAGCAATTAAGACGTTCTTCAGAATCAAAGTCGCTACACTTGAGACATATTACAATTCATAATAATTAGATCGACTTTTGCCAGGTTCTTTTTCTTTTCTTTTCCAGCTCTTTTCCAACTGAATTTATAAAGAATATAACCAATTTGGACAGTTTATATAACATTGCAATTAAAATTTAGGTTAATTCTCAGCGTCTCTTCCTATCTTTGGGGGGAATTATACAAAAGATATCTATCCGAGTTCTATAGCTTTCTTGAATGGTCACCAATTTCTTTCATAAGGATTTGAAATTGCGACCACCATTCCCCTGTCTGTGCAAACTGAAATTCACAATCGTATTCACTACAGTTACTTACCATCTGATCGATGTAGGAAGGACGGAGACGAATGAGTGTTCGTGATTCCCACTGATGAACATATCGAGGGCCTTAAAGGGAGTTGGTATTAAAATTGGAGGACACCCGCGAATATTTTCGTGATGAAACTGTAAAAACGGAAAGATTGGACAAGATATATTGCATATTGGATAGCATTTTTACGGTGATTGAGCGTATTGATCGCTAGAATCATGAAAGAAGTATCTTGCAGGATAAAGCGATTTTTTCTTCAAAATTTAGTTCGGCAATCCGCATTTTTCCGATCCGCATTTTTATTACTTCGCGAAAGGATTGATGAAAGGAAGTGTAACTTCGCGAAATCGTTAAAATATTCTTATGTTGTTTAGCTCGATAAAACTGGTCAGAGTTTGACTTTTTTTAAACACGAGATTCATTTGTTTTTGCTTCCAAATACTTTTTTGTAATGACTGCAAATTCCGCTACACATTGGGCTACTCTACTACATATGTACATTCTGAGTCAAAACTTCTGACCACATTGTGTGATCTGCAAAGAAATGGGGAGAGGCCAGAGTTTCAAAGTTTCAAATTTCAACGTGTAAGACAAGCCTTTTCACTGCAAAAATTCCTTCCAATCGCCAAAGAACCCTAGTACCTGAACTGATCTGGAAGAACGGTTGCGCTTGTCGTCGTCGTAGTGTCGCTGGTGATTCCTCCTTCAGAGGAGGATTCTGAAGGGTCATCGGCCGAGACAGAACGAGCTCTCTTAAAGGGACACAAAATAGAGAATAGAGCATTCCATTTTATTGTTCCTATATTTTTTTCCTGGTTCGTGAGGAATATTGCCGCATCGTTCACGGGTTTTGCATGCAAAAAACTCATTACGGTGTGAAAAGGGTGTGCAAGAACCTTAATACAGAACTTCAAATGAACTCATCCCGTCATTAAGTTTAGTTTTTCACATGGCCAAGTTTTTTACGTTATCTTTAAAAAGGAATACCTCGACTGTTAAATGGTCACTTTCTTGTAATTGTCGAGCAGCATCATTCAGGGAATTGGCCAGTTTCTCGAAGAAAGTAGCTGGCACTCGTTTCTTCTCTCCATTCTGAAAATGACATTAACTCTCCGTTCTAAACTTACTCTCTCGCTTATTTGTTCGATAGTGTGACTAGTGTGAAGTGTTTTAGATCATTATCTATGATAAACTTCTAGAAATTGCGACATCGGATTGATCGATGTACCACGGGTTAGAATCAATTCTGTTTGTTCGCTTCTTTAAGTCACTTTTGAACACATAGAATTATTGGATGACGGATATTCATAATCGGAACAAATATCCAAAACAAAAGCATACCTGTACATAACTGGCACCGAAGTCTCTGAGTATATCACAGGCCGAAGAGGGTTCTTTCATTCGACGAATGCATTCAGACAATGCACACACAAATCGCTGAAATTGATATTCTAAAATTGATTTTTTAATTTTTTTTCAGAAATGCCTCAGGCAGAGAAATCTGAATTATGTATTTTTTTAATAAAATAAATATTTTAGTTATTGAACAATTTACCTGAACATGCATTTTGAAAGCCATGGTATTCTTCCATTCTTGTTCATCCTTGAGGCCAATATACGAAAGTGTAGTAGGATTCTCAACGAATACACTCTCGAAGACTCTCCTTCCGAGTTCATGGATTGTACCCTGTAATAGACATTCTTATTGTTAAACGAATATAATTCTTCTGTCATAGTTATCCTTACTATGCAACCCAGGTCGGAGGGGCTAATCTCTTCTTCGGAGAGTACGATCTAGTGGTTTAATAATCTGATAGGATATGTGATCTGATCTAATGATTTATATCCATTCGGTAACCATATTTCCATTGATTAATCATTTCTTAATCGTTTTCAAAATTCGAATAAACTTAAACAAAAACTTTAACTTGATTAAACTTGATACCTTATCCATTCTATTCCATTTCCTTGTAATCAGTGCCTTCTGATGAATGGTGAGACCAGTTATTGAACAGATCATTCTTCGTGTCGTGCATCTAAACTTTGATCTTCGATCTTTGATGGTGGTACACTAGCATCAAAAGATTTATGAAATCCGAACTGCGAACAATCTAATATCCGCCGTCAAGGGAATATAGATCAAATCTTGTAAGTGCACCTAATTTGATATATCGTTGCATACTCTCTTCGTAACAAAACAAAGAACGATCGTGTTTTTTCTATTATCTGGCTTCAGCGAATAAAAGTTAACATGTGGAAAAAAATGTAGATTGCAGAAAAAATTTAATTTTGTAGTAGTGAACACTTTATGCTATGTTCGCTCTTCCCAGTTAGATAAAGTTTCGTATATTATGTAAGAGTCAATGTCCATACCTGTCTTTCACCCTGCATGTCTTCGATCGACGAATGTGAGTGGTACTCGGAGTGGTCAGTGATGAACTGCAATAATCAATAATTTCATTGATTTATTGATTTATTGATAGTTATTTATTTATCTTAAATAGTATAAATGTTGTTAAACAAGAGGTAACATGCCATCTAGTTGCGAAAAGAAATGAAAAACTGTTTTATTGTTTTTTTTTTGAAAACCATATGAGCCTCTTTTGATGTTTCCCAGAAAAAATATCTAGAGTGAAGACAACAGGGAAGTGTTTTGAGGATGATCTTGACATTGTACAAAACGCGTTGTGAAATCGCTGAACAATAGAACTTTCAAATCGTATTTGGTCGGAAAATATAAGTACAAGGAACGAATTCGAAGGTTCTGCACTTCCTTTCAATCATTCACAGTAATTTCTTTGGACAAACAATCTCTGATTTCAAAATTCGATTCACCAAGACCCATTCATCCTGTGTCGTATATTCGATTCAGAAAACTTTAAAATGATATTGACAATAAATGAATGTAAATCAAGACGGGAAGGCGGAAGAACAAGAAGTTGTAAATTACCAACCTACTCCCTTCCTGACTCACATTACCTGTACTGTATTGTTTTGTGTTTTAGAGATTAAAAAACAAATATGTAAATATTAGTATACCTGAAACTTGCGTTCCTCCTCGGCGGTGACGCGGACAGTTTCCTCACGTTCTTTTCATTATTTGAATTGTGTCTAGATAGAGGAGAGGATTCGAAAGTTGAAGACTCGTTGCCCATTTCTGAATTGTTTCGTAATTTAAAAAATCAAAATTTGTCATCGATTGACCGAGGGAAAAAATGAAAAGAGCGGAATAGGAACAACCAATTTCAAAATTTCCACTCCAACCTTACTCTCTCGTAACAAAGTATGTCAGAGAGTATGACCAGAGTGGAGAGATTGAAATTATAGTGTTCTTAAAGAAAGAAATATGTGAGTGATTCTCTAGAGACAGGAAGCGAGAAGCGGAAGTAAATAACTCAAGTGGAAATGACTTGACCAAAAGTTCAGAAAAAAGCGAAGCAGTGTGGATAAAGATTTGCATATAAAGGATAAGCCAGAGAGGCGAAAGTTTAATGTGTTTCCTATGTTTCCATTACTCTTCTCTTGCAGCATTATGTTACAAGGGAACCACAAATGTCGCGGACACTCAGTGATAAATTCGTTGACACAGGTCGACTAGGACCCCCCAGGGGGTCACAGAACTGTTTTGAAATGTCCGCATATTTGCTTTTTTGGTACCGAAAATCGATTATGAAAATGTGATGGAAATTTGGGCGCGAGCCCCGTGGAATAGTGTCAAACACTCAAAGAACACAGTCTGTGTCTTCCGTAGCCAAGTGGTTAGAGTGCGGGATTAGCTTTTGGAATGTCGTGGGTTCGAATCCCCGCTTGTACAATTTCTTTTGCTGTATTTTTTCTTTGCTTTCCAACATGCAGTTTCAAAGTCAAACTTCATCTTCAACAACAACGATTGGTGGACATCGTGCCTGAAACAGGATCCATGGATGCTATACGGTAGAATTTACGGATTTCGGTATAAGTGGTGAATACGATAGCTTTTGTTGCGTAGATCGGATACGGTAGCATGGATAGGATACAGTAGTATAGAACTGGAAGGGCCGGTACCTGTCTTGCCGTAGTAGGTGAGCGCCTCGATGTCCTTGGCGCACTTGATCCACCTGAACTCCCTGCTCATGACTGCTAGACTCTTGCATCCTTCTCCTTTGTTGTTACTCTTCCTCTTGCCCGAGCGATAGAAGGTGTATGCTTCGACCATCTAGGAAATACATTTTCGTGAGCGAGAATAAAAACAATCAATCACAAACAATAAAATAGTCACCATCGCCTTTGTCCACAGATGCCGTTGGTTCTTCGGTAGAGCACTCGGTTCATCGAAGTCCCACTCCACATCACTGTCTTCTCCCGTGTCGTCCTTGACCGTCTCCACCTTTTCACGCACCGTCAACTCTCCCGCCTCCGCTCCACGAAGCATCATAACGATGCGATCAACCCACCTCATCTCCGACGCTTTGAGGGAGTCACGAGTGAAATGGGAGGAGAGGGAGGGGTCGAAGGTGAGGGCGATCTGGACAGAAACAGCCTTGGCAGACACTGGGTCATAGTCGAACTCTATTCGAGAAGAAAAAAAATCCGTCAATTCTACCGTATAGCATCCATGGATCCTGTTTCAGGCACGATGTCCACCAATCGTTGTTGTTGAAGATGAAGTTTGACTTTGAAACTGCATGTTGGAAAGCAAAGAAAAAATACAGCAAAAGAAATTGTACAAGCGGGGATTCGAACCCACGACATTCCAAAAGCTAATCCCGCACTCTAACCACTTGGCTACGGAAGACACAGACTGTGTTCTTTGAGTGTTTGACACTATTCCACGGGGCTCGCGCCCAAATTTCCATCACATTTTCATAATCGATTTTCGGTACCAAAAAAGCAAATATGCGGACATTTCAAAACAGTTCTGTGACCCCCTGGGGGGTCCTAGTCGACCTGTGTCAACGAATTTATCACTGAGTGTCCGCGACATTTGTGGTTCCCTTGTTAAACAAAAATATTAACAGTATTGTAATTGTTTTCATGTATTGCGGTGTTCAAAAGTAGCGAAAAGAAAAGAAAAGAAAAATATTGTCGAGAGTGTGTAAAACGAGGATATTTTTCTCGAGGAGGCTTTACTTTTCATTTCGTGACTTTTGAACCGAGAATAGTAGAAAGTAATTGAGTTGGAAAAAAAACGAAAATTAGCTAATGTTATATGAGAACAGTTGTGCTGGAAAATGAGAAAAAGGAGGAAGTAGAAAGAATATGAAGAATGACTCCATTCAATGAATGGCAAATAAGGCAGACTACTAAGTAATTCATTCGCGAAACACTTAATGTGATTTCCGAGAAATGGATAGTTATGAATGGTAATGGGTGAATTATCATACTCTAAACACTCATTTGACCAATCGACCAAGAAAGATCATAGTATCGCAAAATATTCAATATTTATGATTGATATGTAAGAATAAATTCATCATGATGAATAATTGTGATCTGTGAAGTGAAAGACGATAGGTGGAATACTTTGAAAGAAAAGAGTTACACGAATGAATATTAAAAATTTTAAAGACTACTCCGAGTTCCTTTAAAGTTACACACCAAGCTAATTTGTAACTCCGCTCTGGCCCCACTCTCTCGCTTTTTGTCCACGAGAGGGTATTACCAATGCGGAGAGTCAAATTAGCTTGGGATGTGTCTTAATCAGTTCCATACGCTCAATGTATCATTCATTGTGCGATGGATTGGAATGTCTGAGTCCAAGGAACCCTCCTTGGTCTCGGGGTCAAAAGACGAAGAGAAGACAGTTGTCAGTCATGTGAAGTAGAGATACACGAGTGCGATAAGAAGAAGAGAACAGACGAACATACAAATACTTGGCTTACACCGAAATGTCATTTTTGTTCTATGACACGGCTGGAGTGATGTTCAAAATTAATTTAGAGATTGTGCAATAAGGAGAGCATAGCCTTTAAAGGTATACCCCGAGCTAATTTGACTCTCCTCTCTGGCAACACTGTCTCGTAGACAAAGAAATCGAGAGATCGTTGGCAGAGCGGAGAGTTTCATATTAGCTCGGGGGTGCTTTTAAAGCGTTGTCAAACGTCGTTCAATTAGTCTCGTCGCCCCCACTATGATCTCATTGTCAATTTTAGTGGGAATTGTAGAAGGAAGAAGCCATTATCAAGACTTGCGATCCCTTTAATCAAGCATGAGTGGAGCAAAAGTCATAAATTGAACGAAACGAAAAGTACGCTTCAGAGTGCAAAGTGGAGAATTTGCTCTTCTTGTCTTTTAAGAAACTTTTTGCTAGAGCAAGTCATGAAATCAGTATGAGAAGAGTTCCGAAGTCTTGGTCATATTAAAGAGAAAGATGGGTAAAGTTCGTTTAGATGCTTCTCTATCTTGAAACATGTTAGTCTCGGTCTTGGTAGCAGCGATTGTTCCTAAGGAAAGTGAGAAAATTTCATTGCTCCAAAAAAACAAGATAAAGAAGTTTAGACGAAAGGAAAAACTAATTAGGAAACTTCTCCTGCTTCTCCTTTGAATCTATGCCCGAGGGATTTCCCAGGGAGATAAAATTGCAAGAATATGTCGTAGACACAAAAATTAAACAAGATGTAATGCGATCAAAAGGTATAGGATGTTATGGGAGTGCACACAGAAAAAAATCCCTGATATTGTCCCTGCCGAATTTATTCCCTCATATGTTACTGAATATTTCCATCAGGGGACAATTTTAGGGAATTTTCCCCTATTTTTAAGGGATTTCTGTGTACATAGGTTGACATAGAAGAAACAAAGAAGAAGAAGAAGAATAGGAAGAGATGGAATGTTCCTTTGGACTCCTGCAAGAGTGACATTGACATGCCCTCACATGATTCCCTTAGATTCTCTGGAAACATTATATCCACAGCGGAAATATCCAAATATTGTGACACTTGAGGTCAGTGAGATCAATAAACCTTTACCTTAGTAAGGTACAATTCAAATCAAACACACTTTCTCTGTTTTTCAGACCTGGGGGTCAATTTTTTCATCAGGTCAAATTCTTCGGAACGCTAGTTATTTTTGCCACTTGACAAGAACGACGCTACGTTTTCCACACAAATCTATTATCCTAGGGGCATGATGTCATAGATTAAATGTAGATACGAAAATCCACAAACAATTAAACGCCGAGACAAACAACAAGACCGACCTGTCTTGTTTATACAATCGTATATTTCTTGATCTCTAACATTTTTCAGACACACTTCTGCTTCGAAATTCAAGAACCTTGGTTTTTGTGCACAACAACAATAAAAACTTTTTGGCAGACCAAAGAACCTTCGTAATGTTTTGATCAAAGAAGATACAATGTTTTTGACGTACTAAGAGATTTGTTCAAAAATTTCTGAAAGAAAAGAAAAACAGAGATAAATCTGTCCTTTTTATCTACTCTATCTTCGGCACTAGATCGGATGAGAACCTCAGAATGAGAACCGCATGTCTGTGAACTACATATTTGTATATCAGAGAAAAGCGCTAATGAATAGACGAAGTATACAAATTGTTCATATCCAGTCGGTTCTCAATCTACTGTTCTCATCCGACCCTAGTGCCATCTCTTATTATTTCTTTTATTTTTGTGAACAACACAAAGTAACCGAAAGAAAAGTGAGAATGTTCTGAAGACTCAAGAAGAAAAGAGGAAATGGGAAGAGAATAGGGGATAATATTTCATGTCGAAAGGGATATACAGATGATAAGATAAAGAACGACGAACAGAGGGATGGAGAGGGAGAGGGAGGAAGACAAAGAGAGGCAGAGGGAGAGGGAGATGGAGAGGGAGAGGGAGAGGGAGACAGAGGGTGAGAGACTTCAAAAAATGCCATCTGCATGTGGATTGGCGAAACCATAAAGGAAGATAAAGTCTTTTATCTCTCTCTCCTATTCTCCCATTCATTCATTCAGCAATTTCTCAGAAATAAAACGAGAATAACCGAGGCCATAAAAATATTGGAAAGAATTGTCGACGATCTTTCACTTTAAAGGAAAGGATAGGGGAATTTATCATTTTGGAGTGAGAAGAAGGATGCGATTTATTGAATCCAGTAGAGAAAGAATAGGAAGAGGATGAAGGAAAAAGGTCCATTCAGTGAAAAGATGAGAAACACACGAGAGAATGTAATGTCTGGTCAGACAACATACATAGTGGCACTTGAGAGAATGATTAAACCCCGAGCTAATGTGAAACTCTCCACTCTGGCAGTACTCTCTCGCTTTCTTTGTCTACGAGAGAGTTTGACCAGAGCGGAGAGTAAAATTAGCTTGGTGTGCCTTTAAACACATTGAAAAATACTCATAGAGATATATTAAATACGCGCTGAACCCTTTCTCAGCACAGTAATAGTAAAAAAAGTTAACGCTCGATATGGATGATAACGAATAACACTCTATATTCAGTGGGAACATCTCTTAGTTAATCTTGATAAAGAGTATTTAACCAGAAAAAAGAATAGAATTAACGAATTTAGTCTTCGATCTCATAGTACAATAAAATGACGGAGAACAAAAGTGAATGCAACCTAAATAACACTTACTATTATTGAAAATATTACGGATTTGTCAAGAGGGAATTGGTTGTTTTCGTTGTTTTCGTTCTAATATCGGCTGCTCTCAGCTCTAGAGGGCTTGCCTTTCCCCCATTCCTCGGTCTCAGGGGGACTATTCAGAATGATAACACGAAGAGAGGACAAAGGGAGGAAGTTGGCATAAACAAAGATATATATATATATATACAATAATTGGTCTGATTTTCTCTAGTTTTCTTGGGTTCTTGGGGGTTACTCCTGCTACCAATGGGTAAAATTCACCTTTTTTACCGGTAAATCTATATTTTTCCTGAAATTATTGATTTCGGAAAAGTAATATATGTATTGAGTAATGATCATAGAATATACAATTATAAGATATGCATGCACAGTAATACTACACCTTGGAAAGGCCATCAATATAAGTAAATAGAGTGCCTCATGGTTTTTCGGCCGCAGCGTCTATGTAATTGTCACTCAAGTTTCCTTGTTATCTCTGCCCATTGGGAAATGGCTGTCACTAAATGAGTGAATGCATTCACGGCCAAATTCGAAACACGATGTCAAAAAAATTAGCAACGAAAAATATAGATAAAAAAATTTATTTCTTTAATTGAAAACATCCGGGATGAGATCCATGTATCTGCTTGATAAGTCTTTTAAAGGATGTTCGTCGCCAAGGAGGATCAATGATAAAGAAAGACTAGGTTAAGGTTAAAAGTGAGATAGCCCGTAATGATTAGGTCCAGGTCGCTTGACGTTGCATAATCGACGCATGGACCAAACGATGCGTGTATCCGTTTGTTATGGAGGCCAGAGAGGGGAAGTAGATAATAATATAGACAAGTTGGACTCTATTCTTATTGACGTCGACCTTCATCTTCTACTTCTTCATCAATGAATACTAGAGCGAAGAATCGTTCAGCCGAAATAGAACGACTTCAGGTTATGACATTTTCTACTAAATATTCTCTAGTCACTTTCTGCACAAGAAAATTGTGGGCACCGAAAGAATCCCTTTTTTTCAACCAAAAAAATGGCCTGTCACTTTCTGTACGAATTTTAGGAGGTGCAGGAGATACGAATTCCCCTCACGCTGAAAACAATTCTAGGTCACCGCTTATAATTTGCAATTTATTTGCATATTAGTACTTGAGTAGTAAAGCCCTAGTCCATACGAACACTTGATAAGTGTCTTTGAAATGAATGAATTAAATTAGTACTTGGACTGCAATTTTACAAGTTATTGGAAAATGCTCACAATAGCGAACAGAACATCAATGGCACCCTAAGGACATTTTCCTCGACGCACTTTTTAAAATCGAAAATATTTTAATCTAACAATATCGTCACCTTGTCATTTACAGGAGCGAATAGCGGAATTGGTCATAGAGAATGATACGATACAAGCACAATTAACAAATTCTAATTTTAACAGCAATGACGTCATCAGGTAAAATTTATATTTATATTTAATTTTTATGTTGTTGAAATTAAACGAATTATTAACTGTTCTTGCATATTTTAGCTACCTCAAGAAAGCAGTCGAGGAAAAGGATGGAGAAGTGAGCTTTGAATTTTTGAAAAATATTGAAATAAATTCTTACCCGTACCTGCGTCACTTCTGCTTGCGGAATCACTGCGTGATTTTTCTGCTCGTTAAATGATTTTTAAAATAGATTATATAAAAATCGTGATGGAATTCTGCACGTCTGAATCGTTCCTAGCACGAATAATTAAGATCGCCAGATTAGAAGATTCGTTGGAACGACTAAGAATAGAAGGGAAGAACTCGATTAAGTAAGTAATAGCATTAAATTAATGCTTAAAGGGAGCGTTACCTCTCTCAATGCCCTCTTCATTGCACTCAGTATTTCTCTATTCTTTAACAACGAGAGAGCATTGCGCGTCGAAGAGACCATTGAGAGAAGTTACGCTCCCTTTAAAGGAGCACTCCAAGGTAGTTTGGTACACTCTACCATGGCCACACTTTTGAAAGTTTTTATCTGTGTCCGTATACATGAACAACTGGAAAACCGTTTTCCGGGAAAATGTGACGTCATAACCGTAGGCGGAGGCGTTTTCCAAAAATCCTCCGCCTACGCTAATGACGTCACATTCTCCCGGAAAACTGTTTTCTGTTGTTCTTGCATATGGCCTCTGAAAGAGAGTGCGCGGACAGAACGAAGATTCTAATTAACATGGAAATTTTACTTTAGAAATAGTGGATAATGTTATTGATAAATTCAGAGTTGAGATAGATCGTCACAAGTCAGTGGAGGAATGTTTGAGGAACGAAATTGAAATGATCAAAGCCGAAAATGATATTATGAGTTAGTGTTTTTATCCAAAATTATCACGCTGACAAAGGAAACTAGAGATGGAAAGAGGATAGACAGGAGGATTAAAGTAACACACCGAGAAAATTTTAAACACTCCACTGTGGCCACAATCTCTCGCTTTCTTTGTCTGCGAGAGAGTACTGTCAATGTGGAGAGTTAAAATAAGCCGGGAATGCCGTTAAATTAGCCTGGAGTGTACCTTTACTGAAGCTCTTCATTTTTCCTTCAATATTCGATGAAATCGTAAAAGGCTTGACTTTTGAAGAGAATGTACAGTGAGCACGAGACTCTTGAATAACCGTTTAATTATTTATTTAGCTATTTTTATTTATTTAGCGTTATTTACTTAATTATTTTTCATCTTTTGCAGATACTCAGCTCGGTAATCAGCACAGGATGCAAATGGAAATGGGAGAGATGGTGGAGAAAATGAATGGAATGAGGTCGACTTACAATTCATCCAATTTTTGAAAAAAAAATTATCGTTTTCTTTATAAGAAACACTGGACACATATTTGAGACAATAGAAATCACAAAAAAAAAAGAAATTGATCGAGGTTGTTTTCAGGCGGAAACTAGATGAGAAGGAAGCTGAACTAAAAAGGAGAGAAGCCGATGAAAGTACGCTGTCATGCATAGCTGAGAAGAAGTGAATTTTCTATTTTAAGGAATAGTAAATTATTTTTAAAAAATCAAAAATATAATAATTAAGAGTGCGAGCGGAGTTGAATGAGCAATTCGAGGAGAAGATAAAGATGCTTCGGAATGAATACAATCTACAGAAGGAAGGGGAATTGTTGATGAACCAAAGGGTAGATAATACAATTTTTTTTAAAATTATTTGTCTCACATCATAAAGATGTTTCAGCAAATAAAAAAAATTAAATGAGAAAATGTGCACATGGAGAAATAAAATGTGGGATAATGGATACGATATCTTTTATCGACCACAAATTCATTGTGGAAAAATGCTGCTGATTAGTCTAATTTTCCTCCCTACCAAATGGTTCTGTGCATGATAAAGATCATTGAATTAAATTGAGTCTTTGTGTTGTATTGTTTTTGAACATTCGTCCAAAACACTCTGCTCTACACCGCAGGCAATTTTAAAGGCAAAACCTATTTACTCTCCGCTCGAACAACACTCAGAAAGCGATAGAATGTGTCCAGAGCGGGGAGATTCAAATTCGGTGTGATTCCTTTAAAGGGCACCAGAGAACACGATTTATAATGAATCAGAGTTGGGACATTTCCAGGAGCGAGTCCAGATGAATTAATTTAAACTCCATCAATGATCTTGTTATTTCCAGATGATAGAAAGACTCGAATACGACATTGCTATGAGAGATGCTGAAATCAAACAAAACCAAAATACGGTAAGCATTATCGATTTATATTAGAAATTTAAAAAAAATGTGTTTAATTATAGATCGAAGATCTCAAATCACAACTGATCGACGCAGGGAAGCAGAAGGAAAATGTTGACGAAGAAAACAATAAGCTTCGAAGACTATTGGAGAAGAGTAACATACTTGTAAGTTGTTTATCTCAAGAATACTGGCATAAACAAACATTTTTACCAAAAAAACAAACATCTCTCATGCAAAAAAAAACACAAAAATGCGACATTATCACTTTTTTCAGACCGAGAAGGCTCTCAAAGACACTAAAAGACGCCTCGAAGAGAGTGAAAAGAAGCGAACAGCTACGCTCACACAGTATAACGATATCGTTGCTACTCTGAAGAAAGAGGTCTTTATTTCACTTATTTATTAATGCTAGTGTAATGCAATGTAATACAAGAAACATGTAGCGAAAATGGTTTTCTAACTGGATCCTTTAAAGAGGTCAACAACTTGCCATAAGAAAAAAATTTAAAATGAAATTTTCCTCCAATCAAAACATCGGTTATGGGATATAGCCGTTAGATAAGTAATGTCAATGTCGCCAAGGGATTTTTTGTACGAAGAAGACAGTGGAATACCTTATTCAAAAATAAAATAATAATTCTAATTGATAATCATTTCAGAAAGAGCAGTTATTGAAAAGTAAAGAACAAGCGGATATTCGTGTCGATGAAGTTGAAAGTATTCTCATCAAGGAACAGGTTCAAATTAATTTAAAATAAAATAATTTAAATAAGTATCATTTCAGAATCTCCGAGAGTATACTGTGCGCGCTCATCAGTTGCAAAACGAAAGATTGATCGAACTAAAGTCATTTCTGTCTCTGACATTTGAATCGCCGGATGCCAGGTTAATTTAATTTAATTTAATTTATCTTACATTTAATACATGTGACAACAAGTAATAAAATAAATATCGTAGATTATGTTGAGGCTAGGGGAGGTTAGATGTCGTCAACTGTTAGAACACTTTTAGAGGAGTTCCCAGAGTAATCTGAAACTCTCTGCTTTGGTCAGACTTTCTCACTGTCTTTGAATGTGGCGCCATACTACATACAAAACACAAACTTGGATATTTTTGAATTCACAACTCCTTATGACAAACTTTTATCAAATTATCCTTAACATACAATTCTTTCTTTCATACAATTCTTATATACAATTCTTGATCTTTCAACGACCACCAAACTTTAAAATTCTATTTCAGGAACGATTGTATCCTAGCTGACAATGCGAATGCACTATTCGCTCGACTGGCCGTCATAGTTGGACAGATTCCCATTGTCAAATAAATCAAAAATTCACTCTCTACTCTAAAAAAAACTCCTTCCTCCATCTCTTCTTTCATTGCAATTCATGTCATACCAAAGAACACTTTCAAAATTAACAACATAATATCACGCCAATCTACATACCTCAATGTCATTGAATATAGAATATTGATCGTTCAATGCCTTCTCGATGTGACAAAGACATTTATCGTTACTCCTGATTAAACATTTATCTGCTCTTCCTCTCTCTTTAAGGTAATATAAATACAAACAAAAACGTATACAAAAACATATGTGAACAAAACTACCGTTAGGAGTGTTACAGAAAGGTAAAGTGAAGTGTGAAAACAACATTATTGATTGGAGTAACAAAACAAAATCGATCAGGCATGAGAGATCTACCGATAGACGAGAATAAATAGGAGAATATCGATTTATCGATTGGGATTGTAGATCTTCTTCTTGACACGAGTGATACGCCAGGCATTGGCATCGTTGTACTTATCGTGAAGTGGATCAATCTTCTGGTTCTTCTTGAACGTCGACAACTTCGTCGAGTCGCCCATCTTGAAGAACGATGGAGCGTACTCAACCAGCCATTTGGGATCGATCGCTGTTACCTAGAATACAAGAATATGAATTGCTGTCGGTTATCTTCACATTGGTCACAATTTATGCATCATTACATTTGCCTTACGTGACTACGCCGTAACCTCCTCGGCCGCGTCTCCTCCCCGTCGTTACGACGGAGGCAAGTGAGGCAAGTGTAACGATGCATCAGACTGATCCATATTAATTTTCATATTAGGATAGCTTCCTTTATGTAGTATTCCCTTGATCCCTCCCTCTCTTCATCTACTATTTTACTTGAAATGAAAAAAATGGTATATTGGTGCTATTGTGCACATTTGAGTATGATGTCATAAGCATTTATAGGATTGACAAGACGTGTACTGGACACGAAGAAACCCTATTGTGTAGATTACACGCATAGGTCGAAAAGTATGTTACAAAGTACCAAGCCTGACCGCATTTAAGGGCCAAAATTTCACAAAAATCGAAAAACCTGACCGCATTTTGAGCCAAAATTTCACAAAAATCGAAAAACCTGACCGCATTTTGAGCAAAATTTGCCAAAATTCGAAAAACCTGACCGCATTTTGAAATCCAATTACCTAGCTATTCGACGTATGATTACACGGAATACCCTCAATCTAATCTAATCATGAAGCTCTAATCTCGAGACAAAACAAGTGAGAAAGATGAGCTCGAAATAAATTTGGGATGTAAATCTTAGCGCACGGAGAGATATCAGCTAGTTACTACTCATCAAAGTTACTGTTATCTATCCATGACCTAGTTACAGTAATAAAATCAATAATCGATAATCCACGTCAAATAACTAAGAAAAACACAACACCAAAGGAAGATCCCATACTAACAGAGCATACCAAATTGTTTTCAGATATAACTATTATGTACGCTCCCAAGTCTGACCTAGCGTACCACTCTTTGTACCTATGGTATTCCCTCATGTTCTATTGTTGTCTAGCGTGCGAGGTAGATCACTGCTAGCCTATTCCCATCTCTATGGATTGTCATCCCTGACTATCCATAGTCATTCTTATCTAGTTTCTTCCCGTTACTACGTTGGTATTACTTCTCTCTGTTAATAAAGTCTCTACTCTACTACGTGTTGTGCCTAAGGACATAACATTTTGGCGACCAGGATTGTTTGACGAGCAAACGTGTAAGTGAATTCTTATTCTTTCTTGTTTCTTCTTTTGTTGTTTCTTGTTGTTCACTTTCTCTGTATTTGGTAATACAGAGTTAGGCAGATCTGTATTTGGTAATACAGATAGTACTATACTTTGGCAAGTATAGGCAGACTTGTATTTGGTAATACAAGTAGGAAGGCAGACTTGTATTTGGCAATACAAGTAGGAAGTTTTGCACAAGTACGCCGAAGGCTATCGCGTATTTTTTCTTGAGTGAGCTCAGATAATTCGTAGTAAGGATGGCTGGTGTGGAGAACCCTGAAGCAGCAACGTTGGCAACAGTATTGTTGATGTTTGTGAAGATGCAGAATGAACAGAACAAGAAGAACAATGAGATACTCGAGAAGTTAGCGAGTAAAGAGACAGTTGTTAATGGAGAAAGGAGCCATAGTCAAGTAACTAAAGGACCATCTATTGAAAGATATTCGAGAGCATTTGAGCATGAAGGCTCAGCAGTGCAGACGAATACAGCCAATATTGTGAGAGTACCTGAAGATGATAAGGGAATGAATGATAAGAGTCCAAAGACCGAGAGATCAAAGGCCAATGTGAAATGTACACATTGTGGCAAGAATGGTCATACTGATGAGAGATGCTGGTTGAAGCATCCTGAAATGAGGCCGAAGAAGAACTTCCAGAACAATTCAGTACAAATGAAGGATTGTAATCAGATTGAAGGCAATCGTGTGTATGTGAATGTTTCCATGGATGGAAAACAGATGGAGTGTCAACTTGACACAGGATCTGATCTGACGCTCATCTCGGAGGATGACTGGAAGGAGATGAAGAATCCTGAGTTGATTCAAGCTCCATGTACCGTATCATGTGCAAATGGACAAGGTATGAAGATCCTCGGCAAGTTTCGCAGTAAAATGGAATACTGTGGAATGAAGTGTGACGCATGGATCCACGTCACCCCAAGACCGATTCGACTAGTCGGCAATGATGTATTCTTTAAGCTAGACTTGAAGAGAGCATTCTCTGATGAGAATGATGAAACGGTGATTGCACACATCAAGTCAGGAGACTACGCAGCCTGGGTAAAGGATGTCTTCCCAGAAGTCTGTGAGCCTGGACTGGGCAAGTACAATAAGTCTGCAGCGAAGTTGTACGTGAAACCGAGCGTGAAGCCGGTATTCTGTAACAAGCGGCAAGTGCCGTATGCCAGCCAGCAGGTGTGTGATAAGGAGATCGATCGATTATGTGATATGGGAGTGATTTCCAAGGTGGAACACTCGGAGTGGGCGGCTCCGTTCTTGCTAGTCGCAAAGAAGAATGGTGCAAAGAGATTGTGTGCCGATTTCAAGACAGGACTGAATGACTGTCTAGAAGATTGCACTCATCCGCTCAAGCTGCCGGAAGACATATTCGCCTCATTGAATGGTGGAACAGTTTTCTCCACGATCGATTTCTCAGATGCGTATCTCCAAGTTGAAGTAGACGAAGAAGCTAAGAAGCTCCTCGTAATCAATACGCATCGTGGACTGTATCAGTACCGTAGATTACCGTTCGGTGTTAAGCCTGCTCCAGGTATATTCCAGTCGATAATGGACCAGATGTTGACAGGAATGAGCAGGACAGTGGCATACTTGGATGATGTCATTGTAAGTGGAAGGACGAAGGAAGAGCACGACGAGAACCTGATGAGAGTTCTCGAGAAGATTCGTGATTCTGGATTCAGAATCCGACTAGAGAAGTGTGCGTTCGGACAGAAAGAAGTCCACTTCCTTAGATTCATCGTGAATGAATCTGGACGTCTTCCAGATCCAAAGAAGGTGCATGTACTCAAGGAGATGCAAGTATCCAAGGATGAAACTCAACCGAGATCGTTTCTCGTTGGAGTTAACTATGAAACTTTCGATCAGAATATCGAGAGCCAAGTAAGATGTTATGAAGGTTGTGAAAGTGTTGCCAAGAATCCTTCGAAAGCTGAACCAATCAAGTGGCCAGAGTCGAGTCGACCAATGGAGCGAGTCCATATGGATTTCGCCGGTCCAATGAATGGTCGATACTACTTGATCATTGTGGATGTTCATAGTACATGGCCAGAGGTCGTGACGATGGAGAGGATTACGGCTGATGCAACCGTCAAAGCATTGAGAGACTTCGTATCAAGATACGGTAGTCCGGAGACCATAGTGTCTGATAATGGAACTCAGTTCAAGTCTGAGAAGATGAGAGCATTCTGTATGGAGTATGGAATCAATCACATGTTCTCGCCACCGTATCATCCGCAGAGTAATGGACAGGCTGAACGCTTCGTGGATACGTTCAAGCGGTCACTGTTGAAGATGAGAGGCGAAGGTCCGGAGAATGAGAACGTGCAGAAGTTCTTGATGATGTACAGATGCACTCCAAATAATCAATTGAAGATGTGTACTCCAGCTGAGATCTTCCTCGGAAGGAAGATACGATGTTGTCTCACTCTCATGTCTCCCAGGGAGGGAGAGGAGAGAGTAGTGAATGACAAGGTGACACGAGAGTTCGCCGAAGGAGACACTGTATGCTATCGTGATCGGGATGGTCCGAATCACGAGAAGTGGTCTGAAGCCGTAGTGCTCAGAAAGAAAGGAAATGTGATGTATGAAGTCCAGAGATTGGATGGTAGTTTGGTAACTGCCCATACGAATCAATTGAAGAGAAGATGGACTGAGGATTGTGATCCTCTGAGAGTATTACTGGAGAGTTTTAATGTTCCCGCCGACAACGTCGTCAAGTGCAACATCCAGGTCGAGCCCGCCAAGTGCAACGTCTCGCCGTCTACCGCTGATGCCGTCGTCATTGATGTTGATGCTGATGCCGTCGTCGTGCCCACTAATAATGTGGAGAACAACAAGAAGCCTAATCCTGAGCTTACCGTGGTTAAATCCGGTTCTACAAGGCCAGCCCGTAATAGATGCCCACCACCTCGTATGAATATTGCCTCTAATAGTGGTCAATCTTACCATTGATTCGTATTCCTCTATTATTGATTCATCCATTATTGATCGTTAATCCAAATGCTATTCCATCACATTATTGATCTTGTACTATATGATTGTACATATTTATTGTTTTGTCAGATATGCCCTAGTTCATATCTTATGGCGGAGGTATTATGTACGCTCCCAAGTCTGACCTAGCGTACCACTCTTTGTACCTATGGTATTCCCTCATGTTCTATTGTTGTCTAGCGTGCGAGGTAGATCACTGCTAGCCTATTCCCATCTCTATGGATTGTCATCCCTGACTATCCATAGTCATTCTTATCTAGTTTCTTCCCGTTACTACGTTGGTATTACTTCTCTCTGTTAATAAAGTCTCTACTCTACTACGTGTTGTGCCTAAGGACATAACAATAACAATATAAAAAAAAAGAAATTAACTAAAGAAATCGTTACCCTTCACCCTTCCCCTACGTCAGTAATGTGTAAGGATATATTTGAACCTGAGTCCGGCAATTTAGATAATATTGTATAAATTAAACCTCTTTAAAGTGTTCATGAATATATATTTGAAGGAATAAATCAATAAATAAATAAATAACTAAATACCGTACCTCTCTCATGTACTCCTTCGTGGTCATGATCAACTCATGATACAGTACCCACTCTGGCTGATTCTGGAATATGGCCGATGAGGGATGAATGTAGACTGTCTGACCGTCAACCAGGGTACGATAGCCTTCCTGAATACAATCATAGGTCGAAAAGTATGTTATAAAATACCAAGCCTGACCGGATTTTGAACCAAAATTTCACAAAAATCGAAAAACCTGACCGAAAACCGATAACCTATCTATTCGACATATGAATACAATACATCCACGTAAACCACATCATACGCAGATAAGCACATAGAATAATTAAAGGGTTAAGAAACCATTTATCACCAGGTCCCTCATCATTTATTGTTCGTATAAAATGTATAATACTTGTGAAATGGTCTTACTACGTTGCTGTTAAACAAAGACCTATTCGATGATCCCCTTTCTCCCTCTTCCCTCCTCGATCTCTCTCTCTCTCTCTCTCTCTCTCTCTCTCTCTCTGTGAGATAGCCCTAATTGAGATAAGGCTTGTATGAAATCATGGTATATAATAATAGAATATAGAAAATATTAATATGTACTGTATTGAATTAATCTCTCATTTCAACAACCAATAAGTGAATGAATAATGGCTCTTTCAAAAAGAGTGGAAACTCGAAATCGACGAGTTTCCAAGCTTGGACCAAGCTTTATAAAAGGTTCTAGGTGATTTTTTAAAGTTTGAAAACTCGCCGATTTCTAGTTTCCACGCTTTTTCAAAGAGCCATAAATCACAAAATTACACAGTAATCTATACCTGTGGATCTCGTTTGGCAGCATTTCTGAAGAATCCAGAGCAGATGGCCTTCTGCACTCTCTGAACATCACGACCACACGATAGAATGTCCAATTTGTGCCGATCCATGATTGAGAGAAGCTGCTTGCGAATATCCTAAATGCTCTGGTCAGATTAATGTTGTAATTAAAGTCAATCCCGTTATTCAAGGCACACGAAGTCCTGCGGGAGATCGCTACGTGGCCAGTTTTTATTTATTTATTTATTTATTTATTTCATACACCCGTGATATTTGTGACAGTAAATAGATAAGTGATAGGAGAAAGTAATAATAAAAGACTTGGGAAAGGTGACAGGAGTATTTAGCGATAGCTATCAGATCGACGGTGTTAAAATAAATAAAGCTAAATAAATAAAGCAACAAAGTACCTGTGATCGTTTGAGTGTTCTGACTTGGATGAAGTTCTCGAAACACCATGGTTGAGAGAAGTGATGCGCCTTCCACGAATTGTATCTACAATCATACTTTGTTAACCCTACTAATTACTAATTTTGATTTACCACTACCCAATTCCATCAGTAAAGCATGTTTACTACGACTCATTTCTATTTTAATTACAAAATAAACGATAAAGGAGAATGATCTTTTACATTATTTGCAACAAACACTTAACCAACCAAGCCTCATTTTTTTCTTTTTTAAAAATTAGCATAATAGGCTCACTTAAATTACAGTAATTATATAAACGTACACTGCCAGTAGTGTCAGATGATCTCCCTCTGGTTGATGGAACTTGGCCTTCTTCTGATCTGCCATCTCTGCTTTCTCCTGCAACCATACCATATTATTATTAATATAATTTACAGTTCATACATCCTTTTTCAATTACCATATGAATCAAATAGTAAAGTTAATAATTAATCAATTAATGCTGTAGATCAACATACCTTTGGTCGATAGAACACATTCTGCACAGACAGCATGGAGACAATAGTTAGAACCTGAGACAAATATAATATTTAATTATATAATTCCATTTTATTTAAAGTTCATGAATTTTCACTAGTCACTCACTTCACTCACTCATTTTCACTCACTTTTATGTGTCTCGTTTCGTGCATACACAATTGATAAAATAATAATAATTTTAATATATTTTAAATTACATACCTCATCAGAGCAACCGAGATCCACCGACATGATGAGCAGCTTGGATAGACTGGGTTCAAGGGGGAATTCAGCCATCTGAACAAATTTCTTCGATTAATTCACCATTGATTACAATTTCGCACTCTTTATTCTTAAAAAAAGTTAAATTCATAATAAACATTTACAACAATGAAGATATAGGCGTGATATGTTTCACAAATGGGTGAAGAAGAGGAGATGCAAATACACAATGATCATGTTTAAATGAAGGGTTAAAAGTTACTGCATAACTCACTTTCAATTACTTTAAAGTTTTTATACAAGATCTTCAATATACTGTACAAATCAATAAACTAATTGCAAGTACCGTACCCTTCTTCCCAATCGTGTCAGGAGACCATCGTTATCCAGCGCAGACAGCTGATGAAGTGTGTTGAGGGCGGAGATCATCGCCTATATAATCAATATCTATAGCGAACCAGAAAAATCAATATTTAATCCATACCTCAAGGGGCGGGGCGTCCATGAAATCGAATTCGAGCAGATTATTGATTCCCATAGCTTTGAGCTGAAGGAGTGTGGCGGCCAAATTTGTTCGTTGAATCTCGGGCACAGGAGTGGGAAGCATCTCATCACTGTAATAATGCACATTATAAGAAGTAAGTAAGATATTGTACAAGCAGCTCGACAACCAACTATTTTTTATCAGATTAGGCATATAGACCCCCACAGCATGTTTCGGGAAAAGAAAAGAGAAGAAAAGGGATAATAGGGGTGGAGAGGGTACTTAAAAAGTTATGGGCATTCTCTTTTTTTGTCAATTTGTCAAATAGAAGAATAGAACACAGCAAAAATAATTTAAAGTCATATAACACTTTGAAGCACATACCCTCTCTCCGGTCCCCAATCACCTCTACCCAATTAATGAAATTAAAATACACTTGTTGTCACATTTATTCAATGTAAGATAAATTAAATTAAATTAAATCATACCGATACGCTCTCTCCGTATACAGTCGATAGCACTTTCCCGGTCCTGTTCTTCCGGCTCTGCCTGCTCTCTGTTTAGCTGCCGCTTGCGAGATCGGCGTCACCACGAGCGAATCCATACCAGACTACAATCAGATCAATCGATAAATTCCAATAAATAAATGTCCATGAATCAATCGATAAATTCAATAAATCAATCGATAAATTCCAATAAATCAATCAATAAATGCCCATGAATCAATCAATAAATTCCAATAAATCAATCAATAATCAATCCATGAATCAATCGATACCTTAGGGTTGTACACCTTCTGCTTGACGAATCCGGGATCAACCACATAGTAGATGCCATCGATGGTAAGCGAGGTCTCGGCGATGTTGGTAGCTATGACACACTGGAGAATATTCGATCAATCAATAAAGTCAATTAATCACTCGACCAATCAATAGGCAATCAATCAAACAATAGTCAATTAATCAATCAATAAAGTCAATGCATGAAGGAATCAATCAATAAAATAAATCAATAAAATCGATCAATCAATACCTTCCTCTTTCCAGGCGGTGCAGGATCAAAGATTCTGGTCTGCATCTCGGACGGAAGTGCTCCGTAGACGGGCAGAATGATCAGTTCGGGCACATCCGGTCCGAGGGACTTCATTCGCTCGTACAGTACCTCGCATGAGGTGTCGATCTCTTCCTGAACAACGAACGCTGTATTAGATGTTTACGCACTTTATGGGAATATCTGTACAAGTCAAATCGCAAAATCAACTGGTTCAATGTTATAGATTTCGCGTTCAATTAATCCAATCATAGGTCGAAAAGTACGTTACAAACGACGAAGTATGGCCGAATTTATTGTTAGGGATTTTTTTAGAAGCAATATGCGAAATTTAAGACGATCAGATATTTCTTTTTTTCCTTTGTTTCCCTAAATCATCTTACGTGCATACGCCGTAACCTCCGCCCTAACGACGGAGACGCGGTGGAAAGGTTATGGCCTAGGCACGTGAGGCAAATGTAACGATGCTTAACGTTCGAACAGCATCTTCTTCTCACCTGTCCAGTCAGGAACACAAGGATATCCCCTGGTGGTTCAGTCAGATGAATCTGCATCACAGTGATCAATCCCGCGTCCAGATAGTCCGTCTCTGGCTCACGAGTGTACAGAATCTCCACAGGGAACGTTCTGCAATTGCATGATTAGTAATTTAGAATATTTATTTATTTTATTATTTTAGATTACTACCATAGGTGGGCACGCTGGGCAAAAGGCTGTGCGCAAACCGGGGAATTGTAATGCAAGGCTATGCGCATTCACATTTTTAGCAGATTTGAATAGAAATTTTCCAATCTTTTGCGAGGCAAAGCTACGGAAGGCAAGGCTGTGTGCAAAAAAAAGAATTCGTTTTCACGCGCCCACCTAAGACTAGTATAGACCATTTAGTCTAAAGCGATTTCAAAAAACAGCGAATATGCAAATTTAATCAAAACCCCCTGGTTGGGGTTTGCCACACACTTCTGCAAGAATAATGACATTATTTCAACGGAGACGGATATTTGTGCGTGCTTGTTGACCTTTTGACCCGGGTACGATTCCTCGTGCCAAACATTTTTCTAGCGCAGTTAGGAACAACCCGCTAATTCGTGGTTTAACGAATGTTATATTGCATTTAGCAAACAGCCTGTACTGATTTCGTATCGGTTATCATGGTAAAAGACTAGACTGGAATAAAAGACATACAACAGAGAAATGCGATGCACCGAAGCAAAACCATATATAAAACAAGGTCACATACAGAGTCATTTCATAATCAAAAGGTTGACAAGCGCACACATATATTATTTATACCATGATATCGGTTTTTCTCATTCAGAAGGTCCTAACTTTTCCACTCATAAGACTTGAACATCTTTAATTCTAAAAGTGCATTCCACACAATTCTAAGAAATCTGCGCACCACGAATACTGCACGATAAAACCTGCTGAATCCATGTTTTAAAATATAATTAATTGCAGGAATTTCTACCAAAATAGATTCTGGATGGTGATTTTTATCAAAACTGCGATTCAAAAATTTTTTTACTACATTTTTAGTTTTTTCTTGGAATTTTAGTGGGGACCCTCACGCATTTTTGGACCCTGAAATTATGGGGTCCACAAAAGACCAAAACTATACGGTTTTCATAGAACTTCAAAGAAAACATGCCTGTAGGCACCTATTTTGTCACAGATGCCAAACACACGCCATACATTTTCGCCCCATCCACAATGATTTTGCGAATTATAAACTGACCCGAAATCAGAACTAAACTGACCCGATCTACATCTCAGGTACTCGAAACTGACCCGGTATGTGGCGATGCTTACTAATCTCGATCTCTCGCATATTCCTAGATAGGTTTCGAGTCTCAAAACTGACCGCATCGACAAAAGTGCTCACTCACAATGTGGGTGCTCGAAAATGTATGACACACGCTACCAACAGTTGCTTATTATAGTGTTTCATAATTGACAAGAGATAGATAATTCGTACCTTCCAGGAATGGTAAAGATGGGAGCTTCGTAGAAGTATTCCGAGAATTTGACAGCGTCAAGCGTAGCCGACGTCACGATCATCTTTAGTGATGGACGTTTCTTCATCGCATTCTACAAATTTATGATAAATAATAATAATAATAATAATAAAAATAATAATAATAATATTGCAAAGTGTGTATTGGCGAAGTCAAGCAAAGCCAAACCACTAAGCCTACTGTAATCATCAAAGGGAACTAGTAATTACTAACTATAGTATTTTTATAAGCGAGCACAAGTAGAGTTCGAAGCATACAACAGTATACGCGATGTTCTTTTCAAAAGTCATGAAAATAAAAGAAAAGCGGAGAAAAGCTCTCCCCATTTCATACAAACACTCGCCTCACCTCGCCTTCTCCTTTCTTTTCAGGGCTTTTCAAGGCCAGGTAACAAACGGTATACCACATACGTGGGCACCACTGCCGCTAGCGGCAATACCCCCCCCCCCCCCCCGATTTTGGCACCCGACCCCCCCGATTTTCCAAAAAAATCACTCAAAATGACATATTTTCAGGACCCACCGGATGGCCATACAGGACGAGTTCTACCGCGTTTCGTCCTCTGCTACAGTAATATGAATCGATATAACGTTATAAATCAAGATTTAATTTTGTATTTTCGCTTGAATCGTAACTGAATTGTATGCATAAAGAATTTTGAATTGAATGAACACTGAATTTTTAATTGAATGAATAAAGAGTTTTGAATTGATTGAATAAACATTAGTAGTTGCACACAATGAATCGAGAAAAGAGATCTTGCTACAGCAGAAAGAGGACGAAACGAGATAGAGAGAGAAAGATAAAGAGAAAGTGAAGCTATCGGGAGGAACAGCTAAACTCTTCACGGAATTCTCGAAAACAGATAAGCTGAGTAAGTATCTTTCGACATTTTCGCCAATAATCGAAACATTTTTGTCATCAACTCGTGTTGCATGGAGCACGACAGTCTACTAGAAATCGAGGATTTCAGCTTATTCTTATTCTTATTGAATTAATATTCTTGATAAATGTGTTTAAATGAATAATAAATGAATGACAGAACAAATTATTTCATTTGATGTACGACAGAAAGACATACTGAGGGCAAAGATCAAAGATCATATAAGAAATATCATCCCACAATTAGCTCATGATATGAAATATATTTTTGACACCTTTTTTTAACATCATGGTTAGTTTCCAAATCTTCTGATTCGTCCAGAAAACTTGGTCTTAAAAAAACTTTTTTTTGAAAATTGAACTTTGAACTTTTTTTTTCTAAGTCCTTATATAGACAGGAGGAGTATTTAAGCTTAGAGTCATAAACTGTTACTGTGCGCGCAACCTCAAGACGATATAAGAAAATGATAAACCAAAAATGAACTCATTTGGTTAAGTAGTATTTGCTCCGGGGGGTATTGCCGCTAGGCTGCCGCTGAGCGGCAGCCCAGCGGCAATACCCCCCGGAGTCTTAAGTTCTTTATGAAATGAGTTCATTTTTGGTTTATCATTTTCTTATATCATCTAGCCGATGCGCGTGCAGTAACAGCTCATGACTCTAAGTTTAAATACTCTTCCTCTCTATATAAGGACTTAGAAAAAAATCTTACCTGCACTTAACTAGAGAACACTTGAAACCTTTTTTTGCTCAAACCACCAACTAGGATCGATTGCTTGTGACGACTTAGGATTAATGTGTCATATATATTGGTATGATTTAGTCGTTTAGTGGTTTTAAATCATTTAAAAAGAGAAAATTAAAATTACTGGTTGCAAAGCTGACCTAACTAACACCCACCGTGGAAATTTGAAATCTTACTGTAAATGAAAATTGTTAACCGTGTAAACAGCTTGTACATTTTTGGTTCTCATTTTTTTCTCGTTTGTGTTTAAATGCTCATTTTTTTTGCATCCGACCCCCGATTTTTGCGTCCGAAACCCCTTCGACCCCCCCCCCGATTTTCATTTCCAGCGGCAATGCCCGCCCACGTATGGTATACCAGCTGCCTACCTTCAACAATCCAAATAGAATATCGGTATTGATGGTTCTCTCGTGAGCCTCATCCAACATGATCAGACTGTACTGAGTGAGATCGGGATCGATGAGACACTCACGAAGCAGCATACCGTCTGTCATGTACTTGATGATCGTCTCGTTGCTGAATGGAGCATAATTAATAATAATAATAATAATAATAATAATAATAATAATAATAAATATTAATATTAATTTTTAATTGAACTAAATAATAAAATTGAACGGTTATAGATTACTGGTAATAGAATGAATTCAGGATACACACTTAAAATGACAGTGTCATATTATCAGACAACTTTTTTTGCCAAGTCAACGAGCGGAATTATCGAACAAACTATCATAAGTAAACTAGCGCTTCGATTGCTCTTTTTGGTACATTAAAGAAGTTTCATCTCTCCATAAAACCAAATAATCGATATCTGAACAGCAAGCTCACCTCGTGCAATCCTCAAATCGAATAGTGTATCCGACCTCCTGTCCCAGTCGACATCCATACTCCTCAGCCACTCTCTTCGCCACTGACATCGCTGCCACACGTCTACAATATAGTGATATGAATTTCTATGTGAGACCAGTAAGGCAATGAAGGGGATCTACCATCATAAAAGGAAGATTACACAGTACTCTCGATTCTAGAAGATAGCATTATAATAGGATAGTACACTTTAATTTTGCAGTGTTTACAAGAGAACTATATTTATTAGTATCAAAATCGAGACTTTCCGGTCAAACTAATATAAATACTGCTAGTACAAAAAACAAACATTGCATGTTTATGATATTAATAGAGTACTTTCGCATAAATTTTTCAAAATACACTTCACATTTAATATCCTACCTAGGCTGTGTGCATCCAATCTTTCCTCTCGCCGCATATCCAGCCTCCACCATATACTGTGTCATCTGTGTCGTCTTTCCCGATCCCGTCTCACCAATTACGACCAGAATGTTGTTCTCAGCCACTGCCTGAAATCAATCGATATATCCCAATTCATAAATAAATAAACAAATCAATCAATATTTAGATTATTTATTCATTTATTTCATTATTTTAGATTACTACATTAAAAGATAGCACCTGTTGGATCCATGTTTTCAAATACAATTAATTGCAGGTATTTCTAGCAAAATAGATTCTAGACAAAAAAATTGTGATTCAAGAAAATCAATCGAGTTATTATTGATTGATACGACGGACCTCCTTCAGTCCATAATTATTATGTACATACGTGGGCACCACTGCCGCTAGCGGCAATACACCCCCGATTTTTGGCACCCGACCCCCCGATTTTCCAAAAAATCACTCTAAATCACGTATAAATGCTCCATTTTTTGCTTCCGACCCCCCGATTTTCATTTCCTGCGGCAATGCCCGCCCACGTATGATTATGTAACTATTCTCCCTTATGGCTTGTGATGGATATACAGAAAGATATGACCATAGGTCTAAAAGTACGTTACGAACTACCAAGCCTGCCCACACTTTGAGCCGAAAATTCACGAAAAAGCCGAAAAACCTGACCGCATTTTGAAAATGTGTAACTTAGCTAATCGACCTATGGATATAACGAATGCAATGCAATTACCTGAAGCAAGGCCTTCTTCAGCTGGAAGATGGGCAGACTTTCTCGTTGTTCCTTCATCGACAGATTAGTTCTCTTTCCGTACGTGGCCTTTCCTCCGGCTGTCACGTGCTTGTACCACTCTGGCATGTCCTGAACATGGTAATTATATTAAAAATATTAATAGATGCACAAGTATAGGTTTGCGTACACTTTAAATGTAAATTTTAGCTAGCTAACAATGTGCGTCTAGACACCATGGTGTTGCGGACATATTCAGTAGACTTCACCAGGTATTTGTAAAATATATTTCGATTAACCACAACATAGATGCTAAGTAATTTCAACAGAAAAAGGATAGCATGAAACCCCCTTAGCAACCATTCATTGTCTACGCAATGTTTGGTCAAAGCGTACAGTTCCAAAAAACTTGGAACAAATACCGTCAAAAAGAAAAAAAAAGTTAAACATTTCCCACAAAGCGTGACACTTTTCACAAAAGTTTACAGGATTATGAAAATTTTTTATCACGTTACACAGTTGCTTGCATTGTACCAGAAAATGAGGTTTCTGATGGCTCTTTAGAAAGAGTGGAAACTCGAAATCAGCGGCTTTCCACCTTTTAAAAAGCATCCAGAAACTCGAAAACAGAAACTCGAAATTATAATTCGCAATCGCGAATAAAGTGCGGTAATTCGAATTCCGACTGCCAATTTCTGTTTTTTTTTTTAAACTAAGTGAATTCGGAATTTCTTTTTCTTTCACTTTTCATCCTCTTTAGGCCTAGAAAACTGGTAGTCAATAGGGCAAATCTAAATTCCAGTGAATTTGAATTATTCGCCCACGCCAATTAAATTTCGAGTTTCCGTGCGCGATGGAAAAATTGAAGGATAGAAAATCGCCGATTTCGAGTTTCCACTCTTTTTTTAAAGAGACGTAGATTAAAAAGTGTTAGTGAACTTGCCTAATGCACCATTGAAGAAAAAATTAAATAATTCGCTGTTAACGTTGTTTTGTAAAGCAGGTATTCGGTTGGACTCTACAGTATTTTATTTTTGAATGCTGCTTCAAACTGTGCAAATTTGCTGTATTTAGTCATGTAATGATAGATATATCAATAATTAGAAATCACGATGGTAGCACATTCACAGTAAGCTACAGTATGCTAATTCGGCTCCGCAGCCCTCATGAATAGTTTTTTTCCTCATTTTTATTCTACATAAGTGTATGAGGCCAACAATGAAACGTGAAAGAAAACATAATATAATAATATTATTGTTGATACCTTCATCTTCTGATTTGGTTTCTGATCATCATCCATTCCCATTCCTCTTCTCCTATCATTCTCCGGCATCGGATCATTCACACGCGAACTCCAGTTTGTACTGCGACTGCAATCAATATTAGTTAAATATCGTAATGAAATGTGGAAATTCAAGTGAGTCAGCTAGGTCAGAGTAATAATGACTAGGTCGCGGACACATCAGTAATAATAAATAAATAAATAAATTATCATCAGACATGGCCTATGGTTATCCAATGGGATAGACTCACCCGCAAAAATTTGCCTTTCATGGTACCCACCCGCAAAATTGGACCATAAATTGACGATTTTCTTAAAATTTTCACGATTTTGGGGTTTTTATCTCAAAATCGGGTTACCCATACGCGTTTTTGACCCAAAATTTAGGTACCCACACGCATTTGAAGGAAATGGGATATTGATAGACCATCACTGATTATCATAAACGACTCACCCGCTGGATTCCGAGTCTTTCTCTCTTTGAGCAGCAATCTTGGCCTCTTTTCTCTCCTTCGACAAAGCACCCTGGATTATAATGATAGAATATTACATTTTCTAATTCTACTTAACAATAAACTATAGTATACATCAACAAACTGGATCATGCATATGCTTTCAAATTATGCCAATAATTTGGAGAAAATATAATATGACAGAGATAAATATTAGCATTATTATCATTATTATTACAGTACCTGCATAAGCGCTGCTTGGGCCAAACTACCATCGGGATTCTTGACCACCTTCACTGGTTCGATATCCGCGGCCACCTTCGATCCGAGACCCTACAAATATAAATATGTCTATCTTCACATATACAATGAGTGTCAATTATATCTTAAATATACCGTATTTAGCGGCTCACACACGAGTTAACAAGATTATAATGACCAGCTGATCTATATCATTTATATTCCACACATTAAATCAACAAGTTGATATCAAACGTGAACAGTTATTTCTAAAGATTATATTTCAATCACTACCATCGCCTCACCATTAGAAAATACAAATATATAAATCAAGAATCCCCAGACAGATGAAATCAGTTCGGTAATTTTGACGGAGGATATAATATAATTAGATTTAAAAAATTATATAGCTTACTCTCAAGAAGTCGGGCTCATCCTCGACCAATTCGATCTCAATATCCTCACCGTCACTCTCATCTATAACACAGTCAATCATTAATTATTTCAATCAATAAATTATAAAATCAATCAATGTTCTTCAAATCAATCAATCAATAAACCCTTACCATCATGATTCCTGAGCACTCCCAGTTCCTCATCGAAATCAGGCATATCCATATGGGTGATAGCACCGGCTCCTCTCATCTGGTGCAACTCCCATCGCTCGGGTGTGGACAGACGAACACGAGGTTTCGCACTGAATTAATCCATAATTATATATTATAATATCCAATCATATATTATATTCATACTGAATTCATACTAACATAATGAATTTATTGATTATTATCATTGCGCAATGAGCAACCGTCTACTGGATTATATTAGATATGAACTACATGTATCCATTAGTTGAAACAAGAACTTTGCAGCACAAATCAAGAGCGGAGGTGGGCGCGTGAAAACTTTTTTTTGCGCAGACTTGTAAAAAAACATTTTTTTAAACAAAACCATAGGCTAATCATCAATTGGAATATATTAGATATAACACGCTATCTTAGAAAATCGACATAGGTGCGGTATCGACGAAAAATAGATTTTTTTGTTTTATGTGTGATAATTACAGGCTCAATGAGTGTAGTTCACTGGTACTTGGAAATTGCTTCCAATTGAAAATTCGCTTCAGGGGGTGACCACACAACGATTTGGCGCGTTTTCCTAAAAAATTTATTTCGATGCCAATCGATTCTGGAATGGGCGCAATGGACTCCTTGGCTAATTCTATATAAATTTATGTCGAGAGTGTTATGTGATCTATTCTCTTTGATTTACAAACCTGTATTGTTTCATGCTGAGCATGTCGATAAATATATAATATAATTCTAAGAAACTATTGCTAAGGATAGTTTTTCAATCAAAGGTCAACGAATGCTGGAATTCGGGAATTTTCGTAATAATTTTCATATTAAATTAATTCTCACTATTTTCCCATGGAGAAAGTAAACTTTTTATTTGCTCAATCGCTTCTGCATATTATATTACACCTTTAGTTTAAAAAGTGTAATTTATAAAAAATTGGAAATTTATGTACGAATCAATTTTGTTCGTTGGACTTAATTGTGGTGAGGATTGGCGACGTTCCCTAAAAAGTTTATTTCGAATCCTATCGATTCGTGAGTGGGCGCATTAGAATCCTTGTCTAATTCTAAGAAACTATTGCTGAGGAAAATTTTTCGATTAACGGTCAACGAACGCTGGAATTGGGAATTTTCGCAAAATAAAGTTTATATTAAGTTAATTCTCACTATTTTCCCATGGCGAATGTAAACTTTTTATTTGCTCAATCGCTGCTACATATCATAACACATCTTAGCACGTATACGAATAAGTGAATAGAATAGAAATTACATCACAATGATGATTAGAATAGAGAGCAACACTGCCCAACTACAGCAGCACTTCGCCGGATGAACAGTCAAATACCCGTGTTATTGCGTTGAAATACGCACGAAACTAGAAGAAAAGCGACAAAAAATTGATTAGGAAATCTAGCATTCTTACCCTTACCACAATTCCTCACCATAATTCATACAACAACGACAAAATTGATTCGAATACAAATTTATATTTTTTTATAAATTACACTTTTTTAACTGAAGATGTGTTATATTATGTAGCAGAGATTGATCAAATAAAAAGTTTACATTCGCCATAGGAAAATAGTGAGAATTAATTTAATGTAAACTTTAATTTTCGGAAATTCCCAATTCCAGCGTTCGTTGACCGTTAATCGAAAAACTTTCCTCAGCAATAGTTTCTTAGAATTAGACAAGGATTCTAATGCGCCCACTCACGAATCGATAGGATTCGAAATAAACTTTTTAGGGAACGTCGCCAATCCTCACCACAATTAAATCCAACGAACAAAATTGATTCGTACATAAATTTCCAATTTTTTATAAATTACACTTTTTGAACTAAAGGTGTAATATAATATGCAGAAGCGATTGAGCAAATAAAAAGTTTACTTTCTCCATGGGAAAATAGTGAGAATTAATTTAATATGAAAATTATTACGAAAATTCCCGAATTCCAGCGTTCGTTGACCTTTGATCGAAAAACTATCCTTAGCAATAGTTTCTTAGAATTAGCTAAGGAGTCCATTGCGCCCACTCCAGAATCGATTGGCATCGAAATAAACTTTTTAGAAAAAGCGCCAAATCGTTGTGTGGTCACCCCTTGAAGCGAATTTTCAATTGGAAGCAATTTCCAAGTACCATTGTACTTCACTCATGGAGCCTGTAATTATCACACATAAAACAGAAAAATTCATTTTTCATCGATACCAAAAAATATTCCAGTTGTTGAATTCTCTCAGATAGTGTTTTATATATACTACCTCTATCTATTAGTGGAAACAAGAATTCAACAGCACAACTCACGATAGTACGTGGGCGTTTGAAAACGATTTTTTTTGCGCATAGCATTGTAAATGAGTCAAAAAAATGTTTAAAAAATGTTATGAAAACGGATTAAATTTATGTTTAGTCGCTATTGATCACTGTCCTAGTCATTTTCTCATCCACCGCCAGTTTTCCAGTCGAATATACAAAAAAGCTGCACCCAAGGATTTTTCACAGTCTTTTCCCCCGTGTGCCCACTTATGCCGTAAGTTAACCTTTTGAATTCTCGTTTCATCTCATGGACATATATAAGTCAATCCAGTCAAAGATCAATCACCAATATTTAATGGAATCGAGAGAAAAAATCAATCAAAACAATCAATAATTCTCACGTGACAGTGGGCGCTGCTCCACTCGCGGATGTTCCATCGGCCTTCCATGGTGCATCTGGATTACGCAGCTCCAGTCCGATTGCGTCAGGAGGAAGGGAGGATTCACGGGGAGCGAGGTCCTAAATCAAGATAATTATTATATAATATATTTATAATTATCTGTATATTATTCCTTCATCATGGAACCATAGGTCGAAAAGTACGTTGTAAACTGACAGCATTTTGCGTTTTGTTTTTTTTTCAAAAAAAACCTGTCGGCATTTTAAAAATCTAATATAACTATGCATGGAACTACAACAGATGGATCTATTACTGTTATGTATGTGGGTTATCAACTTCCAGTTACAGACCAACATGGAACGAATAGCAATGCATACCCGAAAACAGAATTTATTTTTTATTGTACGGTTTTGCTTAGTTCTTGTATCACTATCATTCTCTTATTGTCGTCCACATTTGAACCATTGTTTGACCTCACTTGCTTATGGCTTCATTCCATAATAATACTTTATTTATTTTCACTGTCACCTCACTCGTCGTTAAAGATAAATAAACAATATAATATACCTCTCCAGTATTCTGATCGACGTCCTTCATCGACAGAGACATCTTTCCGCCCTCCATCTTGGTCACCTGCAATCATGAAACCAATTAATCATAATCAATAATCAATCAATTCATCACTATAGTACGATAATGTAGTAATTGATACTGTATTACTTCTATAACAACTAGTAATTATCAATCGATAAACACTCACTTTAACTTTCACCCGTTGTGATCTACTCAGGACATCAGCAACAGAGTTCACTCGTTCGTTGAGAATCTGCGAGATGTGACACAATCCCTCGACCTTGCCGCGGAATCCTTCCAACTGCAACGATTTATTTATTTAATTAATTATTTACTTGTTTGTACATCAGTCAAAACATCATTAGTGAAGCAAAACAGCTAAATATTATTGATTGAATTCAGTAGCTGGCGCTATTTCGGTTAGAGAATGCCAGTTTAAAAGAAATATGAATGAAAACGAGATTGAGTTATCTATCTATGGCACTCGAAATTACTCGAAAATATTATACTCCTTTTTCTCTGTTGGACCGCTCTGTTTCCAATTCAAGTTTTCGTATTGTTTTATATTTATACCAATGGATTCTTTTGTAGCGAAAAAATAATTAATATTAATTAATAAATTAGTAATAATCCTACCTGAATAAATGCTCCAAAGCTCTGTATATTATTGACTCGTCCATCATAGATTCCACCAATGGTAGGCACATCCAATAGCTCACCACGACCGTGTCCACCTCCGCGATCATTTCGATCATTCCTTCCTCCACCTCGACTATCTCGACGATCGTAGGATCTGGAAAGTTTATTTGTTTATTTATTCAACCAATTTCATATATTTCGGCTAAAACTCCGTAGTAACAAATATTTATTCATTCAGAATAGCGTCAACTTCCTGCGAATAAAATCAAATGTAACCAATCGTTACTCGTATTTTAATTTTTTGCCCGCATAAAGTGTAATGTTATAGAGGCACCCCAATACTTACAATTAGTAATCATCAAATTGATGACATCAATATATTTTTTTAGAAACGCAAGAGACGGAAAAAGCATACCCACCTTTGTTCATTTCTTTCATTATTAACTTATAGAGAAACAAACTAATTCTGCTGGAATTCACCCCCCTCAGAATTAGTTCTTTCTTCCCCTAAACCCTTCCGTGCAGAGTTATCAAATCTCCTCTCCAACCTTATCATTAAAGATTCCCGAATTCGTCCCTAAACCCCATCCTTTACAAACTGCCACCGAGCCAAAACCGAAATCGCCTTTTGCGACGGAAATCCATCTATCCCTCTTCTGCCCTTATACATACCACCTCTACTCATTATATTTGATGGAATAAATAAATAAATAAACAAAAATCTAAATATCCAACCTGCTCCTGCTCCTTCTTCTCCTATCTCGATCTCTTCTATCATCTCTATCACGATTTCGTCTATCGTCTCTGTCCCTGTCTCGATCCTTGTCCCGATCCCGACGATCACTAAATCAATCGATATTATGTATCAGTCAAATAAGAAAATCAATAAAATGTTATGATCATATAAAATCAATAAAATGTATTATTCGAGTACACGAGTAATCATTCATACCGATCTCGACTATGACTTCTCCTCCTCTTTCGATCACGATCCCTTGATCGAGAACGAGAGCGATCACGCTTCGAAGATGATGATGCTTCCTAAATATGTTGTAAGTTTAAATAACGAATAATCTTATCTTATTCTTTATTCCAGAGTATTACATGTAACATTAAAGAGAATTTCATAAAGGGACACGAATGACATAATATAATGTATAAATTCATAATATTAGAATAAACTAAATACACACAGCTTCTTTCCATTTGGGCATGAGTCCTTCCAACTGGGCGAGCATATCACCGGCCACTGCTTCTTCTTTCCTAAAATATTTGTAATTATTATGCTTGGCAAAGATCTTTTAATAATATAACTAATAATATTTATAATAAAAATAATAATTATTATTATTATTTATTTATTCCATCAATCGAACAGATCGATGTCTTTCTCTCTCTCAGGCGTGGTACTTTGTAACATACTTTTCGACCTATGCACATAACCATACAAAAAAACTTACTTTTCATCATTGGGCATAGCCAGTGCAGGACAGAGAGCCTTGAGTTCCTCCTTCGCATCCGACAATAAGACGATCTTCTTCTTGTTATCTTCAGGAATACCGATCTTCCTATAACAAAAAAATTATTTAACAGAACGATACATCAATAATAGCCCTTCCCGTGTCTCAATGAAATTTATAGTGGATTAATACAACAAAATTATCACATCGTTCATTCGAGTTTTTCCTCTTTATTACTTTGAGGCGGTGCATCTTTTTTCTCTGCGCATCGTACTTTATTTGGTCAAATTAACAAAAACATACTTGACTTTCTTTCCCAGTGATGGCATCATGTGATGAATCAAACGAAGAAGGGAGGCGATGAGAGAATCATCGAATTGCTCGTCCAGTCCTGAATATACCATACATAAAAGTAAATTCCGTTATTCAAGGTACACAAAGTCAATTGGGAGATCACTGCCAGTTATAATGCCGAAATGTTATAGCGAAACAACGGTATTACTACACTATTAATTAAAAAGAATGCACTGATTAACCAAAACATCGATAATACTCACTAAGATTCTTAGTGAGGATTCTCGAAAGAAAGTAAAGATTAGAATCTGCTCCCGGTACATATGTTGCTGTATAATGTTATTTTATCGGGTACATACCATATTCGCCAAGCGCCTTCTTGAATTTGTCAAAGGTCTTCGCTTCTACTGCTTGAGCAATAATGAACTCGGCTACTCCCTGAAATATTACAGGAATTTGATAAATTTCAACAGACAAATACCAGTTTTCATCCAAGACGAAAAGCTAATTAGGCAAGACAATAAATGAATACCTTATCTGCGATGCCAAAATGATTCTCCAATTCTGAGCATACTTTGGATACCAATGACAGGCGCTCAAGCTCCTCCATTGTACGGGTAGCTGAAATAATATATATTTCAAAAATATTAAATTAATACAAGTGAAGAAATCGCGGCAAAATATCAAAAACACATTTTGATTGGGCATAATCTGAGACGGGGCAATTCATATCAATATTCTTGAGTCGTCCAGCACAAGAGTTATGACGCAGCAGTTTAGGTAATTAGTCTTACAAATTTAAATTTAAATTTACTAGATTCGAAAGTCGGAGCCGTATTGAAAACCGGAATGTAGTTGTTATGCAGATTTCGAATATTTCGTATTTCGCAGTGTGTCACAAAAGTACGGTAGTACACGATAATATTTATAGCGAACTGACTTTTCAAATTCAGAAAAATTATTCTTTTAGATTAAATATTTTTGTTTTTTTTTCTACTTTTTTTCGGAAGTTTTTCTATTCTTAAAAATTATTCCTTGTACTGATTGAGTGTATCTGCCTTAATGATGTGTTCAAAATTATTTATTCTTATTCAAGCAGATAAAAATTTCAACCAAAAATCGAATCATGAAAAAAGTTTGACTAGAACATATAGAAATTAATGATAGTACGATCTTTACTAAAGACACTCTGAACCCGAAATGAGCAATAGTAATCTATCTATAAAAAAAACACAATGTGACATATGAAAAATGAGTAATTGACAAATTGAGAGGATGAGGTGTGGTGACTAGTGTATTATACCAATTGTATGTTTCATTCGTCGAAGACTGAGTGGGCTAATTACACGTGTGGATAATGCATACTATGAATAGCGTGATGAACGGTGAATATTATGTATTGCCTAAGGAAATGTCTAGAGATGAAAATATGGAAATCGATGAATATTAGATATTACAAATTGACTTAGAGGTCAGATTACGGTAGACCACAAGGAATATTGATTTTTGTGGCTTATACAAGGCAAGATTAGAAACAAAGGTAAACATGAAATAGTTGAAAAGTTATGCGTAAACGAGCAAAACTGATGTTTTTTTAAACCTGACAAAAACAGTCCAATCATAGAAGAGATTCTGTTTGATTATACTAGACAAATCAGGAGAGTTTAAAGCCATGGAGGTAGGACAAAGACTAGACAAAAGTAAAACCGGGAATAAATTCATGAAAAGCCACACAGATAGATATGATTATCTACTATATTATGTATAGTGTATATAAAATGTATACAATGTGCTCATTCAGTCTCAATGAATTTCCGAGGAACTCGTGTCTTCCTCTTACGGCATCCAGAAACATACTGAAATTAATCAATATTTAAACAATAATTATTTGAAACCCTCTGTTCTGACTGAGCTAGTCCACTAGAGTGTATAATTTTACGCTGGTAGTGTTCCTTTAAGAATAAGGGCTTTATTTTTCTCATTGTCAAAACGTTTCTTTCATCACCAAGCGTCGAACCAACTGCGTAATATGGTGCGAATAAAACTAAAAGGCACAACCCGAGCAAATTTGACTAAGCTATAGTCACGATACCTCACAGACAAGGAAAGCGAGAGAGTGTTGCCAGAGCGAAACTTTTTAAATTTTCTCGAGGTGTGCCTTTAAATTGGATTTCTGATCGGACCAACTAGAGAGTGCTGTTATAGCACTCTGACAATTCTTATGACCGAGAACGCTGAGCAAACTCTCCCATTTAGAATGTTCTCTCGACTATCTAGCTTACAAAGAACGAAAATACTTTAGACAGAATATCCATACAGTGAGCACCTTCTCTCTCTTAGATACCCCATTCGCCATTACTTCATTTCACTAATTTTTCAGTCGCATCTATTCAATATATCTAAGAAAATATTTTAAAATTGAAAAAAATTTTTGATGTATCTTCAACTGAGTTCACCTCAGCTGTCGTTGACTGGGTCGTGGATATTGGTGTGAGACTCGATGTACTCGAGGGTGAGGTAGATGATGATGAAGAAGGTGATGATGGAGTAGATATAGGGATAGGTTGAACTAGTGGAAGTTGCACCCGAACTAACGATATAGGTCCTTCATTCTGCAAATTCAATCGATTAAAGAAACACCACCCCGAACTAATTTGAAACTCTCCGATTTAGCCACACACTCTCGATTTCTTTTCTGCGAGAAAGTATTGCCAATGCAAAGAGTTAAATAATGGCGCACTAAAAAATAGTGGAAAACGGAAAAGGGCGACTTTCCAGGGTCTAAAAAAGTACACTGGAAAACCGAAAATTTAAAATCGCGGGCGCGAAAAAAGGTGCGGGAATTCAAATTCTGACCTTCTAAATGCGATTTTCTGCGGTTTTAAGAAGGATGTTAAGTAGGAATTCAAGTTCCAATACTTCTAAAGGAGGAAAAATGAAATTTTGGCTCAGAATTTGAATTGCCGCATTCTAAATTTTGAAAAAAAGAAAATCTAAATTTTGGGCATACCGGAATATTGACCGGATCATTACTCGGAGGTGTTTTAGTTAGTGAACTTGAAACAGAGGCCGATAGCATAGTATTTTCGAGATTATACCTGTAAAAGCATTTATTAGAAGGAGTGAAACTTATTTTTCATAAACTAAAACCAGTATATTTTTGTGGACACTCCATTAAATAAAATTAAAATCAGTTTTCCTGTCAATTCCTAAGTTTAATTACTTCATGAAATCATAAAGTGAAAAAAATCTATACAAGTGCAGAATAATAAAATGGCGAAAACAAAAAAAATGTGAACGAGAAAGTGTGAAGAGTTCTTTTTTTCTCTATAACTTTGACAAAGATCACGACCAACCTCAACTTCGCCTCGTGTTTTCTCCATTCTCTTATACTACTCTCAGCAACATTGAATTCCCGTCCAGCTGCTCTATTGCCCGATCCCTTCGCATACTCAATTATGTCCAACTTCTCTACTATGGAGTATTGCTGAAAGTGATATATATCTGTTATGCTTCGTTACAGGTTCCTTACGTGCCTACGCCGTAACCCCCTCCGCCGCGTCTCCGTCGTTACGGCGGAGGTTACGGCGTAGGCATGTAAGGCAAATGTAACGATGCATTAGATAACTCTTTTTTGAAGATGTTCTCGTTGAACAGATTAAAGTAAAACCATCTTTTAGATAGACGTGATAATAGACAACTCGTTGACAAAACGTCGCGATGAGACTCAGAATTCATCCCACGCTAAGAGCACATTCTCAGAAATTTAAATTTTCAGAATAACGGCAGTTAGATATTTTGAAATTTTGAAACATTCTCTCACTTTTTTTCCTGTAATTACGAGTGACTATGGTCGCTGATTTAAAATAAATCACCGAAAGCGCCTTTGAAGTGACACCTCGAGCTAATATGAAACTCTTCACTCTGGCTACACTCTCTCGCTTTCTTTGTCTACGAGAGAATACTGTCAATGGAGAGAGTAGAATTAGTTTGGATGTGCCTTTAAAGGACACCTTTACCTCTGATGAATCATTGCGTAAGTTATAAAATGATAATAAAACTAATAAATAAATAATATTTTTAATAAATGATACCTTTAATGTCCTTCCTTGAGGAGAGCTCGACTGACGACGTCGTTTTCGCGGTCGTTCCATTTGATAAAGTATTCTAGAAATATTAATATATTTAACACTAATTTGACCACTCTGGTCTCTTTCTCTCATTTGCGAGAGATCGTGGTCAGAGCGGAGTGTTTTCAAATTATCAAGCGGTTCAAAATAACAACAACAACAATAATAATAATAATAATAAAAGTATGACCGATTAAAGAAACGAAAGCCACGTTGATTCACATGCGCAATAGTAAGCTGTAGAAGGGAATAGCAGAGAGATAAAGAGATACTCTCTCATATTCACACACTCTCTCGCCACACTCTGACTATCTGCACTCTCTCCACTTCTAGCACTATCTCGATTCAAAAAGGGGGATGATGGGAGAGTTTCAATATCACCTCACTCTCTTCCTCTCTCGCTTCTATTCTTCCCCTTTTTGATGGCCCTGCGCAGTTTCTGATCAATCGATACTGAAATCGGGGAAGAGTAGGATGAAGAAGAAGAAGAAGGGGCGAAAAAAGGGAGGAGGAAAAGGCTAGGAAGAGAAGCGAATACATCAAAAGGGTGCGCAGTGTCTCCTATGCATGTCTAGTGCCAATCGAGAAATGCAACGAAGGAATTCGAGAGATGCAAACCGAACGATCTTATGGATTTATTGATTTTTTCAGAAGACAATTTGAAAATGAATCCGTCCAGTCTGTCAAATTCGATAGAAAATAAGATGGAAAGTTCGCAACATTCTCGGGTCACTAACATTAAGTCAGGTTAGATAGGTGTGTGGGAGCATGTCATTTTGAGAAATCACAGATTTCTTCGAAAAAATATATAATAAACTTAAAAATTCTCAATTCAGTACATCTTTTCGTTGGAATGTCGAAAGTTTGGCCACACCGCACACAAATTGTTCCATAAACACACACATAAATATGGTTTACACGAATGAGTGTTGTGGAGGGGCTGTCTGTGCATTAGCATGAGCAGGGGTTATGGAGAAAATGAATAGGATAGAGGGCGAGAAGGAGAGGGAGAGGGAGAGGGAGAGGGAGAGGGAGAGGGAGAGGGAGAGGGAGAGGGAGAGGGAGAGGGAGAGGGAGAGGGAGAGGGAGAGGGAGAGGGAGAGGGAGGAACACAAAAATAGGATTTACCCCCTTGCGCTATCCATACTTGTCATTCCAGAGATGATGCTCGAGAGGAAAAAAAATGTTTTAAAAAAATGAGAAGAAGGGTTTTTTTTCAAAAACTGCGCATATTACAGTAATCATCTATTCTTCGACTGAATGCTTGGACTTCAATTAATCCACTGATTTCAAAAACTCAATCACCCACTAACCTTACAGTCATAAATCAAGACTGTAGTAGTAATTAGTGGTTCACTACCTATGATGAACATTTGTGGCAATAATTCCTTCCCTAATGATTTTGCGCTTGAAGTTCATTGAACTGAACGTATGCATAGTGCAACTACTCTATCCATTTACAACTCTTACAGTATCCTCTAACCCTTTCTCGACCGATGATATGAAATATTAAGCCAAAAATGCATCTAAGCCAACGATTCATTCAGTCTCTCTCACACTATTCTTCCTTTCTTTTCCTCGTCTCAAAAGGTCCTCGATAATGAGAGAAGCAATTGTTGAAAGAAGGAGAAGAAGAAGAAAAGGAACTGAGAGAGGACGACGAAGAGGCATCTCCCCCCTCCATGTCACTCTCCCTCTCCTTCTTCTCCCTCTCCTTCTTCCTCTCCCTCTCCCTCTACCTCTCCCTCTCTCCCTTCCTCTCTCTCCCTACACATTTGCGATCCCGCGCATGTATTAGTATGAGGCAAGTGGCATACGGGGCGAAAAAGTGGGAATCGAAGAAGAAGAAGAAGGAGAAGGAGAGGAAGGAAAGCAGAAGGCTGAAGAATGAAACGAAATGGAAAGAGATTGAATAGACAGAAAGATCAAAGATCAAAGATCAAAGTTCAGCATGTATTATTAATAAGCGCTTATCAGTGATAATTATGTTCATTAGTACTGCTTGAAAGTTGCACCAAAAGAATGTGTTTTGGTTCAAGAGAAAAAGCTGAGAATGTGAAGTTAAAGGTGAAGCCTCTAGTGGAGAGAAACAACAGCTGCGCAACTTTTTCATAATTCGCTAAGTGCCTCGTTCCGAGCTAACTAATAATTTAGCAAGTTAATCTTTGATCTTTGATCCTTGATCTTTGTTTATCATAAATTGAGACAGGAGAAGTCTAAAGTAGCGATATACGACTGATCTTTGATCTTTATATTCTATCGTATCTCTATGCAATTTGAATCTGCGCAATAGGCTCTCCACGTGCCATAAAGTATCGGGGGTAAGTACTAATAAAGTCAGCGCCGCGCGTTACTTTTCCCTACTTCCACATTATCTACTACACCGAGTTATTCACTACACAGAGTTGGAGAGGTTTATCAAGTATTCGAAGCATAGCTAAAGTTATTTATCTTTATCTAGTAATGGATTATTTTTTCAAAAAATGCAACGTTCCGGAAGCGCGCAATTTATAAGGCTTTAAAGTTTACGATAAAGCCTTAAAATATATCTAGTGTAGTGGTGGCGTTGTGGTGCAGACGTACGCTTTTAAAAGCTAATTCGACTCTACGCTCTGGTAACACTCTCTCGCAGACAAAAAAGCGAGAGAGCATTGCCAGATCGGAGAGTTTCTAATTCAATGAGACTGGAAAGTCCCAAATTGACTTGCGCTTCACTGTTTATGACCAGACACCTAATCATAAATACTAGTAATGACCCGATACGAAATTTTTAGACCAGCCTAGAAAATATAAGATCATATTCAATCTACAGAATGGTCGCGAACTGAATGAGAAGAGACATGGAACCCTCATGAGACCAGAAGAGAACTAAGTGAATTGGTATCTCTCCCTCTCCCTCTCCCTCTCCCTCTCCCTCTCCCTCTCCCTCTCCCTCTCCCTCTCCCTCTCCCTCTCCCTCTCCCTCTCCCTCACCCTCCCCCTCCCCCTCCCCCTCCCTCTCCCTCTACTCGTTCTCTCAGTAACGGTTGGTAGACTTGCGCAGAAACGAAAAAAAGTTAGAGAGGAAGAGAGAGTGGGAGAGACACTTTCGTTGCTTTCTAGGTTTCTTTCACATTTCGTTAAAGGGAAAGGAATGAAGTATGCCACAGTACTCTCCCCTTCTTACAACCATAACTATATCATTCAAATGATGTGTTCACCTAAAGCAATAAATATTAGAAAATGACCACCGAGCAATCTATCTCGTAATACGCGTGCTAAAATGTAATGTTCATTGCGTACCCGCATAATAAAGTACTATAACTTAATCAAACAATATTAGTGCATGCGCGCAACTTACACATATCTGCGAAATAAAAGAAAAGCATTACATATCAGAAAATTGGATTTACTGATACATCACACTGTGGTTCAGGAGTAAATTTATAAAATATAAAATAAAATTTTATAAAAATGTAACAGATGTTCAGGAAATAGATAAATTTTTGCTATGCTATGCATGATACTGAATTTTCGAATAGAATATGAGCTATACATTACGAGTGCGAGTTTCATGCACTGAATAAGTTAGTACGAATTGGTGTAAAGTGACACATTTTGATTCACTGTTTATATCAGCAGATCCATCACATAGTTATGCTTTTTTTTTATTTCGCAGTCGCGATTGAGCAAATAGCAAGTGATATCAGTAACTCCGCCACTAGAGATGGTTTCATGTAGCGCACTAGAGACAAAAGTACCGAGTTCGAATCCCTCCATGTTCGAAAAATTTGCTTAGTTTTTCTAACCATGAAATGATAGGTCGCAGGGGTCGGGATACCCATTGCCGCGCAGCCTTTCGCACAAAAACCCTTGAACAGTTATAAATCCTACAATACTAGTGTCCCCCCATATAAGAATAGAGGGGGGCAAATCTGTTGTAGAAAGAAGAAAACGGCAACGACGACGGAGGAAAAGAGGGTGACTGAGTGGAAAATAGGCTTCTCCCTCTCCCTCTCCTTCTCCCTCTTTCCTTCTCCCTCTCCTTCTCTCCCTCTCTCTCCTCTAACCCTCCCTCTTCATCTACCTCTCTACTTCTCCATCTTTCGTCGTTTTTCGCGCCTGCGGTCCATTCTGGTGGAAGATACACACACAGGAAGTAACCACCTCTCTCTGTCCTCCTTCTCCCCCCCTCTCCCTCTCCCTCTCCCTCTCCCTGTACCTCTACCTCTTCCTCTACCTCTCCCTCTCCCTCTTCCTCTCCCTCTCCCTGTACCTCTACCTCTTCCTCTACCTCTCCCTCTCCCTCTTCTTTCTCCCCCATAAGTTATACAGTAAGAAAGAGCGAAATAATAAGCCGCGCAGAGATCAACGTTCAACCAAAAATCTTGAAATCATATGAGGGTTACAATACTATTCCTTTTAAAATGACAATGAATTAACTAAACACTTTGAGCGTTTAAAGATAATGAAGTAATAGTTCTAACTGAGGAATGTAGCGAGGAGGGGAAGAGTAGAGGAGAGGTAGAGGAGAGGAGAAAGGCGAGGTTGAGAAGGGGAAAGAGTAAAGGAGGTGAGGGGCGCAAGTTGACAAGACTGCTTCTTCTGATTTCTCCTGTCTCTCTTTCACTGTTCTCTCTCCATTCCGCGTACTCTCTCACTCTCGGTGTTGTGTAACGCGCAGTCTCAGTGGAGAGGATCATCAGGAGAAGGAGGAGGGGAATGAGGGAGAGGGAGAGGGAAGGGAAGAGGGAGGGAGGGAACTTGAAGTGATAGGAGAAAGAAGAAATGTAGAAGGAAAAGTATGATCTCAAGTCTCTGTTATTAGCGGTTAGAGTGTACTCATTAACGCTTCATTTAGTAACATATATGTAAAGAAAAACACAAACTCGCGCATATTCATTCGTTAAAGATAAACTTCGTGCTAATTATACTCTCCGCTCTGTAACACTTTCTCGTAGGCATAACGAACTCTTGATAAATGTGTTTGAAATGAATTACACAGGTATCCTAATCAGCGCAACTAAAAAATGAATTAGAATAATCAAGTTATTGGACGAAACATCTATATACACCTTACTGCCAGAACAAGCTCTAAAGCTTTGAGCAAGAACTACCAGTCATCAATGATACAAGGTAAGGGTAAAGATAAATTTGAGGTACATGAAGTCCTCATGTCAGATCATTGCTGGACCACTGATACCAATCGCATCTCAATCAAATATTTTGTTATTTTGTGTGTAAGCTTTGCTGTGTAAAAGCAGCAATTGCAGCGCATACAACACTTCTGTATATTTGATTTTTAATCTTTCTACACCTTAAAAAAGTAAAGTAATCTCTCATTGTCAGTAAGGGATGTTAAACACATTGAAGAAGATTTTTTTTAGTTTTGATGACAATAAGCAATTGTCATCTACCGATTTTAAGCTTATGATTTGACGCTTTACTCCATAATATTCGTGGTGCGAATAATTTGGTGGTTGACCAGAAATGTGCTCTAAAGTTGGGCCAATAATTTGGACTACATAAATTAACGGGGGGCGATCATTTGCACAACGGATCATAAATCGGTCGGGAGGTGGCGCAGGGCAACCAAAGTTGTACCATTGTTATCAGTGGGAGTGTACGGTATTGTGCTACCGTAACCGTCAGGAATCGCGAACTGATTTTTTTCAGTTGACCCATGACCCGGGGTTCATGGTTGAAAATAGCGAAAGTCGAAAAATTCATGATACTCCGAGACCAAATACAAGTTGCCATTATATCAATAGTGAGCCAACTTTTATCTTTCTGGATACCGTAACCGGTACTACCGTAATCAAACAGGGATTTGCCGTGAATTTCGCTATAATATATAGAGTACGGTAGCTAGATTACGGTAGTTCGGGTTACGGTATACATAAAAATAAAAGTTAGGTGACTGTTGATATACAGGCATATAGTAATTGGTCTCGGACCATCATGAATTTTTCGACTTCGGTAATTTTCAACCATGAACCCCGGGTCATGGGTCCACTGAAAAAAATCAGTTCACGATTCCCGACGGTTACGGTAGCACAATACCGTACACCCCAACTGATAACAATGGTACAACTTTTGTTGTCCTGCGCCACCTCCCGACCGATTTATGATCCGTTGTGCAAATGATCGCCCCCCAAATTAACAGCCCCACTTTGTACAAATTTAGGGCCCGCCACCCTTTTTTGGAACTCAAAAATTTGGCTACAACACAAGTCCCACTTTAAAGTTGGGCCAATAATTTGGTGGTTGGCCCTAAATTTGTACAAAGTGGGGCTGTTAATTTAGTCCAAATTATTTTCAAGACCAAATTGTCCCACTAAAATTGCGGAGCATGTACACGGAATAAGAACTGGATGACAAGGAAATCGCTGATATTTTGAACAATACAATACCTTTATTTTAGCACAACCAACCATCTTGCCACTTCAGTAGTCAGTAAATTACATGTTAGCCAGGTCGTGCAACCAACCATGCCTTTTAAGACAACGGCTCAGTGAGATTTCAGGTAGTGCCGGACATCGACCTCACCGATTTGGCTCAAAATTTTTTTGTGGATACCCCCATGAGCCCCCATCACCAAATGGGTATTCATTAGGGCTGGATCCTTGAAACACAGAAGTGGCGGGTTCTCGAAATTTGAAAACTCGATTTTCACCAAAAATTAGTGAAGCGACCTGGGTCCAATATTAGTGTCGATTAATTATAAGTATAAATAGACAACAAAAACAAGATATATGACGCTCCGGAGATCCGATCGCAAACTGATTTTTTTACCTTCTCAAAACATTCTAAAATTAATTAAAATTTTAAAACAAAAAACGGCAGCCCAATTTTTGCCTCATTTTATAGAGCATAAAATTCCGCGTCGAATGAAGCAAAAAAATCAAAAATCGATCGACCCGTGTTTTGAGATAAATGAACCTGAAGACGACCAGAAAATATTTTTGTTTTCAAACCACGTCATGTTTGTACTCATATTGAAGAGCTCGTCGAGTAGAACAACTTTCATGTTGAACGTTTTGTCTGAAACTCATGTACAAGAGAAATACATAAATTTAGATTTATTGAATCCAAATCTTTTGTATCGCTTGTATCTCGAGAACAAACGACTTTCATAGAATACGACCAACATAACAAATGATGTACTCGACGAGTTCTTTAAAATGAGTATAAACATGGCAAGTTTTCCACAACTTTTTTTTCATGACCACTTTAGAGGCCATGTTTTTCAGAGTAGGGGCCATCAATTTTTTATTCGTTAAACAACAAATTAAGTATGGATTTTTGAGCTCTACAATATGGCGTTATCACTTTGTGCACAAAAAATATTTTACTTTCGATTTACTCTAAATTGACTGAAAAACTGTGAGAATAAATCAAACTCATGTATTTCTCTTGTACATGAGTTTCAAACAAAACGTTCAACATGAAAGTTGTTCTACTCGACGAGCTCTTCAAAATGAACATGACGGGGTTTGAAAACAAAAATATTTTCGGGTCGTCTTCAGGTTCATTTATCTCAAAACACGGGTCGATCGATTTTTGATTTTTTTGCCTCATTCGACGCGGAATTTTTTGCTTTATAAAATGAAGCAAAAATTGGGCTGCCGTTTTTTGTTTTAAAATTTTAATTAATTTTAGAATGTTTTGAGAAGGTAAAAAAATCAGTTTGCGATCGGATCTCCGGACCGTCATATATCTAGTTTTTGTTCTCTATTTATACTTATAATTAATCGACACTAATATTGGACCCAGGTCGCTTCACTAATTTTTGGTGAAAATCGAGTTTTCAAATTTCGAGAACCCGCCACTTCTGTGTTTCAAGGATCCAGCCCTAATGAATACCCATTTGGTGATGGGGGCTCATGGGGGTATCCACAAAAAAATTTTGAGCCAAATCGGTGAGGTCGATGTCCGGGGTCAGTGGCTCTACCCTCGAATCTTACTGAGCCGGTGTCTTAAGGGAGGCTTTAAAAAAGGAGAGTGACCACTCCCAATGGCCTCTTCTTTGCGCACACTATTTCTCTGCTCTCTAACAACGAGAGAGTGTATACCGTTGAAGAGACCGTTGACAAAGGTGTCAGACCCTTTAACAGTTACGAATGAATATGTCAACCAATGCATGAAGAAACTATAAGTTCCATACATGAAAAACAAAACAACATTGTTGTAAACCTAGGAAAGTACATTGAAGAGGTGAGAAACATGAATACTATTGTACGAGGAGTGTGATAATAATAATAATAAATTTATCTGACCTCGGAGGGTATTTTTAAGATTTATAATTAAATGTTTAAACATATGATAAATTCAGGAGGTAAGAAAGAAGGCTGCGATACTCGCAAATGTTGAAAGTTTGATACTCTGTGCTGGAATAATGGACACACCTTCAGTGTGAACGGTGGTGTTGTTGCGTACGGTCGAGAGTGAAAATGTCAACTAGAGCATGAACAACCAATGAAGCGTTTGACTTGGTCCCCGGTGAGGACATAAGCTGCTGTATTTCCAAATGCTGGCGGAGAAAAACGTATAGGGATTCATCATACAAGCTTGGCATATACACACAATGTACATACCTAGAGTAAGTTTCCAGCTGTTAAAAAAGCTCTTTGAAAAAATATAATGGAAAGCCGAAATTTGAATTTGAAATTCTGCAAAATTTCTGGGGGTCAAAAGAAATGAAAGTACAGAACATGGATTCCCAGAATTAAAAGTAAAATCTTTTCTTGGACACTTAGAACACTCAAGTGGGAGGACTTACTTAGAATTTCTTTGCTTTTTTCGCAAAATTTAAATTTCGACTTTTCATTTTCCGTTTTCCACCGTTTTTAATGTGCCATCAATGTCAAAATAAAGTTAAGTTTTTATTTATTTATTTATTTGATACACCCGTGAAAGGTGCGTTCCCTATTATCCAACGATCGCATTATTTCTCCCAAGTAAAATAAATTTGGAGTTGTTTTTTAAACCAACCTGGCGACAACTGATATAATTAATCTAAACAATATATTGACATTTAATATAAAAATTTTCATTTCATAATTAATTTTAAAAGAATTTTCCGAAAAAATTTCAAAATCGTCCCCCGTTCTTGATCAAAAATTGTCTGCAAACTTTCTTCTTAAATTTGACATCAGTAAATTCTAATAGATTATTTTTTCCATAATTGACACTACAACGAATTATAAATTGGTCAAAAGCTGAAATTCAATTATGTAGTTTGAGTGTGGTAATATAAAGTTTAATGACTATTAGTTGAATGTGGATTCTCCTAGGTCTCATTTCGAACTCCGGGAACCTCTTAGCAGGCAGAGTTAAAATATATGAACTATTTTTCCTGAACAGTCAAGTAAGATGCAAAAAGGAAGCAAAAAAAAGCAGTGTGAATTCATAAAGGTTTTTTAGATGATTACATTTGAGAGTCACCTCACAAAAAGTATGTGAATTTCAAGAAGACTATACTTTCTAATAACTAATAATTGTTTTTTTCTTACTTTAGGTTTTGTGAAAGTTTCTTTACAACACTTTGATTCAACGTAATTCTCTTGTTGTTTATCACGGGACCACTACTCTCAATGCTCGAGGGACAATTCCTCCACCTGCCTAATGTTCTTTTCGCGTCTGAAAACTAGTTGCCCGGCTCACAATGCCTCATGTTATCGTCCCCGATCAAAGTCACCTCCACCACGTAACTGTTTTGACGCAGCACTGTCTCTTCTAACCCTGCGACTGAATCAACTGGATCGGTCATTTCGTAATGCCCGGTAAAAGCTATTGGTTCTGGGATCGGTCATGTCATCACAGGGGATGAAAGGAGGCTCCTCTACGACAATGATGAGCGTAGAGGCTAGTGGGTAGATACAGATGAGGTGTCGTCTTCACTACCTCTATCACTTCGTCGAAGAGCTTCGATTACCGAGTCGTGAATGCATTGACCAAATTCTTCAAGTCCCAGCCCGACTCATTCTGGCATTATGGGAACTATAAGTTATCAGATAAGTGTAGCATGACTATCGTTGTAGAAGACGCTTGCTCCTAGGTGGAGTCTTGAACGTTTTGTGGCAGAAAATATGTTCGCACTTAATTTTGTAAACAACCGTTCGCATCAACCTGAAATATCGATTGATTATATTTTATTATTAGTTAAATAATATTAATTATATTATACTATATATTCTTAGTTATTTATTATAGTGGATAATTACTAACGCATTTTGATTAATTCGATGGTTTAGCGATAACGATTTTATTTTGCCCCAAATACTGAACAGTCCTATTCTAGCAATCGCAATTTCACATTCTACAATTTCCTGTGACCTTTCGTCTCTCAACCAAAAACTCGAGACTTCGTCTTGAGAGTCTTTAAATCCTCTGCATTAATTGTTAGAGTAAATGCTGTCTCGTGTGAATTCCATTTTGGACCAAAATAAATCATTACAACAATATTTTTATCCTGGCAGAAAGTGAATATGGTGCATAAAGAATGAGACGATTATAATGTTTTTGAAAGATAGAAAAAGATTGATTGTTTCAGAAAATAGTTGCATTCTAATCATATACTAACCACTTCATTAGAAAAACAATTCGGAAACCCTAGCTCTGACCACGCCCTCTCGCTTTAACGAGAGCGCAAGGCTAGAATGGAGAGTCCCGAACTAGCCTGGGATATTGGAAAAATCTACAGACCAAATAATATATAAATTATAATATAGATTGACTAGGATAGATAAAGGTAGAGAGTGAGAGATCATAGTCTCTCGTTGGCAGAGAAGGACGAAATAGTGTGAGAAGTGAAGGGAAGGTTGGATCTCTCATTGCATTGATGCAGGTGCATTGGCATCATGACCTTCTACTGGAGCTCCTTCAGCTGGAGCGGGAACCTGAAATTCACATATTTTTTTTTTTAATTAAATTTTAATGGAAAATAAGGAAGGAGTAGTTTGTAAGGGAAGACCAATGGCTAAATTGGCCACTCTGGCGACACTACTGCTGTTCGAATTCTATCAATAAAGACGGGATTTTAAATAAGATTGAATTTTTATGATTATTTTTATATTTATTAAATGTAACTTACAGCTTCACCATTGGTATGTCCAGGGATGATTTTTCCGACTGCCTGCGTGGCTTGTGATGCCAGACCCTTCGTCGTCTCGGCTTCAATTATATTGAGTTAACGTAATAAAATGGTCTCAAAATTACCATATTTAAATCATCGAAAGGTCAAAGAATATTTCTTGGTTTATTAATAATGATTTGAAAAGTATGATTAAATAATTCAATACTTAATAAAAATAATAAAAATAAAAATATAAAATACCCGCAGTCGAAACGAGATCTTTAGTCTTGTTGAAGAATCCCTCGAAAGCGCTCTTCTGAAATTATCATTCTTTTTATTAAAAAATTCTTTTTATTTAAAGGGAGAATGCCAATCAAAAATATCTAATCAATATCACTCAATCTTATGCTAACTAGTCAATGTATTTTTTTTGTTTTTTTTGTTTTTTGAAGCAACGATAAAAATAAATCGTTCCGATATGTCAGGATCATGTACGACCAGGCCGATTAAACTAGCAAGTTTCCGGATCACGCGGTTCTGATCACTTGATAATTCGTTAAAAAAATTTTTTCATTTATGTTTATGATGTCGCAGACATCTTAAGTTACCTTCAACTCAACTTGACTTTCTTGGCAAACCCCTTAAATAAAAAAAATATTTATTGTTTTCTTTCTATTCATTTAATAAAACAATAAATATCATATTTCTTGGTAAATTTTCTAGTCTTACTCTAACACTAATTGGGTCATATATGTGCAGAAGATATATTTTCTTCATTGTCATATTATTATTCCCTTCTTCTTTCATCTTTTTCTCCCTCCATCTCCTCCCCTTTCAGGTCCTTTTCCTTCCAAAAAATGAATCAATGGGGCTCTCTCTTTCTCCTTCTTTTCTCATCTTTCAAGGGTCTTCCGAATATTGGAAGAAGTAAAAGGAGAGAAAAATGGAAGAATACAAAGAATTTGAATCAATCCCAAAATAAAGTTACGATTATTGAAAAGATTATCAATTTATGAGGGTTCATGTAAAGAAAAAGAAAAATAGTCGAGAGAGTGAATTTTGGTTAAAGAGGTGAATTTTGCTGTTTTCCCTTACTTTTCAGTACAATAATAGTGTTTTCGCATACGTTCCTTGGAAAATTCTAGAATTTTTCGCGATCTATTACTCTTGTAAATATTGATTGTTTATACACCACTCGTTTTCTTGTCTTTCTCACATACTATATTATGTCTTTTTCTGAATAAGAAAACAGAAACAGAGAATTCTTTGTCTTTAAACATTTATAACGACAAGAGAATTATGAGTAATATCCAATAAGTAAAATAAACAAAAATTCTAGACAATTTGATATTCATTTTAAATATTCATTAAGTTTTAATTGTATACTATTCATTCAGCATTCTAATGAAAGCCAGACAGATAAACAAAAAAAATCAAAAATGCTAACGTCTGCTTGCAATTAACGATGTTTCTCTAAGAACCTTACGGGGGGCTAGGAGCAAATCTTTCAAAACAGTTGTAGCTCGCCTTTTGCATACCCAATATGATGACCATTGTACGTGTTAACCAAAAATATTCGGTAACGTTGGTACCCCTTGGTTCCGGTACGGTACCCAAAACCAAGTTAGAGACCCGAAAGCTTTAACTTCTTAGATATTATATTGTAATTTTTTCCTAATGCGGTGTTGCATTTGCGTTGCGTGATAAGCGCACGTGTATGTCCGTTTCACCCACTGAATAATGAACGTGGACGTACGAACGTCACACAAATGTAAAACCGCATAAAAATCTATATTTAAGTAAAAGCATAGGCAACAACGAAACTAAGTGGCCTGGACAAAATAAAAAAAATATTTTGTTTTCGATTTTGTTCGAAAGCTGATATATTTCTTAAATGGGCCCATAAGATCAGTTTTTTCCGCGTAATAAGATATCGTCCAAATCGGCAAAAATAGTCTGCAACATCCCGCTGTAACTAGAAGATTTTAATTTTTGAACCATCTTAGTACGGAAATCTTAGTATTTCCTCGGTACGGAATAAAAAAAAATACGATCAAACTTTTTTTCAAAATTTTTCTAATGCAATTCTCTCTTCATTTTTCGTCAAGGAAGTTATTTTCGAATGTTGTAGTGTACAAGAAAAAAAGAAAAAAAAACTCAATTTAGCGTAAAGCTACGTGCGAACGAAAAAACATCGTTCAAATACGACTAAGACGGATATCCTTCGAGTAATATGTTATGCACATTTACTACACATGATCATTGACTCCTATTGCCCACTATTCCGTCTTTCCGAAAAATTTTGAAAATCTGATTATGATTTTTTTTGTAGCGGGGTGATGAAGAGACACTATTTTGCCGAATTGGATAATAGGTTATCTCTTACTATTTTCGATCAAATCTCTACTCGTTTAGAAGTTTTCGTGTCCAGAACTTGGTTTTGGGTACCGTGCGAGAATGTGGTAGTGAGCACCAATTATGGTTACCATATGTATGATAAAGGTCGTTCTGGCATTTAGCTCATTTTACTAGGCTTGCCTTTCCGAAGGTCGTTGCTTTTAGTTTCTCTAGAATATAGAGTATTTTACCATAAAAATATACTACGTTTGTTCTTGGTCGATATCTAGTTGCCCTACTCTCTAATGCTCAAACTACTCTAATATTCTCTCCAATTTACTCTACTAAACTAAACGAGCCCTTTCTCATTTACTATTACTGACTACATTTAGAAACGAATATAAAATGGAAATTAATCGAAACAAAAACATTGGGTGACATGAGCCTTCCTCAACGCTAGTAAATGCATTAAAAAAATAGAGTAATATCCGGTTGTTCACAATTTCTCACCCAATTTCGTTTTTTCTCTGTATGCTCTACAAAAGAAAAAAATAGACCATTTTTCGCATTTGATAAAATTGTATGTAATGTTCTACAGTTTGTAAAAGAGTCGTAAACAAATTCAGAAAGGTGAGAGAGTTTAGAGTTTTCTCTTCTTTTCTTTTCATTTCCCAATTTTCGAACAGAGCACTATAATTATACAGTAAACATACAGCAGCGTCGGCCATTGTAGAAGATGATGTAAGATAAAGAAGACTGGAGAAAATGAAAGAAGATGAAGATGAAGAAAGAATGAAGACAGAAGAATCGATGCTTCTCTATCCCTCCTTCAGTGGGGACACGCCCACTGCCTTATAGGAGAGGGGAGGGAGAGGGAGAGGGAGAGGGAGGGAGAAGGAGAGGGAGAGGGAGAGGGAGAGGGAGAGGGAGAAGGGAGAGGGAGGGAGAAGGAGAGGGAGAGGGAGAGCGAGAAGGAGAGGGAGAAGGGAGAGGGAGAGTAAGGAAGGATGAAGTGTGGGCTTGAAGAAGAAGGATGAAAAGGAAGAAAGAAGTAGGAGAAAAGACACACAATATTACGTGAAGGGTTTGGCTTGGAATTTCTTATTGCATATGGACGAAATTTTCTCCCACAATCAAAGAATGAATAGTAAGAAGTTGCATGGAAGGTCCCCAGACTTACACTTATGCATCGCTGTTGAGATAATTGAGAGGAATTGAATTGTTCGATTAAGGAATCGACTTGGGAATGGTTAGTTAGGAAGACTTGTAAGAGAATACACACAGAAAACCATCTTTCAGTGTTTAAAATGACTGCTCTTGCAATTAATAATAATATACTTTACTCGGTGCAAAAGGTTTTATTTTTCTCGCACTCGAACACTTTGTACTTGTTGAAACACCCTTGCGGTGTACGATAAATATATAAAAAATATAAAACGTAAAGTATAATTGCTGATATATTATTTATACTCATACATACGATGGCACGGTATAGATAGCAAAGATGATAGTTACAATTCTTCCTTCCTTTCTTTTCTTCCTTCCTTCCTTCCTCTTCCTCCTTCCTTCCTTAATTCTTCCTTTGAAAACTGCCACCGAGCACAGTCCGAAATCGCGTATTAGCGACGGAAATCCATCTCCCCTTTTCCCTGTGTTATTAATGTGATTATGAACATTTATATTTGATGGAATAAATAAATAAATAAAATTACTATGAAAATACTATGAAGAAGGTACTGACTGACGGATTTACGGAAAGATTTGACAGGACATATTTCTTTCTGGGTCGAATAGGGACAAAGGAACCCCCGATGTAGACGTAATATTCTCTTAACATCATTTCCTGTGTAATGACGTTCCAAATTGAATGAGTTTGTTTCTCTCAATCAGTGCAAAGTTCGCTTTAAATTTAGGCACCTAATCATATTTATGGAAAGTTTTGCTTCGACAAATTTTGTGCATCTCTCTCTTGTTCTACGTTGTCAAGATCATCCAAACGTGAAACCTATCAACAATGGAGTACGCGCGCTCGCGATAGAATCAAATGGAGGGATTCTTCTCTGCTCTACTCTTCTATACACAATATCTATATGATAATCAATTCAATATCAATGAAGAATGGAATTCAATGAACTTTCAAACTCCCAGGTTTTCAGTAATATTTGACAGTTTGATCACATCAATGCGTTAACCATCGTTCACTCACGATGTGTTGCGATTCCAATAAACCTTTCCCTCTAAACCTAACAGTGAATGTTCGTTGAATTCCTTCATTGATATTCAATTGATTATCATACGTAGAACATAGAGTAGAGAAGAGAGAAAAAAGAGAAAGATGACAACTACTCATTTAGTATCAGTTCCAGTTCATGATAGGATGGTTGGTTTTTTCTTCAAACATTTCTATTTTAATTTCTCATAATGTAGTGTTCAAAAGTAAATAGACTCCGGACGTTCTCTATTTCCCTTTTTTTGTGACATTTGAATACTGCATTCATGTCTATATATGACAGTAATCATGTTGATAAACATATTTGTCTTCATTACTTATTTATTATTTATGTTTACATTATCAATGATCAGGATTATGTCGAATGTCCTACTTCAGATCAAGACGTGTACAATGAAAGGAATGAAACGGTAAAATAACATTTGAGGATTTCCTGAAAAATCGATATTTTCAGAAAATCTCAAAGAAATCATCGACTCATTATGTCAAAGATACCTCTCTGAGCTTCATGCCAATTTTCGATTGGTTGCCAAGTTTAGTTGTCTTTATTTAAAAAAATTACGAACGGAATACACAAAAACTATTACACTCACAGAAAATTGCCTCACATAGTAATATATGGAATATTTCCCTACAAACGTCTTTCTACGGAATTCTTCCCTCATGGGTTAGGGAATCAATTGCCTTACTCATGAGGGATATATTCCCTAATGAGTAAGGGATTTAGAACAGTTTTGAACAATAAGAAAACTCAGCAAAGTTAATTTACACTGAGCGGGAACCGAACCTACGACGTTCGGATCACTACGCAACAGTCTGGCCACTAAGCCATGTTGGTATGTTCCTGACCTCGTGAAACGTGATGATAGCTCTAGTGACGCGCACGTACTTATACTCCGGTATTTTTTACTCGCGGGGCACACCGTTCAATCCCGTGGTGTACGCCGCGAGGTACACCGCGGGGTAGAACACTTAGACGGGGTACCTCGCGAGCTGCAGCCTCTAGACGGGGAGCCCCGCGAGGTGGACGACGGCGTGCCTCGCGGGGCAGGAGGGACGGTGTACCCCGCGAGATTTGATGTCCACCCCGCAAGGCACGCCGTCACTTCCACACCGTGGTACACCTCGCGGTGTACCCCGCGAGATTTGGCCTCTCAACGGTGTGCCCCGCGAGCAAAAAATACCGGAGAATGACAAAGTAGGGAAATATTCCCTAGTATACTAGGGAATATATCCCTTATTCATACTTTCCTTATACATAAGGGATATCGATGAAAGTAGGGAAATAAATCCCTTAGGGATATCCACATGCCAGATATCCCTAATGCACTGTTACACTTGCCTTACGTGCCTACGCCGTAACACCGTTACGGATGACGGATCCGTCAACGGGAGCTTTGAAGTGTGTTGGGTCTCGAGTGGAAAACCCTGATGGATCATTAAAGTACTGTAAAAGGTTACGGTAGTCAACCATTATTGATCGATGATTACGGTAACTTCTTACCGTATCAACATTGCCATTCAGGGTTTTCCACTCGAGACCTAACACACTTCAAAATTTACGGCGACGGGCACGTAACGAAATGTAACACACTCCGCCGTTACGGCGTAGGCACGTAAGGCAAATGTAACAGTGCATAAGGGAATTTTCTGTGAGTGTAGGATCTTCGGAAAGTCTTTTTCAATTTTTTCATAATTCATAGCTTATAGAATAACAAACGAAGCAGCTACAATCTAAGATTTTCAAATTATTATTAGGACGTGTATTCAACTTTGTTTAGTTACAATTGGAAAGAGAATCTACAAGGCGATATCGTGGCTGGTCTCACTGTAGGAATCATGCATGTTCCACAAGGTTACTTTATTTAATGGAATATCTCATCTTAATTTCTCTCATTAGCAAGTCTCTTCCAGTAGATAAAGTAGGTTAGACAGCATTGCCAGAACGGAGGGTTTTAAATTAGTATGTTGTATGTGGTCAACTTCTTCTGTCATGTGTTCTGGGACTGTCGGAAATAAGAAGAGCTTTTTCCCTATGCACATCAGAGTCATACTCTTGATAAATGTGTTTTAAACTGTAATGGGGTTTGGTGACTTTAAAATTAAAATCATTGACTAAAATATTAATAAATTATATAATTAACGAAATGCAGGCATGGCCCACGCTGTACTAGCCCACGTTCCTCCGATCAGTGGATTGTACTCATCATTCTTCGCGTCTACTTTGTACATGCTATTTGGCACCTCTCGTCATATATCGATTGGTATTGAAATATCCTTGAAACTAAAAAAAACCTTGAAACTATGGCCATAGTCTATCTTTCGCTGAGAGTACGAGAGAGTCTGACCAGAGCGGACAGTTTCAAATGACGTAATGACAATGGTGATGCCAATGATAATGACATGATAATGACATAATGACATAATGGCATAATGACATAATGAAAATGTCATAATAATATAATGACTTTAACGACAAAAACTACTGAAGGTTCTATGGCGGTAGTGTCGATGATGATTGGAGCTGCACAAATGGAGTATATCTCACACGACCATACGGAAATAACCAATGAAACCAACGTCACCGGTCCTCTAGGCGATGTTACTCCACTAGAACTAACCAGCGCACTAACGCTCGCCGTAGGAATAGTCCAGGTTTGCCTGCGTACATTGCCTGAGTATCATAATGATATTATCCAATTCAGTTCATAATGGCTTTATCTCGACTTGGATTCATAACTGCATATTTATCCGATCCGCTTGTTTCTGGGTTTACTACCGGCGCTGCATTCCAGGGTCTTCTATCACAAGTTAACAAGGTCTGTACACCATTATATTCAAATTTGAAGAGGACGTCCGGAGTAGGAAATTGAAATATACTAAAAGTAAAATCATAATCTAGAACATCATCAAAAAGATGAATAGGAAATACGTTGGATATTTCATCGGTTAACAATTTTTCAGTTATTTGGTGTGAAACTTCCGCGATATTCCGGCACTGGTATGGCTATTTTGGTAAGTTTTGAAATTAGATCGACCTTATGCTCTTTCCAAATGAACATATACTAAATACTCAACGCCTTTTAGATGATAAGAGATATCGTTTTGGATCTGCCAAACACTAACCAGATAACCCTACTCTTTTCACTGTGCGGAATGATTTTCCTCTGGGTTGGAAAAGACTTCTTGGTTCCGTACGTGAAGAAGTACACTAGTATTCCTATTCCTCTGGAATTAATTTTGGTATGGTTAAAAAATTTCGATTTCAGCTCAATTTTTACCTAAATAGGTCATAATCACAATCATCATATCAGTGACGTTCAATGTGAATGAAGATTATGGAGTGAAAATAGTTGATACTATCCCTAAAGGGTAATTATATTTCCTTTTTGCAAAAGATTTTTTCACATATAATGTATGATTTGTAATCTGCCAAAGAGTGACTCCGTGAAAAGGCGTCCACACCACGCGCTAATTTGAAACTCTCCGCTCTGACAATACTCTCTCATTCTATTTGTCTACGAGAGAGCGTTGTCAGAGAGGAGAGTAAAATTAGCATGGGGTATTTAAGTTTTCCATCTCCATCTACTCCTCAACTACATTTAATTTTTGATTTGATCTTCGATGCCATCCCCATCGCTGTAGTATGCTACATTCTCATAGTTTCCATGGGCAAAGTATTCGCCAAAAAGCACAAATATCGAATCGACGCTGCTCAGGTTCAAATAAACTATTTAATTAAAAATTTTTTAAATATTAATTCAAGGAGATGTATGCATGCTCATTCTTTTCTTCATTGTCCTCGATCTTTCCTGTGTTTCCTGCTGGTACTAGTCTATCGAGATCAGTGATTGGAGAAATGGCCGGAGCCAAGACACAGGTAACACTCAAAGTAACGATCTACAGAAAGAGATTCTGTTGTTGACACAGTGCACTCATCTCCGACTTCTTTACAATTAGTGTCTTTTCTTTTCTTCCAATCATATCACATTTTATGGAAAAAAAGGCAAGAATACAGTGTATGTAAAGTAAAAAATGTAAAAAAAAGTGTTTTCTCTGTTCTATCTTTTTGTGACTATTGAACCCCACATCAGCTATTCAATCTGTTCTCAAGTTGTCTCCTTCTCACAGTCATCCTCTATCTCGGCCCACTACTCGAGCCTCTCCCAGTGGTAAGAAATTCTTACTAAGAATTATCAAAATATCCAGTTTTACAAGTTGAAATTTTAATATATTTCAGTCAATCCTTGCCTGTATAATCATAGTCAACCTCAAATCTCTCCTGATGCAAGTCAATCAACTACCGAGACTGTACAAGATTTCAAAATATGATTTTGTAAGTATAATATCCAATACTCATACTACCCACATACCCAATAATACCCATATTAATAATAACAACAATAATAATACAATAATAATGGGTAATAATAGCCATAAATATTTTTTTCAAGGCCATATGGATAGTTGTCTGTTCGGCGACAATCCTCTGTACGGTCGCTCAGGGATTGGTGATTGGTCTGAGCTTCACAATTCTGACGATCGTGCTGAGAGAGCAATGGTATGTAAGTGCACAGACGAAGCTGAGCATATATGCCTTATCGCAATCGAAACTTTATTTGACATAGTTTTAGAGAAACTTCTCATTATACAACGTATACTGTAGAGCAGTAATGCTTGACATATGCTTTTTCTCATAGTGTGGTATTTTGATCTTAAAAAACCGAACATTACCAGGCCTCGTTTCTCGGTGCTCTCACAAAACAACATTGATTCAATCTCGAGAAACGTTTATAAGCACGCTAAGGTAAGATATCGATTTTAAACTGTTCGTACTGGCAATATCCTACTTTAAGGTTCTCAAGTTCAATAGTCCTCTACATTTCGCTAATGTCACCACTTTCACTGATACGATAACAACAGCTATGCGAGACATGGTAGACGATGCAACAGTCCAATACCTTTTAAATTAGTGACCATTTTATATACAGGACGGCATGAAGAAGTTAATTATCGATTGTTCTGCCATGCATTATGTCGATTCAATGGGAGTTGATGCTATTCGAGAGGTATCGAGAAATCCAATTTGAAATTGTGCCTCACTCACCTATCCCAATAATTCTCTCAAATTAGGCCTATCATGATGTTGAAGAACTTGGAATATCCATTTATTTCGTTGGACTTCAAGGTATTAAAAATATGTATACACGTAATATGTAAATCATTTTAGAGTCAACTATTGACATGTTCAAGAGAATCTCATTCTTCGAGGAAGTGCCTTATTCCATCTTTCAATCGCCAAATATTAAATGATAATTTGGTTTATCATTCGCAACTTTCACAAAATTTTGGCTGTTCCTAGATTTGTTACGTAGACGTTTGTTGTTTGTTCGACTTGATGTTTGATTTTGAATGATAAAGATAAGAAACGGTTGAAGCGTCATTAAAAATTTATCACTATCACTGAATCAATCAATGAGTGCATTTCATCTTGGCCAAGTTATGACTTTGACACTCATCTCTATTCTCCTCATACTTGTTTCAAGTAAGTTATCTTGTTCGAAAGTCGTTAACAATTAAAAAAATTCTGTACTTACTAGTGTAGTGTAATCAATTCTTCTCTTTTTTGAATAGGTTATTTATATATTTTTTTTCTTATAAGAAACTTCTATATTTTGGCCCAGGCCATTTTGAGATTCATATATTCATTCATTGATTGACCGCACAAAAGGGCATAATGAATGATGAATCGGAGGGGAGGGGGGAGAGAAGAGAGTTCAAAATTGCCAGGGCTAAAGTGAAGTGCCCATGTTCTTATTAATGTATTACTACCAATCGTTATAGATGTTGATGCGTTTGTCTACACTTGCAATGAGGCCAAGCAGGTTAGGAATTCGTCCAATATAAATCAAAAAATACATTTTCTTTCAGATGGTTCAATCACAAAAGTCTATCAGTACAACGAATGTCTGCGTTGTCTTAGATGAGTTTGTATGCTCTTTCTGTTTTTTTAATTTACAAAAAACGTTAAAGTTGTTTCGAAAGTAGATCGGAATAACCAAATTAGCTGACTTACAATACCATAAATTCTAGCTTTTCACAAACTCCCTATTTGCGACTCAAGTCTACCTGAAAGATCAATCCACTAATCAGCAGTACAGGTATGGTCATAGAACTAATTCAAATTGTTATTGTAAATCTTAATGGAAAATTTGTCATGGATAATTAGAAAATTTTTACTCATTAGCGCTCCCAATTCCGTTGTTAAACACCCACGCTAATTTTACTCTCTGCATTGGCAATACTCTCTCGTTGCCAAAGAAAGAGAGAGAGTGTGGCAAGAGCGTAGACATTAAAATTAACTCGAGGTGTGCCCTTAATTATAGTTCTTCCCTGTCAGTCTCTCGGAAGTGAATCGACTATCGGGTTCGTGCGTCAATGGAACCGGACCATGGACAGTAATCAAAGACGAATCAGTCGATATAGATTGTACTTATGAATTCACACTTCTCTTCACTTCATCCAATACTGAAATACTTCATGCTATTGGAGAACAGGTGATCAGTTAGTTATGTTTTCTTATCCTGAAAAGAAGGTGAGACGAGAGTTGGCGAAACATAAAATGAAGGGGTTTTACCCGTATATCTAGTCATTTCGTTTTGAATTTTGTTATATCTTGTTAGCGAAAACTTAACAATATCTTAGGGTTACCTAAAGATATAACCCGAGCTAATTTTTCTCTTCGCTCAGGCAACGCTCCCTCGTAGACAAAGAAAATTTAAAGTTCATTATTCAGAGAAATCACAAAGCGATGGGATCAACTCTCACAATTGTTTGCCCGAGAGGAGGAATTCTATTGGAATTCACTTGGGGAAATGGAAGCGCTGGAGTTGTAAGTGAACAACATATTGTAGTAGCCAAGATCTCCGCTCTGGCCACACTCTCTCGCATTCTCCCCGTCTGCGAGAGAGCGTGGTCAGAGAGGAAAGTTTAAAGTGAGATTGGAATTCTTTTAAGGGCACGATTAACTACTACAGTGGCTTAGGAAATGGACTTGCTGAAGAGATGTTTCTCCTAGGAAACTCATCGTGAGCTGAAAGTTTATGCTACTAATGAAATAATGATATCGCGGTTAAAGATTAATCCTAAGTATATTAAAATATTGTTATGTAAAAAAAAGCATACACCAAGCTAATTTTACTCTCCGCTCCGTAAACAGAGACGACGAGAGTTCATCGCCAGTGCGGAGAGCTTCAAAATAACTTGGGGTGTTCTTATCACGCATGTCAGCTAAGGATTGACTGATTCCACTACACACTTTTGAGTTGACCCCCTCTTTTCTCCACGGTTTTCGATGGTCCTTGGGTAGGACATCCCTGAGCCAGAGTAGGAAGGTTGGTAGATCAATCGTCTCTCCAGGAGCTCACGTCAAAGTTCGTCGTTGAGGCACCTTCCGATGCGATTTTCTCGGCTCACAGGAGAGCTAGGAAAAAGTGATCAACAGATGAAATGTATAATTTCTCGAGTACTTTCAGATAAAAATGTGAAAATCCAACTTATTGATTTTGTATTCCATACGGAAATGATTTTGTTCCACAGTTCCGGGACCTATTTTGTTTTGGGCTCAATCGATAGAGCTCGTCAATAGCTTTCATTTAAGCCCTTGGGAGTCGATTAAAGTTGGCATTTGGCTGAATGACGGTCGAAAAACTGCATTTGAATGCAGGTAGATCACTAATAAATGCCGCGCGTTGCTTTGATCTACTCGCCATTGTCGGTTAATTGACTGGATTGTCCTGTAATATACTGGAGAATGGGCTGACGATCAATCTGACGTCGAATCGCTCACCCAAGTTCATTTTGTTCTCGCTGCGGCCAAACCAGCGAAATTGGTCCATTCCGATGGTTTCTGGTACGGATTGACCGATGAATGCTGCAGATATGAGAGAAAGTTCCAGTTCCGCCCAGTGGATGGACATCACAGATGGTTACGTCGATACAATCCAGCGAGAACACTCTCGGGAATTCTTCGAGAAACATAGATCACTTGGCCAGAGATCCAGAGAGCTCTAAATGGAACTGTCTTTCATATCTGCAGCATTCATCGGTCAATCCGTACCAGGAACCATCGGAATGGACCAATTTCGCTGGTTTGGCCGCAGCGAGAACAAAATGAACTTGGGTGAGCGATTCGACGTCAGATTGATCGTCAGCCCATTCTCCAGTATATTACAGGACAATCCAGTCAATTAACCGACAATGGCGAGTAGATCAAAGCAACGCGCGGCATTTATTAGTGATCTACCTGCATTCAAATGCAGTTTTTCGGCCGTCATTCAGCCAAATGCCAACTTAAATCGACTCCCAAGGGCTTAAATGAAAGCTATTGACGAGCTCTATCGATTGAGCCCAAAACAAAATAGGTCCCGAAACTGTGGAACAAAATCAATTCCGTATGGAATACAAAATCAATAAGTTGGAATTTCACATTTTTATCTGAAAGTACTCGAGAAATTATACATTTCATCTGTTGATCACTTTTTCCTAGCTCTCCTGTGAGCCGAGAAAATCGCATCGGAAGGAGCCTCAACGACGAACTTTGACGTGAGCTCCTGGAGAGACGATTGATCTACCAACCTTGCTACTCTGGCTCAGGGATGTCCTACCCAAGGACCATCGAAAACCGTGGAGAAATGAGGGGGTCAACTCAAAAGTGTGTAGTAAAGCAGACGATTTTGGTCGATCCTTAGGTGACATGCGTGTTATAAATTTGTTTTCAGCTGTGACAATCGACTGGAAGTATATTCATTTGACATTGTTCTAACTATTGACATCCCAAGCGATCAATATCTTAATCTCGCCTATATTGGAGCCGGAACCTATCGTAGGTTTTATTTGACAAACCATATTCCATTTAGCTTTCAAAATTTTGAATTCAGCGCCATTTAAAAAAAATACGGTACAAATTGTATAATGTTTTTTTAAAAATTGTCTTTGTCAACTGAATGCAACTTTTCTCTAAAAATGCTCATGTCTCTCCCATCCCTGCATTTTATCGAGCCCTAGACGAGACACAACGCTGATCTATGTCAATCTTTCTCTAACAATATTTTTTATCCTCTCAGCAGATGGGGTCAAAGGGGGTATCTTCATATTCATAAGTAATATCCTTCGGTCTCTGAGAGAACCTTTCAGTATACATTGGTGAATACGCATTCGACGTCTACGTAATGGGATCAGGAAAGAGTAATAACTACATTCAACATGATCCTGATGATTCCAGATTCATTTGGCTCGAGGCAGAGTAGGATATTTTAAAATTGAATTTTAAATAATTTTTGCAAAATCGCTGTTTCAGTGACACGACGACTTTTCATGTCGAAGGAACAGTGGAATTCGATCCTAACTTCGGAAGCACCATGAATATTAGTGGATTGTGTGAGAAAGGCACTTGTAAATCTTCGATCACTCCGTGAGTTTGTCAATTATTGGATTAATACAAAATTATCCATATTGTTGATTTTTGATTACTTACTTGTTAGCTGCTTTCAGCATACTGACAACTCAAGTTGATCTGTACATTCCGTGTGATCTCATCGCACTCAATTACTATACCCATCTCAATGGTACCAATATTTGGAGGGATAATGACATATTCTTCCTATCGTTCAAAACAAGTATAGCTTTGTTTACTCTGAAGAAAACTATCCACTCTGGCCACACTTTCTCACTATCTATGACAACCAGAGAGTGCGGTCAGAGCGGAGAGTTTCCAATTGGGGTTTTTCATGATATTGTAAGAACAATTTACAGCGGCTCCAAGTCCGGTCACAACTCCTTCACCCACCTCTGGTAAATTTTTTAATGATTTATGATGCATAAAATTCGGCCTAATCAAATATTCTTGAAGACTCCTACTGCGATTGTGATTTGGATTCAAATGGCCAAGCTGGAAGTTGGGCGAGTTCAATATGGATGGATATTGTATTCATTGTTGATACAACGACGACGATGGGGTCTGATAGTATCAAAACGGTAATCCTATTTTCCGTATGTCATTTCTGTTCGGTGTTTTAATTTTACACTATTTCCTTGTTCAACAATATTTCATTGAATATTACGTTGCAAAAGGAGAAAAAAGTATTAGATCACCACCACCTTTACTACACGGTACACAAGACCTGTGATGTGCGATATTCAACACGTTATAGGTGTTACTTTTCCAGCTGTAGTTTCATTAAACACTTTTTCTCTGTGTGTAAAAGGAGGGAGGATCTGTCGGGTTTCTCTATAATTAATGAAGAAATGGGATATATTAAAAATGGGTTATGCTGGAAAAGCTTTCCAAGAAAAAAACTATAACAAATTTAAAAAGCCGTTCAATAGATTATATTATACAGGCTTCATCACTCATCGAATCAACCATACAATCAATGAATCTTCTTCCTAATCTGGCCAATCCTCAATATTCTCGAATCGGTCTCATATCAATGGATGATCAGGCACACGTAAGACCAGTGACACACCCTTTCTAAAACACAGGGAAAATTTTGGCAAAATGCCCAAAAAATTAGGGTATGGTGCACCTCCATGGTGTACTCTCACCGGCAGCACTCTCTCACTTTTTCGTACTATCTCTCTTTTTCACTCTACCTTTTTCTTTGTCTAACCATGACCGCTCTCTTTGTAAGATTATCTTGAAAATCATAAATGTTCATTTCCAGATTGTATACAATCTGAACATGACGTCTACTTCAAAGGTCGAACTACAACCATCTGCGTCTTCTTCTCCTTCATATCTACTGTCTGTCCTTCTATCTTGGAATATATGAAAATCTTTCATTATTTGTATTTTAAGGAGTTTCCAGTCTGCCGTATCAATGTTAAATGGACAGGATGACTCTCGATCGGTTAGACAAGTCATCTACATCATATCCGCATCCAATCCGTTAGTTCACTAAAAATGACAACAAGCTAATTTATAAAATCTCCGCCTTGGTCTCATTTTCATTCTCATCGTATGGAGATCTGGAGAAGCCACAAATATCCTTTTGAAAATGTTTCGACTTATTCTCATAATCCATTTAATAGGTCTGGAATAGATCAACTTGCTGATGACTTCAAGTCAAGTGGAGGAGTGATTCTTGTTAACGGTAAAAAGGTATCACATTTTTAATCACATTTTTAGTCATTTCAGAGTTCAGTAACGTTTCCAATTCTTCAAACGATGTAGTTTCTTCTCCTGGTTATTTCATGACCAATCTCACTTCCGATAGTAATGCCAATCTGCAAGTTCTATGTGATGGTATGTATCCTTCTCGATCATTTATATAAGATTTAATTAAATCACTTAAATTACCATTTTTTTTCATTTTAGCTAATTGCTATTGCCCTATCGGATATTCTCCCTACACTGATTCGAGTAAAAATCTACGTCAAGAAGCCAATGGTCAGAAACTTACCTGAATATTTGCTTAATATTGTATGCTCATAATATTTGCCTCTAATCATCGCAAATCGAAAGTAGGCCGCTGATAGTACTCGTTGGCTTTTTTCAGAAGATGTTTCATTTTTTTTATTTAAGGAGGGTGTTATAAAGCTATTTCGGTCGCTGTCTCTGAACCAAACGCGGATACCTCTTGTAGAGCAGATCAGTCTTCATTGGTCAAGATTCAAGATGACGACAAACAGTTCTTCATCAATAGCGGTATTATTTTTTTTAAACAATTTTCAAATAATTGCATTTTTAAAGTGATTTCTGAAGTTGGATCGAAGCTAAAGTACTGGATAGGTTTAACATTTGATGGAGCTACTTGGAGATGGGCTGATAATGTAAGTAATATAAAATCTCTTCAATCTGCCATTATCGATAGAGAAATAACATTTAAATTAGAGAAAGATAAGAAGTATTTATTTCACATCTTCAATATCTGTGTTATTCAATATTGTACGATCAACTATCACGAACTACACTCATTTGCGCTCACTTCATTCGTGATAGTTGGGGCTGCCCCCTTTTCGGGTGGCTTTCGCCCCCCCCCCCCCCTGTAACAAATTCATTTATATATATGTACATGTATGTAATCGCGTTTGCGTAAGATCTAACAATTCCTACATAATACAAAAATGGCTACAAAAATGCGCACACATAAAAAAGCTTAAGTAATTCTAGTAATAAGTAAATAAATTATATTTAGTCAGTATTAAACTACAATAATTGGGATATCAATGGAGGACAGCCTAATGGGAGAGACTGTGCGTATGCGACACAGACCACAGGATTTACCACACAATGGTTAGACCTCAATTTATTATTAATTTTTTTAAAATATATAAATTATGTATATCCTTCATGATTGATGTTTGATTGATAAACAAAATAAAGTAATTAATTAATTAATTAAAGGTACACTGATGACTGCAATGCAACCCATCCTTATGTATGCCAGCGATCTCCATGCTCTGCTAATTATTATTGCTATTAAATTTATTAATCCTTAAAAGACAAATAAACTGTTTCATTTATGATTAATTCTTGTAGAAAACACGTTGTGACTACAGTTGGCTATTCGGGTTGCGGGATGTGCACGCACGCAATGCGATGCGGGCCCGCATAGAGACCACGCCCCATTCTCACCGCCTCCGCCGCCCGTTCAAACCATAGTTTATGCAGTTTTGGGTCATCTTGTTTATCGGTCAGACGCGTTTCGGTTATTCAACCCATCATCAGTGACAATTACCTGCAAATAACAAAAGCGTAATCAAGTTAGTTCAAAATGCAAGAGAGATGGGAATAACGGGGCAAAAGAAATGCTGAGGCGACTTTTGCCATCACTGTGGTGCGCTGTCTGGTGTGTTTTCACAATCTCGAAATAATGAGTCGATAATTCATTAATCAGAGCGGTGCACCTCAGACAGGTTTGGTGACGCGGCGGAGAGTGTGACAGAGAAAATCATTTGATGCCATACGCGCACACCCTCTCTAATGCAGCCCACCAAACCCGCCTGGCATCCGCCTCGCCCTCTTTATAAGCTGGAAAACGTGATTCTGTCGCCCACCAAACCCGCCTGGCATCCGCCTCGCCCTCTTTATAAGCTGGAAAACGTGATTCTGTCTTCCTTCATTGTTGCCCCGCTGTTACAGAGGCTGAACTAACGTGTAATGAGTTGAATGACCTCTCAATTCCATTACCCGACATTTTTCCACCACCATGTACTCCGGAAGATCAGTGTATGGTAACCATATTCTGATAATTATTTATTTACCTATTCATATTGAGAGCAAAAAGATACGCTACAACAATGATCCAGAACAAAAAAAAACAGATATTGTTTACATTCCGCCGCCTCAAGAAGTTGTATCCATCATACAATTGGAATAAGCAGGGCATACGCCAACATTTCTCAGACTAATTCGTCGATATCATCACCTATTTATTTTTGTTCATATCATTTTCATGTGTCGTTGCATGCGTGTGCATGTAGATAAAATATAAATATATATAATTCCACCTAAACCATATTCAATATCGCCGTACTTCCACGTCTACATACCTTGATATTACACTTCGCACAGAAAACAATTCCTTAAATATCACATATCACTCCACCTACCATCAAATCAAATCAAATCAAATCATTTATTTTCCTGTATAAGAAAGCAAGGGGATGGTATGGGCTTCTTCTTATCACGTTAAACGGGGTCAGGAAAACTAGTCTTCGTCCTACCATAATAATAATAATAATAAAAATAACAAGTTCAGTAGTATTGTATTGCTATTCAATTGACGCAATTGGCGAAATACATTTTTTTCTTTTATTGTACTTTCAGGGTGCTTGAAAATTACCTACACTCGAACTTTAATCTGTATCTCCTCTTATTGTTAGAATGCGAGTTCATCAACCAGTTTCATACCATTATTTATTCAGTTCATTAGTTTCAAGTATATTTCAATAGATTTTGATGTGCCCCCCCCTCCCGTGAGTTGGGGGTTATTCGTTGGGAGCGACATTCTCCCCAAGACACTTGGTCGAGGCTTTGACTGTTTCCGCCGCTCTTCTGGAGCGCCCAGAGCGCCGACCGAAGTGAGACTTATCCAAGGGGAGGAGTGTGGCTTTCAGGGTGTTACTGATTTAGTAGTTCTCTAGGGTTGAGGGGGAGAAGTCCAAAAATGATTTCAAAAGTTGCTTATCTGATCTACCAATCGATATTTTCAATCGATATATGTTATCAAGTGCGCTTAATTTTAGCATAATTTTTTTATCTTCTTTCACGATCTTCTATTCTCATCTTGAAGCCCGGAAATGACAAAAAGCATTGGAAATTATGTTGAGGAACGTGTAGGGCATTTTTGCCGCCAACGTGTTATAATATATAAATTGAAAATATCGATTAGTAGATCAGATACCCAATCCTTGTTGGTGTAACAAGGTAAGATAAGGTAGGGGGCGGGGCTCATCCATCGTATCCAACCAATGAATCGCATTGAAACCTTATAATACTGAATCAATTCTTTTAAAATAACGCGTATGTTACGAAGTGTATTAGCAAATTCAAAATATTGTCATTTTTCGATTATAATCTTATATGATATGAATTAACTCAGATATGAACTCATTCTATATCTCAATCGAACTACAGAAGATATTAATATTTTACGGCGATGTTGTCTATGTTACCTCGACTATTCTCAACATCATCACGTTTGGTTGTCTGTTCAAGGAAACACCACCGAACCAGGCGACATTTCGGAATTATCTACTCTACATTCAGGTTACACTTTAAACGAGGGTATATCATACATACGACTTCAGGTTCTGGTAACTTTGAATGACTTTGTCTTCGAAGTCTTATTCGTACCTTTTCCATTGTTCCCTGCAATGGGTCTCTATTGCGTCGGTCTTTTCTGCCAATGGAGAGTTCCCATTGAATACACTGCTGTGAGCCTCTTTTCCCACTACTCTAGAAGACCGTATCAGTCCAAAGGGGGGGGGGGGATAAACGGGATAGAATATACTTTTAGAAAATAGAAATAGACTGCTTTTGGAATGGATCTGTGTTCTAGAGCAGTGTCCTCTTTTCAATCATTTCCCCAAATAAGGTACACCTTATAACCTAATCAAATGTTTGTTAACCTTCAAAATTTGCTAATTGTTGATAATTTGGACCATTGCCTACGCATCATGAAGATCACTGATGATGGGTATATGACATCTTCTACAATTCCTTAACTACTTCATGCTTTACCGGTTTATGACATAACACACTTAATGGAAATCATCTTTTCATAATGAATTAATCTTCTCAGTGTCAGCTCAATATATTTATGCACAAGCTATTTCTGCACTTTGAATCCTATTTCAGGCAGTTGCAGTGTTTCTGCTTGCGCATATTGGAATGTCCATTATAATATGCTTGATTTATCGTCACCAAACACTCATCCCGAAAACTAGCATTTTCAAAATGAACAAGGCACGTATGAGCATCTTTTTCGTTAACCACGCATGATTTTTCTTTACAGCTAACATTTGATCTAGTAAAAATTGCTTTGTTCATGATCTACAGTACACCGAGCTTAACTATTGCAATACACGATTACAAGACTGAAAGTATCGATCGTCGAATTGATGAGGTTAAAGATAACATTTTTCAATATGATTTTTTTCTCGAAAATTACAGTTTCCATACAATATCACATGGATAAAGGATCGAGGATTCTATTTTCTCTACGATAGAGATGAAATGCCAAAAATGCATCATTCTGCAATCATGGTAACATTTTGGAACTTCAGAATGTTCTAAAATGAAAAGAGTTTTGCTGTTTTTCCAAATTATTTTATGAATATGAAACAACGCGACAAAAACTAACGCTATAAGCATAAGGGGAGGTTTTCATGAACAACTCCGCGTACACTTTCGACGCTACGTTTGGCGACAAATCGTTTATGCATTTTATGCGTAGTACTCATAAATACCCGTATTGCGTACGCTCTCTATTCTTTTTCATTGTCGTGTTATACTTTTAATACAAATTCACAGGTAACATCATTTTCGCTAGTTGTGGTGATATTCATCCTAGCTCATATAAGATATTCTTTGTACTACGAGGTATGATTTTTGTGATAAAAATACTTGATAAAAGTGAGAGAGTGAAAAGCGCATGCAATTTCAACCAATTCAATTTCAAACACATTTATCAAGAGTTCGTATAGTCGAGGGCTCTGGTGTACAAAGGCTCAGGTGTGCAATTCTTGCACTTGGCTTTGCTTAGGAAGTTACATCCAAAAAGGTCTTCAGAAAAAGGCCGCTCCATCTTGTGGGGGTCTCTCTTTTCTTTTCCTGCATCGAGGAAATCATTCGATCACTGATCGGCTCCACTCATCATTCGCGAGTTTATGCACCCAGAACCAACTCCTCTCCAACATTGTGCATGTAAAAAGCCCTGTAAAATTATATTGATTGTGGTATCGGTCATGTCCTAGAGGTAGTCCCAAGTGGGTTGATGCAGAAGAGGTGTCAGCAGACGTGCCCAAACTCGATATTCACCCCTGGAAAGTAATGATTTCGATTTTGGAGGAGTCGATGGGGTTCAGTATTGAAGAGCTGCTACCCAAAGGTCAGAGTATAACCAGATTGGCAAGGGTTGAATTGGCTGGCTATGGCTGCGCTGTTCTACACCACTGACCTGATTTCTAAAATAACCTAATGATAACACAAATAAGAGCACGTCGATGATTCAGCCAGTGTCGAGAATGTACTGGCCAACTTATTCCCGGCTATTTCTGGCATGAACTACAAGTTGCCCGAAGCAAATGCTGAAAGGGCATACTTTGAGCAAGCGCTTGCACATTTTTTGGAAGATAAATAGATACATATTTAATTTTATATACAAACCTTCGCATGAACTTTATAAATAGGTCATATTCAAATTGTCGTATTCTATTCCTTTCAGACATCATGTTCAGAGCGGACTATCAAAATTATGAAACAAGCGCTAAATGTTCTCCTTTTACAGGTTTTCGATTGACCTAATGATTTTTATTGGTATCAAAAACCGATCATGCTTTCAGATGTTCCTCCCGGTTCTTTTCGTTCTAGTTCCAGCGTGGATTATGGGAATGGGGCTTGCGACCGGCTTATTCCCCTTCGGTACTTTTTGTTTCACATGCATCGTTCATTCATGATTTTTTCAGAGGTGTGCTTGACCGCGTTCTTTTGTCAGAAACACCACACAATCGCGCACAATGTTGCGTTACTATCGATCACTCCAAATTATCGAAAGTTTATTCGCCGATTCTTCAGAGATATATTCAATAAGATTTTACGGGTGAATTTTATATTTTGTTTGAAATGTCAGGAAGAATGTGTATTTTGACTTTCTTGCCGCGGCGGTTCAAATCCTATCGTTCACTGCATTTGAAATGGCTTGCGTCTTTTCGAACTAATTATTAGTTACTCTTCTTGAAAACGCTTAAGGAGAATTTTTGGGCATTAAAAAGATTTCTGATTGTTAGTATAAACTTATTAATTCATATCACGCATGTCAGCTAAGGATTGACTGATTCCACTACACACTTTTGAGTTGACCCCCTCTTTTCTCCACGGTTTTCGATGGTCCTTGGGTAGGACATCCCTGAGCCAGAGTAGCAAGGTTGGTAGATCAATCGTCTCTCCAGGAGCTCACGTCAAAGTTCGTCGTTGAGGCTCCTTCCGATGCGATTTTCTCGGCTCACAGGAGAGCTAGGAAAAAGTGATCAACAGATGAAATGTATAATTTCTCGAGTACTTTCAGATAAAAATGTGAAAATCCAACTTATTGATTTTGTATTCCATACGGAAATGATTTTGTTCCACAGTTCCGGGACCTATTTTGTTTTGGGCTCAATCGATAGAGCTCGTCAATAGCTTTCATTTAAGCCCTTGGGAGTCGATTTAAGTTGGCATTTGGCTGAATGACGGCCGAAAAACTGCATTTGAATGCAGGTAGATCACTAATAAATGCCGCGCGTTGCTTTGATCTACTCGCCATTGTCGGTTAATTGACTGGATTGTCCTGTAATATACTGGAGAATGGGCTGACGATCAATCTGACGTCGAATCGCTCACCCAAGTTCATTTTGTTCTCGCTGCGGCCAAACCAGCGAAATTGGTCCATTCCGATGGTTTCTGGTACGGATTGACCGATGAATGCTGCAGATATGAGAGAAAGTTCCAGTTCCGCCCAGTGGATGGACATCACAGATGGTTACGTCGATACAATCCAGCGATAACACTCTCGGGAATTCTTCGAGAAACATAGATCACTTGGCCAGAGATCCAGAGAGCTCTAAATAGAACTGTCTTTCATATCTGCAGCATTCATCGGTCAATCCGTACCAGGAACCATCGGAATGGACCAATTTCGCTGGTTTGGCCGCAGCGAGAACAAAATGAACTTGGGTGAGCGATTCGACGTCAGATTGATCGTCAGCCCATTCTCCAGTATATTACAGGACAATCCAGTCAATTAACCGACAATGGCGAGTAGATCAAAGCAACGCGCGGCATTTATTAGTGATCTACCTGCATTCAAATGCAGTTTTTCGGCCGTCATTCAGCCAAATGCCAACTTAAATCGACTCCCAAGGGCTTAAATGAAAGCTATTGACGAGCTCTATCGATTGAGCCCAAAACAAAATAGGTCCCGGAACTGTGGAACAAAATCAATTCCGTATGGAATACAAAATCAATAAGTTGGATTTTCACATTTTTATCTGAAAGTACTCGAGAAATTATACATTTCATCTGTTGATCACTTTTTCCTAGCTCTCCTGTGAGCCGAGAAAATCGCATCGGAAGGAGCCTCAACGACGAACTTTGACGTGAGCTCCTGGAGAGACGATTGATCTACCAACCTTGCTACTCTGGCTCAGGGATGTCCTACCCAAGGACCATCGAAAACCGTGGAGAAAAGAGGGGGTCAACTCAAAAGTGCGTAGTAAAGCAGACGATTTTGGTCAATCCTTACAAGGGAATCCTTTCAGCTCGCGGAAAGCAATCCAGATGAAAATTTGCAGAAGCATTGTTGAAGGCGATAGAAAATGATATGTGAAGTCGAAAAATGCTGCAGGGCAATACCCTAGCCGCAGCATCTATCCGAACTTGGTCAAACTTAGTGCGCATTCGCCGCATTCTGAAGCAATGATTGAAACCTTATTGGTGGCGCAGTTCCTTCGTACAACAGCTTTGATGTTATATTTTCGAAATCTTTTTGTCTGTAATGTACGAGATACTTTCCAATGCATTCACCAATCAAATTGATACCATTCTTCAGAGATAGGGACAATAAATTCAAATTATTGGCGGCGAATGCGCACCAAGTTTTTACCAAGTTTGGATGGATGCTGCGGCTCGGGTATTGCCCTGCTGCATTTTCCGACTTCACATATCATTTTCTATTGCTTTCAACAATGCCTGTGCAAATTTTCATCTGGATTGCTTTCCGCGAGCTGAAAGGATTCCCTTGTTAGGTGACATGCGTGATATTATCTTCATATCTTATTTACGTTATAATTGCAGTTTATTAATTTTGAGGTTAAATCAACATCAGGAATGCAAGATCAAAATCAAAATCAGGATCAAAGTGGACATGGAAAATCTGCTGTTCATTCTATAAATTTGTCGATAATTAGCCGATAATAAGTTCAGTAATAAACCGATTGATAATGCAATATGTTGTGTATTTAGATGTTGTTGTGTCTTACGATGTGCGACTGAACGTGTGAGTGATAGTGGTTACGTTGGATATTAATCAGCAAGACATGTAACACAATAATATAATACAAAGAATGTAGAATATGACAGCACGTGTGCGAGGATCACACGATCCCTAAATAAAACTGGAATTGAAGAATCCCGCATTAACAAGGGAAGTATGGTGCGCAGGTCCCGGACTTCGGAATGGGACATATACCATTCGATAGGTCTCCAAAATAGAAGACTCCCATGTTAAGGGGTTTGGCAACGTACCCCTGGGGGCCGAGTAATTTGCATATTTCTGACTGTATTTTTTTGCGCCCTACAATAAGATCCAGTCTCTGTGAGATCATGAGCAAGCAGTGGTGGCCGGATGGATAAGAGGATTGTCTATGTATCTTTTGCTCGCAAGTTCGATTCCCACACAAGTTCAACTTCTTTTGCTATTTTTCTATGTATGAAAATCTTACAAAAATCATTTAATAAAATCTATCAAAAATATTTTGCATTAGCATATGATAATGATAATAAAATTACAATTTATAATGGAATAATAATTACGATTATAATTTATGATAGTTTAAAATAAAAATCGCATTCATTATTTTCAATTATTGTTTTTTTGTAACATTTTCCCTTACGTGGAGTGGACTGGTAGTCGTTAAAGATGGAGGCCTACGAATATGTTCGTAAATATATTATAAAAGCGATTCATTCTGGATAATAGCGCTCCTAACGCACTGGAAAAGTAAAAGTAAATTTACAATCCGTTATTCGTTATACATCTGACCTTCAAACATATCATCAAATATGTACCCGAATCCAGCGCTGCATAAATCCTCACAGCGATACTTGTTATATAGGAATCTATACCGAGGACTCATCGAATTGAGATAATTGATTTTTACCGTTGCTATAATCAAGAATGAATCTCTTTCATAATACATTTACGAAAATATTAGCAGGTCTCTATCTTTAACGACCGCCAGCCCAATCCACGTTCGTTAAAAATGTTACAAAAAACAATAATTGAAAATAATGAATTCGATTTTCATTTTAAACTATCATAAATTAAGATCATAACATTATAATCATTATAACTATAATTATAATCATTATTATAGTCACAATCATTATAATCACCACTACATTATAAATTGTAAATTTCATAGTCATTTTCGTATAGTAATGTAAAATATGTATTGTTGATTTATCTTTAAAATGATTTTTGTTAGATTTTCATACATGGAAAAATAGCAAAAGTAGTTGAACTTGTGTGGGAATCGAACTTGCGAACAAAAGATATGTAAACAATCCTCTTATCCATCCGGCCACCACTGCTTGCTCACGATCTCACAGAGACTGGATATTATTGTAGGGCGAAAAAAGACAGTCAGAAATATGCAAATTACTTGGCCCCCAGGGGTACGTTGTCAAAATCCTTAACATGGGAGCCTTCTATTTTGGAGACCTATCGAACGGTATATGTCCCATTCCGAAGTCCGGGACCGGCGCACCATACTTCCCTTGTAAGAAAAATCGGCAAAGTTGATTTGCACTTGAAATCTAATCTACGAGGTTCGGATCGATACACACAAATTCTACCCACTAGGCCATGGTGTCATATTTCCTAACACGATGTTGTTATCGTAAGTGAAAGTGTACGAGCCGATCTATCTATAGCTATGATTTTTTTGTTTCACATTACGGGCTTTTACAGTGATAGCATCTTTTCACATGACAGTTCACCAAAAAGGGCGCAGATATAGGCTAGGTAATAGAGGACGATCTTGGCAACCGACACGTATACTATTTTTATAGTCAATCCTGAGTATGGAGTTGGCACGATAATAAGAGAATATTCGTCTTGCCAGCGAGAATAACTTTTTAAGTTCCAGTTCACTAAAAATCAGAGGGTGATCTTTTTTTTAAAGTGTGACCTGAATGTAGAGTAGATAATAGAGAAATGTCGCTTGGTTCGGTGGTGTTTCCTTGAAAAGACAACAGAATGTGATGATGTTGAGAATAGTCGCGATAATATAGAAAACATCTCGGTAATACATTAAAGATGGAGACCCACGAGTTTTTTCGTAATAAGACTGTTCGGATGGAATGATAGAGATTCATCGTACGAATCTAAAGACATATCTGATATTGATTCCCGATATGTTTAAAGCTCACTATGCGCATTGAAAGAACAACTTTCAAGGGATGTTGAGTGTGCCCATCCGATTTGCATACTTACTCTCTCATTTTCTCATTATCCCTTACGCCAATTACCATATAATATAAACAATAGCCAGCATGCTTATCGTGGTGGGAGTCAGTCATGCCAACTCATGGGTCCCCTTCTTTAATATCGTTTGTAGTTCGATTGAGATATAGAATGAGTTCATATCTGATATGGAGCGATACAGAATTGGTTCAAAAGATATGAGATTATAATAGGGACGTAACAATATTTAGAAGATGCATTTCTGCTATACAAACTCATTTCATATCGTGAAACATTTTTTCCTTCAAATATCACTTCACTCGGAATCATCAAGAGTTCTTCATGGGTATCACTATGGTTAGGCCTGTTCTTATGACGATTATGATCTCGATCAAAATGGGCGGGGCTTGCAACCTTTGTTGTCAATCATTTAATACGTAGGAGGAAGAGTCGAGATCAAGAACACCGTCATTTTGTAGCCATCGTACAATTGATAGTGGTAGAGAATAAGAAAGAAAAGATAGAAATCGAAAAAGCTGATATTGTTTTTTCCTTTAGCCTCCTCAACAAGCCGTAGCCATCATACAATTGGTATAAGTAGAAAATAAGCAAGCATTTCTATGTATCGTCCCGCTTAAACCATAGACAATACCACCATCATACTACGTCGATATATTTTTATAAATCACGTCTCACAGAAAACAATACCTTGAATATTTCTCCGCTATCGTAATAATGGTATCACAATAATGATAAGTGCAACACAATTGTATAGTTATTCAAACAGTTGACATAACGGTCAAAACACCCATTTTCTTCTATTACATTAAATATTTTAAAAATTTATGCATATTAACAAATACTTTTACATTGTAAAATATTTAATTTTTTTGAGAATGCATTTTCACATAGTTATTGTAAGTTTCACGCACTCAATAAAAGACTGCGGATATGAGCAAAGTGACGGTTTTACCTCACTGTTTATATCGGTCTGTCACCCTTGTTCAAAAATATTATTCGTTTTCATTGACTTGGCGGTCTCAGTTATATCGATAATAATACACTGATTGTGACTGCAAATTCTCGCATATTTGAGCTATAAGTAAGATACGAGAATTAGGGAATGTGAGATACATAACAGTTAGCTTATTCCAGTCCCCGCTACTATTTTACCAAACGTTTATTTTTGTGAGAGTTTGCAGTAAGCAAACCTTTCTATGTGCGTAGTCCAGATATAAGCGAATTTTCGTGAATCCAGATATCAGTAATTTTTTCTACAAGGTCTCCTGTAGAGCATTCATTAGTCGGAAGACTTAGGCGGAGAAAGTCATGTAGAAAATCACTCAAATTTTTTTCGTCATCTCTCTCTTTTTTTTCTCGAAGCTCAGGTCGATTGGGCAACTTTTGAAAACGGATTTGTAATCATTATCGAAAACTGATTCTAGTCATGCTATTGTGACCTCTGAAAGCCAAGATGAGTTGAGACCCCCCACCCCCGGAACGGCTTGAAATCTAGGAACTGTATCTTCTAAATATTGTCACCTTTCGCTTATATTCTCGTATCATATGAATCAATTCTTTATCATTCCATATCAGATATGAACTCATTCTATATCTCAATCGAACTACAAACTATATTGATGTACTACGGAGATGTCTTCTATATCATCACAACTATTCTCAACATCACATCGTTCTGTTGTCTGTTCAAGGAAACACCACCGAATCAGGCGAAATTTCGCCAGTTTCTACTCTACACTCAGGTTGCAGTATAGCACCGATATTGCAGTTAAACATACGACTTCAGGTTCTGGTGACTTTGGATGACTTTATATACGAAATCTTATTCGTACCATTTCCATTGTTCCCTGCAATGGGTCTCTATTGCGTTGGTCTTTTTTGCCAATGGGGAGTGCCCAGCCACTACACATTTGTGAGCATCTTTTTTTTGTAAAACACTAACAGCGGCATATTTGCTAAAACTATTGATAATTTGGACTACATATTGCCTACGCAGCATCAAGATCATTCAGCTTTTTGTTAATGCATTTGTGCACAAGCTAATTTTTCAGGCAGCTGGAGTGTTTTTAATTGCAAATATTGGAATGTCTATCATAATATGCTTACTTTACCGACATCAGACAGTCATCTCGAAAACGAGCATTTTCAAAATGAATAAGGCACGTATGAGCATCTTTTTCGTTAACCACGCATGATTTTTCTTTGCAGCTAACATTTGATCTAGTAAAAATTGCTTTGTTCGTGTTCTACAGTATACCCAGCTTAAGTATTGGAACTATCGATTACGATACTGAAAGTTTCGATCGTCGAATTGATGAGGTTAAAGATAACATTTTTCAATACGATTTTTTCGAAAATTACAGTTTCCATACAATATCACATGGATAAAGGAGCGAGGGTTATATTTTCTGTATGACAAAGACGAAATGCCACTAATGTATTATTCTTCAATCATGGTAATATTTCAGAATACTGTAAATGAAAATTTAAATCTTACTACTTTTTGTTTTTTTTTTCAAATGTTTCATGAACTTGGCGAATATAAATATGAAACAGCGCGATTCATAAAACATACGGGGAAGATTTTTCATGAATATCTCAGCCTGGCGACAAACGATTTTAAGGCATCCATTCTTAGGTTCTCTTGTTTATTTCATTATAGCTTTAATACAAATTCGCAGGTGACATCATTTTCACTCTATGCAGTAATATTTATACTGTCTCATATAGGATATTCTTTACACAACGAGGTACGATTTTTGTGATGCGAAAAATATTTGATAAAAATTAGAGTGAATAGTGCAAGTAATGCCCGTTAAAGGCAGGTGGCATCCAAAAATTTCGATTTGAAATAGTTAAAATAGTTCATCGCATGTTGATAAGCTCAAAGAACTATTCAGAAATATGTATTTGAAAGTTTGAAAAGACGCTATGGTAAGAAGTTGGATTACTGTAGCCTGCTCCACACCACGGGCGAGGTTTCCGAACTACAGTATGCTAACTCCATCGAAAAGCTCAAAATAGCCCATTATTGAGTTTTATTCTTCATAATTCCCCACTGCGGATAGAATTATCATTAAAATATTCAATTTCAAGTCGTATCCAAAGAGTTGGTGTGGCAATTAGGAAAAGGCTCCCGCTATATGGAGCAGACTGTAGTTTTCTAACTGCGCCATTCTCCTTACCAGAAAATTCTTATGATATAAGATGTATATATTTCGAAACAGAATTTCAAGCTCTTTTATATGAGATCAACTTGTTTTTCGTTTCCCGGTCCCTTTAAAGGTATTGGTTCTGGGATCGGTCATGCCGTCATGAAAAATGTGTCCTCTACGGCATCGGTTGCGTTTTTTTAGCGAGGTCAAACGCCCCAGAGTCGAGAAAGTGCTGACCAACTTCTTCAACTCCCAGCCCGGCTCTTTCTGGCATAATGGGGGTCTATATGTGCCGATTGATGGTACAAGACTATCACTGTAAAAGGGGTTCATTTTCAAATTGTCTTATGGTACTACTCCTTTCAGACATCATCTTCAGTTCGGACTATCAAAATTATGAAACATGCGTTATATGTTCTCATTTTACAGGTTTCTAATTGTTCTTATATTTTTTTTTATTTTCGCAAAATCTATCAGTCATGTTTACAGTTGTTCCTCCCGGTTCTTTTCATTGTAGTTCCGGCATGGATAATAGGCATGGGTCTAGCGACAGGCCTATTCCCCTTCGGTACTCCTCCTTTTACATATTCTATGTCGCTTATTTCCTTTTTTTACATATAATATTATTCTCTTCTCGGAACATATGAGCACTGCCATAAAATCTAGGGGAAAACGTGATGATTTTACTTTTCAGAGGTTTGCCTAGCATCGTTCTTTTGTCTGAAACTCCACTCAATCGCGCACAATGTTGCCCTACTATCGATCACTCCAAACTATCGAAAGTTTATCCGTCGATTCTTCAGAGTAATAAGCAATACGATTTTACGGGTGAATTTCATATATTGTTTGAAATGTCGGGTACAATAAATACTGTATTTTTATTTGATCATCACGGCGGTTCAAATGCGTTCATTCACTGCTGCCCATAATCGCCCAAGCCTAAATATTATCATTTTTAGCTTTCGTTGTAGGAGAATTCCGCACAAAAACACTCTTAATTTTGGACTTATAATTAGTTGCTGTCCTTGCTTGTGTCCACGGCACAATTTAGAAAAAAAACTTTAGTTTTTTGGCCATAAAAAGATCTCCGACTATAACCTTATTTATACATTCATTATTTACGTTATAATTGCGGTTCATTTCTTTTAAGATAAAATCAACATCAGGAGTACAAGATCAAAATAAAAATCAAGATCAAAGTGCACGTGGAAAATATCCTGTTCATCCTATAAATCTGTCCATAGTTAGTCGATAATGTCTAAACTACTGTCCTCTTCCATCTAGGGCCTCATCCACCCAACTTCAATGATTCCCCACTTTGATCTTTGATCCTGGCACTTGAGAACACCTTACTTCCTTCAACTTCCCCATTCCCTGTGTTATTCATTTAATTTCCCCTCGTCCAAACTTTTCTTTTCTTTTCTCATTCCTATTTCACTAGCTGAAACATTTTTCTAATATACGATAAATTAAATAAATAAAAATAATTAAATTGAGTAATAAACCGATTGGTATTGCAGTATGTTGTGATCTTTGATCTCTGAACTCAATGATATCACAGCTATTTTTGCATTTTATGAACTCAACCGTCGACAGATCTTCCATCTTGTTAGCAGAGTGCGATGTATAGAATCCAGCGACGATGGTAGACATTAGAGGTGACGAAACGAAACGGATAGCGGAATTTCGGTTGAGATAATTTGATTATCTCCCCCAGCCGAAACTCGAGATATGCTAATCACCTCCAGCCGGCTAGAGAGTGATTCTCGCCTATTCCGCTTCCATTCCGGTTCGTTCCGGCTCGTTCCGGCTCGTTAAAATGTGATTTTGAGGGCGGTTTTTGCGGGGAAAACAACCAAATCGATCACAATATATAGTTTGCGTGCTTTTCAACCGTACTGCCCATCTTCACTTATTTTTCGATCGTTTCGGAGGTTTGTATTTTGATCTACCACACTCGTGGGAGGTCAAAATATTTTGTTCCGTTTGTACTATTTTTGAAAAGGATGAATCAGCATGTTTATGTGGCGAAACAACGTAATAAATATAAACAAGACCATGCAAAATCATATCGATAACTTGAAAATATAACGTTGCTCTGAAATTTAAAAAGAAAAACAATAATCCAACAAAACTTCTAACAAATAGTATACTATATGTTACACATGAAATCAATATACAGTGTAGGCAACAAGTCTCCGGATAATTTTACATTTTTTAATAACTTTTGATCCAGGAAAGCAACCAAGCAGATCTTTTGAGTCAATGCACAGAATTTATTAAGGAATGCAACCATGATGTGTTGGTGATATTAAATAAGTTGATTATTGCGTAGTGATAGCGCAATCTAATTACACCTTTTTGAAAAATTTTATTTCTTTAGTCAAAAGTCCTGTTCTTCTGAAACATTTTGAGAGTGGAGAACCCTGCCAGGGCTGCACAGTCAAAGAATCCGGAATGGCTCCGACTTCGATTTCTAGCTGTAGCAGGGTTGCAACGTTGACCCCCAAACTTTATAACTCAGCTTCTAGATGTGCTAATGACCCGTTCTAGGTGCTAACATGATGCTAGTGGCGAGTAATGTTTATCCCATAGATTACGGTAGTCATAGGTCGTCATTTGCCCTCAGGGCATAAAATAATTTTTGTTGGGAGGACCGATTTTGAGTCCCTACCGTTCAGAGGACAGGCCTTCTAAAATTATGGTTCCTGCGCAAGCAGTTTTGCAATGTATCATATATTTATTTCCATTATTTTGGTTTAGTTCCGATTCTTTTCAGACCTGTAGCAAAAGTTATGTTGAGGTCTACTCGGTGCGCGCTCTTGTGCTTTCTCTCTCACTGCTCTAATCCCTGGGCCTCTATTGATGAAATCTCTAATTTGCAAAGCACCTATGCATGTTGGAGATGTTCACAAAAGAGATGTTTTTTGTTGGAGATGTTTACACTATTGCTGAACTTCGATCTTTGATCTTTGGATTTTAATTTTTACTCGCTGAAACAGAGTAGACCTCAGCATAACTTTTGCTACGGCTCTGAAAGTAATCGGAACCAAATCAAAATAAGGGAAATAAATATATGATACATTGCAAAGCTGGTTGCGTAGGAACCATAATTTTAGAAGACCTGCCGTCTGAACGGTAGGGTCTCAAAATTAGCACACCCAACAAAAAATATTTCATGCCCTGAGGGCAAATGACGAGTTATGATTACCGTAATCTGGGGATAGACATTACTCGCCACTAGCATCATGTTAGCACTAAGCACGGGTCGTTAGCGCATCTAGAAGCTGAGTTATAAAGTTTGGGGGTCAAAGTTGCAACCCTGCTACAGCTTGAAATCGGAATCGGAGCCATTCCGGATTGTTTGGCTGTGCAGCCCTAGCGGGGTTCTACACCTTTCACAATGTTTCAGAAGAAAAGGACTTTTGACTAAAGAAATAAAAATTTTCAAAAATGTGTAATCAAATATCACTACGCAATAATGAACTAATGTATTTAATATGGCCAACATAACATGGTTGTATTCCTTGATAAATTCTGTACATTGACTGAAAAGGTCAGTTTGATTGATTTAGAAAAATGGAAAAATTACATAAAATAATTTTTAAAATAATATAAATATTTTAAAAATTAAGACATCGGCTCAGTAAGATTCCAGGAAGTGCCGGACATCGACCTCACCGATTTGGCCCAAAATTTTTTTATGGATACCCCCATGGGCCCCCATCACAAAATGGGTATTCATTTCGGCTGGATCCTTGAAACACAGATGTGGCGGGTTTTCGAAATTTGAAAACTCGATTTTCACCAGAAAAAAATGGAGCGACCTAGGACCAATGTTAGTGTCGATTAATTATAAGTATAAATAGACAACAAAAACTGGCTATACGACGGTCCGGAGATCCGATCGAAATCCAATTTTTGCCTTATCTTATAGAGCAAAAAATTCCGCGTCGAATAAGGGAAAAAAATCAAAAATCGAAGGACCCGTCTTTTGAGATAAATGAACCTGAAGATGACCCGAAAATATTTTTGTTTTCAAACCCCCTCATGTTTGTACTCATATTGAAGAGCTCGTCGAGTAGAACAACTTTCATGTTGAACATTTTGTCTGAAACTCATGTACAAGAGAAATACATGAATTAAGATGTATTGGATCCAAATCTTTATTATCGCTTGTATCTTGAGAACAAACGAATTTCATAGAATACGACCAACTTAAAAAAATGATGTACTTGACGAGTACTCTAAAATGAGTATAAACATGGCAAGGTTTCGACAACTTTGTTTTCAATACTAATTTCCAGGCCATTTTTTTCAGCATGGGGGTCTACAATTTTTTTTCGTGAAACAATAAAGTAAGTATGGATTTTTGCGTTCTACAATATAGGCGTAATCGCTTTGTACACAAAAAATATTTTACTTTCGTTTTACTCAAAATTGTGTGAACAACCGTGCGAATGAATAAAACTCATGTATTTCTCTTGCACATGAGTTTCAGACAAAACCTTCAACATGAAAGTTGTTCTACTCGACGAGCTCTTCAGTATGAGTACAAACATTAGGGGGTTTGAAAACAAAAATATTTTCGGGTCATCTTCAGGTTCATTTATCTCAAAAGACGGGTCCTTCGATTTTAGATTTTTTTTCCTTATTCGACGCGGATTTTTTTGCTCTATAAAATAAGGCAAAAATTGGACTGCACTTTTTTGTTTTAAAATTATTTTATTTTCGTTTCACTCAAAATTAGCCGATAAACGTGTGTAACTCTCTTGTACATGAGTTTCAGACAAATCCTCCAACATGAAAGTTGTTGTACTCGACGAGCTCTTCAATATGAGTACAAACATGAGGGGGTTTGAAAACAAAAATATTTTCGGGTCATCTTCAGGTTCATTTATCTCAAAAGACGGGTCCTTCGATTTTTGATTTTTTTCCCTTATTCGACGCGGAATTTTTTGTTCTATAAGATAAGGCAAAAATTGGATTGCACTTTTTTGTTTTAAAATTTTAAATAATTTTAGAATGTTTTGAGGAGGTAAAAAATCAGTTTGCGATCGGATCTCCGGACCGTCGTATAGCCAGTTTTTGTTGTCTATTTATACTTATAATTAATCGACACTAACATTGGTCCTAGGTCGCTCCATTTTTTTCTGGTGAAAATCGAGTTTTCAAATTTCGAAAACCCGCCACATCTGTGTTTCAAGGAACCAGACGAAATGAATACCCATTTTGTGATGGGGGCCAATGGGGGCATCCATAAAAAAATTTTGGGCCAAATCGGTGAGGTCGATGTCCGGGGTCACTGGCTCAACCCTCGAATCTTACTGAGCCGGTGTCTTAATATGTTATGAAATATCAAACAGCAGAGAATGCTGAAAAGGTATATCTCCATTTTCACAGCTGAGATATATCTTACCATTACTTTTATTTCGAGGTAATAGTCTTTGACCTATCTCTATTGACAACCAAAAAAATTGAGCTTATTTTAAATTTTTGTTGTTGAAAAAGCGATAGCACCGGTGGTTCCAATCGCAACCGGAACGAACCGGAACGAGCCGGAACGAGCCGGAACAGACTCTCTCACTAGGTGAATTTGCATGAAGCCGAAACGAGAGTCAATGAGAGGTAGTTTCGCCCCGGTTTCGATAGGCTAATTGGCATTTGCCGAAACTAGACTCATTTCTCGCCCGTTTCGTGAGGCGTTCCGGTTTTCGACTCACCACCTCTAGTAGACATTGCTATCTGGGTTAGCTCTTATTCTATGAATAGACTGAAAGATTTATCATACTGTGTCTTCCTTACTACCATATTCGGCAGTATGACATTTTGGAACTGCCGTTGTGGAACGAGGACGTTTTGGAACTGTACAAATAGGAACGATACCGATTTAGAACGAGACACTTTGGAACTAGACATTTTGGAACTCTCCCGTTTTGGAACTCCCCCATTTTGGAACTCTTCCATTTTGGAACTCGGCTGTTTTGGAACCGGGACATTTTGGAACTCGGCCGTTTTGGAACCGGGACATTTTGGAACTCGGCCGTTTTGGAACCGGGACATTTTGGAACTCGACCGTTTTGGAACCGGGACATTTTGGAACTCGACCGTTTTGGAACCGGGACATTTTGGAACTGGGCCGTTTTGGAACCGGGAAATTTTGGAAATGGGCCGTTTTGGAACTCTCCCATTTTGGAACTGGGACATTTTAAAACTAGGTCGTTTTGGAACCGGGACATTTTGGAACTGGGCCGTTTTGGAACCGGGAAATTTTGGAAATGGGCCGTTTTGGAACTCTCCCATTTTGGAACTGGGACATTTTAAAACTAGGTCGTTTTGGAATCGAGACATTTTGGTATTCCCCGTTTTGCTTTTAACTTTTTACTACTTTTTTTCTATAAAAGATCGCAAAGGTTACGCGAATATTTTCGTGAACAAACTGTGGAAACAGAAAAATGGCAAAAGATATTCTTCGTACCGTGTACTGAATCGTTTCATCTAACTGTGCGTATTGATTGATAGAAATATATTTCAATCCCGCGACAATCTAATATCAAATCAATGGGTTTGCAATTACAAAAGGGGTGGGCAAGAGTGCACTGAAATTTTTGCATATCACTTGTATTAGAGGATTGCATGAACATTCGCGAGTCTCCATCCTCAATCAATGTGAAAGTCAACGAAATGGGATTCATGTCAAGTCCTTGTTTATATTTAGAGTCTCTGGGGCTGTAAAACAATTCCGTAAAATATAGCGTCTTACCACAACTTTACTTCAAAGGACACGCAAACCAAACTACTTTTCTAGATTGAAGAAATAACGTATGCGGGCTTCAACATAGGCAACATAGGTCAATCTTCGCAGTGACTTGAACATTTTTCAGACATAAAGTCTATTTAGGAGAGAAAAATCCTGAACGCCCAAAAAGCGTGGAATGGCGCTAAATTTTGCAAATAAATGTAGAATGGCCAAAGTAACTTTGACGCGATTCATGAACATGATGATGATTGATGATGATGATGATTGATTCATGATTAAACTAAATTCCACGGTTTTGCTATCACAACAACAGGGGATGCCCATATCCACTAGGATTTAGCTTTAATCCCATTCAGGGGACTTTCGGAGGACTTTTCAGTATGTCTAAAAATAAACACGCAAGAAATATCTTTTAGACTATACTACATTGCGTGGAAAAAGCTCATGAATACCTGAGAATTATGCAAATAATGAATGCATTCAAAAAAAGTTTAGACAATTGGATCCATGGGTATGTTAAAGAGTGAAAAAAGTGTATCATTTGATAAAAAATGAAAAACGGGGAGTACCAAAATGTCCGGTTCCAAAATGGCCGAGTTCCAAAATGTCCGAGTTCCAAAATGTTCGGGTTCCAAAATGTCCCGGTTCCAAAACGGCCGAGTTCCAAAATGTCCCGGTTCCAAAATGTCCGGGTTCCAAAATGTCCCGGTTCCAAAACGGCCGGGTTCCAAAATGTCCCGGTTCCAAAACGGCCGAGTTCTAAAATGTCCCGGTTCCAAAATGTCTCGGTTCCAAAACGGCCGAGTTCCAAAATGTCCGGGTTCCAAAATGTCCCGGTTCCAAAATGGGGTAGTTCCAAAATGTCTGGTTCCATATCGGCATGGTTCCTATTCGGCATAGTTCCAAAATGTCTTGTTCCTATTCGTCCAGTTCCAAAACGTCCTCGTTCCACAACGGCAGTTCCAAAATGTCATACTGCCCCATATTCATGTCTGAACTTCTGATATGTAGAAATGATCCATCTCTTGGATAGGGTTTGACCATCTTTAGTGCCTCACCTCTGAGATATCCTTCAACTTATAGAGGGGGGGGGCGATTGCGGGACCGCAACGAGAGAACGAAAGAAAGTGAAGAGAAGAGAGAAGAACGACCTATTTCAAAAAGCAGCCAGATAGGAATTAAGTAGTCGTTGCTGGCCCGCAATGATTTTACAGAGCATTGCGGGCCTGAAATGCATGAGCGTTATTGCCAACCCTACCTGGATATAGTTCGCTATTTTGGTTGCGGGATGCGGGCCCCATTCTCACCGCCTCCGCAGCCCGTTCAAACCCGTCTCGTGCTGCCCGCGTATATATATATATATATATATATATATATATACAGTAGCGACGAAAAGTATTCGCCCAAAACTTTGCAACGTCGTAACTTTTGACTCAGGGGTCTGTCCAATCTGTCAAAAAAGATGAGAACAAAGTTGCGAACAAAGTTCGCAACTTTGTTCGCATCTTTTTCTCTAAATCTCTCGAAATACACGCTCTCTAATTCTCTCTAACAAAAGATGCGAACAAAGTTGCGACCAAAAGATGCGAACAAAGTTGAGAACTTTGTTGCGAGGTCGGTTAGAGCAGGCGAGAGAGTGTGCATTTGAAGAGGAGCAGAAAAAGTAAACGGGCATTACTTATTCTGCTCCTCTTCAAATACACGCTCTCTCACCTGCTCTAACCGACTTCGCAACAAAGTTCGCAACTTTGTTCGCATCTTTTGGTCGCAACTTTGTTCGCATCTTTTGTTAGAGAGAATTAGAGAGCGTGTATTTCGAGAGATTTAGAGAAAAAGATGCGAACAAAGTTGCGAACTTTGTTCGCAACTTTGTTCGCATCTTTTTTGACAGATTGGACAGACCCCAGATGAGCAATCTGGCTCGTGTTTTGGCACGATACTATAGTACAATTGGGCATCGTATCCTAGTCCTGTTGTTATGATTCGTCGTCCTATTATAGTGTATCGATCCTGGAACCCCTCAGTACTTACTCAGCGATAATTATTTCTTCAGCTAGAATTTTCTGAGACTTGTTGTTAATAGTGTATGAACAACATTTACTGAGGAGTAGAATCCGCTATGCGATCGATTCTAGCTAATTCATTTCTGTGAGAAAATCGAAATTTCCGACACCGTTGAAATTGGGCGAAAATGTCATAACTCTGTGTTCAATGAAGCTGCATGATCTAAACTTTGCAGAGATAATATCCCTTGATCAATACAAAACTTGGCCGAGTATCAGCCCGATCGGTTGAATTTTGAGAAATTTCGAAAATTTATTTTTCTCATTTTTCGAGATTCAGGAAGTACCTGGTCGGATTAATTTCGATTCATTTCAACAGCAAGATGTCTTCTATATATAGTAGATAACAGTTTACTAGTGTTTCACGAAATTTCAAGTTCTTTCAAAGAAGTTATGATTGGAGAAAAGAGGTAGAAAATAGTTTGCATCTTTTTTCAGATTTTTTCCAGAAGTTTGAGATTTTGCTCGATTAGGCTCATACTTTGTCATGACAATTATCATGAAGACAGAAGATGATCCCCTATAAGAGAATGACTATTGATGCTCTTTTTGTCCCATAAAAATCATTTAAAATTTTTGGATGATCTGAAAAAATCGTGCCATAAATATTTTCGACCTACTTTCTCCATTCATAACTTCTTTGAAAGAACTTGAAATTTCGTGAAACACTAGTAAACTGTTATCTACTATATATAGGAGACATCTTGCTGTATATATATATATATACATATGATATTGTGATCTGTGTGATCCATCGAATATCGATGCTGTGAGAACAGGAAGAGGATGATTCAATCGGATACATCATGATAAACCTCTTCTTCTTTGATGGCTGCTGAATCTTGAGGACTCTGATGATTGTATTCGAGTTATTGTTAAGCGCTTGGCTGCATTGAGTATGAGAATCGACAATGAAAAAGTCTTTGGATCTGAGGGTTAGGAATTTCATCTCTTTATTCTTTCACAAGAATGGAAATCATCCGCTTTCTTTCCAAGTCTGCCAAGCAATTCAAGTTGAGGTCATATTACTTATCTGATGCCTTCGACATCATAAACATAAGTAAAAAAATTATAAAAATATTCTGAACGAAATAATGATCTGAAGCGCGAGATCTGGCGAGAACTTCCTAGTTTTATCGGCTTCGGCAGTACATGATCTGTTCATATCGGAACGATTTATTGTAACTGTTGTTTCAATTTTTTTTAATTTACATTGTTAGTTAGTATAAGAATAATGATCTTGAAGAGAAATTTTTTGAATGACAGTCTCCCTTTAAGATGATGGGGATGATCTCCAGCTTCTGCCATAAATCTCTAAGCATTTTGCTCTATTATGGTATTAAATTCAATCTCAGCAACTTTCTCATAAATCTTCAAGGTCATTCCGATTCTTGCATCTGATAATTTTTTTGATTGTCTTTGTGTGAACGTCTATATTTTTGATGAGTTCGATTCTGTTAGACTCATTGTCAATTAGCCTATAGTCAACTCTGTGTTCATTCTGATCGGTATTCATACTGATTATCCCGTCACGCGGTCTATATGAATGAGTTAGATATGAGGTGATATCACCTCATATCTAACTACACTCACGGCAAATTCTCTTAGATGTAGGTTGTCTAAATGTTCAGGTATAGAGAAAGGTTATCTTACTCCAAACTCTTTCAAAAAGACACGGTGGATAATACTCTCTCGCTCGAGATAGTAACGGGGACAGGAGTAAGCTAACTAAGTTATCTCACATTTGAGAGAACGTGTCTCTAACTGTCGCATGTTAGATAACCTATGACTCAAATATGAGTTAGTTTGCCGTCAGTGACACAGATCACACTCTGTCGCATGTCACATGACGCATGATAACTGTCGCATGTTAGATAACCTATGACTCAAATATGAGTTAGTTTGCCGTCAGTGACACAGATCACACTCTTCATCACTCTCACTCTCTAGAGTGAGAGTGATGAAGAGTGTGATCTGTGTTATCCGTAGATGTCAAGATCCGATTACGATATGATGGAATAATATGACGGTTATAACTATCACATTCTGACTTGTCGGAAATTTCGATTTTCTCACAGAAATGAATTAGCTAGAATCGATCGCATAGCGGATTCTACTCCTCAGTAAATGTTGTTCATACACTATGTTTTCTAATAAAAAAAACTATGGTGGTTCCGCTACACGATAAAATAGAAGATCAAAAAGGAATAAAAAAGAGATATTAGTTGTCCTATAGTACTGCCTGAACAAGTTGTAGCCATCGCAATTCGTATTAGTAAACCATAAGCCAGCATTTCTCAGACTCGCTCCTCCTAAAGACACACAATATCCTTCCACGTTGATAAACTTTTATAACGCACTTCATAGCAGAAAACAATTCCTTGAATATTACTCCACTTGCTCTCATAATAACGATAAGTCCAACACAATTATATAGCTATTTAAACAACTGACGTAGCAGTCGAAACACACTTCTTCTTCTAATATTTTCACATAAAATTAAAATTGGCACTTGATATGTATATTAGCAATCCCTTGATGACTGACAATTGTAAAGTATTGTTACTTTGACGCACTTAATAGAGTAGTACAAACATGTAGGCGTAAATTCACCGTCATACAAAATAATTATGCGTGGTCTTTGACTACGCGGTCTCTGTTATGCCGAAAATAATAGAAATCAGTAACTATATTTTTATCAGCTCTCCTGTAGCGTTCGAAACGTGAACCTTCATGGTTTGTGCCTTTGTCAAGTTTTCTGGTGCCGTTCTCCTATGAAATGTTTACAAGGGGCTTAGTATTTTGAGATTGTAATAACATGACTGAAATCAGTTTTCGATGCTGATTACAAGTCCCAAGCTCCGTGAAAAGAAAAATTTCAATTTGTATGATTCTCTGCATAAATAATCATGATCGTTTCCTGAACTAGTCTCACATCTCTATGATCAGAGCTCCAGGTTGTATTAACCATTGCTAACCATTAGCCACATGTCGTATTCCCCACTAGATAAACTCTAAACATCATCGAAACTAACTGTATTGTCCGTATAAAATATACATAATTGCATTGCTACTGCTGCTAAACAGAGGAAGAACTATCGATTAACTCCCCACTTTTTCCTCCTTTCCTTCCTCGCTCTCTCTGATCTACCTACTCTCTCACCGGAGCTCTCTCTCTAAACATAGAAATTCATTGTGGCAGTGGTTGGCTACTCTCGTACCAAATAAACAAGTGTATTTTATACATACGGTCAATAGTCATGATATCGTAGCCTCAAAAAAAAAACGGAAAGGGGTCGTAATTCTACGATCGTAATCCTGGACCATTTTGAAATCCTACAATAGTTGATAAATAATTTTTAAATGCGTGTGATTATGAGACGAAATGCATTAGCGAATGTATCTTCTATACACATAACGTCTCTTTCCGATTATATTCTCATATGATATGAATCAATTGAGAATTATCATTCCATATCAGATATGAACTCATTCTATATCTCGATCGAACTACAAACTATATTAATGTACTACGGAGATGTCGTTTATATCATCGCAACAATTCTTAACATCACCTCGTTCTGTTGTCTGTTCAAGGAAACACCACCATACCAGGCGACATTTCGCAAATATCTACTCTACACACAGGTTAGAATTTATCAGTTACCAGGATCGCCCCCTACATATGATTTATCCTATATCTGCGCAGTTTTTAGTGAACTTGTTGCCGGAAGTATGTCACAGAAATTGTATTTACACATGCAACTTCAGGTTCTGGTGACTTTGAATGACTTTGTCTTCGAAGTCTTATTCGTACCGTTTCTCTTGTTCCCTGCAATGGGACTCTATTGCGTCGGTCTTTTTTGTCAATGGGGAGTGCCCATTCACTACACATTTGTGAGTTTACTTTAAACGCTAAAAAAAAAGTTTATTGTCCAAGTATGGTACATACAATCTATTTCCATATCAAATATGAGTTAAAATTATCACAATTAGCTAAAAGAATTGATAATTTGCACTAGGCTACGTATCATGAAGATCACTGATGATGCACTCACTGAAAATTCCCTTACCTACTAGGGAATATTTCCCTACAAACGTCGCTCTACGGAATTCTTCCCACATGGGTTAGGGAATCAATTCCCTTACTCATTAGGGATATATTCCCTTACAGTTAAGGGATATAGAAAAGATTAGAACAATAAGAAAAATCGGCAAAGTTAATTTACACAGTAATCGAACCTACGAGGTCCGGATCACTACACGAGAGTCTTGCCACTAAGCCATGTTAGTACAATTCGGACCTCGTGAAACTCGATGATAGCACTAGTGAAAAGTAGGGAAATATTCTCTAGTTTACTAGGGAATATATACAAGGGATATCGATGAAAGTAGGGAAATAAATCCCTAAGGGATACGCACGTGCCAGATATCCCTAAGGGATATTTCTGTGAGTGTGGGTATATCATCTGAAACGTGCGTCTACGAGAATAAAATTCCTTTTCTCCTTCATGATGGTTTATCACACTGGGGGCCGTTTGCGTAAGAATCGAACAAGGGCTGGCACAGGCCAAAATTTCGATATCATCAACACTTGTGTATATGGGTTATTTCGCGGATGAAGATGGACCAGTGGTCCCGCATCGCCTAGGCGGGATTACGGTACAATCACAGTTTCAGTCGTTCTCCTATCCTAAGTAGGCCTAGAGGCATGAAAATTGGATTCCCTATGGTAGAATTCGATGGCGGTGATGGCTGTCCACTGCATTTGTTTTGAAAATTTTCGAAAATCTCAGAAAATGCAACTTACCTGAAGGTTGTGGCGACAGAGTGTGCTGAAATGAGAGAGTGCAAGGGAGCATTTTGGGAGACGTAAACAACTCGTGAAAAAACAGTTCACTATACCGAGATCACTATATGATTCTGATCATTATTACTTAATGGATATCATCTTTTCATCATGTTTTTTTTAACATTTTACATTTAAAGGGACCGGGAAACAAAAAACAAGTTGATCTCATATAAAAGAGCTTGAAATTCTGTTTCGAAATATATAAATCTTATATCATAAGAATTCTCTGGTAAGGAGAACGGCGCAGTTAAAAAAACTACAGTCTGCTCCAGATAGCGGGAACCTTTTCCTAATTGCCACACCAACTCTTTGGATGCGACTTGAAATTCAATATTTTGATGATAATTCTATCCGCAGTGGGGAATTATGAAGAATAAAACTCAATAATGGGCTATTTTGAGCTTTTCGATGGAGTTAGCATACTGTAGTTCGGAAATCTCGCCCGTGGTGTGGAGCAGGCTACAGTAATCCAACTTCTTACCAGAGCGTATTTTCAAGCTTTCAAATACATATTTCTGAATAGTTCTTTGAGCTCATCAACATGAGATCAACTATTTTAACTATTTCGAATCGAAAATTTTGGATGCCAGCTGCCTTTAATCACTTTATCGAGATCAACTAAGCGGTGCCACATACCCTTGTTTCTTACAATATCCATAAAACCTGGTTCGACTTTTCTAGACGAGAGCTAAAAGAATATCGCTCATTTTATTGTTGATGTATTTGTGCATAAGCTAAGCATATAGAATTTAGGCTGCTGCAGTGTTTATGATTGCAAATATAGGAATGTCCATCATAATATGCTTGCTCTATCGTCACCAGACACTCATTTCGAAAACGAGTATTTTCAAAATGAACAAGGCATGTAAATAATCTTTTTCGATAATCACAACTCGCCATACATGATTTTTTCGTTATAGCTAACATTTGATATAGTGAAAATTGCATTGTTCATATTCTACAGTATTCCCAGCTTAACTATAGCTATTCACGATTACGATACTGAAGATTCCGATCGTAGAATCGCTGAGGTTCATGATCAAATTTTGTTAAATACATTTTTTTTTTGAAATTACAGTTTCCATACAATCTCACATGGATAAAGGATCGAGGGTTCTATTTTCTCTACGATAAAGAAGAAATGTCACTAATGTATTATTCTATACTCATGGTAATGTTTGGGCATTCAGAATACTGAAAATGAGCATAAGGGGAAGGTTTCTCATGATCAAATCCGCTTACGCTTGTGACGCTAAGTTTGACAAACGGTTTTATAGCCTTCATTCGCACTGTCCTTTGATAGCAGTGTAATACATTTAATACAAATTCACAGGTAACGTCATTCTCGCTTGCTGTGATAATATTTATGATAGCTCACATAAGACATTCTTTACACCACGAGGTATGATTTTTGTGATGAGAAATAACTTGTTTAAACCAATGAAAGGGAAACGTGCATGGCCCAAGATATTGGAGCACTGCAATTTAAAAAAAAAGAAACTTTCGCATCAACCGAATAAATAAGTAATAGTTGTGTAGTATGGATAGTATGGAGGTCACTTTCAAATTATGCCTTTCAGAAAGCATGTTCTGCTAAAACAATCAAAGTTAAGACACAAGCTCTAAATGTTCTCATTATTCAGGTTTCTGATTGTAATTATATTTTGTTTTTTCTCGTTTGCAAAACTATATTGATCATGTTTTTAGTTGTTCCTCCCGGTTCTCCTCGTTCTAGTTCCAGCGTGGATTTTGGGTATGGGTCTTGCAACAGGTCTATTCCCCTTCGGTACGCGTCGTTTGTTTGCTTTTTTGTTGCTTACAATAAGCCACGTGAGCATGCCGCTCTCGTGAAAATTCGTGATAGTTACTGTAGATGTGCTCTTAAATATGCGAATGACAAATTAAATAATCACTAGTTCACAATGGATTATATCCCTTATTCATAATTCTGTTAAATTTATGTTATGTCGATCAAAGTAGGGAAAATCCCTAAGTTTTGTCCTTCAATGTACCCTACATAACATGTAATATTGTTCTACGCTCGGAATTTATGAACACTGCCATAAATTCTTTAAAAAATATGGATGATTTTTCTTTTTCAGAAATCTGCCTGACCGCGTTCTTTTGCTTGCTGCTCCACTCAATCGCTCACAATGTTGCGCTACTATCGATCACTCCTAATTATCGAAAGTTTATCCGTCGATTCTTTAGAAATATATTCTGCAGATTTTTAAGGGTGAATTTTACATAGTATTTTGTCCTTGGCTCGATTCAGAAAACACACAACATTCATTATCTAATATACGTTATAATTGACTTTTTTATTATTAAGGCAAAATCTACATCAGGAGATCAAAGTTCACAAGGGAAATCTGTAGTTCTTTCATCACATTTGTCGATAATTTGTTAGTCGACAACAATATCGGGAATAAACCTATTGATAATGCAATACGTGAATAGGAAATTCATATAAAGCATAGACAACGGCAAAGTGTGACTATACGTCAATTTTTCAGAAAACATGTTTACGATTGTTGTTGAAAAGTGATAATTTGTACGATGGATGAGAAAAATCAGCAAAAGAGAATGGGCATGTTAGTGTTCGAACTTGCGAAATTTGAGAAGTTATTGATTTTAAAATCGGGAGCTTAACCACTTAGCCATGAATTTAAAAAAAAGTTTTTGCATAGCTTTATTTTGCTCTTGGGGTATGCAAAGGGTCTGATTATGAGAAGATTCTTCGATTTTGAAGTGTTTTATAGGGAAAAGATGCAAATTGTGACGGACAGACGGACAGACAGACAGACGAGCCTTATCATTTTATAGAATAAAGAAATGAGATAAGAAAGAATTTGCTGATTCATTAGCTTATTGTTTTTATTGTTGGTTGTAGTAGAACGTGAAGCATCCATATGCAATTGACAATCATATTGGATATGCTCAAGTGTTGCTTAATAAATCACGTACTACGACAGCATTAATATAATATGATGTATTCAACACTTTAAATTCCATTATTTTGGGCCCACATTCTTTTCTTCTTGCGTTCTTTTCTTCCTCTCTCCCTCCTCTATGAGAAAGGAGAGGTGGGAGATGGGAGGAAAAGGAGGTTGCGGGCTCGCAATCGCCCCCCCCCTGCCTCTGGTGTTTAAATCCGTGCATGATCACGAATAAAAGTATAATCATGCATAATTCCACATACCATGCATGGTCATGCATGAAATATCCGTGATTCGTGATCATGCGCAAATTTTCTGTGAACTTGCATAGAATTCTGAATGCACGATCACGGATAATCCATGCATGATTCGAGTATATTCCATGCTATATGCCATTAATTGCACGAATTCGACTGGAACCATGCATGGATTCCAACACCTGACAATGAGTGCCCTCCCTCCAAGTTCGCGGGCCCGCAATGAGTTTACTACCCCTCCCTGTATTTTTTGTCCGTGGGGTGCGCCGTGGCCAGCATCATACACGGTGGTTCAGTGGAGAGAAATGCCTACAGTAAACTTTGGATTTAAGCCTCCCGCACCAGGGCTGTGCGGCAAGGCAAATTTTCGGCAATTCGGCAAACCGGCAATTGCTGATAAAATATTTTCGGCAATTTCGGCAATTTTCGGCAATTTCGGCAATTTTTTTCCAAAACTTATTTTAGTGATTTTTTTGCTTTATAGAATTTTTTCGAGTAATAATCTTTATTGTATAATAACGAACAACAAAAAAACGAATAACGAGCAACAAAAAATTCAATAACGCGATAACAAGTGGTTTAGTCCATAAGAAAAAGGTTCTTAGAAAGGAACAACATCATGTGGAAATGCTGGGGAGGAAAGTTGATCCTGAAATAAATGGAGATTTTAAATTTAAAAAATACGAAAATAAAATGAATATTTACCTGTTTTGATCTTCTTGCATATGTAATTTCTGCAGATCTTACAGGTGAAATCGCCGTTAATCGAGGGTTCAAAGTACTTGCTGACCTTACCCATTTCTGAATGAATGAAAAAAAAGAAAATCATAAAACGCGCATAATAAACAAACAAAAACTAAAACAAGTTATAATTTACAATCAAGCAAACAGTGCATTCGATTTCAAAGGTCGAATACAGTATGATAAATATGGTGTATTTTGAATACACTACACAGAGAACAAACTTGCCCAAATAAGGGTAATAGATTTTTCAACTTTCGTTATCTGTGTACACGATTTACCCACAATCGGGCAAATGCTAGCTCATAAACCATGGATTTACCTATATGCAGGCTAACATTTGTCAGAATACGGGCAAATCATTCCCCAAATATCGCTACTCGGGCAAATTTAATCTCAGTGTACAGAGGAAAATTCAACATGCTTTTAAAACTGCTACAAGAAACCATTTGAACACGTTTTAATTTATTTTTTATGTAGCAAAATATTATCTAAATATTTGCCGAAATTGCCGATTTTGAGAAACATTGCCGAAATTGCCGAATCGGCAATTTCGGCAATGAAAAACCGGCAATTTCGGCAATTTCGGCAAACCGGCAATGCCTTGCTGCACAGCCCTGTCCCGCACTACGAAAAATTGGCAATGTTGATCTGCACCGGGCGGGATTCGAACCTAAGAGGTTCGGATCGCTAAACAAAAGTTGTAGCCACTAAGCCATCTCGGTATGTCTGCCAACTCGTAAAACTCGATGATTGGTCTAGTGAGAAGCGTTCGTGTGGCGAGCGCCCAGATATACCGTTATCAACTTTCGATCTGGGAGAACCTAGATGTCTTACAAAACCCGAAAATAGAATCTCCTTTGATGTTGTTATCTGTTCATCACTTACATGTTCTCTTTCCCCCTTATTGATATCCTCAATTAGGCTCTGTCCATTACCACAATTTCATTCCATTCATTATTACTCTTCATTTCTTTGTTTCACAACATTTGCTCGCTAAATGTGAACACGTTAGTTCAAAATGTGAAAGAGAGGGAATAGCGGGGCAAAAGGAATGCTGAAGGCGACTTTCCAAATCTGTGACTTTCCAAATCTGTGGTGCGCACCTTGGTGTGTTTTTGCAATAATGAGACGATAGTCATTAGATAGAGCGGCGCACCTCAGACAGGTTTGGTAGCGCGGCGGAGATTGCGATAGAGACAATCATTGGGTGCCATCGCGCACGCACATCCTCTCTAATGAATCCCACCAAACCCGTCTGGCATCCGCCGCGCCCTCTTTATATTCAATCTTTTTTCTAAAACTTCTGCCAGCGATGGAAAACGATATTTCATTGGTGAGCCGCTATTACAGCGGCTGAACTAACGTGTGAATAAAATATATATATATTTATATAGTTAGTGCTTTTCAACACTCAGTTTTCTATAGTTTTTTTTCTCTGGTGGGAGCCTCTTACAAGGGAAGTGTAAGAAATATCTTTTAGACCTATGGATGGGAGTATTTTTCCTCGATAGCTATAGGTAATATAAGGTCGGAACCAAAAAATCAGAACCTGGCATGCACTTTCCGATTTTATATAAATAATTATATTTTGTACATATTTAGGCGATGAAATAAGACTCCCCCTGATAGAGCACTTGAAAAATGAAAAAGAACATGGCGGCGTGGTGTAGTGGTAATGTGTTCTCCTCTTGATCACTATATGGGTGGTTCGAATACACTATGGAGATTTTTCTTTTGCTGATTTTTAAACGTTTCGGACTTGTAATTTTGATCAGAAAAAAAAATTAAAATCTTTTTCACAGTTTTTTATGTAGCTGTTGAACTTGTATTTTATCATTTAGGAATGCAAAACATAAAGCAAAATTTCGTTTATTAGCATAGTGATCGTTTAATTTTGGGAGAGTTCATTTGCACCAAGCGGCTACGGAAGAATAACATTTTGATAACTTGTGCATGCAATATTTGACCAAATTTTCTAAACTACTCTTCCTTTACACGGGGACAATTAATTAGTGAGATTATTTTTGAAACGCTCCAAATGTGATTAAATAGCCGATTACAATAAATGATAAAATTCAAGTTCAACAGCTACTTTTTTAAACTGTGTTTTTTTTAATCAAAATTACAAGTCCGAAAAGTAAAAATTCGAACCACCCATATAGTGATCAAGAGGAGAACACGCCGCCATGTTCTTGTTCACCTTTCAAGTGCTCTATCAGGGGGAGTCTTATTTCATCGCCTAAACATGTACAAAATATAATTATTTATATAAAATCGGAAAGTGCATGCCATGTTCTGATTTTTTGGTTCCGACCTTATATTGCCTATAGCTATCGAGGAAAAATACTCCCATCCATAGGTCTAAAAGATATTTCTTACACTTCCCTTGTTAGTTACTATGTTATAACTATAATGAAATCAATAGACACACACGTCCCTTGGTGTAGAGTAAACGTAAATCATGGGAAGCTGCCACCTCATATGGAGCGCCTACTGAACAAGCGCTTTAGAGCATGGCAAAGATCAATTAGTCACCCGTCCACTGAAAGTAGACATACTTTTGAGAATCTAAATAAGAAATTCCGAAGGGAGCTTATTCGTCATCACAAGATCATAGAAAAAAGAATTATTGATAGTGAGGATAATAATAAGTTCTTTACTTATATGAAACGTTGTACAAGTAATCAAAAAGATATTGACGGCCTTAAGGATGCAAATGGAACTTCCGTCCTAAACGACACTGAAAAAGCAAATCTACTTGCCCATGGGGCTCGCCGTCCAGAGGCCAAATCCCGTGAGGTGCGCCCTAATCCCACAGCATGGTGCAGCCCATGGCGCACTCCACGGACAAAAATACCGGAGCATACAGAATATCGCCGTGCTTCCGCGTCTATAATATAATATAGACTATATAATATAGACTCTATATATACTTTGATGAAATGCGTCTCTCACAAGCACGCCACTCTCTCATTGTCAGAAAACAACTCCTTCAGCATTTATTCACTTAACATAATAATAAAAATGTCCAACACAATATGAAGAATTGTATACCTATTCAAAGAATTGATGTAATGGTCGAAAAATCTTTTCTCCTATTATATTTATGCCTTAAAATATATTTGCATATCGGCAATACTTTATACACTGTGAAATATTCAATTATTTTTGAAAGTGCAGTTGTCGTTTAGTTATGGTGAGTTTCACGCACTGAATAAAGGAGTATTAATAGTTTTATACCAGGGCTATGCGAAAAAATATTTCGAAAAAAATTCGAAAAATGAAAATTTTTCGATTTTTTTTCGAAAAATCCGAAAAATTCGAAAAAAAAAATAAAATAATGTTATCTCTATCGAAAACATCCATTCGCTAAATTTTACTATCGATACAATGGAAATTTAAGAATTGCAACTGTGTGATTCTTAATTGAAGCTGCTTACATTTTAAAATATGCATATTTTACTCAAGTGAAGTCGTAATTGATGTCTCCAAATTTGAAATTTTTGTTAAAATGTCTTAAATTTTTGAAATTTTGTGACTTTTTAAGTAAAAACATTTTTCGATTTTTCCGATTTTTTTCGAAAAAAATTTTCATGGAAAAACTTTTTCGAGAAAACCCGAAAAATATGAAAAACCGAAAACCGAAAAACGAAAAATGCACAGCCCTGTTTTAAACGCTCAAATAAATTCTCTGAGATATAGGCGATCGATGTAGCTGACAACCATAGAGAAAGAAAAGCTTACCCAAACTCTCAAAAAGACACGGTAGATAATGCTCTCTCGCTCGAGTAAGTTAAGGAGACTGCGGTAAGCTAACTTTTGTCTCACAAATGGTATAACCTCACTCTAATTGTCGCATCTTAGCTAACTTATGACTCAAATGTGAGCGAGTTCGCCGTCAGCGTAAAGTGACGCCATTTTCCTCTCTGTTTATATCGCCATCCATTTAAGGCCTCGTATAAAAAAATATGCGTTTTCATTTACTTACGCCAATAATAACAGATATCAGTAATATTATTTCCACAAGATCTACTCTAGCGCATTGGTTAGGCATTGGTCACTGGCCGAGTTTCAACCCTTCACTTTACATTTTGGTTCGCACACTTTCTGGGTTCTGTTCTACTCATCAATATTACATTTTTCTCGTTCAAGTTTCTTTCTCTCAAAAGTACCATCAAAAGTGAAAGTAAATTGTATTTGTGTTCACGAGAAAATCGATATGAATCAATGTAATTCCATATCAGATATGAACTCATTCTATATCTCAATTGAACTACAATGGATATTAATATATTACGGAGATGTAATCTATATCATCGCAACTATTCTCAACATCATCTCGTTCAGTTGCCTATTCAAGGAAACTCCACCGAACCAGGCAACATTACTCTACATTCAGGTTAAACTTTGAACGGTATTGTACAAAGATAGCCCTCTATGATATATTTACGCACTTTTCGCGAACTTGAATTTGAAGATATTCTAGGTGTTAAAGCCCGGTAATCTAATCCTCCTTTTGAAAATTCCAAGTCATCAACAGTATCTAATTATTCAAAATAGACCAACAATATTACAATTAAGCATTTGAATTAAGACTCTGGTGACTTCGAATGACTTTCTCTTCGAGGTCTTATTCGTACCTTTTCCTTTATTTCCCGCCATGGGCCTCTATTGCGTCGGTCTTTTTTGCAAGTGGGGAGTGCCCATTCACTATACATTTGTAAGTTTTTTTATTTATTTTATAAGCAGCAAATTGTCTCCAAATTGGTAAAAGTTATTATACTATCAAATGATTGGCAATTTGAACTATTTTCTACGCATTATGACGATTACTGATGATGGGTACATGATTCGCAATGTGCATCTCATAAAAACCTGTTGCCGAACTTTCCTATTTTCAAAATTTCGCGCCTTTGTTTGCACCATCAAGCATGATTCATTCATGATTCTAGCGATCAACAATCCGAGTAAGCTTCAAATATTTTATGTATGGTATGTAGAATCACTTTTGCTATCATTCTGTCTTCACAATTTGTTCACGAAAATACACATGTTACTTCACCTTTAATGTATTTATACACAAGCTACTTGCAATCCTAATATTTGAGGCAGCTGCCGTGTTTGTGATCGCAAATATCGGAATGTCCATCGTGATATGCTTAGTTTATCGTCACCAAACACTAATTTCGAAAACGAGCATTTTCAAAATGAATAAGGCAAGTATAAGAATCTTTTTCCGTAAACCAAAACTCGCCATACATGATTTTGTTTGTTATAGCTTACATTTGACATAGTTAAAATTGCATTCTTCGTATTCTACAGTAATAATAATTTATCCTGTCTACATGTCATATGTAGAGGGGGTCAAAGCAGGGGGTATCATCATATCCACAAGTTCTATTCTTCGGTCTCTGAGAGATTTCTTCTCCATTCAAGAAAACGTCCAAAAAAATAAGCTTGATAAGAACAATCAAATAACCCACGAAAACATTGCGTTGTCCGTCCAAGAGGCCTGCTTGACAAGATGGAGATACCGCTCCTGACTTTCCAAAGTCTTCTAGGAGGGGACTCAACTGTTGATCCTTTTCTCTTGATGGAATAGGCGAGTGTAGCAGAGAATGGAGAGAGAAAATTCCAACCGACCGCACCGCAGAGAGAAAGGCAGAAGAATGTATTCTACAGTATTCCCAGTTTAACTATAGCATTTCACGATTACGATACTGAAGGCTCCGATCGGCGAATTGATGAGGTTTATGAATAATTTTTTTGAAATACGATTTTTGTGAATATTACAGTTTCCATACAATATTACATGGATAAAGGAGCGAGGGTTATATTTTCTGTATGATAAAGACGAAATGTCACTAATGTATTATTCTTCAATCATGGTAATATTTCAGAATACTGTAAATGAAAATTTAAATCTTACTACTTTTTGTTTTTTTCCAAATGTTTCATGAACTTGGCGAATATAAATATGAAACAGCGCGATTCATAAAGAATACGGGGAAGATTTTTCATGAATATCTCAGCCTGGCGACAAACGATTTTAAGGCATCCATTCTTAGGTTCTCTTGTTTATTTCATTATCGTGGGTTCTATTTTCTCTACGATAAAGGACCTAGTGTAAAATTAAAAATCTATAAAAACATGGAAAAAATCTCCTACAATTTCGTACGATCTCTGTCGTCGTTTTTCCTTATTTAGACTCTACCCCTGAAAAACTTATAGACATAATATAAATGGTATTCGTAGACCATAAACCAGCATTTCTCCGCCATGTCACATTTATACCATACACCACGCCTACATTCCGCGTCGATATACTTTGATTAAGCACTTAACGCTAAAAATAATTCCTTGATTTAGCGTAATATATTGCTCCCACTTGGTAAATAATGAAAAGTCCAACACAATTATTGCTGATCAAACAATTGACGAAACGGCCGAACCTCCCTTTTTCTACTATTTATTACATTTATATCTATAAATTTAGCACTTGTCATGTATATTAAACACTTATACATTGCAAAATTTGTTTGTGTTTGAAAATACAATTGTGACATAGTTATTGTGAGTTTCACGCACTGAATAAAGTAGTACGTATAGGTGTAAAGTGACGCCTTTTGTCTCCCTGTTTATATCGGCATCGGTTTGCATCCTCGTACAAATTAAATATGCGCTTCAAACCTATTCGTTGAAATAATAATAATACTGTTATAGCGCGCCTATGTTCAAGAGTAATTAAATCCAGGAAGTGAACACGATTGTCCATTGTTCGTATCAAAATGAATTGAAAAACGAAAGCAAAATCTTCCAGTAAAATCTCTTTGAACAGATTCCCTTTCTTTAGTAAATCTAGATCTTTTGAATTTCAAACAAGTGTACCGTAACTAACAATATGTAATATGAAAGAAATACATATAAGCCGTTTTGTTGACTTCAATTTCGCTACTACGGAAAGTTCTAAGACGATTACGATCAATTTTTGATCTGACTTTACTTTACGGACAGCTTTATTAAAGTGTGATTTGAAAATTAACTTAGGGGACATTAATATGCCCCTTTACCTCATCAGAACAAGAACGTTTAAATCCTTTTAAGAAGTAGTTACTACGGTATTTTAGACTACCATAGTGTATCTCAACGTACTTTGTTTAAGAGAGAGAGAATAAGATTCCTAACATCACCCCAATCGGATATATTGGCAATTGCCTTTTGTAAATCACTAGAGTGTGATGGAACGAAATTTAAATCGTCTGTATAAATTCCGTAACGAACGGTATTGGGATCCTCCATTTATTTTATATATCAACGATACAGTCCTTATCGTTGGTATGTATATAAAATAAATGGAAGGTGTTCTATGCACGAGCCTTGGGGAACACCTGATGTTACTACTGAGGGATATGAGAGACAGTCGTTAATAATTATGTTTTGTAATCTGTTATGAAGATATGCATCAAAGTAGGAGATCAAGTTATCGGGGAAACCAAGGAGAGAAAGTTCGTAGAGTAATGGTCTATGGAATATAATGCCTTTTTATAATCAAAAAATATTATGTCAAATGATTTTCTCTTATTGTTAGAAAGGAGTGTGAAATAGTATGAGCATGTTTTAGCCAGATGCTTTCGGAATTGGTTTAACTAATGTTTTTTTTTTCCATAGATCTGGAACCAAAAAATGCGTTTATTACGAAATGCATTAGAAAATACATCTTCTAAATATTGTCACCTTTCGCTTATAATCTCATATGATATGTATCAATTCAGTATCATTCCATATTAGAAAAAAAACTCATTCTATATCTCAATCGAATTACAATGGATCTTTATGTTATACGGCGATATTATCTATGTTATCGCGACAATTCTCAACATCACTTCCTTCTGTTGTCTTCTCAAGGAAACACCACCGAACCAGGCGACGTTTCGCAAATATCTACTCTACATTCAGGTTACTCTTTAGCGGTATATCCTAGCTCATCTGAAACTGGCCACGCACACTCCCGCTTCGTTTGTCTGCGTGAGAGTGTTGCCAGAGCCAAGAGTAAAAATTTTTTTTAAACTCGATCCTATTATCGAAAGTAGAGTAACTCTAATTACACCAACACATCAGGATTGTATTCCTTGTTAACTTCTCTGCATTGTCAAAGATAGGCTTGATTGCTTTCCTAGATCAAAAGTTATAAAAAATGAAAAAAAAGTGTCCGGAGACTTGTTGCCTACACTGTACATTCGACTTCAGGTTCTGGTCACTTTGAATGACTTTCTCTTCGAAGTCTTATTCAAACCGTTTCCATTGTTCCCTGCAATGGGCCTCTATTGCGTCGGTCTATTTTGCCAATGGGGAGTGCCAATTCAATACACATTTGTGAGTCTCATTTTTATTAAATATTAGGTTGATTCATTAGTCTTGTCGCACTTTTCGCCCTTTAAACAAATTAAAATTAAGTTATTTCGGCAAAAGCAGATCAATCAAAGTATGCGCCGTCTGAAACTTCCTCCAAAGTTCGGGTATCTTGTGGATGCAGTGTTCCTAGAGTTCTTAGTCATCAAGATTTCGACCTTCCGCTGATTGCTGAGAGAGTGCGCTACATATCGGAAAACAAGTAATCGCTAGGAAACAAGTCGGGCGAGTGGGGCGTTGTCGTGCTGGAAGTAAATTCGGTCGCGCATCTAGCGAACGGAAGGGCATTGGACTTCAGGGTCTGTAATGGCGAGAGCATACCGCGGTCGCATTAGTAGACCCCGGCGGGAGCAGTTTCCAATACATTTCACTGCCACGGCTCGATCACACAGACAGCATGATGACTACTCATCTCGATGGACCCACAGCGGACTACGTTGTCGTAAACGATCCACTTCTCATCTCAAGTGATGATCCCGTCGATCCTAGCCGTTGTACGAGCGTACGAAAGTAGATCCAGACACTGGTCCTTCTGGTTCTGGAAAAATTAGCTGCTGCCATGTACTTTCAGATTTTTTATAATTAATTTTAATTTTGTAAAAATGCAATTTTCAAGTGCGCATGCAATATTTTGACGCCTCTAAGTTTTCACGGCTCTTTCAGGGGCTCCTTATTTCATATACTGCTTGACGCCTTCGTTTTGTGATTTTTTCAACATTTTTTTAAAAAATTTACAAAATTAATCTTAATTATATAAAATCTGAAAGTGCATGGCAGCAGCTAATTTTTTGGCTCCTATCATATTTTTCCTATACCTATCCAGGAAAAATATTCTTATTCAAAAGTCTCACTGACAAGGGAATGGTCTCAATTCGGCCTGGCCTTATGAGGTGTCAATAGTGTGACTAAAATTAGTTAGATATGCTGATCGCAAAACCGTTTTTAGACAGTGCCTAATCGACCTGAGCTTCGAGAAAATCGATATTGAAATTTGGCTTTCTGGGCTGATTCTAAAGTTCATGCTGTCTCCTACACTAAAATACCCAGATGGGATCGTTAACTCATCTATCAACTATCGAGACAATGAACTGCTTTCCTATTTTCTTTTCTGGTTTTCATAATAACAGCAAAATATTTCATTCTTTCGACAAGAAAAAAATCAGCAAAAGTAAATTGCTTCAAAGGGAATCGAACCCGTGGCAATCAAAAGTAAACGTGGACAGCTTATCCACTACACTGCGAAAGTCGATGTCTTGATGGCTGATAGATGAGCTAATGAACCCATCGGAATAGTTTAGTGTAGGAGATCATGCGAACTTTCGAATCGACCAGCCAGCCAAAAAAGGCAAATTTCAAGATCGATTTTGTCGAAGCTCAGCTCGATTAGGCACTGTCTAAAAACGGATTTGCGATCGGCATATATAACTAATTTTAGTCACAGTATTGACATCTCATAAAGTCAGGCCGAATTGAGACCATTCCCTTGTGAGACTAAAAAGACTTACCTTGTTAATGCATTTTCTGAGAAACTTTTTTTTTAATTTCTAAGTTGTGCACAAGCTACTTAGAATCCAATTTAGGCTGCTGCAGTGTTTCTGATTGTAAATATTGGAATGTCCATTATAATATGCTTACTTTATCGTCACCAAACAATCATATCGAAAACGAGCATTTTCAAAATGAACGAGGCAAGAATATGAACCACAGCTCTCCAAACATGATTTTCTCGTTACAGCTAACATTTGGTCTAGTCAAAATAGCTTTGTTCGTGTTCTACAGTATTCCGAGCTTAATTGTAGGAATACATGACTACGACATCGAAGGTATTGATCGACGAATTAACGAGGTTCATGGTAGCATTTGTTTTTAAATTTTTATATAATTCGATTTTTTTCTAAGTACAGTTTCCATACGATCTCACATGGATAAAGGATCGAGGGTTACATTTTCTCTACGACAAAGACGATATGTCTATGATGAACTATTCTATAATAATGGTAACATTTTGGGCTTTCAGAATACTGAAAGCGGACTGATTTCATCTTGCTACTGTTTTTTTTCTCATTTTTTTAATAAACAAGACGACCATGAATATGAAATAGAGCTATGTACAAAAGTGACGCGCCAAGCATAAGGGGAGGATTTTTCGTGAACCCCTCAGCCTACGCTGTCGAAGCTATTTGGCGACATACGGTTTTATAGCTTTGCGATCTCTGTACCATCTCATTTCATTGTAGTATGCCAGTCATACAAATTTTCAGGTGACTTCATTCTCGTTAGCTGTGATAATATTTATACTCGGTCATATAAGATATTCGTTGCATCATGAGGTATGATGTTTGAGACGTCAGAATCTTTATAGAGTCTGTGAAAGGAAATTTTTTTAAAATATTAGTGATGGAATCATACAGAACTAACTTTAAAAGAAACCAAATTCGATTCTTGATTTGAATACATTCTATAGCGATCTTTGCATGAAACATTGTGATAGATCTAGAAGGCTCTGATTTACATGGATTGCAACTCTTTGCGTGTCTCAGAAAATATGGTACACTTTCAAATTATCTCATGCTACACTTTTCAGACCTCATCTTCATCTCGGACAATCAAGATGAAGTCACAAGCGCTAAATGTTCTCATTATACAGGTTTCTGATTGTCCAATACACGCAGATAAAAGAGGTGTAACCTGTGAAGTGTTATATTTAACACTTTTTGAGCTATTTTAACGCCTAAACTGTATCGCATATAACACAGTTCTTATGAGCCATGGGTTAGATTTTTTTTCCCTGTGTGTACTTGTTTATAATTTGCAAAAACTTCTAGATCATTCCTTTAGATGTTCCTCCCGGTGCTTCTTGTACTAATTCCAACCTGGAATATGGGAATGGCTCTTGCGATAGGTCTATTCTCCTTTGGTAATCTTCGTCTTAAATACTCTCTATCGCTTATTTTCATATAATATATAATAAGGATCACTCGGAACATATGAGCATTGCCATACAATTTACAAAAAATCGATTCTTTTCATTTTTTTCAAGTCTGCCTGGCCTCATTCTTGGTCCTGCTGCTCCACTCTATTGCGCACAATGTTTCCCTACTATCGATCACTCCAAATTATCGAAAGTTTATTCGTCGATTCTTCAGAGATATATTCATGAAAATTTTAAGGGTGAATTTTTTATACTTTGAAATGTCACAGAGTAAAAATCCCTAGCAACTTCTTTACGGATTTCGTCCCATAGGCAGCAGGGCCGAATTCCCTTACCTATGAAGGAAAATTCCGAAAAGAGACTTTGCTAGGGAATCATTCCCTTATATAAATATTAAAGATACGGGATTTTTTTTGGAAATTTAAATTCATTTTTTTTTAAATTATAATTTTAATACTTTTAAGACAAAATCAACATCTGGAGATGAAAGTGCACGAAAATCTGCCGTTTATTCACATTTGTTTATAGTCAGTCGAATGTAAATTCAGTAATAAACCGATTGGCATTGCAATACATGAATATTCATCTACATACACAGCAAATGTCATCTTCATTTTGACAAATTCTGTCGTTTGCTAAAAACTCACGGCGGTTTAATATCGAAATTAAGATTTCTGTCCAGGAAAAATGCAAAATGCAAAATGAAAAAAAATGAAGAAAATGATGGCATCATCCAAATTCTCTTACCACGAAAATTCAAAATTGTATACGGTATGTTGGTACCGCGACGAAATGCCGCGTTGCGGCTGCAATCACTACGTGCGCGTCAGAGTAGAGCAGTGATCAAGTTGCACGTTATAACAGTATGTACGCCTTACAACTGGAATCGGCCACCCGGAAAGCCTAGAACACGCTGGAAAGATGCAATTGGCAACTGGTGGAATACACCCTATGATGCATTCCGTCCCATCCTCATCTAGCACTCATTGCTTGAAATGATAAAATTGATTGATTGTTATCGGGGGAACATGATGCCTTGGCTTATAAGGGAAGGGTACTTAGTCGTGTGCGTGAAAATCTATCACAATGTATATGGTTGGAAACAGGATAAAATTCTAAGACTTTTGGTCTTTTCGTTTTTTCGCCTCGGACTTCCTAAGGACCAAAAATCAATTTTGAAAACGAGCAATTCCATGGGTTTTCGTGGGTCCAATGGCATAGATATCTATTAGATGGGAGGTTGTCGAGAGCGGAGATAAGGTAGTCAATTTTTCGGAAGAGTATCATGGAGTTCAATCACTTCTGAATAGTCGTGATTTGGTGATTGTACCATCTGTCCATCATCCCGAGCAAATCAAACTCTCCGTTCTGGCTACGCTGGTGTAAAAATTTTGACTATAGTTATCCTAGGATGGACATTCGGTCCCGCCTGGGGCTAATACTAAGCCTAAGCCTAAAAGCTCAGAAGAATTCGACAAAAGACGATTGCTCTTGCCGGAGTCGAACCATCGACACTCGGGGGCCAGTTGCAGGGCACCCTGCGGGGCAGCTTATTCGGTCTCTGAAAATGACAGGGTACCCCGCGGTGTGGCTTGTGGTCTCTTTGATTTTGACAATGTGCTTCGCGGGGTGGCTTCATAGTTTGACAGGGTGCCCCGCGGGGTGGCTTCGTTTTTGGACAGGGTGCCCCGCGGGGTGAGCAACAGGGTTCCCCGCTGGGTAATTAAAGGCAGGGTGCCCCGCGGGGTGGAGTGCTAAGACAGGGTGCCCCGTGGGGAGAAATTTCCAGAGAGGAGAGGCGGTGCGCAGTTGCTCTGGGGAGTGGAGTAGAGTAGCGTGTGGAGTATAGAAATTGGTGGAGGAGATGAAGAGCGAGAGTGAAGAAGGGGGAGAGGGAGAGAATGGGAGGGAAAGGGACAGATACGTCTTCCGGTTTATCTGAATTTATATCATTCTACCCGAATAGTCTTGTTTGTCAGTCTTGGTTAAAATACCAGTGACAAAATTTTCGTAGTTAAAATATAAACCTCCGTCCAGAAAGGATCGTCGTGGGGTGCGCCCGTTTCGGCAACGAGTTATAAATCGGTTGGGAGATGTTCTATGGAAACAAAAGTTGTACCATTGTTATCAGTAGTGGTGTACGGTATGGTGCTACCGTAACCGTCGGGAATCGTGAACTGATTTTTTTAGTCGACCAATGACTCGGGGTTCATGGTTGAAAATTGTCAAAGTCGAAAAATTCATGATGACCCGAGATCAAATACTAGTTGCCATAATATCAATAGTGAGCCAACTTTTATCTTTCTGGTTACCGTAACCCGAACTACCGTAATCAAACCGGGATTTGAAGTGCATTTGGCCATATTATTGCAGGTTACGTTAGCTAGATTACGGTAGTACGAGTTACGGTATCCAGAAAGATAAAAGTTTGCTCACTATTGATATAATTGCAACTAGTATTTGATCTCGGGTCATCATGAATTTTTCGACTTTGACCATTTTCAACCATGAACTCCGGGTCATTGGTCGACTAAAAAAATCAGTTCACGATTCCCGACGGTTACGGTAGCACCATACCGTACACCACTACTGATAATAATGGTACAACTTTTGTTTCCATATACCATCTCCCAACCGATTTATAACTCGTTGTTGAAACGGGCGCCCCCCCCCCATCGTCGTATAGTTTTTTTGTATATTCCGGTACATCGTATTGTGCACAAACTCATTTCATTTAAAGTTGTAAATTTATCATATCCTGAGGCAATTGAAGTGTGTTTATGAAATATAACTTCACTCGGAATCATCCTGAATTCTTGATTGGAGATCATTATAATTAGGCGGATTCTTATGACGATTATGGTTGTGATCAGAAATGGGCGGGGCTTGCACTCCTTGTCTATCTCGTTCAATCATTGAATATGTAGGAGGAAGAGTTTCTTCGTTGAGATCACGGACACCATCATTTCGACAGACCATCTGCAATTATTGATCATACGATTTAGAGATGTAATCTTTATATTCCGCTATTCAAACAGCGATTAAACTGAATCTTTTGCCTTTGGCTATGTAAACAAAGAATTATACTGAATAATTATGTGATGACTGGCGTAGTTCCTTATTGTTGTTATATGGAATATATATGAACCATATACTCCCTATAACAACAATAAGGTTAATGAGTATTTGTACGCCATACTACATCATGATTCTATCATGCCTCTCCGAAGATTTTAAGAGTACATATAACAAAGAAAAATATAAACAAACAGAGTATGTTGGAGGAGACATTGGCGGCACAATCACATCGAGAGGTTCCATGGGAAGAATATGGACCTATATATAACTAATTAAATATATTAGCATTACAGTGAATACCATAGTGTTATTTTATGTTCAAAGTTGTAACATGACAAGAAAAGAAGATAAAACCCTCCTCGTTTTACACACTATCTCGCCTCTTTTTCGCCTCTTTTTGAGACTTTGGAGCATAAAAAAAATTTGAAAGTCGTACGTTATTCATAGCTTCAATGTTGTTTTCGTTCATTAGCTGAAAAAATTCAAAACTTAAATAAACATTCTTTTAAAGAAGACACCACGTTTATGCAAATTTGCTAATGACTCTTTCACCTGTTTTATCCAAAGAAAATGTGGAAACATGAGATTTTAAAAAAATAGTACCCAATTTCGAATTGATTCCATCTCAAGGTAGATCAGAATGCCAGTGATGAAGTAAAAGATGAGTACTATTGTCTGAATTGATATTTCATCATTGTTATTTCTGTATTATCCAACAAGGTATCGTTTTCATTCCCTATTTGACTATTCTAATCAAGTTTCATATATGTAGGCATCCTGACACGATAAAGTATTTTATTGAAGTGCTTTTTCACGAAAACGCTTTGTTCATCAGTCGCACAAAAGAGTGTGTGAAAAGTGTAATGCTTTCTGGAGGTCTCTTATCAGCACATTTTGTGGACCTATGCATTGGTTACCGCATACCTCTCTCAACCTGGGTCCAATTGAATCTTCCGCCACATACACCTTCAGATATGGATACATTTGTGATATTTCACTCACTGAAATTTTAATGAATAAATAAATAAATAAATAAATAAATAAATAATTTCCCGTCAAAGACCAGAAACAATGAGCGTACGCGGAAAATCAAGCTTGGCGAGGGGATCTCTGATAGTACAATCGATAATTGCGATACGGAACACACACATGATAGATTCGTAAATCTAGAAAAAGTAATTAAAGTAAGGTAAAAAAGCAAAGTTTACAATGGCTATAAGTAGAGGAAGGATAAATACTCGATCCTTGAATACAATACCGATCCATGCGTGCATTGCGATCAATATAGGAACCACTATGGGTAGCGGAGAATATTGATTGGGAGCTGAAAATTATTGATTCACTTCGTCCCCAACCCCGAGATCAGCTCTTTCAGCATTATTGAATACATTGTTTGTAAAATCTCGACATATATCATAAATTTTATTTAATTCTTGAAAAGATCGTCGATAAGTTTTGCCAAATTTATATTCAAAATAATGTAAATAATCAATTCGGGATAATGATATGATAATACCTGCTGAATAATGAACTGTCGTATTGAGGCTAATGACGACATAGACGAAGATCAGGACGTGCAAGGGATTCTGTAACACAAAAATATAAATTGAGTTTGATTGTCAACGAACCATCACTCGACCGCTTATGAAGGTACAAGAACATGAAATGATATAACCTAACTTTCATTCTCATCGCATTTAACCTTAATCAAATCGAAAACAATGCCTGTTATGTTTATTTTCTCATTGATGTTCGCAATGTAGCGCTTTACAATAGTCGGCTACTTTATCCCCCTCAACCCTAACAACTCATACGGGTCTATTTCGGAGCCGTATCCTTTTCCAGTTTTGCTTTTCTTCTTTGCAAATGCGAAAATCTCTTCCTTATGATCAAAATTGAAACTTCAGTCACTCTCGTGTTCTACTTTTCTCGTTTGGTTCCGCGGCAAAAATCAAAAGCAATTCCTATAAAGACCATGTGTCGATAAAACCTCTGACTATTCGTAGCAATCATAACTTACGCCTTAAAAGGTGTTAGAAAATGATAAAATTGTATGTTCTCAATTTGTGATTTGATAGCCTATAAACGTTTGTGATCACTGATTCGAAGAAAAACTCTTGATAAGAAGAGTTATGGAGTATTATCTAGGAAGTGATTGGAAATTCGATTCATTTCCCTGTCATCATCACACTCATTCATTGTAATTCTTTCTATTATGGACTCATATCATATCATAAGACTCCGACGTCGAGACTATGCAGTGCCATTTCTCACTGAGCAATTTTCTCATTCTCACTCGGTTTAAACATTTTGGTATATCGATAAGTGACATCAAATATTGAAATCCTGTATTGTTTGGTATTTTTAATGTGATTTATGCATAGCTGATCTACTATGTATTTAGAATGTATTTATCGAATAGTCTGCGTACCCTTTGGCAGAATACCGTGACAGTACATGGCGATTTGATTGAGAAATTAGGAAACGTCGCCCATCTTGTAACTCATGAACGACAACTTTTCTGAAGATGGTGCTTTGGCCATAGCTAGATATTCAATAGATCTAGGGAATTGTAGCACGAATTTTTGAAATTTAGCAGATTTCTCGAGATATGCGAAAAGGAAATTTCGCTAATAAGTCGATCAGATCGCTGTGCAGTACAAAAGTGTAGTATAAATGGCCCATTCCTCCCTGTTTATTTTATTATTCACCCCTTTTTGGCCGATCCGGTGTTCTGAAATATATTATTATCCTCATTTTCGATTATTATTATCCTCATTTTCTTATCAACGCATGATTTTTGATCATTCGTATTTTAATCCAGTCTAACAATAAATGTAGGTCCTTCATCTGGAAGTTGTCAACTTTTTTTCTGTGTTAAGGTTGCATCGGTAAACAAATATTTATATATTTAGCATGACTGTATCCAAGTTCGATACCGTAATCTTCGATATGGGAGGAGTTCTCATTCCTTCGCCCGTTGGATTATTTGAAGGTATTTTTAAAGATAATGTTTCTTCTTCACATTTCATCTTTGCTTTGATCAACTCCTTCTTTAAACGGAGAGCGACATCACTCAATGATCTCTTCATTGTGTACACTATTTCGCTGTTCCCTAACTACGAGAGAGCATTACTCGTCGAAAGAGACCATTGAGAGAAGTTACGCTCCCTTTAAGTGAAGTCGTTTTGAGATCTTCAACTATGGAATATTTCCCTCCTCGTCTCGGTCTTCCTTTCGGCCGCTTTACAGTCAAAAATTATCTATAAAAACCATCAAAAATGCTTGTTGTCACTTTAACACCCCATCACTCTAATTCAGCCAGATGTGTATATTGTGTAGTCTTATCAAGATACAGTCCGACAATGTAGTTAATCAGACAATGAGGGTTGATCTATGAATATTTCTCAAAAAGTATTGTTAAACAATATTTATTTTGAATTTTAGCGGTCGAAGCTAAATTGGAATTGAAGCATGGATCAATTGTGGAAACTCTGTTCGGTATGCTACTATGATTTCATAACCTAGCAAGACATAAAATAAACGTAGAGTTTTATCAAGAGTATCTTATCGCCTAACAATACAAACATTGTCATTTGCTGAATTACTAAAGAAAAAACCCTTGTATTTATGACACTCCATCACTAGTAATATTGATAAATAGTGTTTTAATTTAAAAAATAATAATAATAATAATAATAAAAAAATAAAAAAAAAATAATAATAATAATAATAATAATAATAATAATAATAATAATAATAATTATAATAATAATTATAATAATGTTATCTAGGGCCTGAGGTGAAGAAGGAATTCAACATACTCGAGTGTGGAATCACCTGCACCGACGAATTTGAGCCCATATTCACTGCCATTTATAATAAGAAGGTATTTTTACGTGAAACACTGATTTGCCGAAACGAATATGAGGCCGTTTGCGCAAGACTCGACTAAGTGCCGGCACAGTAAAAAACACGAAATTTGGGGATCGGGGTTCTCAAGGGTGATGATGAATTCAACGCGACGTCGTCTGACCTCAACGGAAGCTCTGGTTGCAAAATGAACATGGTCATCGTTATCAGCACCCTTGAGAACCCAACGTACCATACAACAGCATGTAGCTTCCTTCTAATTCCAAACACCTTTTCTGCAGCATAGGGTCATAGAAAATTTGGAAAAAAATGAGAAAAAATAATATATGGACACCGTGGTGAACTCTAACCGCCGTTGTCTCACTTTTACATATTCTCCCTCTTTCGCTCTAGTTTTTTCTCTGTCACCTTATGGCAGCTCTCGACTCACAGTGTTCCATAACCACCATTAAAAGCCTATTAAAAGGCTCGAGGCAGTCGTAATATTTTCTGAGACTGTCGTAACAATTATTTTTTGCTAATAAAAGTTGAACATTGTTGTGAACAAGTATCAATCAATTTCAATTTTTTTTTAAATATTAACGTTAATTTCAGCATGGCACCTCAGTCAAGACGATTCCATTTTCTGGTCCAAGTGGACGAGGAGTCACACTCAACATCAATATATATCCGCAAATGTTGTGTGCGGTCAAGGTAATATTCATTATGACTTTGTAAAATACATTTAATTTGAAAATTTTTACAGGAACTGAAGGCAAGAGGCATAAAGGTTGTTCTGCTCACGAATAATTTCTGGAGGGACAAGGATCATGAACATCATACTATCCCTCAAGGTTTCCTTTATTCGCAATACTCTATGTTCTATTATATTTAATTCACGACATTTATGACACTTTATTCGGTTTGTTAAAGAAGGGGATCCACGAGTTTTTTCGTGACTAAACTGGCCAGACAGAACTATTGATCACATCTCCTTGTATACAAAAACAATTTTCTCTAAAATTTTAGGTGAACAGGAATGTCGTAATCCGAGCATAAAGTTCATTGATCTCCCAGGGAAAGGCGCGAGTTTTTGAATTTGAAGGATGCATATAAAGAAAATTGCAAAAGAGAATCGAACCCACGTAGCGCGGTTACTAGCGCTAACCACTAACCACTGAGTGAAACAGTAGGTAAAGTGTTCCGATAATTGACATTGATACCTTTATCAATTTTTTACCACATATAAAATAAATGATTACATAACAAAAACTATTATAATATTCTGCTTGCAGCCGTTCGTGATCTATTCGATGTAATAGTGGAATCCTGTAGGGAAGGCCTACGCAAACCTGAATCTCCAATATATAAATTGACATTGGAAAGAGCTCAGGTAAGATGAATCCGATGGTGCAATTCAATATCTCTGAGATAAACATGACTTGAAAAAGCTCGTTGTTTTCGGTGATCAGAGCTTCCGACTGTTAAACTGCGCGGCGAGTATTCCAAAAAGAAAACTAATGTTTTTTTAAGCTTATCAAAATATGAAACCCATACAAAATTCACGTTGATCTTTTTTTTCTACCATAACAAATTCGGTAGAAGAGAATACATGAAGAGCTAGAATAAAGTTCAGGGTTGATATCATGATACCAATAATACCAATATAGTACAAAAAACCAACCTTACCAACCAACCAGTTGATTCCAACCAGTGCATATTTTGTGCAATATATTTTGTTTTAATCCCCAATAGAAAGTATATTGTGGAAGAGCAACCATGAAACAAATTAATTGTTTAAACAACTAAAAATATTTGGCGAAGAGGGATGGATGGAAGGATATTCACTGTATATTCGTTGATTTACAAATAAATAAACATAAACATTATTTACAGACAACAGCTGAGAAATCGATATTTCTGGATGATCTCGTTCCGAACTGCGATGGAGCAACAGCAGTGGGCATTAAATCAATATTGGTGAGATCCCCATTTGTCTGCTGGTTATTTATTATAAAGTTCGTCTGACCCGGTGTGTAGTTTGGAGTAGAAAGAGATTAGAGAGACTGTAGCCGCAAACTACACTACAGTTGATTCCTTTTATGCACCCACAATCTCTTAGAAATTCTATAAATATTTAATATTAATAGTATTATCATTATAAATGGCATTGCAGGTATCGGACATCGACGCCGCCATCGTTGAGCTGCAAAACCTGCTCGGATTCAAATTTGAATCACTACAACAATAATGAGCTTTGTACTTATAAGAAATTATTGAATAAATGTTCCTTTTCATCATTGATAAAAGCATGATTTAAACGTTCGTCAATATGAGATTTCCTTAAAGTTCGATACTTCCCAATTGGCGTCTCCTTGATGGCAATGATTTATGAGACATTCAACTACACATATTTTATAAAACTGTTCGATCCAAAGATATCATCCGAGGGAAGTACATTGTTTGATACGAAAAAAAAGATATTTTTCATACTATTAGGTATCAATTATCACAATACAATCACATCATATTACAGAACACTGTGACTATACAAGGTCTATCCCACCTACAAACTACACTTCATCACCCACTATCTCTGCGCTCTCTCCGATCCATACACTCTCTCACCCTCTCCGACCTCGCACCCTCTAACTTTCACTCACTCTCTCGTCTGTTCCATCTTTGTCTGTTGATTGCGTGTGTTTCCTTGCTTTGGCGAGATAAGGCACATTTTATCTGTACTGCATTTTACTCTATTCTACCGCAATTCTCGTGCCTTGTAAACATATTTATCGTTTATCTAAAATCATGTATATCTTATAGATTTATTGATATTTTTGAGAGAACAGTATTGTAGAGAAGATTTCCCGTTTCGCACAGTTTAATCGACTCTATTTGTAAATTTTTCGATTGTTTTTTTTCACTATTTACATCCATAGATTGCATTAATATCCCTAGAATCTTTGAGAATAATGTTGTCTACGCGTAAATTCGATGCGGTCCTCTTTGATATGGGAGGAGTGCTCATGCCGGCTCCGCCTGATCTCTGGACTAGTTAGTTAACTTTTTTTAAAATTTAATATTTTGTAATTATTGTGTCTTCGTCTTCTACATTCTCATGATACTTTCTGTAGATTTCTATCACCTCACAATATTTTGGTTGCTTTCTCCTTTGTTTGTAAAACCAGATATGTAGATAAGACTAAGTTGATATTCAATGATCGAGATCACAGTGATCTCTGATATTCTTGTACCAATATCTTTTATACTATAGAACTGGAAGACCGACTGAAGCTCAAGAAAGGATCGCTTCTGGAGACACTCATTGGTAGAGTATACTTAATTTATTGCTTAAAAATCAATAAATCAATAAATTTAAAATATTAGGGGACGATGACGCTCGACGTATCTTCCATCTCTTCGAGTGTGGAAAGTATTCAGCAGAAGACTTCGAAGCACTATTCGCTTCTATCTATAATGCCAAGGTACGCAACAACAAACCATATCTTTTAAGAAAACAAATCAAATGTGTCGATTGGTTTTTGGGGGGACTCATTTGCGTTTCATAGAAACCGACCGCTCTCTCTAGCCTAATCAGCAACATAGTTAAACTGCGTTGCTGATTTTTTTTATTTCCCTGCTGAAATGTCAGTCCTCCATCTCATTGTAATCGTTCCAGAACGGCACATCTCTCGCCAAACTCCCGATCTTCTCAATGGGAAAGCGACAGTACGAATCATTTCTATACCAACAGATGATCAATGCAGTCAAAGTGAGTAAGATCAAAGATCAACAATCAAAGATCAAAGATCAAAGATTAATCGATATATTCTAAAATCATGAACCATTAGGTTCTGAAATCAGAAGGAATCAAGGTTGGACTGATCACAAACAACTTCTGGAGGGACCGATCGCATGCTCTTCCTACTATTCCTCCAGGTGATAATGACAATAATCTGTTGTATCATTGGAAAAAAACAAAGCACAAAATTTAGAGAATACGAGTGCACGCATAAAATCCTATGCCACATCTGTGGCAACATAAGATAAGATAGATGAAGCCATGTTTTGAGGACATTAGAAGTGGGAGAAATACATATCTGCTTTATCTTTACACGCTCTCTTATCTTGCTGAGAACAAAGACATATTGAGATAATGTGCTGTGAATAGATCTTTGGTTGTACACTCCTATCATTTCAGAGTTCCATAAACTCTTCGATGTCATTGTGGAATCATGCAGAGAAGGAGTTCGCAAACCCGATCTTCCTATCTACAAAATCGCTCTTGAGAGGATTAAGGTATTGATTTTGTTATTATCAGAAGTTAGATACGCTCTGGCCCCAACCTCTCGCAGATAGTGAAAGTGAGAGAATGTTATTTATGTGATAATTTTCGAATAAAGAAATACTTCTTCTTCATTGCAATTTTTCCACAGTCTGATCTATCTATATCTATAACGGATAAATAATGATTGATATTTATATAATTAGGAACGTTATAATTAGGAACGTGCAAGACTCAAATATTCCTTATAGTGTTCGGGCGATCGATCGCTCTTCCTCGATGACATCGGAAAGAATTGCAAGACAGCAGCTTCGCTTGGAATGAAAGCCATACTGGTACGAAACTCTGTTTTTTTTTCAATTATATTATATGTTTGACAAGACAAACACTCTCCACTTCGCACGCAATCTTCTCGTCAAAAGTGTTTTTCGCGAGTGCAGAACTAATCAGGTTTTGAGGTTAAAATTGTTTTTTATTTTAGGTAAAGGACCCTGATTCAGCCATTCGTGAATTGGAATCAATCCTCGGTTTGAGACTCGATGTTCCTGCCGAAACTCGTCCACTGCTCAAAAGTATGATATTAAACGTGTTTTGAAATTTAAATTTAATTTAATTTTAGGAGAAATTCTGGATGAACCAAAGCTCAGGCAATTCCTCGCCAAAGAACTTGGAGTTATCTGCAAGGACGCCAATGATTTCGTGCTCCGAAGGTTATCATTATTTCAATCTCTATTCATTCCAAATAAATAATTAAACAGATATAAATAGATATCACGTTTATAGTTCACACAATTTTCACTCGTCATTTTTATATATTTTGATTCGCGCATACCCACGTTGATAAAATAGTAATAATATAGATATATCAACTGAAATGAAATTCATTCCAAGCGCTTGTACAAACAAAAAATTGACACTCTCCGTTTTTAGTCGCGAAAACTCATTATTTTTATGAAGAGATGATTTGTCAGAGCGGAAAATTTAGAATAACTTAACAATATCTCTATTATATCCCACCATAAGTAACCTCTCTGTAAGAAATGATAAAAATATTATTATTTTTAAAAAAAACACTAATAGTCTTCTTGTTTTAGATTTGGACATGGCCAATCGAATCCAACATACTATGTGAGATGTGGAGTCAAAGAGCTCGTTCTCAGAAAGAAACCTGTGAGTTATATTTATTTTTATCAAAATAAATGTTTGTTCATCAAAAATAATTTCAGAGTGGCCAACTTCTGCCTAAGGCTCATCAAGTTGATAGAGAGTTTCAAGTAAGACATATATCATTAATTCAGTATAATTAGTTATTGATTAGAAATTTCTTTTGTTTGTTCGCACAGTAACCATCTCACAGCATTACCGCGTAAGCCATTTCTTCTCTGAAAGATAGAAGAGCAGCATAAATTTCGAGAGCGTTTCTATGCTGAACATTCTGGCGTTCATAAGTAAGAGAAGTGTGTGATCAATTTTACTAAATTCTAGGTAATTCGTGCTATGGGATCCACGAATGTTCCCGTCCCTAAAGCCCATATCTACAATGAAACGTAATTTTTTAAATTAAATTATTTTTAACAAATCATATTCTGAATTTTCCAATACATATATATTCATTTATTATTTTATGTATTATGAGCAATATTGTTCTTTGAGGATTCTTGACACTCCATTCTACGTGATGGATTATGTTCGAGGAAGACTCTATCAGGATCCTTCTGTACCTGGTGTTTCTGTTGAAGAGAGGTTTGTACAAGTCAAGTCTGTGCCAAAGTTCTTTTCGTTTCGCAAACTATTCCTATAACTTTCGCCGAGAGAGCATAGAATGTTGAAGAGGCCGCTGATTTAAAGGCACAATCCGAGTGAATTCTAATGTCCGCTCTGACAACGCTCTCTCGCAGATGAAGAAAACGAGAGAGCATTGCCAGAGCTTTGGGCGTAAGCTATGTAAATGATTCCTACCGTATTCCTGATTGTCGTTGCAGGAAGCAGATCTGGAAGAACGCTATTCGTGCACTCGCTGATATCCATTCAGTCGATGTGAATCGTGTAGGACTCGGCGATTACGGTAGACGAGGTGAGAGCAGCTAGACATACTAGAGTGGTCAGAGACGCAAAGAGCATCGATCGAATTCTAGATGGATACATGGAGCGAAACTTCAAGAGATGGAGCAGTGCTTATGAAATGTCGTCTACAGAAGATATTCAGGTATTACAATAAGGTCAAATTCACACCCTGTCGTTGCTGAACATATTGGACGTATGCATGAACGTTGACAAACCGTTTGTAATGTGACGTCACAATCGAAGGGGTGGAGCTTTGGCAAACGCTTGTGCCTAAGGTTGTGTAGTCACTTTTGTCGGAAACGGTTTGTCAAAGTTTGTGCATAAGACCTCGGAAATAGTGTGCGCTCTAAAAAGATCTAAAGACCAAAGACAAGAGTTCAAATCATTTATACAGGAGGTGAACCAGCTCCACGATTACCTCGATAAACATCTTCCGAGAAATGGAGATGTCACTTTGGTACATGGCGATTACAGGTATTACCTATTTCTGTAGCCTAACTTTCCGCTCTGGCCAAACTCTCTCACTGGCTTAAAAATGAATAAGATTGTCTAGAATGAAGATTCTAATGAATTTTGCGGTACTATATATTATTTTACAATTATGAAATATTAATTTTATTGATTTAAGAATCGATAATCTTCTCTTCCATCCAACTGATGCCCGTGTGGTATCCGTACTGGATTGGGAGCTATCGACGATTGGAGATCCTCTATCTGATCTGGCCACGTTCCTATTCGCTCATTACAATAGCTTCTACCATAAGGTACTGTAGTTTTGGACGATTATCAATTTTAATGAACTGATTTTGTACAATTATTGATTGATTATTCAGGACTTCCCTTGTGTCGGACATCTTTCTCCTGAAGAGCAAAGGCGCAGAGGTATTCCGACAATCGAAGATGCCCTGGAAGAATACGAAAGATGCATTGGCAAGAAAGTAAGGGTTAATATGAAAAAATAAACTACAGAAATGATACCGTGAAGTATGATTTAAAGTTTCACTCACAAATCGTTTGATTCGTTTTTTTTCACTTATTTTTTTTCAGATTCCTCGTGAAACCTGGAATATTTACGTCGCTTTCACGTTCTATCGCATGGCTTGTATCCTTCAAGGTAACAAATAAATATTTATCGTTTCTTGCAATTTACTAATCAAATTAAAAGTGGAATCACTGATAGTCAGGGGCAACACGGCTTTTCAGTCTCGAATTCAACTGAACGTTCTATATTCGTCTGTTGACGTTTAATAAGTGAATATTGCTAAGATAATTTTAAACTAGCTGCTTTGCAAATACTTTCTCACTCTTTCGTTGGTCAGAGCGTACAATATTCTAATTGTATGGCGCACTAATTTACTTCAATTTAATAATTATATAATTAATTGGTAATTTCAGGTGTGTACATGCGTTCACAGATGAAGCAAGCAGCCAGTACCAATGCCCATCTCCTCGCTCCTCTTCCTCGATTCTTCGCCAAACTTGGATTGGAACAAGTCAAAGATACTACTCCGATTGAGAACAGTTAGTATTTTGCTTAAGCGAAAAAAATTGACACTGCTTTCTTGTAGATGGCCTTACAATTCTGCCAGATAATATGTCGGAGAAGGCTCGAAAGCTGTACGCTATCGTGCATGATATAGTTATGAATGTAAGTGAACTTTTGACCTGAGGCTATGATTTTCGAATGTGAAAGGTCCCTGGTTCGACTCCGTATTCCGCCCTCATCCTGTTGCATATTTTAGGACATAATCCCGCTCGAGCAAGAAGTCTTCAAATTCTACGAGCAACCGAATAACTGGAAAGTGTATGCACCGTTCGAGAAAATTAAGGTATTTCTTATTTATGAAATAATGCTGAGGCTGTTATTTGTATTTCAGGAGAAGGCGAAGAAACTCGGAGTGTGGAATCTATTTATCTCTCGATTTATCGATCCCAGTGATAAGTAAGTCAATGATAGTCTTATCAATCAATATCATTCAATGAATCATCAACTGACTTTATTTCATTCAGATATGGAGCAGGACTAACCAATGTTGAGTATGCTCATATGTGCGAGGTGATGGGCAGATGTGTATTCGCCCCTGAGGTCAGTTATTGCCTTATTGTTATTTTCCTTTGTTAATGACGCTCATTACTGATGGATAAATAAATAGATAAACAAATAAATAGATTAATTAATTAATAAGTTTAATTGCTGTCATTATAGTTGTTCAACTGCCAAGCTCCCGATACGGGAAACATGGAGGTCCTGATCAAATATGGAACCCCTGCACAGAGTCGGTTTCTAGTATTTTTTATTGATCACTATTTATTTTATTTCCAGAAGAACGTTGGCTCCGCCCACTTCATGATGGAACGATGAAGTCATGTTTTGCTATGACTGAACCTGATGTTGCATCATCTGATGCTTCCAATATTCAGGTAGAGATTAAAGATCACTGATTTGAAGATCAAAGATTAACCATTAAAGATTATCGATACTAGAAAGATGAAGTATCAAGAGATGAAATTTATCAAACTAACTTATTAGATCTAATACGATAAGACTAGAGAAATATGACCGGTGGATCAAAGAGCGCTGACCTCATTTTTCATTGATCTAAAGATAAAGATCAACAAAGATAGATCAATATTTCGATTTGCAGGGATCGATAGTTCGAATCGGCGACGAGTACGTAATCAATGCTCGCAAATGGTTCGCATCAGGCGCAGCTCATCCCGATTGTAAAATATCCATATTCATGGGAAGAGTTGCCAATGAAGGAAAGGTTGGTGAATCATTTCAATACTTCCACGCAAATCAGATGCTCTCGCAGATCAGAGCGGGTCTTTCAGTGGTTCTATTGAATTTTGTTTTTCAGATTATGAATATTATTGTTATTAATAATATTTAAAAAAAATTGTTTATCACACACGTTTTCCTGTTTTACGGTGAATAAAATTATTATTATTATATAAATTGAAGGGTTCTCGTCTGACCCAACAGAGCATGATCCTCGTACCCATGGATGCTCCCGGAGTGAAGATCGTTCGAAATCTGCCCGTATTCGGTCTTTATGATGCTCCTGGTTAGTATATGATTTATGATCTTTGATCTCTGATTATTTTAGCTGGTCACTGTGAAATCACATTCACAAATGTTCATGTTCCCGTTGATAATATTCTTCTTGGAGAAGGAAGAGGATTCGAGATTGCTCAAGTATTGATTGATTTATAATTATTATTGATTAATTTCCATGATTATTGATTGATTTTCATATTTATTTTAGGGCCGCCTTGGACCTGGTCGTATTCACCACGCAATGAGACTGATTGGTCATGCGGAAAGGGCAATCGATATCATGAAGGATAGGGTACAGTAGAATTATTGATTGGGTATACCGTAAAATTATCGCTGCAGATTCAATCAAGAACAGCTTTCGGAAAGAAACTGGAGAAGTTTGATTCGATAAGGAAGGATATCGCGAAGTCGAGAATTGAGGTACGAATAGTAAGGTCATCATTGTCAACGAAAAAGAAACTTACAATTCTCAATGACAAAGAACAGAAATAATGTGTGATATTAAGACGAAATTGACAGATTTTGGGTTTCGGTCAAAGGTAAAAAGGTAAAGATACAACCCCATATTCAAGACACACGCAGTCCTACGGGTCATCACTGATAGGCCAGTGATCTTTCAAGGCCAAAGGTTAACGGAACACCACAACATAATGAATTATTTTAAGGTTGAACAAGTTCGTCTTCTGGTTCTCCGTGCTGCCCATATGATAGACACTGTAGGATCCAAGGTAATTTATTTTAAATTTTAATTAACAAATTAATTTAATTAGTTCAACATTATTTAAATTCAGGGAGCTCTTCGAGAGATTGCTCTGATCAAGGTGGCCGCACCCAACATGGCCCTATCTGTGATCGATAGAGCTATTCAAATGCAAGGTACGATAAATATCTATTGGCTGTCATAAACTTTCAAAGAACTATAGAACTAACAAACTAATTTATCGTGAACTTACGCAAATGTTTAGGTTAATGATTTGTAGGTTTCCAAAATACTCATGTAACTATTTTTTCAAAGATAATTTTATTGATTAATTGTATTGTAAATTAATTAAACATTGATTTTAGGAGCTCGTGGAGTGACATTCGATACACCATTGGCTGGATTCTGGGTGGCTGCACGCTCTTTGAGAATCGCCGATGGACCGGATGAGGTACATACATATGGTTTAAACGGAGCGTAACCTCTCTCAATGGTCTCTTCTACGGTCTATGCTCTCTCGTTGTTAGCGAACAAAGAAATAGTGTGCGTAATGAAGAGGCCATTGAGAGAGGTTACGCTTCCTTTAAAATTCCTAACTGTAATTGAAATATATACGGTACATTGGTACTGTACCTATGGAATAGCTCCATTTCAAGATATTTTATTGTTATAACTTGCAAAATTTCATATTTTTTGAAAATCATTTTTAAATAATTTAAATTTAAGGTTCATCTCGAAACGATCGCAAAGATGGAATTGAAGTCACGACTATAATTGATAGAATATTTATACATTACACTCTGTAGTTTATGTATCTACGCTGTACATATTCGAATAAAATTATCCCGTAATATATGATAAAATGCTTTTATTTACATTTATGGATGTGTGTCTTCTGGTTCAATCTATTTTTCGTTGAAAATTGAAATGAAATGCATTTCATAAGAGCTCGCGTATGTGTTTACTCTCCGCTCTGACCACACTCTGGTAGATAAAGAAAGCTAGCTAGTGTGACCAGAACGGAGAGTTTCGAATTTGCACGGGGATGTAAATTTAATAGAACATTATGGTTCCGTCGCTCTGATATCGCTTATTTGAGCACTTCTCACTAATTCATGGATCGACGAAACTTACATCAAATATGCATTGAAATGATGAAGAGAATGGAAATCAGAAGGATAAAACCGATGTGGAACCACGAATGAAGGGATGGAAAAAACAACTGATAGAAATTGAACAAAACGTGGAAAGGCCAAATGTTTCTTAAAATTTAATTGAAATGTAGTGATTTTCAACATGCGAAATTTTTTCGGTTGACTTAAAATTGTGAACATTCATTATACTTTTTGTCAATAGATGTTCGATGTTCATTCTATGATAGATCTCTTATTTATTGTCTCTTTCGTTCTTCTCCTCTACCTCTGTCTCATTTCTCCTTCATCTCCCCCTCTACCTCTTCCTCTATTCTTCTCTATCTCTCCCTCTCCCTATTTATTTCTTCCTCTCCCTTTCACTTGTCTATCTCCACTTTACTCACTTCAAGTTTACATCAACCATCGCACGCATTTCTCTATTTGAACTTATTTCTTTTAATCCGATCAATATTACTAATAATACTAATAGACATATATAAAGCCATTTCATTCAAACCATTAAGAATCAGGCACTCCAACATTCATTCGTTCAATTCTCTTCAAACACATTTCTTAAGATTCGTTTGTTAGGTCGAGGGCTCTGGTGTGTATGGTATTCCAATTCATGCTCGTGGCTTCGCTTTGGAAGTTTGATCCAACTGTCGTACCAACATTCTATAGTATCAGTTTCAGTTACTTAATTAGATTAACATGCGAATTAATGTTATTGACAAAGATTTTTTCATAGTCTTTCTAGTCTCTTTCTGTATTGTTGTCGGCACTGCCTAGAATACATCGATCGTCTTTTCCTCTTCTACTTGCTCTCTCACTTAACCACACTCTCTCGCCTCTCTCACCTTCTGCTCTCTCTCATTTCGACACACTCTCTCACTCTTACCACTCTCTCAACTCGCAACACTCTCTCATACCCTCTCATTCTCCTACGCTATTACATGCATCTCTATCACTCTGTGCACTCCTCGTTCTAAACACTCCCTCCTATTCTTTGATTGTCTGTTTTCTCTCGACTTCTCATACTATTTCTCTCATTCATGAGTTGTTTTGTGTCAATGGCTAGCACTGAGACAGCGTCTAACTTTCAATCCTTGATTGCTTGCTTCAACTTTCCGTATGTTAGACTCTTAGAGAGGAACGCCCCAAGTTAAAGAAACACTCTCTGGCCAAACTCTCTCTCACTCTCTCTCTCCTCTCTCTCTCTCTCTCACTCTCTCTCTTTTGGTGAGAGTGTACTTGATCTCTTATGAATCGCAAATCTTATCATTTATCTCTTTGTTTCGGTGGTATTCAAGGCGCTCTGGTGTAGTGATAATAAGAATTCTCGTGGCGTGGTTATGAACCTTATATTTTATCAATATACAATCAAAGCTGATAACCCAAATTCTTCACAAAGCTTAAAAAATACTTTTTTTTCATATTTTGACGATATTATCATTCTATTTTCACTCTCTCACGAGTTGTCCAGTTGTTGTTGTCTTATAGTACACAGTCTCTTTAAATTTCTCTATTGTGATCAAAAAAAAATTTTTAAAAAAACATAACAAGAAGAGGGTAGATTTTATAGAAGGTAGAATTTGTAAAACACATAAAAACGAAATGTGTTTAAAGCATTTTTGTCACATTATTCGGGAAAACGTTATTTGTATAAGTACAGATTTCATGCCTCCCGTATTTCTTCTTTGGCTTTTGAACACAGTTCAAGATATATTGTTGGGAACGAACGTGAAAATAGTGTGTGAAAAGGCGCAGTCATGGACTACGTCTCGGCAGTCAAGTCACGAGACACTTTATTTATAACCCTCTCGATTTGGTTGAGTGCTTCTAGAGAGAACTTAGAGGAGATTCCGAGAAGGAAAAACTAAAAGATATAGCATCCAAAATATTCAGTCTCATCCATATTTCATTTCAAGCAAGTCAAGCGAGAGTGAATTCGAAAATTCCTCATTTCTCTCCCAATGTTGAATATTACTTATAACTTGAGATTGATTTTACCTTTTTGAAGGAAGTCGTTCTAACATTTTTTTCTACAGTTTACATCTTCTCATCTCATTCGTTTTATTCATTTTATTCTGTTACGTATTTTCTCGAAAACACATAAATATTATTATTATTTATCGCACAGAATCCAGATTTATGGTTAACCAAATTTTCTTTGAAAAACAGACACACGAGAGCACATTGAGAGATCTTCTATGTTGTATGGCCTTTTTGGCTTTGAGAGTAAGAGAAAACTCTGAATGGGTACTTTGCTTACACACATTCCTTGCATTTCCTATCATTCTCTGAACAAATATATTCTTTCTTTCTTGTAGAAACAATTTTCTTTATCATAGCGCTTGTTCTTAGAAATCCTAAGAATTTTATTCATGTTATTATAGAAAATTAGCCGATTATGGTATAAATCATTAATGAACTAAAAATTTACAGTTTTATTTTAGCCAAAGCTTGATTTTAACAGTACCATAGTCGTTACTTTTACGTGCACGACTTGACCATTCGTCTTACCGTCTACTTCTTATATTTCTCATTTATCTTCTCCTTTCCTAGGGGAAATGAGCCTAGCGCCTACTCCAATACGACAACAACTCTCTAGGCTCGGTTTCTAGTCGATATTCTCTGTCTATCTTCCTGTTTTTTTGGTTTAAGTCACACCAAAAACAATCTTAACCTTTTCACTTTAACAACATTTTTTTTCACTGACAACGTGAGAGAGTGCGACTATCAGAGGGAGAATCGTTGTAGAATATTGTGCCATTTAAAGGAAGCTCTCTCTCTCTCTCTCTAACAGTCTTTGGAACATTGTTCATTCGATCTTTATCGTAAAAAAAGTCTGACATTCGTTGATGAGCAGTTATTGTTATTGCCTCATACGCTTAATTCTTGTATATTACCGAAAGGGCATTTAATATTGGTATTTTTCCAGAGAATGAAATGGACTCGAAGTCGATTCGTTCTTCTACTATGCGTCCTGCTTCTCATAGGACCGATAAATGGTCAACAACAAAACTTTGGAGGAGGTTTGCGGATTTATTCTTATAAAAAAGGGGTTTGAAACTGTCTCGACTTATTCCCTTATTTATTTATTTTTATTTATCACATGCTTACGCATGCACTATACAGTCGAAAAATGCGATGTGTGGAATAGATATTCATGATTTAATCTTTCCAGTCACGAGAATTTAAAATATTACAGTAGCTTTGGCTACTTCATCCATCACATAATTGAGACATTAGTGGAACGTAATAATCTGCATTATTTGTGTTTAGGAATGGGTGGTCAGATGTGGAATGCGGCCAACTTTCCCAATCCTACTGCGGGTCAATTCAAGGAATGTAGAATGAAGATGTCAGCTAATATCTGTGATCCCGATGGAGTATTGGATGAAAGTTCGAGGTGAATCATTAAATATCTGATAAACAATAGGGAATATTATCATATATAAGTATCCATATATGATACTAATCACATTCGAAGCACATTATCATTCTGAATGGACAGTTGGCATCAATCTCTTCCTAGCTCGATTTATAAACTTTCCCTGAGCTAAGTTTTCTCTCCTCACTAGCAACAATCTCTCGTAGACAAAGGTAGCGAGAGATTGCTGTCAGAGCGGATAGATTCGAATTAGCTGTTCCATGTGCCTTTAACTTTCAGGGCTAATTTAGGAATAAATGATTTTCCTTTCAGATATCGTCTGGATCATGACCTCAAACAACTCGAAACACGAACTAGACAGGATATGGCTAGGTATATATGTTTTGTTACTTTTTAAAATATTTTAAAATACTTATTTTTTTCTAAATTTTACATTAAACACTTTATCAAGATAAACTATGGGGTGGTCACCGGATTTGTAGTAGAGACATGAGTTGTTTCAACTAATCCTTGTTTCTTACAATGTTCATAAATCTCGGTTCGATTTTCCTCCCAGCGTCATCCTTCCATATATATTTTTTATTCGTATTCATGTTAAATATCACATTTTCAGGAACTTTTGTGATAAGAAAGGAGTGACAGCTGCGATGGCTGTCGCCAGAAGAGTCCAAGGAGGATCCACTGAAGTATGTCTATTGTTAGTTCGAACATTGGTTGTGTAGATTATGTGTGGCAATTTTTGGTTTTTTTGGGAAGCCAATGCTAATCATATTTAATAAATTAATGATTCATTTATTGAAATTGAAATAAGGATTGTCAAAATTTGGTGTTGGGTAATATTTTTTTTTCAGGCAGTGAAAGCAATGGCCAATGACATGCTGCGAAGATGGACTCTCGATCCCCAGTGTCAGAAGGTACCGTAATCCACAGTGATCTCGATTGATCGTTGCCTGATTCAGGCTATCGTTATCGTCGTCTCCGTAGAAGATGCCAAGTTCTGGGTAGCCCGTGATGATAAGGTACTGTAGAATATCGATTGATTAAAGTTACATATTTATCGAGAATGATTTAGGTTCCCATCTACGCTGAAGAATTCACCGAACTCTTCATGAAAGAAGTAACATTGCAAATATTATAATAGAATTTTTTTTCATTAGAAAACAACAACAGTGGTAATGGGTAAGCAGTCAAGCTCGATATAAAGGCGCGTGCTGTGGCGTGCCACCTTTATTGAGTGCGATACTGTTTAGCGATTTCGGATAAGAGATTTATAAGGGGATCACGGTATATTTTGCATATATTCAGAAAGACAACTTCAAAGGTGGTCGATACCAGATCGCACTATCAAATATCCTGCAAGGAACATGGTCGAAGGCACTCGATAAGGTTTTTTTATTCTTTGATCTTTGATCTTTGATCTTTTTCTAATCTTGCCATTCAGGCCGGATCACCAAGTATGCCCTCTGGTGGAGGAGGTGGTGGAGGCCGTGGAGGAGGAGGAATGGGACCTGGTGGAGGTACGGTATTCATTGATTACTGTAATTTGAGCAAGTCAATAATACATGCACTACGGTATTCCCTAATTACTGTAGTTTACATCAATCAATCAATCAATAATGAAATAATACCATTGGATGTTATTACCTATTTATACAAATCAATAGTGCAGATAATCCGTTTGGAGGTGGTCATGGTGGTAGGTTGATCAATGTCGTTCATAGAATCGTGTATTTTTTATTATGAACTTTTTTATTTGTCACGTATTTGCTTCCTCATGCCTGAAATGAATGATCAGCACTATGCCGGATGAGAACCGATGAATAATAACCGACTGGATGATAACCATTTGCACACTTTGTTTATTCATTAGCACTTATCTCTCATATGCAAACGGTTATCATCCAGCCGTATATTGTTCATCGGTTCTCATCCGACCTAGCGCCGAATGATCGATAGCATGGCATTTCTCTGAAAGTTTTGAGGATTGTTTTTGAGGAGTTATGATCAATTGATTAAGTTATTCATTACGAAATATGAGTAAATCAAGTTGTCTATTAAGGATTCGGTGGGGGCGGAGTCGCAGGAGGAGGAGGAGATCCTAGTGGCAAGAAAGGGCCTGCTGGGCCTAAGATGCCGAGTATTCCTAGTTGGTCAGTTCACTTTACTAGTTAAATGTATAGTGTTCAAAAGTAGTACAAAGGAAATCTGTGTGAAATAAATGTTCTGTCTCTTGATTAGTCTTCCCCATTGTCTCTGTCTCTTCTTTCTCTTTATTTTCCAACTTTTGAACTGATTGTGAGTATCATTTGATCCACGGATGAGAAGTTCCCATTCATTTCTTCATCTCTTTTCACTTTTCCTTGGATACTCTTACATAATCAATATCGAATTAGAATTTGATTTGTTTTATGTGAAAATGTGTTAAAATTCAAAACAAACATGTAAACATGTAAAATTCACTGATTATTCCACTCAATGCTACCATCACTTCATTCTAGGTTCTGGGTTGCTCTCGTCTGCTTCATCATTCCCCTTCTCTGTTGCTGTTGTCTGTGCTATTGCTGTTGCTGCAGGAAGGTAAGGAAAATTTATTTTGCATATTTAAAAAAACTTTTTATAGAAAGGAGATGCTGCTAATGGTGGCAGTGCACCGCCACCAGGAATGACCGGACCAGGTTAGACCATTGAACTTTGATCTCTGAAGTTTGATCTTTGATCTTTGATAGGTGGACCGATGGGACCCGGTGGACAGCCTATGGGAGGAGGAGGTGGTGCAAGAGGAGGAGGTAGAGGAGGTATGGCTCGATTTGAAATACTCTAACTGCATTTGGATTGTGTGATCAATTCAAAATCAATGCGTTTCCTCTGCTATTTAGAGCCATGATTCAAAACTCTCTCAACGAAAACATAAGGAGTGAATCATTTGTGTGGTTTTATGAGGTTCAATTGGCCTTCAATAATGTTTAAAATTCAGGTGGAATGAATAGTTTCCTTGGATCGCTGGGAGGAATGGGAGCTGGCCATTTGATCGGAAGACTTCTCAGTGGTGGAGGAGGCGGAAGAGGAGGAGGTCAACTTTCTCATATTTATTAGAATATTTTTTTAGAAAAAAACTAAAATTATTTTAAATGTTTCTATGCATTGTTCGAAAGATCGAATCATAATTTTTCTTAAATTTAATATTTATTATGCAAAAAAAAACGTTTCCAGGAGGTTTCTTTGGAGGTGGACGAGGTATACAACTGTGTGCTGAAACTTATCTATAACATGATAGATATAGTAGAGCTTATTGTTAGATAGACAAAGTCAGAGTGACTAATAGAAACTTTAGTTAGAGCTATCACCATTTTCGTGCTGTGAAAGGAAGTTATCAAACTAATTTTAAAATTTCACATCTGGCAACAAAGAGAAATTTGACCAGAGCTGACAAGGGAATGGTATGAACTCACCATGGAGTTATGATTGGTGACATATATCATTGGAATCGGAATGAAATTCTGTCTGGATATCCGTTGAGTCCACTTGCCACGAGCTTCTGGTATTCGAGAAAATCGATAACGTAAACCCGAATATTGAAGACATGAATACGATTATATTGATATGTATAGCCATATCAACCCGATTTTCAGCTCCAATCCACTGCAGTAGAAGTCTCGGTGACATTGAAGATGAAAACCGAGTTGATATGGCTATCCATATCAAGAAAATCGTGTTTATGCCTTCAATAAACGTGTTTTCGTTATCGATTTTCTCGAATACCAGAAGCTCGTAGCAAGTGGACTCGACGGATATCCAGTCACAATTTATATCGATTCCAGTGATATATGTCATTAATCATAAATCACGCTATCTGAGAAAATCCACATATGTGTGGTATTGACGAAAAATGAATTTTCCAGTTTTATGTATGATAATTACAGGCTCCATGAGTGAAATACATCGGTACTTGGAAATATCTTCCAATTGAAAATTCGCATCAGGGGGTGCGTTTGGTGTAGTTTGGCGATGTTTCCTAATAAGTTTATTTCGAATCCAATCGATTCGGAAGTGGGCGTAATCGACTCCTTGGCCACTTCTAAGAAACTATTGCCCAGGAGAGTTTTTCGAGCAAAGGTCAACGAACGTTGGAATTGGAAAAATAATTACATTAAATTAATTCTCACTATTTTCCCATGGCGAACTACAATTTTTTATTTGCTTAATAGCTTCTACATGTCATTACACATCTTCAATTTAAAAAGTATAATTTTTTAAAAATTACAAGTTTGTGAACGAATCAATTTTGTTCGCTGTATTCAATTGTGGTGATGATTGGCGAGGTTTCCTAAAAAGTTTATTTCGAAACCAATCGATTCAGGAGTAGGTGCATTCGAATCCATGCCTAATTCTAAGAAACTATTGCTAGGGAGAGTTTTTCGATCAAAGGTCAACGAACGCGGATATTGGGAATTTTCAAAAAAAATGTTTACATTAAATTAATTCTCACTATTTTCCATAATTCTCTATATGTAGAAGCGATTGAGCAAATAAAAAGTTTACATTCGCCATGGAAAATGAGAATTAATTTAATGTAAACATTTTTTTCGAAAATTCCCAATATCAGCGTTCGTTGACTTTTGATCGAAAAACTCTCCTTAGCAATAGTTTCTTATGCACTGTTACATTTGCCTTACGTTCCTACGCCGTAACCCCCTCCGTCGCGCCGGAGAGGCAGCGGAGGGGGTTACGGCGTAGGCACGTAAGGAAAATGTAACAGTGCATTAGAATTAGACAAGGAATCTAATGCGCCTACTTCCGAATCTATTGGTTTCGAAATAAACTTTTTAGGAAACCTCGCCAATCCTCACCACAATTGAATACAGCGAACAAAATTGATTCGTTCATAAACTTGTAATTTTTTAAAAATTATACTTTTTAAATTGAAGATGTGTAATGACATGTAGAAGCTATTAAGCAAATAAAAAATTGTAGTTCGCCATGGGAAAATAGTGAGAATTAATTTAATGTAATTATTTTTTCAATTCCAACGTTCGTTGACCTTTGCTCGAAAAACTCTCCTCGGCAATAGTTTCTTAGTATTAGCCAAGGAGTCGATTACGCCCATTCCCGAATCGATTGTATTCGTAATAAACTTATTTGGAAACATCGCCAAACTACACCAAACGCACCCCCTGATGCGAATTTTCAATTTGAAGATATTTCCAAGTACCAGTGTACTTCACTCATGGAGCCTATAATTATCATACATAAAACCGGAAAATTCATTTTTCGTCAATACCAAGAAAAAAATCGGTTGTTGAATTCTCTCAGATAGTGTGTTATAACTCCATGGTGAGTTCTTAGCATTCCCTTGTGAGGCTTTCAAATTAAATTGGGTGTTCCTCAACTTTATGATTATTTAAATGATTATTTTCAGGTGGTGGCATGGGTGGCGGAGGAGGAATGGGAATGGGAGGAATGGGCGGAGGAGGAGGTTATACTCCTGGTCAACCGGGTACGGAATATACATCGCTAAAGATTTTACTATTTGCTTAAAGAAGGGGACCCGCGAGTTCTTTCGTGACTAAACTGGCCAGGCAGAACTATGGCTCACATCTCCTAGTATACAAATACAATTTTCTCTAAAATTTTAAATGCCCCGGAATACCGTAATTCGGGCTTAAAGTTCATTGATAAGTCTAGGGAAAGGCGCGAGTTTTTGAAATTGAAGTACAAATATATAGAAAATTGCAAACGGGAATCGAACCCACGTGGCGCGGTTACAAGCAGTGACTACTTACCACTGAGCCACACGCTCTACGCGTTCAACCAGTCAAATCGAATAGAGAAAGGAATGTCGCTTCCTATGTCCCACGTTCTTCATGTCAATAGAGCAGCCCAAATCTCGTGGGTCCCCTTCTTTAAAGGCACGTCACGTGCAATTTTTATTCTCTGCTCTGGCATCACTCTCTCGTAAACAAAGAAAGCCAAAGAGCAATGACAGAGCGGAGAGTTTCAGATTTCATCAATTTCCTGTTATCCCACCTATATAGCAACACAAATAATATTGTTATTGTAGGATACGGGATGGGCGGAGCAGATCAACCAGTTTATGATGATCGTGGAGGCCAGGTATAGCGTATATTAAACGAACGATATTTTGAGCTTCAAAAAATCAATCATTAAATTACAGGGTGGCGGAGGTCTCTATCCTTCTCGTGCGGTAAAGGACGAAGGAGGAGGAGGCAGTTGGGCATAGTCAATCATTATATTGATCGATATTTCCATTTGAATATTCTTTCATATTAATCGATTCCTATCTTTCATTATTGCCATTTCGATGTATCTCAAAGCCATTCTCATTCTCTCTCATACACTAGCCATCCAAAGTATTGCATTGACCTTACGTGCGGATGCCTTCGAGGGAGTGTAACCTCACTCTATGGTCTCTTCGATGTGCAAGGCTATCTCGTTGTTAGAGTAAAGAGAAATAGTGTGCGCAATGAATAGGTCATTGAGAGAGGGCTCCCTTTCAGATCCAGGCGGCCATACAAAACGTGGCACATTTTGACAAGTATGATGTGAGCACGTAAGGTGAATGTAACATTGCATTATAGTGTACTACTTATTCGCAATGAATATCATTGTATTCAGTTACTAGATAAAGGGAGCGAAGCCTCGATTATCAATCTCTTCACAACGCTGTTCTCTCTCGGGGGGCGCCCGTTTCGGCAACGCCCGTTTCGGCAACGAGTTATAAATCGGTTGGGAGATGGTGTATGGAAACAAAAATTGTACCATTGTTATCAGTGTGGGTGTACGGTATTGGGCTACCGTAACCCTCGGGAATCGCGAACTGATTTTTTTCATTCGACCCATGACCCGGGGTTCATGGTTGAAAATGACCGAAGTCGAAAAATTCATAACACTCCGAGACCAAATACTAGTTGCCATAATATCAATAGTGAGCCAACTTTTATCTTTCTGGTTACCGTAACCCGAACTACCGTAATCAAACCGGGATTTGAAGTGCATTTTGCCATATTATTGCAGGTTACGGTAACTAGATTACGGTAGTACGGGTTACGGTATCCATAAAGATAAAAGTTGGCTCACTATTGATATAATGGCAACTAGTATTTGATCTCGGGTCATCATCAAATTTTCGACTTTGGCCATTTTCAACCATGAACCCCGGGTCATGGGTCGACTAAAAAAATCAGTTCACGATTCCCGACGGTTACGGTAGCCCAATACCGTACACCCACACTGAAAACAATGGTACAATTTTTGTTACCATACACCATCTCCCAACCGATTTATAACTCGTTGCCGAAACGGGCGTTGCCGAAACGGGCGCCCCCCTCTCTCTCGTTGATCAGAGAAATATCTTGAGATCCCAGATCGAGGTTTCGTCCCCTTTATAGCTTTTCGGGTATCACTGCTTCGAATTCAAACGAGTAGTCAAAATTGATAGACCATCCATACGAATCTTGAAACAGCTAACGAACTTGTAAGTAAACGTTGAATTGCTTGTGTCGATGTTATTGCACAGTGAAGACTTTGTTTGTCAAAACAAAAACGGACAGAATCTCGGAAAATTGAGTCCAATTTAATTACCTACCATCAGTTTGTTTTCGCAACAACACCACGACTGTAATCATCTAATAGGATGTATTTAGATGCCGGTATTATAGAAATGTAATGTCAAGAGGATATTACTACTATAGTATTATTATGTAAAGACAAAATCGTACATAATATCGAGATATTATTATTATCATTTGGTACAGAAAAGTGATGTAATCACAGTGAGATCTATATTATGGCTTCGAAAGTGGATGAACCCGGAAAGGAAAGAATACACGAATAATGACAGTGGAAGAGCTGAGGTACAATGATTAGATTATCAAGGATGTAATGATATTTGATCAGTGATTATGGAGAGGTCATACGGACCAAAACATCGGACTATGGTTCAAAATCCAGTGGAGATCGCAATGAATGAGATGAAGAGGCCATTGAATGGTATCAAGCAGGACGTCAATATGGGTTGCCATGAACAGTTGCAAGCCATTTACCAACAAACGTGACGTCGCAACTGTGGTCGTTTTCCCAAAATCTTCCCCTACGCTTATGGTTTGTCAACGTTCATGGATACGGCCTCAGACTACATAAGAGACTCTACACTCTCGCTGAACAGAGGAATTCGCAAAAAATAGGGCGTATTTCTCTAAACCCGTATGGGATCGGTGAATTGGTTGATGGTAGGGTCAAAGGTGATGGCACTCATGGCTCGATTCTGTCGAGGAACGCATAGAGTATTGAGAGAAGGAGGAGATTTGTGCACGGATTGAGATCGACTCGGCTGGAAATATGACGAATTTATAGAATATTTATAATTTAATTGCAATTTATGCATTTATTGCTCTATTTGGGAGTTACTACAAGTAAAGTTAAAAGGCTATAAAAGTTAATTTACTCATATTTCTTTATACACTTCTGATCGAACGCGTAAAATCACAATTATAGTTAACAATAAAGACACACCCCAAGCTAATTTTACTCTCTGCATTGGTAATACTCTCTCGTAAACAAAGAGAGCGAGAGAGTGCGACCGGAGTAGAGAGTTTCAAATTAGCTTCGGGTGTCGCTTTAAAATATTAATAAAATACGTAAAGAAATTAGTCTGATTCATAAACGTACCGGCCATAATTTCGTTCGGATGCTCGCTGTATGAGAGATGTGAGAGATGATTTGTGTTGATTGCATATCCGTGATGGGTTGTTGTTTCTCGTTTCGATTGAATATTCCGCATGTTTTGAGCATCTTAAATTAGAAGAATTTTCAAATTTTATAGTGAATTTGCCTTGCTTGTCCAAAAATGGTTAATTATTTATAATTATCATTGATCAGATCATTAGGCCCATCGACGCATAATCCTCTCGGACTAGAATACGATGACATGATAAAATATCACTAATAATATTATAATACCATGTTTTGGTATCATAACACGAACCAATTTAGATGGCCTATCATATTTACTGGAGTAATGGCATGTTATCATAATATGGCATTATACCATATTACTGAATCGAAATAGAAAAAAAACATTAATCTACTATAAACCCCTACCCGCGTCATTTATTTGTGACATTAAGATAAAAATAGAAATTTATTTAAAATATAAACGTTGTATTACAAAGTGTCCATTTTCTTCAGTTAGCAATGTAATGCTAGGAAACATTCATCTTTTTGATGTATGAGAAATTAAGTTAAATAAAGTTTGCGAGAGATTTTGAGTAACGGGCGTTCGTTCTCGCTCGCACAAGATTCGTAATAATATGAGTAAACACACTCTAGTGAACACTATGCGATATTTGCTGCCGAATTTGAGGTAGATCAGGATGGTCGTGGCACAATTGAGGTTGACAAGAAATGTGGAGACCTGAAGTGCACGAATACTAATCAGCCTTGAAGTATATTCAGCTGAAACGCTCATTTCTAATCGATAGCACTTTAATATTATAATACACAACCTCCGTCAGTATAGTCTCAGCATAAGATACATTCTGCGCCTCGTCGGCTGAAAAAATCACTTCGTCAGTCCATTTAATATTTTGTGAAAATTGATCTTATCCAATCCCCATTACCCATAATGATTCTAGATAATGTATATGTTGATTCCCGTTTCCAACTTCTCGCTTTGTTCTGTTCCGTTTTTTTTCTCTCGAAAACGCATAAAGTTAATATTGTAATGTAATTTACATTCCATTCGGACTTGATTTCATAAGTAAACAGTTACCTATCAGCTCTATCACATTATGGATGAAGGCGAGTAGATTAAACGATAGAAATTGACAAGTTATGGCGAGAAGCATAACGGAGATACCCTTAATCATATCATATTAGAAGTGTTCGATCACAGATATTTCAGTTCGTTAAGCACTTCAATTCGGTTTAAAGTAATAACCGATAATTTAAAAAGTCCGCTGATACTACACTTTCAGATTTCAGAAAAGTGTAGTCATACCAGAAAAGTTTATTTTCGGGAAAAAAGTTCTGAGTAACCTGTGAGTTTTCTTTCTTACACGCTGCCACTGTCGCCGACGGTGACGATTCTTAAAGGATTTAATTAATTTTCAAGGTTCAAAAAAAAATTTTTTTTAACCAACTTTCTACTCCACTTGGAGGGGTTATGGCGCCATTATTGAGGAATACCTCCTTCTGGAAAAATCAAAACTTTGAATGACATTACATTTTCTTTAATATTTACAAAATTAAAATTAACAAAAAGGACCTCTGGAGTCAGAGAAAGATGTTTCTTGTATAACTTCTCCATCTTACACTTCTCATTGGCCACATTCGACGATTTCTTGGTACTCCTTGATGTTGTCATCTGCCTTCGTAATCTGAATCTACACAAGATCAGGGATGTAAAAATTGCCCTCTTTACTCACAACACCATGGAGTTACGAATAGTCAGTGGCTACAGTATCTATTGGTGCGAGTGTTATAGATCAAGAATTACACCGCGTTTCCTCCACAATTTTAGGGGAGCCAATAATTTGGTCGAAGTGGGGCCAATAATTTGGTGGATCGTAAAAGTTGACTCTAAAATTTGGCTACCAGACAAGCCCCACTTTTAAAGTTGAGTCAATAATTTGGTGGTTGAGCCAATAATTTGGTTCGAAGTGGGGCTAAATTTTTAGACTAAAATAACAGCCCCACTTCGAACCAAATTATTGGCTCAACCACCAAATTATTGACCCAACTTAAAAGTGGGGCTTGTCTGGTAGCCAAATTTTAGGCACCCAAAAATGTTCGACCAAATTATTGGCCCACCTAAAATTGCGGAGTCAGGTAATTTCAGAGAGGTAAAACCAACACGGGGTAGTTTCTTGGCTACAATAGATAGTGTGTTCAGTGACTACCAGCATGCAGTAAAATTGGAGAATAATTCAAAACCTGTGAGAGTTTCTGAGAGTGAAGACGATCTTGTAGTTGACGAAGGTCAGAATAGTGAAGGGTAGAACGAATATGATTACGGTATGGATGATGGTACTGCAATTCATTCACTATTTTAACGATTTTGAAATTAAAATAAGTCAACGGTGTCATCAATGATCACTTACGATTCATTTCGTATCGATTCATTTCGTTTCTTTTTCTTTTATCACACGTTTCATTGTTTATTCATGAATATTTATAAAAAATATTATTATTATTATTATGGAAAAAAATAGTGTTGAAAATTTCTGTTCCAGTCAAACTTACTCTATAAGATGATATGTATTGTCTGACATGTATTCCGAAGGAGAAACTTCTTGTTCAAATTCGCTAAAAAAATATTTCAATAAAATTTTAAAATGCAAAAATGGAAGTAAAAATAGCGTACCCTATAAACACTTCAGACTTGCAGTAGGATATGTTCAATTCCAGCCATTTCTTGGCATTTACAAGAAATGAAAAGAATATCGCTACAGCTATAGTGATCCTTATCACGGACACATTACTGATACGACGAATCTGAAAGGTCGAAATGTACGAACTTACTATGTTTACAATTAGCACAATTCTCAGATATTTACTGACTTTCCTATAGTTTTCAGAATTCTCCGCTCACAAGCAGGAAGTGATTTTTTTTCTTTCTGAACACGTTAAAATTACTCTTAGCTCATACTCGTGGGAAATGCACACCGGAGATAGGCCTTCTTAGCCTGTGAATAAAAACAGAATATTGTATCTATTTTGGTGCCTTGACGGTAATTTTGATAAATGTAATACTCAGGATTTCTTGTCATTCTAGTGACATTTTAGTATATTTTCTTAATTTTGATAATAAGCAACTCACCAGAAACGGATGTACCACACCCAGATATCGATGTACTGATACAACCACAGTTAGTACAACCGAGCACGTATGCGAAGTCCTCGCTAGTGGATAGAAATCCACGATTATTGTCTGTGCCATGTTGTAGAATGCTGCAAAATTCAGATTTTTGAAATATTTTTCAACTTCATCGCTTTCCATTTCATCGTTTCTTGAAAACCACTTGACAGACTTATTTAGTGTATAAATACCACTGATAGTCTACCATATATTTTACCATAATAACAGTAAAAAATAATCATGGCTCATTATGTAAGTATTATCTATGATTAGATGCGTAACGATTGCGTCATTCGCATCTCCGTTTTAGGAATACTCCTACACTCTATTTTTACTCTCCGCAATGGCCACACAGTCTCACTAAGTCTGCATGCTGCTGAGAGACTTTCAAATTGTCTAGGTGGGGCACATTTACTGGCGCACACTTTACAGCTAATTTTAAGCTCTCCGCTTTTGCAATGTTCTCCATTAAACAAAGGAAGAAAAAAGAGTTCCAAATTATCTTGTGAGCACCTTTTAATGTTAGCTTTTTATCTCTGATAATGAGTAGGTGGACAATAAAAAATATGTGCAATGAAAATATCTCATGCACGACCCCTTTAGTTTAATTGAAATAGTGTCCCTTTAATCCAATCGTTCTTTATATCCTCAAGCCTCTCCATCGTCTCTTCATTCCCTTCCCTTCTTTTGCGCCCACGGTTCCCGGAAAGTTGTGCGTGCAAAAAGTTTAGTTTGAGTAATAGCACTCTGGGGTACAATTTACTTTCTCTTAACTCCTTTCTTTAGCTGCCATTCTGGCTTATCTCTATTGTTCTGAGAAACAATAAAAGCGTTCTCAGGATCGGAGATGCATTTTTTGATCTTTGCTCTTTTACAAAATATATTTAAAATAAGCAAAAAACTCACCAAGATTGCCCCATCGCTCAGCATACAATGGCAGTTGGATGACAAGAAATGAAGTTATTAAAACGACAAAATCTGATAGTGAAAGAGCGAAGAAGAACCAATTGACGGGTTGACATCGCATCTGTAAATATTTACACTATTATGTTTGCTAAAACTATATGATACTTTAATGGAAAACACGTAGTTAGATGTTTTTTCTCTCTTGTTTCGCTTGTTAAACCCTCTCTCTCTATTTTCCTGTTTTGTTTACAATAAACTGGGGAAGGAATTTTTTTCTTGGGGCTGATGTTCTCACCCGAGTATCATGTGAAACTATCCGTTTTATAGATCTATGAATTGTTTGTGGTATAATAATTTATCAGTTTGCTACATGATATATTTTCATCGGAATGAAATGAAATTGACTCGAGATGGAAGTAAATTTAGCATAGTCTAAATCAGCTGTAGTCAGGTGTTGCGAAAATGCGAAGAACAGAAATACCTACATGCATTCAACAACCAAACTTTACCGCATTCTTAGACTGCCAAATTTAGTGCCAAGTGACATTTCGTAAAATTTAAAAAAAAAATTACAAACTAGCCTTGGACGAGGCAAATATCCGAAGATTTATTAAATTGGCGATCACTCCGAATAATGATACGATTGGGAGAAGATAGACCCGAAAGATTCCCTGGACCTGGAAAAATAGTATTATTTATTTTTTAAATATTTTTAACTCTAATTTGTACAAGGGCAAGTTTTTCCTCATAGATATGTAAAATCTAAGATCCATTTTCAAAACGTAGTGAGATTTCAGTGAATATTGCAAGAACTGTTCAATAAAATCAATAATCACGTCACTCTTATCTTCACTTTGTCTTACTTTGTGTTCTTAATCGTTCCATTCAAAGTTTATCTCATTTCCATCTCTGCTGAGGGAGGAAAAGTAATTGTTTTGAACCGTGGAAACCGATAACAGAGAAAGGAAAAAATAAGGAGACGCACACTTTGATAGGGACTAATGCTGTCTCTCTTATCTATTGCTATATCTTATTATGTCTTTATGTCCTTATGTCTTATCTAGTTTCTTAACTACTATTTTTTTTTGAAAAAAAGAACGAGTTCGAAATACGATGATGAAGTTACACTGCACAATAACCCTGAAAGAGAAACACAATAACCCTGAAAGAGAAAAGAAGCATGGATAGTCAAGAAATTTGAATGCATTGACACGGTCAGATTCGATTGTTACAACTGTTGACATAGTGCACTTGCTATACTGTACATATGACGGCGCTTGCGTAAGAATCAACCAACATGAGTGAAATCTGGTACAGTAAAAAAATGAAATTTTGGGGATCGGGGTTCTCAAGGGTGCTGATGATGATGGTCATGTTCATTTTGCACCAAGATCCACCGTTGAGGCCAGACGACGTCGCGTTGAAAAAGCGTTTTTAGTCATTTCTCGTCACACGATGATGCTTAAATTTGCAGACTATACAATCCGGGGCAGAATATGATGGCGATCACGCCTGTCTAATTCATTTTTCATGAAGATGTTTCATGAGTTTTCTAAAATTGAATTTCTGTCAAAGGCAAAAGATATTCGTGCGAGATACATAGATCGGACCGCAATGGTTTCAGGATCGCATAGAAAAAATTTCAGCCAATTTGAGGGAGCGTTTTTCGAGAAAATCAACTTTTAGTGTAGGCATTTTGCCATTGAAGTGGAGGCAAGATGCGAGAGAGTGTGGTGGTGCGAGAGAGAGCAGAGACGCAGGGGAGGCGACGAGCATGTAAACGAAGGAGATGACGGGATTGTGTGAGTAATGTGAATTATTTAGACAAAAAAGTGATAAAGAAGAAATTTATTCATTACTTTTGAGGATTTACGATCCAGATAAAGAAAGAATTAGAATCGAAACCCATTCCAATTGCCTACTTTTCTCAAGGATCTTTTCAGAAATCCCCTCTTTTCTCCTATTTTTTCGTGCTATGGATATGCATATAGATGGCTTGATTGAGATTTGAGCGGACAACAAAAGTATAGAAAGACATCCAAATTGGTCGTACCGTAGGCGGAAGAGGAGGCATAAAATATGATTCGAAGGGACAAGGTAATTTGTGACCAGAAGGACTAAGAGGACAGGTACACTAGATGTACTTTGTATAGAGTACTTATTGTAAGAGGAGTGAGTACAGATTACCTTTGTCAAAGGTCTCGCAACTGCTCGAGAATCCAAGATTGCTCGTACAGGCATCAAACATTCGCATTTGCGTTTATCACGTCAGAGGGGACCTCCCCAGGCATAATTATCCGTTTTCCGAGAGACTATCACTGTACCCTAAACCCAGACCGCTAATTTAGGCACGAACATTCATTGATACCCATATGTGATCACATTTCATGTTATGTATAATACGATGGAATAAAGAATAAGGATAAGAATGAAACCGTGAGCGGAGTTGTTAACGAATGCCCCAAGCAAGATTGAATTGCATTGTTAGTACTGTCTAGAACAGAAAAGGGTGAGAGTGAGGCCAAACAGGGTAGTTTAAGATTTGTTTGCGGTGTAAATGTGAAAGCAAAAATACCGGAGAGAATCCTTGTCGTGAACAATTTGGCGTGAAATCATAATCGATAGATTCGTTGAAAGCTAAATTAAAAAGAATTAAAGAGTATAGCGTTTATTTTGTATCAGTTCATAGTTCATGTTTAGTAATATATTTTATAAACGTGCATATGCCGAAACGAGATAAGTAATGGTAATTACAAATAGAGATTTCAATAAATACAGGGTGCGCCAAAATTACCCGAACTGGTGTCACCATATGATTCTCCCCTTTATAATGTGATTTAAGCGATATGGTTCATAGCAAAGTTTGTCAACAATATAGAAAACAAAAACATATTAGCGAATTTCGGTATGGCCTCCTTTACCTCTGACACCAGCTTTGAGTCTCTTCTCATATGCGATTGCCTATTCCCGCGGGTAAATGTCATAGAGTTTGTCCCATGCCTTGAGAAGGGGAGCCTTGAGGGAGTCGAGCGTCTGGTGCTTGATAGAGGACATCTTGGCCTACCACACCTCCAAACACTGCAGTCGAGGATGTTGAGATCGGGGGAGTTCGGAAGCCATTCAGTGTGATAGGTTTAGCCGAGTGCACGGGTGAAAAACCACGACTGGGTCAACTTTGTCATGTGATTGACTACAGAATCTTACCGAAAGGTCTAGTGGTCCTGACCGAAGTGGGTATGGTATTGGAGTAAAAGTGCGTCTTCGAGGATGCTCTTGGTATAATATGGTTTATTGATCTAGACACATGGAGTGGCAAAAACGAGAGGGGACTTTCAATTTGGGGAAAAAGCAGCTAAATCCTTGGCGTATTGTGGATGACTGATATGACCATGGCCCCAGCTGTCCTGTAGGATTCTTCAGGATTATAGGCAATGATTCTGTTGTTCTTGATATTCAGGTTGCCTTTAAAGGTAAGATATTCTCTTCACTGAACATCGTGCTGATGTGCGCGGACCTAGCACAACGCATTAACAGTCAATGGCTCCGTTCTCAGCGGAGCTTGATCTGTCGCTCATTCGGTTCTAACAGTTTACGGTACTTGTAAGGGAGAAGAGTCAGCTGAGACTTGAGGAGACGAGGAATGGAAGTGTTCGAGATATCAAGTCTCCAGATCGTCAACTTGTGGTTTTGAAACACCATCTTTCGGATTGGATCTCGGTTCATAGCGGTGGGAAATGAGATTGGTCTACCTCTGCCCGGACGTTCCTCTTTAGTACTAAGATCTTGGTATCTGATACCGGTATCGAAAAAAGCAGACTCGTGAAAGCCGAGCTGATGAAGGATGTCACTCTGTTCTTGTACACTTCAGAATGATGGGTCGCGGTCGACATGACTTCCTCATTACTAGAAGACTTGACTAACTGACTTGAAACCTTGCATACGGAGTGGCCAATGATCACTCGTCATGATGCTACAATAGGGGTTGCGCATATGCATTGGGGGCATGGGAATCATATGGTGACACCAGTTCGGGTAATTTTGGCGCACCCTGTATTTGTTGAGGTAATGTGCAATTCAATAAATAAATCAATTAAATATATATGATAAGAAATATACCTTGATCTATATATGGAAACGTGCTTGGCTCTGCCATATTGCCGTGCGTCTACCCCGATGATCAATGGTGTCTGTGCGCGTGGTAGATATCTGGATATACGATATTGAATAAGGAACAGAGAGGACAGGTGATATAGAGGGATGTACATGGAATGAGGCAAGGATATATAGAATCAATACAGGAATTTATATCAAGTAAAATGCTCAGAATAAACAGGCATAAACAGAATAATATGGTGATCAAAATTACGAAAAGCAGAGGACAGGAAAAGAAAAAAGCCAGAGGTTGAGCTAAACATTGATGAGTTTTCCTTTTCCCTTCCCTCTTTCCTCAAGGTGAACTTTTCCTCGAGTTTCGTCAACAAAGTGTGCTATCAAGAATCATGAATATTTACTATGAAGGAAGTGAAATAGTGTGAAAAAAAAGTTTAATGGATGAATGATTTATATAACAACTTGATCTCGACTTCCTGAGAGGGGAAGTAGTTTGGAATGACAGAGGGGGGAGGGGAAGAAACGCAGAGAGTCCGACAGACACTCTGGTATATTGCCACTTAAAGTCTACTTAAACTTTCCCACTTTAAGTAGACTTTAAGTAAACTTAAAGTGAGACGTAAGTCTACTTAAAGTGGTGTGGTATACTGTAATGCATTTCGTCAAATGTTCTTTCACTTAAAGTTTACTTAAAGTCTACTTAAAGTCTGTGACGTAGTTTAAGTAGACTTTAAGTGGCAAAATACCAGAGCAGGGATAGACGGACGGAGTTTGAAATAGAGAATGAGAGAAATATGGAGAGAAAGATTGAGATAATAAGAGAAAGAAATAGAGATCCATAGAAGGGAATGGAGAGATTAAGAAAGGGAATGAAAAAGAGTAACAAAGATACATCGAGAAAAATAATTACAGTCACTACGGTATGACTGTCTTGAGAAACGTAATTATTGTTATTTATCTTGTGACAAACCCCTTCCTTACGGTTCTCAATAATCAGGTATAGCATTTTCGAAAAATAATGGATAAATAACGAATTATAATGATATTAAAGGCATACCCCAAGCAAATTTTACTCTCCGCATTGGCAATACACTCTCGTAGACAAAGAAAGCGAGAGAGTGTGGCCAGAGTGAGTTTCAAATTAGCCTGGGGTGTCGCTTTAAATACAATGAGCGTTCATAACATCTCATAAGAAATACGACACGGATTTGTCTTGTTCGAGTATTTGAAGTAGAGGCTAAGTGAGTATCTGTACGAAAATAAAAGCGAGTGGCGCATACAGACATAGATGACATAAGGGAAGGTCTAAAGGGAGTAAAGGGGAGGTGTAAGAGGAACTAGATGAACTTTACAAGGAAATAAGTACGGTTAAGAAGACAATTTTTTAGGAATGCTTCCTGCTGACAATATTATTGACTTAAATATTTTTAACCACGGAAAATCAGACTTCGTTTGCATGATGTAGAGTATGGCCAGAGCAGAGTCTTGTAAATGTCTTTAAATAGATAGCCATTTGAAATGTACTTGACGGAAATAAAGTCCGAGATGATCTATCGCGTAGGATAATTTCATTTTTCGTGCATATTATCGATATTCCAATAGGAGTAATCGTAGGTAAATCTCAACAATTATAGAAAGTCTCAGCGCTGACTGCCCTCTCTCGCCGACAATGTTATAGAGTGTGCAATGGGTTAAATTAGAATGTGATATTATTTGTGTAATTCGCATAGATAAGGTCCAAATAAAGAGGCTTTGTTGACGAGAACTTTCAGTCCGTAATTCACTTATACTCTACCGTCATTAACACTCTTTTCCTAGTGAAACATGTTCAAAATATAGAGTGCACGAAACATTCCAATACATGCCTATACGATCCATTAAGCCCAATATGCTTACATAGATTAATGAAAAACAAGATGGGATTTATTCCCAGACATTCATTGATCGTGTATTGGATATAGACGATTAAAAGATCAAAATTAATTAAAACCAGAATTCATCAGTATAGTTTCAAGACAGAACAAAATGAAATCAATCCGTATATATGGAACATTGATCATCTTTTAGTAGGGATTAACATTAAGATATCATTTTCGTGGATATGATTTCGTCAAACATACTAATTTAACTGTCTGGCCATAATCTCTCGCCTCCTTTGTCGACGAGAGAGTACGACCAGAATAGAGGGCTACAGTATTCTTGGGGATATTACCTTAAAGTTGTTTCAAGGCTTAGAAATAAAATAAGCCAACGAGATTTGTATGAAAAGGTGAGGGAAAATGGAATTGGCCGGGGTTGGTCAAGCATCTCTTTCTACTTTAGTCGACGAAAGAGCATGTCAATGAAAATTGAGACCTTTGTCTAATAGAGGACTGGGGGTCATGGTGAGACCCGAAACTACAATGGAAATGAATAGCACTAGATCGAATGAGAGCCGATGAATAATAACCGACTGGATGATAACCATTTGCATATGAGAAAAAAGCACTAATGAATAGACAAAGTATGCAAATGGTTATCATCCAGTCGGTTATTATTCATCGGTTCTCATTCGACCTATTGCCAGATGAATGAATACAGACTAGAAAGGACGAGTGTTGAAATAAGGAAGTTGATGTAGTAGTTAGAGGAGTAGGAAGGAAAATACACTAAGGTTTCCAGAGGAAGTAAGGAAGATGAAATTCGTTTTAACAAATGGAAACAATGATTAAGAAAAAAACTACTAAGACCAAAGTCGATTCTAGTTTGTTGAGCTGTTTATGGTTCCTGCGCTTCCAAAATCAAAAAAAAATGAAAAAAAAATTGAAAACAGCAGATAAGTAAACAAAAGAGAAACGGAGAAAAAAGAAGAAGAGCAGAAAAAGTAAACAATTGATATACTATAGAAAAGGGATGGAGAAAAAGCGTTCAGTACTAAGTTAGTAGTACTAACACAAAGTGAACAATAATGGAAATGGAATGGAAAATGAGGTGTCTCTCTTATTATAATTTGGAGACAAGTTTACCAGACTACACTGAAATCAGTGTCTGCATTTTTTCATTTAAGAAACCTATTTTCGTTGCCGACCAGACAAGATTTTCTGATAGTTCAAAAATCTCAGATTGAGTTAATAATTAATTTATATTAGTGATATGCATGCACGGTTTTAATAAAGCTTGTAAAAAATAATACTATTAATTAATGTGCTTCGATGTATTAAAATAGATATTTGGGTATACCTACTGGGTATACTTAAGAGGCGAAGTGGTGTAGTGGTCTACGGCGTGCCCCGCCATTCCATCTCTCCTGGGTTCGATTCCCGGTCGTTTCACCGCATCCGCCCCACCAAGGCGCCCGAAAGGAGAATTAGTAGTGACTAAATCATGCGGTAAAGTAGGGCCGAAGAAGAAATTAGGGCCTCCGGACTGAATTGGCGTTGAAATTATCACTGGCCTAGCAGTGATCACCCGCTGCACTTGAATAACGGGTTGTACCTTTACCTTTTACCTTTTACTTGGCAAGATGCAACCGACTCACTTCCTAATAAGAAAATACCCTAAAATTTGGAAGACCCAGGAAAAAAAAGAGAAACAGGTTGCACTGCGGTCAACAATCATTTTAATTTTTTTCTGAACAAGTTGCCAGCAAATGTAACATTTTTCGTATAGCAACTTATAAGCGTGATAAGTTTCACTGTAAAAGATCCAGTGAAACCCAATAGATCTGAATATAAAGCCTTACAAGTGATGTGCATCACATTATATGGAACGTGGTTCAGTGGAACACAGACGAGGATTAGTTGTTCCTCTCGACAACAAAAACGAATTCATTGATCTCTTCACACCTCCCTCACATCTACATTCATTATACAAATTCCATTTTCGTTTACTTCATACAGTACCCGGTAATTGGATTTTTGCTCAAATTCGAAACAAATATGTAATTCCATAGATCAGTTCTATGATTAGGGCAAATAAACATGTATATTTGAATGGATTACATTAATAATATTATAGAATTAATAGGGTGATGAGTGAATAATAATAGCAAGATGAAGTGAACGTATCCTCTCAGAAATCAGCTGCGCGACCTACGGATAAGGGCAGGGATAAAAATAATTTTGACCAAAAAATTTTGTTCGGGTTTAACGAAAATATTGTTTTAACCGAACAACAAAATCAACACTATATTTTCACCCATCTGATCACAAAAAATATTTTCAAGCAATTTATTGTTAATTTTCACTTTTCATTGTTAATTGACTCAATTTTTAACGGTTTTGCAAGAGAGAAAAACAGTGCAAAAAATGACGATCAAAAATCTCAAAAACCAAAAAAAAGACAAAATAAAATTGCGAACGCAAAATCACAGCCCTTTCTAGGGTTCTGCACATGATACAAAGAAGAAGAAGAAGAAGAGTGACACATGACGTATTTACAGGTGAACGCGTTCTATAGAATAATAAATAAATAAATAAGATATCGACGCTATGATAGTAGTATAATAAAAGGAATCCTATACAATGATTCTACACAGAGAGCAAACTTGCCCAAATATGGGTCCTTTGTAACCCCCCCCCCTCCCAGTCTGGAGAGTCAATATTATATTATATCATGTTCTTATCCCTTTGAATTTTTCTCATGTCTCGTTGCGCCTCGGGCGTAGATAAATAAATTAATTAATTAATTAACCTATTTGCCATCTTTCCATACTTGTTGCCCACATTCGGGCAAACGGTAGGCCCATATGCAGGCTAGCATTTGTCTGAATACGGGCAAATCGTTCGCCAACTATCGGCACTCGGGTACATTTAATCTTTGTGTGTATGGCTCTGTGTTTGAGAATGGATGAAACGTCTGACAACGTACGACAGTTGTAAGCAAATATGGGATTATATATAATGTCATTGAGGTTTGGTGGTGTGCATTCAGGTTTGAGCTGTCTAGACAAGTATATCGCTACCTTTCAAGTGATTCCTTCAGGAAACGAGGAACGACAATATTTCCATGAAGTTTTTTTCTAAAGATTTATCCTGGAAGAATAAAAATAGAAGATATAGATAGCATTGAAAAATAATTCTCAAAAACGATGTAGGCAAATACTTGAATAATAAAGATTATTGCGACCAAGCATTGGAAGTAAAGAGGTCTCGTCCATGTTGACGTAATTTTCAATGGAATTAAGTTGCAGAGAAATATAGAATTAGAGCGGCGAAGACCCAACGGGTTTGAAGCATATTTGGTGGAGTTGTAATCGAGCGGGAATCGAGAACGTGTAGACGAGATAGTAGGTAGATCAGAGAGCGTGAAGTGAGTGGGTAAAGAGGGGGTGCATTCATCGAAAATTTCGTGCCAAAATCTTTATGCCGCTATGTACCGACCATGAGAGGCGTAAGGATTTTACACAAGTACGTTGTATGCGGACAATAATGTTGAGAGGCCTGATTCGATCAAAACATCTTCTGATGAAACAAACAACCAACGTCTGTATCCAGAAGATAAACCATAATCTGAGCAGAGAGAAATATCTAGAAACGAATAAAGGTGACGTGTCAGCATGAATATTTTTTCGTAAATTTTATGTGAGATATGAACTTTTTGCCGGTCTATGAACAATTAAGACTAGACTAGCTATATATCGAAAACAGTTAAAAAAAGCACTCTCCCTAAGACGAGAGAAATGAATGCGTGAAGAACCATAGAAGAACAAGGAACAGTGGGCAACCGGAAAAAATAGAAGAGAACCTAAGGATATGCGGAGTGACGAAAATATGCTAGTGCACTGGAAAAAACCCGTAGGCTTGTGAACCAAAGCATAAAAGGTTATGTTTATGGGGTTTGACGACGAAGTCAAATCGTGCAGAGTTTGGTTCACTATGGTACATGGTCTTTCTAGTGCTTTATTTGAAAATCAATATTGAAAATTATAATATGATACTAAATGATACATGAATGTGGGTATAGTCCGTGACTACTTGGGGATAATATGAAGGAGGCAGAGGATAATCTGTTTGGCATGACTACATTACTCAGGATTTGCGAGGCAGACCTTACGTAGATGTAATGGAGATATAAATATGATTGAAGATATTATTATCACATATTTGAGACTAATAAAACAGCGAATAATTAAAGCGACAAACCAAGCTAATTTGAAACTCTCCACTCTGGCCAAACTCTCTCGCTTTCTTTGTCTATGAGAGAGTGTTGCCAATGCGGAGAGTTTCAAAGTAGCTCGGGTGTGCCTTTAAGGAACATAATCGATATGAAATTCGCCATAAACATAAATTTCATGATGGAACTATAATATTTTTCGCTGCTGGACAATTCAAGCGACTCTAACAATATATGGACTTTTGTTAGTGGCAATGACACATGGGCTAACGCGTAGGATGAATTATTAAGGACGAATTTCCGTCGAATCAACATCTGCTCGGTATATAAATATGATGAAAGAGACTGAAAGAGAATGGGACAAAATACTAGAAGAAAGGAAATGGGATATGTTCAATATGTTGGCAAGTGTCGAGCTCTAAGATATCAGGACGGGGACGAGGAACTTGGGAGATATCACGGAATCCGGGAAATGGTTCTAATCTTCTTGATTACTATTGCATGTTTACACTCCACAATCATTGTAAATGTGATAAAGTTATGAATTCGATCTCCTTCGCCGAGTTAATTGTAACCTCTCAGCTCTGACCACACTCTCTCGTTATCTTTGTTTACGAGAGAGTGTTGCAAGAGCGGAGAGTTTCAAATTAGTTCGGATGTTCCTTTAAAGGACAGCCTATGGTTTGGAATCATGACCCCAGCGATTCATATTTCATATTAGGGATATTTCGTACTTCCCCCTCAGACAGACCTAGAAAAGTGGTTTATTTTGTATAGCGGTATAGGAATAGATTCAGTTCAGTTCACAGACTGAGCAAAACAATCATTGATCATGTACGGGAGAGTACGGATGAATGAAGACGGAAAGCGGTAAGACTGTTGTCTGGCTATTCTAGGAACACGGAAAAACTCAAATTCGAGAGCAATAAACTGAAGTGATTTTAAAACTTCGTTTGCCGCGTGTTTTCGGCAGCTTCCGGAATCATGTGGTCATTTGGAAATTGTCTAGATGTGCTAAAATAAAAAAAATGTTTTTTAAGCAATAAAAAAATTAGGAATTCTTGGGTGATATCATAAAGTTCTAGGCGCAATCGAATCATTGTAATCACGGCTGAATACAAAGGGAATAAACAATTTTGAGGAGTTCTATAGGATCTCTGTTTATTCTGCAATAGACGAGAATACAAGAGAACGACGAAGAAGAAGAAGAAGAAATAGAGAATTGCTTTGTTACTATTGCTGATGAGGGTCTAACGCATACCCCCCCCCCCCCCCCCTGTACTATAAGCTGCTTCGGTTTGTTGCTCACATTGATTGAGAAGAAAACGCGACAATATTATGTTTTAAAGGCACAGCTCCAAGGTAATTTGAAACTATCCTTTCTGGCTACACTCTCTCGCAGACAATATGCGAATGGTTTAGTGGAATTTGAGGCAATGAGGGGATAACGACCGCTGCGGTAGTGTTCCACTGTATGTATGTCCATACAGTTTGAGAGGTCAATATGAAAAATTCAGCAATCGACTCTAACAATAAGCAAAAGAAAATGGAGCTGACTTGAAGAAGATACAAGAAGAAGAACTCCACAGCCACCTCCATTGTGCTCTACTTATTATATATGAAGGTTAAATAAACAAATAAATATTATGACCAATAATGATGTTTCTGCGACTAATTCTTTGTATAATAATAGACACCCATTTGAAACTATTAAATTGGCTTCTTTAGCAAAGAGGCAATGTGTATCCGGAATGACAACATTTTGTTTATGGGAAGTTATTAAAAGATTCGCAAATGTTTAGGGAAAACACGATCGGGAAAACGTACATAGCAAGGATAGAGAGTGAAAAAATTACACTGAACTGACCGAGAAACGAAGTTGAGTATGATAAACAAAATTTAAAACAAGTAAAAGAACTTGGATGTGCGCATTTCTATATTTGCTCACTCAAGATAAGACATTCATCTTCAAAAAGATGTCAAATTCATGAAGGAAATCAATGACCGCCCCGTGTGGTCTATTGCACTGACACGTTCTCATCGTTGTCATGTTCGTTCTCTTAACGAACATTCATAATATTCTGGTACCATAATAGATACCCAAATGGCACAGCATTTGCAGAGGGTATGATGTAATGTAGATATTTGATCGCTTGAGTAGTACATGACCTCATCATATGGAAATGGTATTAATTAAGTTAAAGTATAAATCATAGCAGATAAGGTCTAGACACGATGACGTTACGCAAGAGTGTATCAATTAAGTTCCAAGCCCCCTTTCGTCTTCTTATCCATTCAATCCTTTCCTTCTCAACTCTCAACATCTGCCCAATTACTGCATACTATATCATTTTATACTACTTACAGTGCAGTGTCGAATGATATTTCCGCGAAGCAACTGATCAATGTGATATTTATGTTAAATTGCCTCCACAATCATTCAGTAACAGTTCAGTTTTTAGTTTGAACACATATATCAAGGGATATCCATAGTGTTTCATAGAAAGTTTATCGCAGATTGGGTATGAATTTGCAGGATACCCTTTTGAAGTTGCGAAAATGACGTAAAAGACTTTTTATCAAAATTAAACGCTAAATTAAATCAAGATGGAATCAAACCGAATGTAGTCTAACTCTGCACAACGATCGAAAGTTCGTATGAAAGTGGCCGATGAACATTTTTATTTGCACCTGTCAACGTTCTGACCTTATGCTGGCAGATTGCAAGACACAACGTGTTAAAGCATACAAGATATAGGTTTCGAAGACCTTTGCGAAGAACAAGAATAAATGTACTTTTTTCATCATAAATAAAGATTCCCCCACAATTTTTAACAGAATGTTAGCACTTAAACTGGATAAAGCAAAGAATTTTTTCTGAGTAATTATCAGCATATTAGCTCGCAGGAGAAAAAGTTGAAAGTAAGGAGTGACGTAGACAGTCTTCCACCCCTAGGGATATGGTGCAATCGCAACCCCTAATTAATCATTGAATACTGAGCATTTATGAAACGTTCGTCTCAGACAACAAAAGGTGCAAGAATATTTAATACTTTGGACATTACAAGAATCCATGGTCGTGAATTCTGATTGTATGCATTATCTTTGATTGGTATTAACACCTGTCATAGTAAATAAAGACATAACATAGAAATCTCTGATTCAATTAGCAGCAAACGCAGTTATGGGATATTTTATGGCTTATTTTGGTGGTAAATTGTATTGTAAATATCAAGGGATAGTGGGAATTTTTTAGAATGGTTAACATGAAGACAATATGGTAGAAATATGACAGACAGTATGGTAGAAATATGGATGAGATTCCTGCTTTAAAGGAACATTTACATTACATTACAACACCTTTACCAGCAGATTATGATATTATTTGAACTGGGTCGCCATAAGGTCAATTAAAGGCACATCCCGAGCTAATTTTAACCTCTCCGCTCTGGAAACACTATCGATATGAACGAAAGTGAGAGAGTATACCCAGAGAGGGAGTCAAATTTTCATTTGGTTGTTGTTGAAGCGAAGGATAAATAGGCATGGTTAGAAAGGGGGAATAATGGACACTGAGAGTGAATAGGATGTTGATACTTATTGTGAAAGGACGAACAACTTCCTCCTCTCACTCGGTCCACAACAAAATCTGACGAGGATAGGAGAAAGCTTGGAAAGATCGGGCAAAAGTATGTTCGAAATGCGTTGGAAATGGAAAAGTGGAGGAAGATTTTTTAAAGAATTTTGCTGTAAACCAGCAAAATACGGATATTTATGAATTATTTAGAAGAAATATGATTATGTCTCATTTGCAGTACAAATTAATCCATCAAGAATGAAGACTGTTTTTTTTTCTAGATATGAACTTTACTTGGTAATTGAAGAATCGTCAAGATACGCCTTTAAAGGCACACCCCCGAGATAATTTCGAATTCTCCGATTTGGCTATAGTCTATCGTAGACAAAAAAGTGTGACGGAGAGTTTCATTTCAATACTTTTAGACCTTTTACCGACTTTTGATCATCCTTGGAAGAGTTTCAGTGCTCACTAAAAGATAACTCAATTATTTAGCAATTATCGTTTCTCCCTCTGTCTCTTCAGTGAGTAACGCTCTCTCGTCGATTGAGTATAGAGATATAGTATGTGAGAAGAAGAGACAGCTGTAGTCCCTATTTAGCAAGTAATAAGGAAACTATACAATAGCTACTTCCGCAGCAAAGCTAGTAGACGTCTAAAACAGAAGACGATGAAGAAAAATTAAGCGGAAATTTACTCGAGCGAGAGAGAAAAAAGCTCGATGCAATTTAAATTTCGTCGTTCATTCCAATTTGAACGCGACTGAACAGAGAACACAGAATTGGTTGTGACGCACACTCAAGATTATTTTAGATGATAAGACATATAAATAGGAAGAGAATATAATACATTATTTTCTTAGTGGCCTAGGAGATCAGAGAGTCCTAGGAGAGTCCCTTTCCATCCTAGAGCCATCCCACCCGGGCCCATTCGCAAATAAATCACCTTTATGTTTCAAACTTTTTCACTCGTCATGGTTACATATGAGTCTCGTTTAGTGCACATGCACGTTGATAAATAAAAACTAAGCATAATGGTAGAAGTAGAAACGGTTATTGCTCCTGCTTTAAAGCGACACCTCAAGCTATTTCGAAACTGTCCGCTCTGTCCACACTCTCTCGCTTTCTTTGTCTACGAGAGAGTATTGTCAATGCAGAGAGTAAAATTAACTTGGGGTATGCCTTTAAAGACATAGTATCTTGCGGAAAGATAGGCGAATAAAACTAAATCAAAAGAATCAAAAGAAAGAATCTGCTAAGAAAGTAGATGTGAGCGCTCTAGGTCGGATGAGAACTAGAGTTGGCTATTCGGGGGTTGCGGGACCGCAATGGCCTTGCCTCTCCATTGCTAGTGATCTCGGAGGGAGGGGAGGGGGAGCGATTGCGGGCCCGTAATCACTCTTTATAGGAATGGAGAGGAGTTAGAGGGGAGAAAAAGGACGTTGCGGGCCCGCAATTGCTCCCCCTCCCCTCCCTTCGAGGATGCGGGCCCGCAATGATTTTAATGCGGATTGCGTTAAAGCCAACCCTAATAAGAACCATGGAATGAGAAACGAACGGATGAGAACTAATTGCATATGAGAGACGTAATCAAATAGTTCTCATCCAGTCGGTTCCCATTCCATCCGACCTAGTGCCCGCTGTGAGATATACCACTCGCTTTTGTGAATCTTCAAACAACTGAACTATATTTTGTTCATAGTCAAGCAAGAATGAGTACACAGAGAAAGGACGCGACTGTCAGGAGCATCTTGAGCACTCCTTCCTATTGTAATCATTCTTAGGTATACGAGAGCTGTCCTTGCAATAACAAGGCATAGCAAAAGAATAAATAGAGATGGTGAAGAAAATAAAAAGATGAGTGCTGTAGATATGCTCAATTGGGGGATGAAAAGAGTCACTGAGTCAGAGAAGTCTATTAGAATCAGAAGGAATATATGAAGAATATGTGGTAAGTGTGAAGTAGCTAATGAGAGAAAGTGATATTTGATACTTCGAATGTATCTCTCATTATATTGAATCTTTAGAGTACTCCTCATACTCCATGGAATTTGGCTTAGTTGCGTGAACTTATGGGAAATATATACATAGGATAGAAATGTTAGACATAACCTAATATCTGCAACAGTTACTCTTACCGCTACTGATAACAACTTTTGATTTACTGCTACACAATTCTATGAGTAAAATTGCATGTATATTATGATCCATTTCTTTACACATACAAAGTACCTCCAGAGATGATTGGTGTTTCATTTAGTTTCCCGATCAGATATACATAGATAGATTCTTTATGTGCGAGAGACTGCAACCAATTACCAAATTAGCTTGATATGGTTTAAAATCTTATTTTTAAACTTCAGACAGGTAAATGCGTTCTGAGTGGGTAGGGAAAGGGCGAGGGGTTGTAAGTGCCGAGATGTATTAGACACCTGTTTACTAAACATGTATGTAGTTAGTTCATGCATCATTTTGGTGTAATTCCTCATGCGGAAGCGAATGGAGTAAAGCACGGAGAGTGGACCGAATTCCGAGTATCAGACTACTCAATATACACTTACAGGGCACTAGGTCGGATGAAAAACTTGGAATGAGAATCAATTTCCATTAAACATTTATTCTTTGAGTTTCGGGCATACAATGTTATTAAGGAGGTAAATGGCAAACAACGAGCTTCTTACAAACAACGAGTTCAAAGATCAAAGATCAAAGATCAAGAATCAAAGATCACTTAGAAGGTAGGAAATCAGAGGCTGGAGCTTCCTCATCTTCAGGAGCTCTGTCAAATATGGGTGAATCTCTCTGGGCGTACATGGCAGATCTCGATTCGAGGGTTCGTCCCTTAACTGGTGCTACCCCATCAAAGAACGAAGCTCCGGCTGATGATGACATGAATGATCTGCAAAACGATTACGGTAAGCGTACTGTAGGACAAGGTTACGGTACCTCTCAGGTGGGTCATACACTGGGTCATCTTCGTAACGAGGTTTCCGTCCTTCGAGGAGGCGCCCGCCACTGGGCTCGGCATATTCTCTTGTGGGGGTGGGATTGGCTCCGACGTATTCACGAACGGGACCGGAATTAGTTCCAACGTATTCTCTAGTCGGTTCTTTGATTCCGACTCGTTGCGTGGAAATTCCACTGTCTAAGGAACTGAACATACCTTTTTAGATGAATAAAACGTGTTATATCGATAAGAAGTATTGGTATGAGAGCAATCATTGCAATTTATTCATCTTCACACTTTAGTATATTATTATGCTTGAAGACGTAAAAATATTGTTATTATAAGTGTGTGTATTTTATGATTTAAATTTCTTTCTTAGGAAAAAAAACAAATATTAAATTAAGATCATACCCGAGTCCAAGTGGTTGTTCACGAATGGTGTAAGGTCTGGTGGAGAAAACATCGTCAAGACGAGTTCTGCAAATATATAATTAGTTACTTAATACTTTTTGTAAGATTTATAATTTGTAATCTTCTGAATACAAGAACGACCAATGAACATGCAATTGATTTTTTTTTCAAAAATATAATTTTATTATTCATCGTCATGCGAAAAATGGAAAGAGACAGAATTGTTCGATTCTATTCATCTCTAGATGATGGACTGAAGGCGTGGGAACGTTTGCGAACTTCGAACGTCACGCATCAAACTAATGCGTTGATGAAAAATCTGGAAATGTAAAGAAAAAACGGCAGGAGAGTGCTTAAAAAGTGGAGAGTTTTCTCATTTTCTATATACATTACTTTTGAACTAAAAAAAAGGAATTCCATATGATATGATCCGGTTGGCCTCCGTTCTACCTTTCACTCACTTGCACTCGAATTATTCTACACTCTTCGCTCGCCATTACACAGTTATAATAATAATAATATTTATTTCCTTATGCGATTAAAACAGATGAACGAAATTGATAGTTGGAGAATAAATAAATTAATAAGGGAATGCGTATATCTGCAATAACTGGATCACAGAATGGGGGGTTGGGAGGGGGTATGGAAATTTTCATGAGGTTTAAAGGGGGAACTCAACCATGACACCATGATCCCTCTCTTTGACGATAATTCGGTGCGATATGGTACAAGTGAACAAGTGATTGCACAGTTCACCATTCTCTTTACAGAATATCCTACCTCACCACACTGATAATGAGTGTCGCTTGTCCCTTTCAACCATATTATCATCTGTTTTCTATGACTTGTAAAGACTTCTCAAGTTCTCATTACAGGTATTTTCAATATCATTGAGAGCTAGTGCTTGACCGAACGAGACGGAAAAACAAAAAAAAGCTATACCCACCTGACTACAGTTGGTTCTCTAATCGCCTGCGTTCTAATGAACCCATTGGAGTCTGTGAGAATCTCCGGTTCTGAAATTTATCTTTAATATTTGGTTTTGAACTTACAAATATTTTTACCGTGGATGATGGTACGTGCAACCGCAGGGCGTTCTTCTGAAAATCAATAATGTAATAAATCGATCAATAATTTTATAAATCAATCAATAATGTTATAAATCAATCAATAGTGTTATAAGTCAATCAATAATGTAATAAAACCAAGCAAGTTTTATATTGAATAGGGATGTTGTCATTGAACTAAACATTAGAGGATTACGGACAAATGTCGATTACACAAAGGTCAACCGTTTGCACTCGCTCTATGCTATGTTCAAAAGATTTTTCAAGAACATAAGAATAGAGAGCACTCTCCACTTTTTGAACTAATAAAAAACTAAATTATATTACATACAATTTCATAAGCACATTTACATTTCATTTATGATACATTCGATTATTATGAAAATTATTAAAAATACCTCTGAGTATTCCGTTTCTAATAATAGTAGGACTGTTGTAAGCATCATTCACCATAATCGACGAAGGAGTGACGACCTAGATTATCGATTGATTACTGTATACCTTTACCGTATACCTGTGCTGATTCCTGAAGTCCACGCAAGATCTCTTCAGCGTTACCATTGACCTGTACAAGAGGATTAAATGAAGTATATCATATTAAATATGGAAATATCAAGAACCACTTACATGAATGGTAGCGGGTTGGTTGAATGAATATGTAATTGATGGGGAAGGCGAAGGAGGGGGAGGAGGAGGAGGAGGAGGAGGAGGAGGAGGTGGGGGAGGAGGGGGTGGAGGTGGAGTGGTAGTGGGCATCTGAAAGTAATCAATAATTATTCGTTAAATGTATTATAGACAACAGAAAATGGGATGAAATGAGTGCTCGCGGTGAACACCAGTGGATTGAAACAACTCTACTGATCGCAATTTTTTGTCTCCGTTTCACTTTTTTTTTTTTTGGAGTTACACTATACCGTTGAGTCGCAGTGTTAGCGCCTCCAATCTATTGGCTGATAGGGCCTATCCTGATCTGAAGGACCAGTGGCCATGGCCTACGATCAAACTGTGCTTGGAGCTCACAGTGGAGGATTTAGATCGTGGTTTTTGACACCACTTCCGACATTTCTTAACCCCCTCGGTATTGGGTGGATCTTTCAGGGCGGGGGATCGAACTCGTGATCTTCTGATTATAGGCAAAACATCACTGTGTAATGAATTTCACGGCATAGATAAATAGATAAATTCCGTATGCCAGAAACAGTACCTGAATGTATCGAGTGATGACTGGAATCAGTTGTGGTTGAGGGGCACGTGGCGCCTGACAGACACAGGGAGGAGGCGGTGGAGGCGGTGGGGGAGGAGGACTGAAAGGATTACTGTCAGTTAAAGATACGGTAGTCAATCTATAATTAAGCCTGAATTGTTTCGAAATGGAAAAAAATCTATGTTTTTCTTCTATTTATTTGTATTTCGTCAGTGCATATAGAAAATACTAGAACATCGAGAAGTGGGTGGATGCCCCTTAAATGGAGGTGTGCCTCTCTCAATGATCTCTTTATTGTGTTCACTATTTCGCCGTTCTCTAACAACGAGAGAGCATTGCGTGTCGAAGAGACCATTGAGAGAGGTAACGCTCCATTGAAAGGGAGCTTGATAGCACAGTCTTCTGATGCAAGCCATTTAGTTTGAAAATCAGATAAGTTAGAGACGCTTTCTGTGGTGTGGAACGAAAGAGAAAGAGGACTTACGGACATGCGCACGGGCAGTTCTGTCTGTAATACTGTTGCATTAGAAAAGATGATTGTGCCGTTGTACACAAAATAAACGATAACAGTAGTAACCTCATCTACAATATTATAAATATTATGAAATATTTTTAAAAAAGTTCAGGGAGAAATTGGTTCACTGGTGGGATCAAATCTAAAGAAGGAAAAGATTGAAAAGGGAACGTAGCGGATGTATTATCACTATGGTGGATCTAAACTATGACCTTTGTTGAATAATCACTTTCACTCCTCCCACTTTCACTAAGGTGTTGAAAAAGTGCCCCGAGGGCATTATACTATCTCTTCCTCTCTCTATATGCTTCCTGCATACTTCTTTCACTATCATAGTGAACAAAGTTGTCGTAAATCGCCCATTGCGAATTTTAATGAGACAATGAAAGTTGCGACTTTATATGATATAATTACATCTAGTTAAACGTCACCCCACACATACTAATGAGAACTTCATTTCATTTCGATCAAATGATAAATCAAAAAATTTTCCACGTTTAAATATATTTTTTACATTTATTTCATTAAAGGTTAATACTACATTATCAATCGACACATTATAATAACAATTTAAGATAATATATAATTATTACCAGAATTAAATTTTTGCGAAAAAAATATTTTTAAAAAGTCAGTTCATGATTGATTCCGATACCGTAAGACGACGCACAAAAGGACGTGTTCTCGTTTTCTAGTTTGAAAGTGCGATATCCTGTGGGGTGTTTTCGGTTATATCGTTGTCATTTTAATTGCATAATCATTCCAGATGTCATCGTCACCGAAGAAGCGACCAACTGACAACGCAGCCAATAGCGCCGTATGTTTTTTAAAGGCTTTTATTCCCATTTATTCTTCCGCTAACGTTTTCTAGTCTTTTCTCTTGCACTTTACTCGAAAAGTATATATGTTGATCCTTTTGAATGTTGCTAAGACTCGAATTGTTTGAGGCACGTGTTTGAGAACCATTTCGGAAATGCGAAGGGGCGAAAAATTGTTAATGGATGTTAGAAATTATGCACAAAAGGACATTTACTCTTTACTTTTGTATAATCCTTTCGCCACGATCCGATAAAGTGGAATTGTTATATTGAAAAACCTTTTGCGGCAAAATCGCAGAATATTACACCACAGCTAGTTTCATTTCTGTCAATTTGTCCATTCAGATTTCCAAAGCTCTCACACCTGGTTCCGATTGGGAAGACAAGGAGGATCTATTGGATGTGGTCTACTGGGGACGACAGGTATTCAATCTTGCCTAAGCTTAACTGGCACCACCGCGCTTTCTGACTGATATCATTCTATTTCGTAAGCCAGACAAGCTAGAGAGCGTTATAGTCGTGAGAGTATCTGTATTGAACGATGATCCTTTAGAGTATTTAGGGTTTTAGAGTAGTGAAATGGTAAAGTTGCAACGATTGCATAATCACGACTATGACTAGATCAAGAACAAGATGCGAGATCAATCAATTAGCTAGAAATTTAACAATTATTTAATTTAGATTTTCGCCTTGTTAATCGGTGTGACGTTCGGGGTAATTCCACTGTACGGAATATTCGCTATTGGAGCATATGCTGCCATCTCCACTCTTGTTGGACAATACTATGTCGTCAACTATCAAAAGGTACGACTTGAAAAGGCCCCTCGAAACGATAAATAAAGGCCATTAGTGAACTGGAATTTCCTAATTCTAATCTAGATGCCGCGTTGTTACATGCTTGCCTCATACAGTAATGCGCATATTATTGTATATCCTATTTATGGTTAAATTAGAGATTGAGCAAATATACATTGACCTCGATGATATAAATTATAATAGAAGATGCACGGATAGATGCGGATAGCTGATTATGTGAAAAGAAATGAATAATCATTAAATGAATACAAAGCAATGGTCATGTCGAAAGAGGAACTAGATATCATTAACTATTTTATTAGCTTAAGTGACCATGAAAATATACTGTTTATAGCATAGTTGAATGCTAACCACCTGTGACGGAAGTTTCAATCTTCTTGACTGTGATTATTTAAGTAATTCAAACAAAGGAGTTACTACGATTACGTTTGGCATAACTTTTTGAATAGCATTGTTAATATTAGTTTATGACCAGCTTTATTCTTAGCATTTCGAGGTCTACCATTTGTAATTCCATCATTCAAACACATTTATCAAGAGTAGGTTCTGATGTACTAGTTGTAGTCCATTTCTGATACAATTGAAGAATCGGGTATGATAGAGTAGTGATAGAGTGATGCATGACTTGCAATGCGGTGAGGGTACGGTCCGTACATGGGCGCCGACATGGGGGTGCCCCCTGTAAAATTAGGGCTTTTTGAATATTTGTGGAATGCCCCCTGTAAAAAATGACATTTAGGTGAAATTTTTAATAAAAAAGGTGAAAGCCCCCTGTAAAATCAACCATTTCTCGTTCGAATGTCACCTGTAGAATCAAGCTCCAGGTACCCCGCCCATGTATGGTACGGTCCCATTGCTTGAAGTATGATACGTAATGAAATCGCTTATACGCGTCGGAAATGTACCTTCCTTTTTTCCTTTGCCTGCAATATGTTTATGAATATATCTATATTCTGATTCGTATATTAACGCGGTTCTTTGATACTATGCATAAAGTGTGGGTGAAACGCGATTGTGCTGGGTTTAAATTGAATGGAGTTGATTCTTTCGTGGACTATGCGATATCTGTCGTAGTTGGGGTAAAACAGTCTACTGCAAACACAAAAAAAGAAATTACGTTAATTATCGATTTATTTCCTACCAAGATATTTTTTCATTATGTGATTAGTGAAAGTGTATTTTTAGGTTCAAAATAAAAAATTGAGAGTAGGGAAATGCGATATAGATTAAAAGAGAACAATATATACATTGAACGAATAAATAAATATGTTTCAACGTTTAAATAAAATAATAGGGGTATTCGTAATATGATTGTTTTCTTTCATCTTGTGAATGACATTATGTTTTGTGATTTTTCTCGAAAATTTTGAAAATCTGTATTGTAACGACAACCGTGAAAAGGGTCGATTACTGCTCGAAATCACTAATGAGTGATGAGGAATGAGAAATGACTAAAATTGATCTGTAGTATGGCCTGGGCCAGAAATCAAAGAAGTGCCTTGTAGCTATTACGTACTGCTATTAATAACACCTTCCTAGGTCGATGAGGAGCTTGTGGGTGGATTCTGGGAGTTGGCCAAGGAGGGATTCGGCACCGCATTCGCCACCTTCCTCGTATCATGGATTACCGTATACTCTGCACTCCATCACGATTAGACTATTGATTGGTTAGATAAATATTGATTAATTGTTATTCTATTCTATATTATCAGATCTATCAAAGATTTATCCCTTAATGGTTCTTTTGTAGTCTTTGTCGACGGTCTCTTCATATCGTATACTATTTCGCTGTTCTCTGCCGACGAGAGAGCACTGCTCATAGAAGATACCGTCGACTCTGGCTCTTAATCCCCCTTAATAAGTGCTACTATGTCTTGGCCCATTTTTGTTCATGAATCTAACTGTGATAGATGTTTGATATGCTCCATATTTATACTGTATCCAGATTAGATTATCGATTATCTCCCTTCCATTTCTCTTCCATGATACCTCTTATCGTATGTGATATGTTATATTGTTTCTCGCAATGAAGTATGTTAATGACCAAGTCATGGATGTGCTCCAATGAAGAGTTTGCCGCTCGGTTACGGTATCTTCGGGAATGTTCTTTGTTTTGGAATATAAATGTGAGGTTTAGTGATTGATTGAATGGAGAGAGGATGGAGGCATGCATTGATGGTCCTGGTGCTGATATCGACGAGTGTTTCGGTTCAAGCAGGTATGGTATGATATAATTTTGCACTTTGTTATGAAAAAAAATGAGAAAAAAGGATGAGTGATCAAAAGATGTGTGTAGAACTTCTACTATAGAATAGAAGTATTTGTTGATTTACAACTTATAATAATAATAGTTGAAGTAATAATGTATTCCTCCAATTGAACGCATCGGGGTATAATATCAATTGATTGAAGATGCTGATATCGTTGTTTTGGTGATCACACATGGAAGTACTGCTTATGATGATCGAATAGGCGAAGGGACTAAACAGCAAGTAGTGGAGCAGTTAGGATTAGAGGTAATAATAATTATAATTATAATAATCTTATTCTCTTCTTCAATCTTAATCTTCTTATTTTTGTATTGTATGTCGTGAAAAGAGTAGCATATTGTATCTGTCTCTTCATCTAAAGCACTATTATCGTATTTCATGTGAATTAGTATTTTTATTACTTCTTATATTACCCAGACACGAGTATGCAATAAATAGATCGTCGTCAATATTCCTTCATCCATAACATTACTATTCCTATTATTCAGAATGTCGCTGTGCTCATCTCTCATCGAGAGTACAACGAGGAGGACAAATCATGGGGACATCACGCTGTATGGCCATTGCTACCGAGGTGCGATTGGGAAATTAGTTTTTTTTATTATTGCATTTTTATTTTTGGTTAGAGTTTTTAGTGATGAGTAATGACATCTCTGTTTCTGTTTACTGAAATCCCTTGTTGCATTATTGGTTACTTTTTTTTATTAGTCACAGTAATTGTCAAACAAAAGTTAAAATATTATTTTTATAAATAATATTTGATTATATTATATTTGTATTTGAACGATATTTGATGTGCAGGATCGTCTCTTCTCATCCCTCCCTCCAATGGTTTCTCATAATGGAGATGGAGTCGAGAATGAACGGACAAAGATTGAGACAGTACTTGAATGGATTGAATGCAACGGAGGAGTTGATGATTGGAAGAGGATTGGTTGATCTACAGTAAGCATTCATTGACTTGATTATTGTTATTATATTATCTTTTACAAACGAACCGTGAGTTGTAATAAACATAGGTCGAAAAGTATGCTACAAAGTACTAAGTCTGACAGCATTTTGAGCCAAAATTTTGCAAAAATCGAAAAACCTGACTGTATTTTGAGAAAAATTTGCATAATATCGAAAAAACCTGACCGCATTTTAAAATCCGATAAACTAGCTATTCAGCCCATGGTAATAAACAAAAATAAGGGGGGAAACTAAAATGTAATTCTTCAGACCAGTGATCACACATCATTTCTATGGATTCGATTCGGACGGAGATGATCCACCATTCATGTATCCTGATTTTGCTTCAGGTTATTGATTGATTGATTTATTATTATTATTATTGATTTTCTGTGATTATTGATCGGTGTATTATTTGCATATTGATTTAAGGTGTGTTGATCTCTGGTCCGCTTCTTCGACGGATAGCAGACGTCGCGTCGACCGCACTCACTCGAAGTGACTTCACGATCGATGCGAAACATGAGGTGGGGATAGTTTAAGTTGATAATTATTAAAACGTACAAATCAGTGATATGCATGCACGGTTTTATTATAGCTGGTAAATAATAGTGATATTAATAAATAATGCGTTTCATGATGTTTTGTCAAATTCTACCACGAAAGATATCGTAGTTCTCTTTCTTTTGACATTGTTAAGTTATATCTCGCTCATATATTCAACTAATGTTGTTTCAGTTTGCTCGATTCACCAAAGAAGTGACCAGAGCTCGATTGCGATCAGAGGTATTCATTGTTTATATCGATTATTTTTAGATAGATAAGATAGATCTAATCATTTGTTGTGACTGGGTGGATTGGTCGCACATATTCATGCTAATATTTTTTAGCGATGATCGCTTGAAGTGAATAATAATAATAATTATTATTATTATTATTATTATTATTATTATTATTATTATTATTAATTGCAGGTTGATCACTTCTGTATGTCAGATGATGGAAAGTCGTGCATTGTATGGTTCGAACAACAAACAGGAAGTAGAAAGGTAACTGAAATTTATTTATTTATTAATTTATTTCTCTATTTATTTATAATTTTTCTGGCTTTACATGCACTATAAAACGATTCAAAATATTTATTTCTGTAATTCAGCTTTCCTACATTCCAGAGGCTTTACATGGCTTTATGTCTTTATTCAAATTTTTTTGTGTTGCAGTCGTGTCTAGACAGACCTCCAATCAATCAGCATTCTCTCTTTGTTGCCATCAAGACCTACTCTGCTTTTCATCGATCGAGAAGTACGGTAGAATTGTTTTTGTTCTTGAGAAAATCGATAATTAGGTTTAGAAAATTCGATATTATCAAATTCGTCCAATTACAGTAGTGATTGCGAAGCGCACGTGGACAAAGGATGCGAGGCATATCGTGTACTATTCGGATATTGAAGATCCGTCAGTGATTAATATTAATATTTATTTATGCCATGCGGAAAAAAGAATAAGAGTGGTAATGGGTGGTAGACAAGATGTAATGGATCGCATTTGTCGTCGCTATGATGGTAATATAACTAGACGAAACGATGCCACTAATTATAAGATTGAATCAATGGTTCCATTTGAGAGTGGATGAAGCAAGAAATGATAGAAACAAAAGACAGAAACAATATATCGCTCTCTAGAATAATCCATATCTCTTTATCTGAACCATCATTCTTCAGATACATTCCCTCAGTGGCGGTGGACGTGGAGAACACGGAACGTGGCCATTGTGAGAAGACGATGAGGATACTCGCTGATGTGCTGCGGAATAATGAGGTACGATCACATTTATTCTCATGCTCCTGCACTGTAGTTTGTTTATATTTGGGCCTATGGGTACTTTTATTGATATGCACGTGTCGTACAACGAAAAAATCATGGCAAATTATGTACTACAGTCATACATTATGCTACGACCAACAATTTTTGGCTCCGCCAACTGGTCAGATTTCACCAAAAATTTTAAAACTGGTCAGATTTGTCAAAAATCGCTTATTTTTCGCTTATTTTCACGTAAATAACGTGATAACGTTTTTACGACAAGATAGGAGTGACATAAACATAGAAAAGTGGTCAAAACCCTAACGAATAAGCAAACAAATTGTGGTAAACCACTTATCAATATTTGCCCTATTGGCAGCAGAGATGTGCATTTTTAGTTTTTCGCTTTTCCGATACTTTCTCGAAATAAATTTTTGCAGATACTTCCCCGAAACAAATTTGCAATTCTTCCGTTTCAATATATCAATAGTAAACTTTAGCGCATTGATATTTTCGAAAGAGCAAATATTGTTTAATTTTTTTTGTTTTTTTTTTCGAAATATCCTTGATTGGCAAAATTCAGGGGAGTCGCATTTCGGTTTCTTTTGATCTCTGAATGAATGGTACGAAGGAGTGGTGTCCAAAATGAGACGAAAGAAAACTATATAGTTAAATTAATATTATTAATAGATGCACAAGAATTAGTATGCATGCACTTTAAATACGGTATAAATAAGTAATACCGCTGCAGTATAAATAAGTCTATGAGTGTCCTACCATTCGTTACATTTACCTTGCGTGCCTACGCCGTAACCTCCTCTGTCCTTACGGCGGAGGTTACGGCGTAGGCACTAGGGTGGCGAGAACCAGTCACTACTTACTAGCCCTAGTAACAGTCTCTCTCTCTACACAACCGAGAGAGGCACATTTACGACCTCTCGCGCGACGGTTAGTAGTGATGAGATCATCGCAACATTAGTGACTTATTTTCAGCTACTCTTTTTCTACTCCTTTTGGGATTTCTCGGCTATAAGTATTCGAAATTTGTAAATCTGAATATGTTTGAAATCTACAAGCTAAGAGCTATTTACCAAGTCTGCAATTGACTGTCAAAGAACACTTTTTTTCAATTTTTCGTGTATGCATTCTTTCAAATCGGATCGGAATCGGACGATAATATAATTTATTTCCTTTATTAATATTTTTATATTTTCTTTTTTGTATTTTTCATTGTTATTCGAATTATTTTAATAAAATATTTACTGCAATGCATGACTTGAAAAATTGAAGAAATTTAAAATTGTCCTTTTGCAGTCAATTTTAGGCTTGTAGAATAGCCCTTGATTTGTAGATTCCAAAATTATATAGATTTGCATATTTTGATTACTTAGAGCCGAGAAAAAAACAAAGAGTAGAAAAAGAGTAATATTTCTACTCAACCGTGACCCCAACGCACGGCTGCCACAGGGGACAGAAGAGTATCAGAGAGAGTGGAAAAGATTGCGCACTAGTTGGAGAGAGATAATATTTAGTGACTAGTGACTGGTTCTCGCCACCGTAGTAGGCACGTAAAGCAAATGTGCATTATAAGGGCAAATAAACTAATGCTCAGAGTATTTTTCGGCAGCTTATTGTTAGCATGTTATTTAATAGAGTGGTTTACGAAAACTCGTTTTCCCCTACAGTAGTTTTTTTTCCAGGATGATCAAGTGCACGAAAGGGACGAGACAAGTGGAGAAAGAAATAGAGAATTGATTTTTTTTTAATTAATGTGATAAAGATTAAAATTGAAATAGTTTTATTGTGAACTGATGTGATATAGATTTATCATGAGCTGTAATAAAGGTTTGTGTTCGTGCATATGAAGGACTATTGAATTGAAAGAATATAAAGAATTGCGAAATATGACACAATAAGAGAAATCGATCGGCGACAGAATTAGCAGACAAAAAGTGTCTGACATGTCTGCGCTCTCGCTTTTTCTTTCTATTCGCTGTGAGACCCAACAACAATTCCTGCAGAATTCAGGCATTAATCAGGATTTTTCAATACTTACTAATTACTGTAAGATTGTTCTTTTTCATGATTCAGGAATGGCGCGAATTTTTTCAAATCTGTATTTTTTTCTTATACGGAAATGCCTTCGTGATCACGAACTACGCTTTTGGTTTTCTGTATACGGTATGCGCTAAAAGTTTAAACTTCCGCCCACTCTTTTCTCCGGTAGGTGTGTCACACCGTGCTATAAAAGGTAAAAAGGGAGAAGAAGGAAGAAAGCTAGAAGAGTTGCTAGAGTTGTACAATGATAATTACTGATAATAGCATTAAAACTGTGATTTACTTATCCTTCTTTACGTCAAATATGATCACTAAGAGGGCTATCAATTTTTGAACTGTAAATTGGACAGTAAAGTTGGTTATTGAGAAATGTGCACCAACGGTCGATCGATAATTCTTCTACTTGTCGTTGAAGAAGATGATGAAGTTTATTTCCAAGTACAAAAAATAAAATAGAATAAAAACTATTTGAACTCATACGGTCTTTTAAAGCCACAAAACTGATCAGAGCTGACATTTGAAAAGATGTGTTATTGAAATATATATTTTTCTTCTTATTCGTGCTCATAAATAATTATCAAAGTAAAAGAATGTGAGTAAATATGCCTCCAACAAGCAATTTCTTATATTCAATTTTTTGAGAATGTTGGTAGGCACATCCCCGATTTCAGTTTGTTTCATTACTTCACATATGATCATTAAGAGAATAATGGATTTTTAAAATGTAAATTCAACACTAAAATTTGATATTCATTGATAAATGTGCATATAACATTGTCAGAAGCACAAGTATTTGAATATCTGAAATGACTATTTGGAGGCAGTTTCGAGTGCAGTTCTTGTTTTTATAATTAATTATGACCACGAATAAGTAGGAAAAAAAATATTTCGTTGCTCTCACATCTTCCCAAATACCATAATCTGACCAGTTTTGATGTTTAAAATGAACGTATGAGCTCAAATCATTTTTATTTATTTTTCTAATGCACATAAAGTGAAAGTTCAGGCAATTGTACACATTTTGGAAAAAAAAATTTTTAAAAAACGATTCGAAATAAGTGAACTAACTGCCTACAAACAATTGTCCAACAATACTATGGTAATGTCGTACATTGGGCCACACAGCGTTTCGAGAGCGCTCATGGTGTAACAGAGAAAAAGGTAGAGCGAAAAAGAGAGAGAGCACGCAAAAGTGAGACGCAGACGACGAGAGCCACACCACGGTGCAGTCATACCGTAATTTTTTTGGCATTTTGCCAAAATTTCAATGCGCGCTCTCACTGTTGTAAAGAAACGCTGTGGGCCATTGGGCGTTTTGGCACTAAACTCAATGAATAACTAACGTTAGTGTCCAATTTATATTTTAAACATTTCTAGTTCTCTTAATGATCGTCATGACGCAAAGAAACATACGTAAAACCGACTTTTAAATTAAACGATATTAAAAATTCAAATAACAGATCACACATCTGACCTAACTCTACGTACCGTAATCTGACAACACTTCTACCTCTCTTCCCTCTTCTCCTTCTCTATTTATTTCTCTTTATCTTTTTTTATTTTTTATATTCGTTCAATTCAATAGTCCTTCATATGAAAGATCTCGTATCAATTTCAAACTTTATCACATTAATTCACAACAAATCTCATTCAAGTTCAATCTTTATTATATGTTTTCATAACAAATAAATTATTTCTTTCTCTCATAACTCGTCTCATGCGCGAAACTTGACCATTCTCGAAAAACTGGTCAGATTTTTCAAATTTTGAAACTGGTCAGATAGCGACATTGTTGGGGTTTGAAAATGTATGACTACAGTACACAATGCCATGTGACAATTGTGACAATTTTGTATTTATGATGTCTTCCAGTAGTTTTTAGTGGCTAAAGTGGGCTAGCACTCAATTAAATGCACACCCCGAGCTAATTTTAGACTCTCCGCTCTGGCTGTGCTTTTACGCTATCTTTGTTTATAGAGTAAAATTAGCTTCGGTGTACCTTTTATGAATATCAGTGATGGTTTATCAATATCCCAGAACCTTCAAATGTGTGGGTACCCCGATTTTAAGACAAAAAAACGCGCGTGGGTACCCAAAAACATTTAAAATTTTAAAAAAATCGTCAATTTATGGACCAATTTTGCGGGTGGGTATCCATGAAAGGCGGATTTTTGCGGGTGGGTCTATACCAATGGATAACCAGAGACCATGTCTGATGAATATGTTCATTGATGGTAAATATATGAATATTGCAGATGACTCCATCTATAAAATGGATATTGATTGCTGATGATGACACACTGCTGAGTCTGCCTCGTCTGTATCGATGGCTGAGATGCTATGATGAGAGCAAACCGGTTAGTATTTCATTTTTTTACGTTATTATTTATATATTTATATTATTACTTGTTTACTTGTATAGTATGAATTATGACTGGCCTAACAGTGATCTCATTGTGTCGTGAATAACGGAATTTAAATTTACCTATTATTTATTTATATATTCATGTAAAGTTTAAAAAATTGATCCAATTAATTCGCATTACAGATGATCCTGGGCGAACGATACGGCTATGGATATAGTGTGAGAGGAGATGGAGGATACGATTATCCCACTGGAGGTTCGGGGTCAGTGTATTTACTATTGGTAAAAAAGAAAGATGGCGTTTGTGACATCAAGGGCTCTAAAGTTTGAGGATTACCAAGAAATGGTGTATGCAGTGAAGAGTGTTGGCAAGAGCTACGCTTACTTTTCTTGATCAACCTTTATCTGTGGCCGTATGCAAGAACAGTGGGAAAACCGTTTTCCGGGAAAATGCGACGACATTATCGTTCGCGGAGGATTTTGGAAAACGCCTCCGCCTACGCTAATGACGTCACATTTTCCCGGAAAACGGTTCTTGCATACGGCCACTGGTTCATTGATGTGCTGGAAAATTATGTTGACCATGACCATTGAAATATTGCACTATTCTCTTCCGATTCTTTTCCATCACGCCAACGGACTTGCCAATCGGTCTTGTAGCAGCTACTTTGCTTGATATAAATGCTAATTAGTGGCCATTCTAGGTTATTATACAATGACTACTAGTTTAACTTCTAATAGACAATGAGGTACTATTTGTTTAATCAATATATCATTCCAGTATGGTCTTCTCCCTATCAGCAGTTCGTCTATTGGTCGATAAGTGCGCATGTCCTCAGATCGACTCGCCCGATGATATGATTATTGGTTAGTTGTACGCTATAATATTTATTTATTTATTTATTTATTTATTTATTTATTTATTTATTTAATATTCGTAATTTTAATTCTATGACTGTTTATTAGGAGTGTGATACAGTCGAGTTTTCCGGAATAATTATCTTCTTTGTTCTCTTTAACTAAGATTGTAAAAGTATTCTATAGAAGCCAGATAATTTTTTAAATTATATTTGTATTGAAGGTATGTGTGCAAGAAATCTGAAGATTCCCATTGTCCACTCGCCAGCGATGCACCAGGTACATTGCTGTTTCGGACTATTACCTTAATATCATATTTATCGCTAGTTGGGATGCTTGCTCTCTATTTCGATTCTGAAAAAAAAACATCACTTTTCATGAACTATATCCCCTTTTGTCGTTTTATGCTAAAAACACAATGTGTAATTTATGGCCTTTTCATCAATAATTTATTTTAATGATGCATTTATGATTCTAGGCTCGTTCAATCGATTATCCTCGTTCGTATCTCTCTCGTCTCCCGCCCATATCGTTCCATAAGCACGAAGGAATTGATCCCTATGAGCAATATGCCAAGTATTTGCATGAAGCAGACAATGTTCATACCGAATTGTAAATGTTGGTGTACTGTAGATTGCTGTGGTATACTGTAGATTGCTGTGGTATACTGTAGATTGCTGTGGTGTACTGTAGATTGCTGTGGTATACTGTAGATTGCTGTGGTATACTGTAGTTTGTTGTAGCTTTTTCTGATATACTGTGGTGAACTTGTGCAATGTACAGTGCGGTTTGCCATTGTCATAATTGTCACATCGAATTACTGTAGTAAACTTCTCCGGTATTTTTTACTCGCGAGGCACGCCGTCCTTTTCACCGCGTTCTTCCTAACCTCTCAACGGCGTAACCAGCGAGGAAAAATACCGGAGATGTAGCAATATATAACTAGACATGATTTTATCATTATTATCTGTACATAATAAGTCATTTTTAGGTTTCTATTGTTCATAATAATTTTCATAATAAGCATGTTTAGTTGTATATGTTGATAGTATAGTCATGTTTGTTCCAATTCTCATCAAATGAATACAATGTCATTTTAAGCAATAATTGTGGATCTCATTATTAGCTCCTCTAACCCCTAAAATCATTGATTTGTGCAATTGTTATAGTATTATTCCTTTTGAATAAACTTTTTTCGATATTCTAGTCGAATTTGAATCATGTCAAATGGTCACACACCATGGACTGCGTACTTGTTGATTCACTGTTTTTATTTACTAAGATATGCCAACATTGAAACGACTGTTGCTAGAGTGTCCACAAACTTACAATTAGATGCCACTTTTTGTTTCCAACGAAAGTTTAAATTATCGTAATAACAGCAACATACGTAGCAGCCGAAACACCATGAAGCACATTACAACTTAATATTTGTATTGTTACAGTTATTTTAACACGTGCATGCATTTCACTTCTGTACATTGATTTACCTATTAAATCAATGTGTAAAATCTGTGATATACTAGCCATGATTAGCCACGGCATTCTTCCATGGAACTCTAAGGGAGACTCTAAATATTTCCTAAATTTATCACGCTTCGGTGCGATCCAGGTGTCAATAACCCTATTGTTATCACCTTTTGTATTGAATTTCTTATCGCAGTAATTTGCTCAATCCCAAGATTTTTTAAATAGCAAAAAGGCTTCGAACTAATGGGACACCCTAAAAGAATTGGTACTGTATTCTCACATTCTAAAATTTCGGCGTTTCTTTGTAGCTCATTTTTCATCTTCGACATATCGTTATTTTTCAAAATTTATTTATTTTCAATAAATTATTGAATTTTACAGGAGTGAATGTCCAGTCCGGAGGTGGATGAGGGACAGGCGGAAGCCGCGCTGCAGGCCGTATCTGCCATATCTGCACTTTGTAAGATTAATTTTATTTGAAATGCACTAAACTGAACAAAAAAGATCAAAATAATCGCAGTGATTCAAACATTAACATTCCTTGATGGCTTGTTCTTACAATTAGATAGAGAAGATCATTACATGGGAGTTTATTTTTATTTGTAATACGAAGTGGAATAGGAATTTTCATTATATTTATTCCGTAAGGAATAAGCAGACTTATGAGCTATCTGATCATTCATCCCGTCAATTCAAATGTAATTTACCTAGTTATACCATAGTCATTGAGAACTCTTACCTAGTGATCTAAGGCCTTGATTTCTTTGAAACATTCTAGAACGGCTTTTATGATCTGTCGCTTATTTGAACATGAACCAAGGTATCCCCTTGAAACGCTGGCTGTTTTATTTATTTTTTATATGGCACATCTTCCTCATGCTCTTTCTCTCACCTGTCTCTGTCCTGTCTTTCTCTGATTCCATTTCTTCATTTCTCTTTTGAATACTTTCACGTTGTTGGTTACTACTTTGACAAGCGATACGTTGTTAATTGTTTTAACACTTAAAAGTCTGTGCATATCATAGTCTATTGAGTCGAGAATGTTGGTGAATTCACGAGAATAGCCTAGCACAGTCTGACAGAGTCTCTTTTTGTCTCTTGGGCTGATTGTGAGTCTCTTTTTGTGGGCATATATAATCAACTTTTACCAGCATTTCATCAGCTATGCACGAAACGAGAAACATAAATATGACGAGTGAGAATAGTTTGAAATATATCATGTTTATATCTTTATTGGCAAGTGAGAAAGAAGCAAGCAAACGAAAAAAAAGACAAAATGTAGTGATAGAGTGATCGACAGATTAGTTCATATGATCATCATCTAACCGGCAGTGAATCGTTGTCGGAATTCCTTCTGTTCGTTCTCCACTCGACTTGCTGCTTCCAGCTCGGTTCGCAATCGTTCCAGCTCAACTTCTTTCTGTCGTATCAGCACCTGATATTGATTGATTTGCGCATTTGTTGGGACATGCCTTCACTTGTACACCAAAGATAGTGCTATAGGACTACGTATTGGAAAGCATTTGAATAGGTGGACAACTATGTTTTTTTTTACATTTGTTTTGATTCGCTGGATAGCTCGTTTTTGACAATTTTTTGTTGATCTCATTGTATTTGATAAGATTCTTCAGTCCTCACCTGAATCTGTCCCTTCTCGCTCTCTTTGTCTCCTGTTCCTTGCTGTATCTCATTCAGTTGACTCTTCAACAACATTGCGCGTAGCTTCTCTGCCTCCACTAGAGCGGCCAGCTGGAATCTACTCGTATTGTTCATTTGATCTGTGTATTCCGAGTCATTGTTGACATAATGAATTTATGTCTTAAATTTTTTCTTAAATCCATTCTGCTTTTTTATTTTTATTTTAACAAACAATTTTGCTACCATCGTCTTAACATAGTAGTTATGCGTACTCGACTGTCTATCAATTTATAATATCTGCATTAATTTTTTTGAACAGCATAAAGTATATTATTTGCCATTAGATGAACAAAGACTAGGTTAGAGTCTTATAATCGAGCTCTTAACTTTTTAAAAATTCTTTGAGTTTTTGCAAGCAGCCGAAAAAAATTATGTAATAAATCTTACATCCTCAAATGTTTTGATGAGTGTATCGGATGAGCCTAGGTACGAGTTGAGAATGTTGGTGAATTCACGAGAATTCTCACCCAACGATGTCATCGTGTCCCATCCATCTAAAAGACAATCAGTAAATATAGAATTATATTTTATACAACTGTTGTGTGCGTCAATACACAACACCATACATGGGCGGGGTACCTGGAGCTCGATTCTACAGGGGGCATTTGAACGAAAAATGGTTAATTTTACAGGGGGCCTTCACTTTTTTCTTCAAAAATTTCGCCTAAACGTCATTTTTTACAGAGGGCATTCCACAAATTTTGGAAAATCCTTAATTTTACAGGGGGCACCCCCATGTTGGCGCCCATGTATGCACAACACTCACACTAGATAATAGACTTATAGAATAGATTTATACTTCTAATGATGTGATTTGAGCCGCCGAAATAATAGTCGCTTGTCATTGATTAGCTTGGAGGTTAACAATAATGAATTGCTTGCTTAAGATATTAACACTAGCAGAACAAAATTAATGAGATGGTTAAAGGCGCACGGGATAATTTGAAACTCTCCGACTAGACTCTCTCGCTTTGGTTGTTTGCTAGAGAGTTTTGCCAATGCGCGGAGTAAAATTAGCTTGGAATTTTTGTTTTCGTTTAAATACTACCAGAGATATATGGGTAATATGTTCAATTATGAATGTAAATGTGATGGAATATATAAATAACTAAATAAATAAGTAAAATGTCTCACCAGGCGCCAGTAGCCTCATTCGATGCAGATCATCCATAAACAATCCTGCTTTCTTGAGAATGCCATCTGCCTCACTCATATTGATTTATGGAAATAATCAATAATCAATCTCTTTTCCAATTTTTGACTAGTTAGACTGAGGAAGAGGCAATGCAAAGGATATGTAGTCAGTAGTGAATATGGGTGGTTGGGGGTGGTAACTATGACAACTGGAAAGGGCGCGATGTTTGAATGTGTAGGTGTAGTGCCTCTAGGCAACCGCCCCTACCTATAGTAGTGGGCTTCTGGCCTCAGATGCGAGACGATTGACGGTTGCCAAGGGAGGGGTGTACATGTTCAATTGGCAAAAACACATCTCCTATTAAAGCAATAACTCTTTTGAAATGCAATTAACAAGCTCTTTCTATTATTCAGTAAATGGAGAACATTAAAGAAATGTTCTCCATTTACTGAATGCTTGGACAAAGCTGTCACGTCTCCTCTCATCTCGCCTTCTTCCGATGGATACCAGGAGGCGACTGTTTGAAAGCTGTATTACCTCCACCGTACTCTACGGGAGCGAGGTATGGGCACTCAGATCAAGCGACAAGGAAAGGCTGGGCGTCACACAAAGGAAGATGGAACGAAAGATGCTGGGAGTAACGCTGAGGGACCGCTGGAGAAACGAGCGCGTGAGAGACATCACGAAGGTACGCGATTGGAACAAAGAGGCGTTGAAACGAAAAGCGCGCTGGGCACTCAAAGTGAGGAGCATGGATATGGAGCAGTGGAGCCGCGCCACAACAGTATGGACGCCTTACAATCGGAATCGGCCGCCTGGAAAGCCTAGAGCACGATGGAGAGATGACCTGGACCGAGCAATTGGCAACTGGTGGAATACACCCTATGATGCTTTTCGTCCCATCCTCTAGCAATTATTGCTTGAAATGATAAATTGATTGATTAAAGAAATGTGTTTATCTTTTTTTGCTACATGTTTGCTAACGTTGTGTTCGAAATAAAGGAATGATTGAATGTGTGAACTGTGAAGAAGTCTTTTCTTCTGTTCTTTTCGTTTCACCTTTGAGTACAATTATCCCTTCATTCAGTCGGTCCATCGACAGCAAGTGGCGCTGCAAAAGTCTACTGTCTAGATGAAGAAGAATATGAGGATGAAGAGGAGGGAGATGGCAGGAGAACGTTGCGGAATGTTAGTTTTCATACATAGTATTTTTTGCGAAATCTATTTCATACATTTCCGAACCAAATGATTGATATAAAATAAATTCTTCTAGCATTATCGATTATGTAAAATCGCTAATGCAAAGCTAATACCTCGCGAAAAATATAATACGCGCACAAGCCGTACTAGTATAATCAATTATATAAAAATCAATGTCTGATCAGTCGATGATTTCAGAGAAGAGGAGTGAAACGGAAGATCATTCCTGTGGAGGGAGCGGATGACGATGATGATGAGACCGAATCTGAGCAGGTATTTTTAAAATGAATAATATTTTAAATATAAATATCTGTTTTAAAGTCCCTGTTTCTAGAAATTTCAAATATTGTTTATTTATTTTATCTTTTTTTTGTTTGCAGACAAAGCGTCGACGTAATACGGACAAACACATCAAGTGTATGGTGTCCACGTGCACGAATAAGTAAGTACTCTCGCATCCAAGGTTCTGCTCTGGTATTTCATAACTTAAAGCTTACTTCAAGTGAAAGGAGTGTTATAAGTCGAATTCAAATGAAACTGATAAGGACACTCGTTGTATCTTTTATATCTTTGTTATCCATTGATCGTTGGTCCTTGATCTACCTTCTATTGGTATAATAATGTTACTCTTGATCACTTCTATAGTTAGACATTGATGTAGTCTTTGATTATTTGTTTTTTTTATAAATGTGATTTGATCTTTGATCTCTCCCATCTTCAGTACCACTGAGATTTCTGCATGGAAGTCGCGCATCTGCCGTACGCACTCACAGCCAAAGGGCATATGTGAATGTCGGTTAGTAACTCTTTAATAAATAATAATAAATACTTAGCTAATTTGTTCTGGATATTTTTTTATTTTGTACCAATTTATCGGCTAATTGCTTTCAATGGACTAGTTCGAATCCATTGAAGGCAATTGGTCGATAAACTGGTCCAAAATTCCAGAACAAAGTTTCTTACATTCCTTAATATTCCTCCCATTCAGTTGTAATCAACCGTACATGCTCTTCCTCCTTCAACGTCCATCCATCGCCCTCGCTTGTCTCTACGCAGAACTGGTGTTGGATGAGTCGAAGATTGAGGAGGTAGTAGATAATATTAACTATGATATTTATGCGGTATAATATCCTTCAGTCTTTCCTTGCTAGTCCTCATTCCCTAGTACCGATTCATCCATCCTATATTATATATTTATTTATTTGATACACCCGTTACAGGTGCGACAGCAAATACATAAGATAGGAGAAATAATATAATGTATTGTAGTGCACACAATACTAAAGCTAAATAGCTTTCCTCCCTAGTTCTTATTGGTGAATTAGAAATCATCATCAAATCTTGTGCTATCGATAAATTTGTATTCTTCTATTATTTCAGTGCGTATTACCGTTTCTTACCGTAATTCAAGGACCTTTATTTATTTTTATTACTGTACTTGATCTTTGATCTTTGCCTTCTATTCCATTCATATTTGCAGTTGGCTCTGCTCAAGGCAATGCCGAATAGTTGGCGCGTGTGCTCGGATCACTTCCATCCCGATATGATCAATCAACGCAGTGCCTTCCCCTTCCTTGGACTGAATAAGGTACGGTACTTTTGGGCAACCGCTACCGTAATCCTACGTCCAACAATCGATTCTCTTATTTGACGGTTACGGTATTTTTGTCGTACAGTAATGATCTAGGCTATACAATAACCTTTTCAAATCTGTTAGACTTACAGTACTTACCGTACCGTATCTTACCGTACTTACAGTAATCTTACCGTATTTCAGACACGATCGATGATTCAGAGCATCGTGACACGGTACGGCCTTTCATCGATGCTACCACCCGACTTTAGTACGATGTCTCTTGATGTGAGTTGTGATCTTTGAACTTTGATCTTTTGATTTCTTGATCTTTGATCCCTTCCAGTTGATTCGAGTACAACCGTGCTTTCGTCTGGTACGTGACGTGGGCGGACCAAAGATTGTGGGCATGAAGTATGCGCGACTGCCGTTTGAGTGTACAGCTGGAACGGAGTTGGCGTAAGTATTCTTAATATTAGTTGTTAATAGTAATAATATTTATGCGTTATAATATTTATTCAAGAACGAATAAAATGTGTGGGTGAGACGCAGACATGGCCCATGGTTATCCCAGGGTATAGACCCACCCGCATATTTTTAAAAAAGTAGGTAACCCACCCGCAAAATTTCGAAAAATGTTGACTTGAAAAAATTATTAATAATCAATCATGTCGAAAAATTTGAAGAAAAAAATATGGTAGCAAACTGAATAAATGAGTACGAATATGAGAAGAGTACGATCTTTAAGTTCAGTGAAGTGATACTAGTACGCTGTGTCGGAATTTAACGTTAACAAGAACTGAAATATTAATTGATTCAAAAAAAATTTGATTTTTCGTTTGGAGAGTCGCGTACCGACAGAGAACACAGTGGACAATAAGAAATATGAAAATTATAGTGGGAAAGTGTTGTTTGGAGGGGTGCATTTTCAGGCATGATTATCGCGTACTGAATTTATTTTTTCTATTTCCTTGGTCTTAGCATGTAAAAATTATTTTTTGCGTCATTTCTCGTCGCGTACCGACAGAGATTCCAATTTTCCACATGGAAATGTAAAACGAATGCGTCAAACTCATTTGCCAGAGCGTTATCCCACCGTAGGTACCATGGGATAACGCGCTGGAAATCCTCTTAAACGCAATGATCACTAAATTTCTTGAGTTTCATGATTTTCTCTGTCGGTACCCGATCAGATTGAGATACTATGCATGTAATATAGTGCAGTATTGAACGAAATCGCATATTATTAAAATCAGTTCTCGTTCTTACTGTACGATAAATAGTCTAACTGTCAACTGAAATAATAACGGAGTTTTTAAAAAAAGTTTTAATTTCCCCCGTCTGGTGAGACGAGTTGTGTCTTGCTATGCGTGAACACTCGTGAGAGGTTACCTTGTTAGAGATATACCGTCAAAACGAAAAAAAGTGAAACATTTGTCAAATAATTTGACAAAAGTTCACAAGATTCCCATTTTTAGCATTTTTCATGATCTTGATGAAGTATTATCTCAGATTTTGTTTTGTAGATGTGTTTGCCAAATCCAGATAAGCACGACAAAAGTGAAAAAAAATAATCAGGAGCGTTGCGGAGCAGAATTGGTATACTGTAGCATACTGTAGAATCTTACTGTAAAATTGCTTCCATCGCGCTTTCTTTCGTCTAATCATGGATATATCTAGCATTACCTGACTTCCTATAGCGAATGGGCATTTTTTTGGATCATTTCATAGATCAGGCTGCAAAACGGGTATACTGTAGTAAATCATACCGTATACCAGTTTCATATAACAGCGTTTACAGTGACGTTTACAATTTTTTTCTTCATATGTCAATTAGGTAAGCCCAATGATGCTCAAATACCCTATTGTCTATTAAAAAACTAGTAACCGCGTTTAGATATCATGATTCAAAATTTTCAAAATCTTGTGAACTTTTGTCAAATTTTGTCAAATTATTTGACAAATGTTTCACTTTTTTTCGTTTTGACGGTAGATTAACAGATAAGAGAAATAGGAAAGAATGAATGAACTAGACTGATTGGAAATATCTTGATAGCAGTGGGCGGGGCCAGGGATAGAGTTACGAGAAAGTTTATTAAATTTATTAAAATATTTATCATGAACATTATTATAGGGCTGTGGCGGACTTTTACTCGTCTAGCATGTCTAGCAAGAATCGTGATGATATGCCATCACTGTCAGTTGCGAGCCCAGAACCACCTACTGAGGTGAGAATACTTTATATTTATTTCTATTATTTAAAATTATTTATGCTGGTTATCGTAGACTGCTTGGTTTTATTACTATTGGATAATTTAAGACAACTGCTATAGTAATAATCCTCGATATGAGAAGGTCTTGTCGCTAATTGATAAATGCTGATAATAATAATAATAATTATAATTATAATAAAGATAATAATAATAATAATAATAATAATGATGGCCTGATTTTCATTTCAGACATCGCCATCATCATCATCATCTACTCATCGTTCCCCTAGTGAGCGTCCATCTACATCATCCAATCTATCACCACGGGATGCTAATACATCGATAACCATGTGGGGATCGTCATCGTTGAGAAGAAAAGAGATCGAAGAGATGATTGGAGAGGACAGGAAGAGGGGAAATAGTGATGGAGGAGGGACGATTGGAGACTCCCCCAGACATGGATCGGCCGATGCACCGCCCAATCTGCCTTGGTAGGGATTTATATATTTATTGATTTATTGATTATTGATTATTATTATTATAAATTCATAATATGAAACGCCATCTGGAGTGTTTTTTCTGCTAAAGGGTGCATGCTTTTATAATGAATTATTTTAAATTTATACTTGCACATATTTCTTGACGACTTATGGTTTGTAAGAATTAATGAAAAGTCAAGGAAATTTCGACAACTTATTGTTGTGTTGCTGTAATATGCAGACTTATTTTGATCATTGGTCATGTTAATTGAAATGAATGTGCTTGCAGCAAGGTCGCTTTCTGCAAGAATACGTGCGGAGCGTCGTCGCGTAATCTGCCATTGAACGTACAACTGGTGAGTTCATAATCTTTGATCTTTAATCTTTGGACTTTAATCTTTGAACTTTGATCTTCAATCTTTAAACTTGGATCCTACCATACAGTATCCTATCTTGTAGGGCATTGAGTGGATCACAATTTGCCAGCAAGATCCGTACCAGCAGAATTACTGGATTCAGCGATACGTTGAGGGAGCCTATGTCGCGTTTCGTAGTGGAGGTATTTATTTATTTATTATTTATTTATTTTTATTGATTATATTGAGATATCGATTTTGTGTGACTTGAATCTTGCTTTATGAAGAGTACACAAGATACTAATCGAATATTGGGTGTATTTATTGTTGTATTATTCTATTTTATGTATTAATTTCTAGATGAATCAGAATGGACGAAAGAGTTAACCTTTCGTGTGTGCAATCGTCACTTTGCCAGTGAAGAGAGCGATAAGCCGAACAAGTTCATGCCGTCGAGATTGAATTCTGTCAAGGTACGGTAGATTACTGTATATTTAGACTATGATCGAATCCTTTTTACCGATCGCTGTTATATAACTTGTTAGACATCAGTGGCCGTATGAACAACGGAAAACTCTTTTCCTGGAAAATGTGACGTCATTAGCGTAGGCGGAAGCGTTATGAAAAAAATATTCCGCCTACGCTAATGACGTCACATTTCCCCGGAAAACGGTTTTCAGTTGTTCGTGCATACGCAGATGAATTATTTATTTATTTTATTTCGACTTAATTGCATCTAAAACTCTGAATAAGTTTGAAAAACTCAATATTAGATCAAAGCAATCGCAAGGAGCAAAGTTGATTTATCGATTTATTGGTTTATCGATAAGTTAATGATACTCCACCATACATAATAACCGTCTCCGTGTACAGTTACAGACAGTGGAATCGATTCGTCGTCGTGACTTCTACTATATGTACGGTATCAAGATCGATGTGCCAGTGCACAAAGATGCCATCGCTCAAGTCGAGAGTGGTACGCTTTATTTTATTGATTTCATTTATCTTACATTCGCACGTTTCCTGATGTGTGAAATTCGATTTTCGTTCCTTATACGGTGTTACAGTTGCGAGATACGTGTCCGTCAACTTCAAGTTTGCAGTGTGTTGGGTCTCGAGTGAAAAACGATGATGGTTCATAAAATTACCGTGAAAAATTACGGTAGTCAACTATTATTGATCAATGGTTACGGTAACTTCTTATCGTATTCCAATTGTTAATCAGCGTTTTCCACTCGAGACCTAACGCAGTCCAATCTTGAAGTTGACGGACACATAACATTATTATTTTTATTATTATTGCAGTTAACAAGAACCCGACTACCAAAATGACATGCTGTATTCCGAACTGCACCGTCACGGGCGGCACAACCAATCCGGTGAAGGGAGAGAAGTACCGGGTGTTTCCCTCGCCGTACAATTAGTTAGTTTGTTGATAATATCGAAATGGATCCATCAATCAATACTAGATGAATTAATTGCTTACTTACGACCATATCGGCAAACCACTGTAGAAATCTTATTTTCATGCCTTATAACCTAACATACATTTTCGCCCCACCCACAATCTGTTGTTTTTGCGAATTATAAACTGACCCGAAATTAGAACAAAACTCACCCGATCTACATCTCAAGTACTCGAAACTGACCCGATCTGTGGTGATTCTTACTAATCTCGATCTCCCGCATATTCCTAGATGGGTTTCGTGTCTCAAAACTGACCGCATCGACAAAAGTGCTCACTCACAATGTGGGTGCTCGAAAATGTATGTAACCTAATGGCCGAAACAGTAAATCTCGCCTCTACTAATAACTACTTTTGATTCATTCATATCTAATTTTATGAGTACATTTGCTTGTTTAACTATGACATATTTCGATTATAATACTTTTGGTGGAAAGATTCGTCGCTAATTTTCTACGAGTGCTTAATATCCATCTCCATTTTTTTGTTTGATTATCGATATTAACGATCATATATTACAGTATCATTCGCAAGCTCTGGTTGGAGTCGATTCGTGGATCAGCCCTCGTGCCTGCCGCCTTTACGATGCCCGCCATGAGTGTGATATGTGAGAGACATTTCACGAACGGAGGAAGAGCGCCCGATGGACTGCCTGAGGTTATTATATTACAATACAATACATTTATCTTATCAGCACTAAGTGCAGAAGAGTAAGTCAGGGACAGGGGGGAAAGTTCTTATTCTTCCGTCTCTGAGAGATGTTATTCTCCATTCAAGAAAACGATCGAACTGAAACGTGTCGATTGAAGTAGAAAATCCACGAAAACGTTCCGCTATCGTCCATTAGGCCTGCTTGACAGTTGGAAGTATTATATTATAATACAATTAATTTATTTTAATTTAAGTTATTGACATCCGTTCTTAAAGAATTTTTAAACCTTTCGTTTCAAACTTTTTCTCTTTTCTGTGAAAAGTGTAAAATCCGGAGAGTGTTCCTTTCCGTTCATAAAAGGAGTGAATGGTGTATAGCATTAACCATCTGTCACCCGGTCTCGATAAACTATAGAAGAGCGAGCGAGAACAGCCTCACAACGATACAACTCCTTTGTTGTTTAAATTGTTAAATATCATATTATTCAGTTACCAACGGAGCATCTCGGTCGTCCGAATCCTCAGCGTCGTCCCATCACTCTCGAGTATCAATTGAGAGTGTTCAATTCGGGCAAGAGGAGGAGTGGTGGGGGTACTGCGGCGTGCACGGCTACTATAACTAATACTGGTGCGACTTCTGCAGCAACTGCGACTGCTGCAATTGCGTGCCCGAGCAAACAAGGTTTGTGCACTGATTTGTAGTCGGTAACAATGAATCGTGATAAGTTGCAAGCAACTTTTTTTTCAATGATACGAGCGGATTCGTATTATAAAAAAGGTTAAAGTATAGAACAATCTGGTAGCGTAATATGGATAATGCACTATAATATATCTTTTGTTTGCAGGCGCGACGCCTCGTACCATCTTCAAGCCCGTGTCTCCATCGGTACTCGCATCACTACGTCCACCGACGTCATCCGCCTCCCCCATTCGTCAGCCATCTTCATCGCTCACTGCCACCAAGACTACTGTTAGTCCACAAGTGGTGAAGGAACCAGTCAAGGAACTCCAGAAGAAGGACATGGAAAAATCAATCGATGATAAAAAGATTGAAGAGGATACGGCCGACCGGGAACCGGAAGATGGATCGGAGGATACGGTAGAGGATGATATGGAAGATGCAGCCGAGCCACCTAGACTTGATGCCTGTGAGGACATTGAGTCTCCGACTGCACCACCAGTGTTATCATCATGTGTGGAAGACACGTCATCTACTACTACTACAGTAACCAGTCCTCCCACTAAACCTCCTCCGCTGATCGATAATGAATCGATATCACGATCGTCTTCGTTGTCGTCCAAGTCGACCCATGATGCATCCTTCCCGACGCTCATGGGCGGCCGGCCAGTGACGTTAGTCCCTGCGGATCGCGCGGCTCGTTCTGTCGCGAAGTTTTGTCAAGTCAGGTACGGTAGCCCGTGTTTATTGATTGGTCGCTACAGTAATCCCTGGGATCTTTAAATATTGATTTGATGTTTAGATGTTGTCCGGTGACGTCACTGTCTCGCAAGGCAGGCGGCAGAGGCAGCGGGTATACGTTATTTGCTGTTCCAGGTCAGTCTGATTATTGACGACTGTTCGAATGGGAGAGTACAATGCATTGAACACTAGGCACGGCCCATCTATTGGGGGGTGGGAAAAGCGCGTGTTGAAAATTTAATGAATCCCTTTGCCAGTAATGTGTTCATGAGTATATATTTGATGAAATAAATACAATAAATTAACCCTATCTTTCTATGCGTACGTTAGCGTATTCCATCTTCGTGTAACCTGCATATTATAAATTTTTACTTTGGCGCTTGCTTCGTTTTCATTGCTTCCCATGAGCAACCGTAATATTATTATTATTATTATTATTATTATTTCAAATTGCTCCTTGTAGATGGCAAGCAAGATGAATGGTTTGATGTCCTACTCGCTGCGGATTTGCAATTCAAGCGACCTGTAAGAACATTTTGTTCCTTTGTTGTCTTGAATTTAAATTATCATGGTTTTATTGATTAAATTTGACCATGTTTAGACGCAGCCAGGCCCCTATCATATCTGCGAGCGTCACTTTGCACAGTGAGTTGTCAAGATCACATGATCACGGACGTAGTATTTATTTATTTATTCCATCAAATATAATGAGTAGGTGTGATATATATCACGCGTGTCGCGTAAGGATCGAGACAAAATCGTGGGGTGTCCGGACAAAATTTAACCCCTATTATATTTACTATTTTTTGATAGCCCTGACAGTGCCGGAAAAGATAGCGTTTCGATTTTTTGTCTAAGATCAATTTCGACGAAGATAGACGCCGTTGACTGTCGGAATCTGCGGAAAAGTCGTAACTTTCACCCGCTATAACTCGCTTTGGAATGGGAATAGCGAAAATATCACAGAGACATAAATTGTAGAAACTTTTCAGGAGAATCGAAATAACACAAGCAGAAATTACAAAATTGATTTTTCATCAACTTCTGTGGCGAGAAGTTGACGTTTGCACCACATATCGATTTAACACTTTTTTATTGGTTCAGATGATAGATATTTTGAAGATACATCGAATGATGTATGGTTATGGGGGTCGAATCACGGCCGCAATATGAGTTTTTCCCAAAAAAACGAGTCTGAAATCTCGGACTTAGCCGATTTCTCGCTCGCGAGATGGAAGGATCACTTTGATCTACTCACTCGTCTCTCGCTGATAAATGATATTTCTTGGTTTTTCTGTGCATTGAGCTTGAAAAATGCGTAGAAATAAATGAAAATCATAACTAAAAAATAATTCAAAGAATAAATTACTTTATAAACAATATAACTACGAACAAGAAACAATTTATTTATCAAAGATGGAGTCAATTCCGGCCTCGATAGTCACTCGAATGAAATCCTCCTCATCCTGCTTATCAGTAATTATCTCATTAAATTCGTCTTCATCCTATTCCTCATTCTCCCCCTCGAAGACGTCATCTTCCATCTCCGAATCCTCCTCCCACTCGTTTTTTCTCCACTTACGAGTGTTCTTCGTAGTGGAAGCAGTGCTCGATCGACTGTTTCTAGTGCTCTTCCTCCTCGTTTTCGTTGATGATCCTGAAATGAAGACCATTGCTAATATTACTACAGTACATCGCGATCTTCTCCAGATCGACTCCCTTGAGTCTTGGTCCCTTCTCATGGAGAGATGGTCGATTGACAGAGAAGTAGCACATACTCGAGCCAACAATATATTCAGGAATCAACAATATTAATATGGCCTGTCGAAAAAAACCTGTCGAAAACACTTGAAAACATGTAAAACAAACAAAAAAGTTGGTAAATCATTGATCAGCGAGAGACGAGTGGGTAGATCAAAGTGATCCTTCCATCTCGCTAGCGAGAAATCGGCTAAGTCCGAGATTTCAGACTCATTTTTTGGGAAAAACTCATATTGCGGCCGTGATTCGACCCCCATGACCATACATCATTCGATGTATCTTCAAAATATCTATCATCTGAACCAATAAAAAAGTGTTAAATCGATATGTGGTGCAAACGTCAGCTTCTCGCCACAGAAGTTGATGAAAAATCAATTTTGTAATTTCTGCTTGTGTTATTTCGATTCTCCTGAAAATTTTCTACAATTTATGCCTCTGTGATATTTTCGCTATTCCCATTCCAAAGCGAGTTATAGCGGGTGAAAGTCACGACTTTTCCACAGATTCCGACAGTCAACGGCGTCTATCTCCGTCGAAATTGATCTTAGACAAAAAATCGAAACGCTATCTTCTCCGGCACTTTAAGGGCTATCCAAAAATGATTCATATCAAATTTTCATTTTTTCATTGTCCGGTAGTTGTATCGATCCTTGCGCGACACGCGTGATATAATATAAATATAATCATCAAATATAATGAGAAGGTAGTAGATAAATGTATTTTATTTATTTATTTATTGCATTAAATATTAGAGTGTAGTAATTTACAGAAAAATAAGAATAGAGATTGAATCCTTTTCACTCTGGTTCATGCCACTTACAGTATGTTCATAATCTGTATGTAAAAAATGGGCACATCAAATTGAATGATCTGAAAACCGCAAAAAAACAAACTCTGCTCCGATTGAATACTTAGTTCTTCGCACTGAGTATTCACATAGAAAATTTACTTAAATTAATAATTTGATACTTTTCATTTTCTTAAGAGAGATGGCCGTTAAGACTCGACCACCCCCCGGACACGTGCGCTAGCAATGAGAACTGGGGGTCCATACTTGGGTGTTAGGAGTGTCCCCGGCCCTTATTACACAAAACGGCTGAAATTTCCTGTTTGTGCCCTCAGGCTATAAGAACACTTAAAACTCACTTAAAACTGGGTTCTTCCCGATCGACCATTTTGCCGAATTTTTCGATCGAACTTCTGAACTTGCGAATTTCCGAACAAATGTTTTATTTTCCAAACGATTGGCAAACGATTGGTGCGGAATTATGGCCTACTCAAAGTTTCGAGGTGAGACGAGTAATATGACACAAGAAGCCCATCATTTGGATCAATTTGAAAATTTCGATTTTCATGGTCTGAAAATTTCAAAATTTCTCAAGTTTGAAATGTTTACATTTATGTAACTTATTGTGAAGTACTAATGACGTGAATAATATTCAGCCAATGCTCAATGGCCGATCTATCCTTTCAACCATTTTTTCGGAAATTTTCGTTCTAAATGCGTGCGAAAAATCAGAATTGTGTTTGAATCAGTTTCCAACTTGCTTTCTGTAACTTTCTGCCTTAGCACTTTGCAATGTACATAATCAATATGAAAATCGTTTAATTTCGAAAATTTAAAAAATTCAATTTGAGTGCCTACTTTCACAGAAAATTTCTAAAATATTGCAGTTTTTCGACTCAAATGCTGCGACAATGAGCAAATGACAATGACAATGCGAAGTTTCATGATGAGTAAACATAGTAGAACTGAAATCCCGGTATTCGGCTCACTTTTGAAAAATCGATTTCCATGACCCCGGGGTCATGGTAAAAAAATATGAATTTTCCAAAATTAACGATTTTCATATTGATTATGTACATTGCAAAGTGCTTAGATAGAATGTTACAGAAAGTAAGTTGGAAACTGATTCAAGCACAATTCTGATTTTTCGCACGCAATCAGAATGAAAATTTGATAAAAAATGGTTGAAAGGAGAGATCAGCTATTGAGCATTAGCTGAATATTATTCACATCATTAGTACTTCACAATAAGCTGCATAAATGAAAACATTTCAAACTTGAGAAATTTTGAAAATTTCGGACCATGACCCCCCGGTTCGTGAAAATCGAAATTTTCAAATTGATCCAAGTGATGGGCTTCTTGTGTCATTTTACTCGTCTCACCTCGAAACTTTGAGTAGACCACAATTCCGCACCAATCGTTTGCCAATCGTTTGGAAAATAAAACATTTGTTCGGAAATTCGCAAGTTCAGAAGTTCGAGCGAAAAATTCGACAAAATGGTCGATCGGGAAGAACCCAGTTTTAAGTGAGATCAATGCAGAATTGCTTAGGCTACAATACCTGGTCGGAAATTTTGGGAGCAAACTACAGCAAGCGATGATTTGTACGAAAAAACCAAAATTTTGAGTCAAAAAAGTGATTTAGGAATCAACGCGCATTCGATGCTAATAGTGAATTAGCAAGGTCTGTGCACCCTAGACGCATCGCAAATGATATTTAGACTTCATCTCAACAATTTGAGAAATTATGATTTTTAAACGTGTTCGTACTTAAATTATTTTTTCTTATAGCCTGAGGGCACAAACAGGAAATTTCTACTGTTTTGTGTAATAAGGGCTGACGACACTCCTAACACCCAAGTATGGACCCCCAGTTCTCATTGCTAGCGCAACGTGTCCGGGGGTTGTCGAATATGATCGAGTCTTACGGAACATGCCTCTTAATTATAAGAAATATCAGCGAAAAATGCACTTGAAAAGTAAGAAATTCAATGTCTAATATTCTGTTATAAGAAGTCATTTTTTTAAAAACAGAACTCGTAAGAGAATTGTCTCTGTGAGTAGTTCCGGTTTAGCACGGACTCGGTGATAGGATCATTTCAATATTTCTGGTCTATTATTGATCCAGTATTGTCATAATTAATTAATTAATTGGATGTATTATATTATATTATATCTGTATGTATACATTATATTTGATTGAATAAATAAATAAATAGTACTATATCCAGGTCGATCACGCAATCCGTCACGCCACCATCCATAAAGCTGAATCCCGTCGAGGCTGCTCAATTCGGCGCTAACAGCATGGCCCCTATAAGTATGTTATTGATTTTAACTTTTACAAACAACCGATTATCGATTAGATGCGCGATTTTGTTAATTTTCTCCAATCAATTATTTTTTTGACATGGTTCTCTTCTCCAAACACCAAATGATATTTGTTTGCCTTTTAGAGAACACAATAGTAGTGATGCATATGTTTGATGGCTCTTTAAAAAAAGAGTATAAACTTGAAATCTGCGGGTTTCCAATTTTTTTTCTTTTTCAAAGAGCCATGATTGTGGAAGTGGAAGCAGCAAGCAAAGAACATAAACTACTCACTAATAATTTGTTATCTATGTGTTGTTCAAAGGGTACGAAGAGAAATCGAAAAGAGGCGCGAGAGTTTGCAAAATGAGGAGAGTTTTCTCTGTTTTTCTTTTCTTTTCTTGAAACGTGCAGCACAAACATGGTGTATTTCAGTCAATGCACTGTCCGGGCTTCCTGATCGCCGAAAGTGCTGCCAGGAGGTATGTCATGACGTTATTGGATATTTTATGTTTCAATATATTTTATTACTCTAAACAGTGCATATTTTGTATTTAAAACTCCCATTTCTTTCCAAAACGGGGAAAGGATCCAAACCCTGTGCGTATATCCATGCGCTATCATTTACAAAATCTTTGTCTGTCACCGACAAGTGTTGAATCGTGGCTATGATTGACAAGACAACCTATTGCCCCTATCGGTTCTCACTCCATTCCGTAGAACTCAAATAGAGATTTGTAAATATTAATGTTGTTGTAATCAGTAATTTTTAAACAAATAAAAAATAATACAAAAATAAATTTTGTCATTGAAGGTGGCTCAACTGCAAGCTCTCCTATCCAATCTCAATCTACGCATGAATACCCTCATACAGTATGCAACGAGATTATGTACGCTCTCCGGACTCAAGGTATGGCGGCTTCTTATTGTTATGAGTGATTGCTGTATTTATATTTTCACATTTCATCACTTTATCGAGATCAACTAAGCGGTGGGTCACCGAATCTGTAGTGATATAAGATGGTTCCTTGATCCTTGTCGATTACTGTATCATTCGGCTACTGTATTACTATCAATATTTCACTTTGAAATTGAAAGCAAAGTTCTAGCAACACATTGGATTACTGTAGCTCATGCCCCCGTTTCATACAAGCTCCCATATAATATGTCTATTTTCTCAGGAAGTGATCCCGGCAGAGTTTGATGACCAGTTAGATGATCTACGAGTCTATGGAGGCCAGCCCGCACCTAAACATATCATGAAGGTACTATATGATACTATCGATTTTTAAGTTACTATTATTGACTGATTGTAGTTATATCGATGTGGTTATTGATTTTTAAGTTCTGATCATTGATTTATTGTGGTTATATTGATGTTATTATTGATTTTTCAGATACGATTGTTGATTGATTATAGTTCTGGGAATATGATTATCGATTTTGATATATTGATTGATTACTGATTGATATTGTAGACACTTCGCACCGTGAAGCAGATGGCAGCGGAGACACGAGCGGAGATCGATAGAGTACAGCAGGAGTACGGATCCAATTTGGTTTGTTTTATTTTGGATATTTGAAAATGGCACGTAATAATAATGTGTTTGTAATTGTTGGCATTGATTTTAAAAAAAAATAAAACAAATGGCGACGAAATTAAGCCTATAGAATGAATCTTTGTGATTAAGGTGGAGGAAATCGATAGTGATGATGCTATGCTGCAAGCTAATAATGATCTCCTGCAACAGCTTCTCGGTGGGGCCAAGGCTGGTCAGGTACGGTAGATGAATGATCTTTGATCTTTTCAGGCGACATATAAATATTTTTTTAAACATTAATTTAGGTCGATGGAGAAATTGTGGATGAGTCAATGGGTGCGCATGAGGATGTTGGAGATGAGGAGGTTATAGGATTATTTATTTATATATTTATTTTATTATTTATTTATTCCATCAAATGAAATCATCTATATACATTATGGTGACAATGGGATGTAGCGGAGATAGATGTGTTATCAGATTACGCTGATAGATGAGATAGAAGATTTTCTTTGGACTTTAGCCCCTGAGTAGATCTTCCTGATCATTCTATAGTAGTCACCCGTAATGTCTCACGATTAGTTTAATTTGATCTTAAAATACTCTAAAGAATTTCTTATGTTCCAGGGCGACAAAGAATCACACGGAGAGGATGAACAGGAGGAAGAAGATGAAGAAGAAGAAGAGGAGGAGGAGGTGGAGAAATATGATGGTGATGATGGAGAGAAAGAAGATATGGAAGATGAAGATAACGAGGATGATGGACCTCCTGTATTAATGTCACAGGTTAGACTTATCTTTTGATCTGTCCTGTCTGGACGGTTCCCTTCCGAGTTCGTTTTGGCAAAGATTAAATACATTTTGATGTGACGTGAGAACATTCTGAACTAATTCTATTATGTGTTAGCGGTTGGGATGCAGATACATTTTATATAGCGCACTGTTCAAAAGACACGAAAAATGGAGAGGAAAAAGTATCCTTGTTTCGCACAATCTCTCGTATCTTTCTTTTTCTTTTCTTCTCACGACTTGAACACACCATTAAAGAAAAAAAGAAAAAAAATAAGTTGAACGTATTTGGGGTTATACTCTCTGCAGATACTATTGAACTAGAGTGCCTATACTTTTATCAAACAAATATTCTATATTAGAATTACCTCTTCACAATTTGTTCTAGGATCTGGAGTCTTCCGAGGAATGATCTACTATATTATTCATGATGTTTCACTAAATTTATTGGAGACATTATATGTTTTAGTGCATTTGTTGATCGTTTGTTCCTTTTTTATCATGCTCACTGAACCTTTCGTTAATATTTGTTGATTTGCCCATTAAAATCTCATGATGTTTTGTTTTGCCTATATCATACCAGAGAAATGTTTATCTTGTATCCATTTAAACATTTCCATAATTGTTCACTCCAATTGGATCTCATTGACCTATTCCAAGTGTTAGTTTTATAAAATGTTTAAACTCGTTGAATTGATTAGCTTTATCAGGCAATAAAGGTATGCGAATGTACAATTTCTGTATGGAGTGAGTGTACCCGATAAATTGAGACAATGAATGAAGGAAATCTGAAACTCACAGCTAACGAATTCAGCGTGATAGTCAACATTACAACTCTAATACGTTACAAAAATTCAGATCTAATTTGGTGCTCCCGACTATGTTATTACTGTACGTGGGTGAGATATTGCATCTGGGTGGATAAGGTTAACTAACTAATATTGATTATGTGTGATGGTGATTCGTAAGTGACACTGTAGTCGAAGATAAGGGATTGAAACCATAGTCAGCGGTCTCATCCTATATCGTGCGCAGAAATAGAGTAGACCATAGGCTCGCTCGGACCGCTGATTTAGAAAGGCTCCTGGAGGTCCTTGATCTTTGAGGGCTTGAAAAGCTTGGGCTGAGGAGGAGAAGGACCCTTTCTGTGAATGTCTTCCTCTGAGGTTACTGTAGATGGTCCTCCGAGATTGGTCAGCATGGATCTGATATTGATTTAATTTGGAAGATGTTATTGATTGATTTGTAAATATTGATTGATACCTCTCAAGCACGTCACGGTGTGTGCCATCGTTGCAGAGTGGGGTCGAGCAAACGCAAAGAAGAGAGGAGGTCTGGAAACGATTACGGTAGGTCAATATTACGGTAGTTCAATAGGGTCAAAGAAGTAACTTACAGCAGCAGTTGGGGGAGCTGGGGGAGAGGCGCGCTTGGCACGAGCGACTTCGGTAGGACGAGGAGAACGAGGAATGGGTCCTGCCTGGAAAAGAGGAGTACTTTATGATACTGCATCCTGTATGTGGAGACGTACGGTATTGATGTTCTGACACAGAGCGCTGCCGGGGAAGAAGAGGAGATACTGGTAGATGGGAGTGCCTAAAAAGAATAATATAAAATATAAATAATATATAATAGTATATATTAATAATATATAATAATATATATTATTATTATTAAAAAAGAGAAAAAAAAGAGTAAAGAAAGAGAGAAAAAGAGAAGAGTACACGATATATACCACATTAGTTAAATAATCACACAACGTTAATTGAAAATACGGATTACTAGTTAATGAGAGAGAAGGAAGACCAAATGGTTCATGACTGTGAACAAATGTATAAAAGAAAAGATAAAGAGACCATGTGCGAAGGAAAAAAGTGGAGATATTCGTATGGTGAATTCAGCGTTAAATAAAACTTTTAAATATACCTGATGAAGTACAGAATTTGCGAGTATGTAGCTTTCCGTCTCTCGGGGAATTATACACAACCATTGAGCAAGAGTCTACGCCGGGTTCGCAGGTCTCCCTCTGTAATTAAAATATTATGACCTGCAAATCTAGTATGTTTCATTTAATATTTTGATTTAACTTACAACTTGATGACAAGGTTGCGAATCATCATCTCCCCGATTCGAATTGCATGTCCAGCACTCGAATGCAGCAGCAGCAACAACGATTGAGAGAAGCAGAATGGCTCGTTGCATTACTGAAAAATCAGCAAAAGATTATGATGAGAGTGGGATTCGAACCCACGCCTCCGAAGAGACTGGTGCCTTAAACCAGCGCCTTAGACCGCTCGGCCATCTCACCCATGTTGGAAACGGACAGCACAACTGGCTGTGTGCGAGAGCTAGAGCGAGGCGAGATGAGAGGGCAGAGGTAGAGAGATGAAAAAAGCGAGGGGATAGCTCTATAGACGAAAGCGAAAGGAGGGAATGGTTCGGGATGAAATAAAGTGAGAGTAAGGAAAGAGGAAGACGAGGAGGAGGAGAAAGTGACACAACGAGAATAGAAAGTGGATCACTATCCATACCCAGTTTATCAACCAATTTAGAAGCCTAACACTTGGTGTTTGGACCACATACGAAAGAGCCCATAGACCCGCACACATATATACCCCATATGGTAATAAACTGAACAATACATATGGGTCAATAGCTATAATGCAACTGACTGTCAGATGTTTTGTGATCGTACACTGGCCTATATCAAACGGGTCAATGAAAGAATCATTTTATGACGGTTGAAGATTACTGTTTGACCATACAGTTAAATATAATGTGAAGACGGAAGTTGCGTACATATTATTATTATTATTATTGTTTGGTTGTCACATTAACGATGAGACGAGCAATATATCATAAATGAATGAACTTTGAATGTATATAAGCACGGATGTTGATATCAAAGTTGTAAGTCGACAAAAAGGAGTGTCTACCCCAACAAGGCTCTCGTCGACAGACATAACGGAATAGTATTTGAAATGTATAGATCGAACATTTTTGGGTATTATTATAATATTTTTTAAAGTACTCTTTGTCAAGATTAGCTAAACAGTGTTGCCACTACATCTAGAGTGTCTATGCTCACCGAAAATTAAAATGAGAGCAATACTACCTACAAAAAGCCCCCTCCGGAAGCAATTGTCTTAAAGATGAGTAAATTACTCCCAATGATACCAATGAAATATCTGGGAGTTTCTAGAGAATTTAGGAACTTCGATAGGGTCACTATGTGTGGTATACAGTGTTTGTATTTGAACAGTGTTCGATGGTGATAGGAAACGAGTCATGGTTGATGCAACACGGGGAATTCTCATTATTCTATGAGGGAATCACCTGAATTGGAAGAAACTCTATTGAAAAGAAGATGAAATGGAGAAAGAGGAACGAACAAATTGAAATTGAGATGAGATGACTTGTGATCATAGTAAAGACGGTAGAGTTTTAATGTTTCTGAACCAATGGCTCTATTACAAAGTACAGAAGACAAAAATTTCAATGCTCTCATGAAGACACCTTCATTTACTTTTTTTCTCGACAATTAGTCTTATCGATTAATGTTCAACTATATCTATAGCATTACAAGAATGTAGATGATCTTATAAGATATAAATAATAGATGAGTAACTATAGTGGATGTGATTAACTCTATTGACGATGACACCTTCATTTCTGTTCTAGTATCAATTCTTGGAGACTCATGACCCAGCGAATATTATTAAACTATTACGTTAAATGAGTGTAGATGATCTTATAATAGAATAAGCAGGAGTAACTAGAGTGGATGTGACTGACTCTATTGAAATTGAATCAACGATTAGTGGGAGCTTATAAATAGAAGAAATGAGCGGAAGAGGACCTTAAAAAGCGGTGTGGATGGGTCTATGGGTTATGTCAAGTTATGAGTGGAGAGAAGATGAACTTGTTTGTAGATAGAACAGAATGGAATGGGGGGAGATGGGAAGGGTATCAGGAGGTCTAAGATTGTCATCTCTGTAGTAAATTGTAATGAAAGTGGAACAACAAACTGCAGATGGTGGGGAAATGATGGAGAATGAAATGAAATGAATGAACAACAATAACAACTGAGGGGGTAAGAAATAGGTAGATCAAGGGACGATTATCCCCTATAAATTCTCGAACATAAGACGGACCATTATTATATAGGGAGAAAAACTGAATATACAACTCTCAGTATGAGAATGTAATGGACGAATTGCTGAATAGAATGGGAGATTAGACCAAAGATTTGGCCTTTCGAAAAGAAGAATTTGGTAATCGGATAGAGGTGTTCCATTATGAATGGAAAGATGCGAAGAATATACTTCACTTAGACTAAGAGAGGAAAGGAACGGGAAAGATGTGAATGGAAGACTGAGTGGAGAGAGTGAAACAATGAACTGAATGGGGAGATATTATGAGGAAATAAAAAAAAATTATTAATTATTAATCTAAATAAAGAACCATTATGAATGAAAGAACTATTAATGCGGTGTTCAAAGGTAACGAGAAAATTTTTTTTTTAAAGTATGAAAAGTAAAGTCTTTCTTTTTTCTCTTCTTTACGTAAATGTTGAACTGACAATATGAAACAGAATGATAGTTTCCCCATTTTGATTATATTTACTATTGAATCAAAAGAAGTAATTGAGATAGAAAACATCGTCTATAGTATAATGGTCAACAAAAATGAGATACACTTTAGAACTTATAAACAACGCATCTTTTTCATCTTTACGCATTGTTGTTATAGGATATGGGTGTTCAACAACTTTTAGTAAATAGAGATTAAAGCATATTAAGGAAGTAAGTCAAAGTTATCTGATCTATTCTTCTTCGATTCAATACCAGTCCTATCTGAATCAGAGATGGTGAGAGGATAACTATAATAGATGAACATCTTTTCTCGTTCCACATTACTCTTTCATTACTATTACTATACCAGATACTTTGCACTCAGTTAATATAATACCAGAATGATATTATTAATACGATGTTCAAAAGTCGGGGGAATAGAATAGACGCCAGCGAAAAAGTTTGGTAAAAGTCGTATTCTATTTTCGCAATTTTTAATATCCTAAATCAGTAACTGGTCAGTGTGGATATTTTGATTTGAAATAGTTTGATAATTTTCACTGCAAAACAGGAATTTTTCGGGTAATTATAAAAATTCCGGAAATGGGAATTAAGAGAAATACAACCACGAAACGGTGAATAGGAATACGTACCAATTCTATTACTTACCTTGGAGACTTCTTCCCCCGTGGTGAATACACACAATACAAGTGAACAATAACACCATTTAAACAGAATATATTAAGATTAATAGCCTTATGTAACATGGAAGTGGTTACCGGTAGTACAACAGTAAAGTGTATGGGAGTGACTGAGGCAGATTGAAGAGAAAGTGAGAGTATAAAGGAATATAGTTATTTATCTGAATGAGACCGGAGAGTATGCGGATCTCCCATACTTTCCGGTCTTGGCCGTGGGTATTTTGATTCGTGGCGTCTTCACACGCCGCAAGGCGGTACCGTGAGTCAAAAAATGCCCCGAATACAGTTGAATAACTATTGATCCTAATCGATACGAAGAGTTCCATTCATTCATGGAATATAGATTGGAAAGGGGATGAAGGGTTGTTTGATATGAGAACGAGATTGGAATAGCTTAAAGTGTAGATGAGAACAAGAAGAGGATTGGAAAGGAAAGTGAAAGGGAGAATACAAACTGAACTGTATATCTATCTATGCAACGAAATCAGGATCGCCCAATTTCTAGGAGTTTGCATGTTTCATTTTTTCAATAGGTTGTAAGGTTCATCGCTCCCTGGTTTACTTGTTGCTGATAGGATCGGCAGCTAATTCTAGAATCTGGTGATGGCCTTCGGACTCTATGAACAAAAAGCAAGCGGGAAACGATGGCCTCTCCTATTGTCCCTATAAAATGTACTTGCATAATTACCTTGCTTCTGTTGCTAAAAATATTCTATGGATCAAACCTCCTTTCCCTTCCTTCGCTCTTCGCGCTCTCTCTGATCTACGTACTATCTCGCTTCGATTATCTCGCTCTAAACATAGACATTCATTGTGGCTGTGACTGGCTACTCTGCTACCAAATAAATAAGTATATTTCATACGGTCAATACTTATATTATATTTTAAGAATATTTTAAATTATGGATCCACATTTCTATTTATTAGTGTATCGTGCTATTCGATTTATGTTTATTAATAAACTTTATTCGGTTAAGCTTTGAATACAAATAAACTATTTTCCTATAGGAAAAATAAAATATATACTACCTATGCTGCGCCGTAGTCATTCGAAAATATATTCTTGAAATTCACTTTTTTCCGAAAAATGGAAATCATTGACTTTTAGAATGACTATGGTGCAGCTCTGTACAACAGCAAAAAATATATATAAACAAGCAAATATTGGGATTAATGTGTAAATGGCATGGAATCTATCGTATAATGAACTATTGAAATGGGGAAAAGATATACAAATAAAATGAGAATTAAAGGCAAACAACAAGCTAATTTTACTCTCCACATTGGCCATACTCTCTCGTAGATAAAGAAAGCGAGAGAGTGTGACCAGAACGAAGGATTTCAAGTTATCTTGGGTGTCTCTTTAAGATATGAAAGCGAGGGTAGAAATGTGCTGTCAATATGACTGAAAGATATGTGAAATAAATGAAAAATAACTATGGATAAGTGTTGATAGCTAATGTTCGGTTCAAAAGAAATTTAAAAGAGACAGGAGAGTATTCTCTTTTCGAAACATGAATAGAGTATTATATATATGAATATATGAATAGAGTATTCATTATTTTCTTCTGTTACCACATAAAAATCATTGTTCAGTTTGTTCTTCTCTAATTTCAATTTGGAATTGTAACGAGTCCACACGGGGTCTCTCAGGGGTGAATGGAGTTGAAGAGATTGATGATATTCTTGTTCGATTCGAGATCTCAATTGAATCGTAGGATGAGACGAGCGATGTGGAAGCTGCAAAAGATACGTTTTTGTTAAACAATTTTAATTTAAAAATCGATTGAATTACACAAATTACATTCACAGTTTTTTTTTATTTTCGAAAAAAACCTTGCATTCTGTTAACAATTTCTCACCAAGTAAACATTCTCATTTGTTGTTCTATGATCTGTCATCTCTTTAAAGTGACACAAAGAGATCATTTGAAACACTCCGCTCTAGAAATACTCTCTCGCTTTCGTTGTTTTGTTGTCAGAGCGGGGAGTAAAATCAGCAAGAGTGCTCCTTTAGTTATGAGAAGAACATGGATTGAGATAGTGTATATCGATTATTAGAGAGAATTGTTCATCCGATTTTTTATTTTAAAAAAAGAAAAAGATTGTTTACCTTCAGAGAAGAATCCAGAAGACGCGAGCGATGAAGGAAAAGGAGAAGAGCTCATGTCGATAGGTGATTGGGACTCCTGCAACGATTGTCAGATTACGGTATTCAAGGATCAATCGATAGGCACTTACATCCCACGACATCTCACGTCTCCACCACTCCTCGGCTACTGTGTCTTCTGTGAATTTACGGAATCTCTGCAAATTTGAAAATCATTGAAATTTGGAAAATTATTTTTAAATTTTTGAAATAAAAAAAAATAAAACTTACATTGTCCATTCGTCTACTCTGGTCATAACTGAAGTGGTTCTTCCAATCCCTTGTGCCACCCTTACGAATGAACTCTCCCTTGTGGCTGTAAACGGAACTGAATTAAGCTATAGATATTGAACATGATTCTGATATTTGGCGTGGCTAAATCAATTATTTTTGAGTTTTAATCGTTTTTTCTAATTTATAGAATTATATATTAAAAATTTACAGTTGTTCATTGGGGAACCATCTCTGTTGGTTCTTCTTCATGGCTGAGAGTGAAGAATTCTCAACGATCTATAAGATAAGAATATGATTCAATGCAATAATATCGTGTACTATATGTAAAGAAAAAAGCAAAAGAGCATGCTAAACGGGGAGAGTTTTCTCTGTGCTTCTTATCTTTCATGACCCTTATCAAATATGATTATTAATCTTATTCTTTATTAAATCATATTTTGCGTAATATAATGGAAGGACATGAGGTCATAGATGGATGTCGCTAGGATGCCGATAACCGATTTATTTATTTATTTATTTAACAATATACCTTATTCAAGACCTCCTGGTCCCTGACCATAACCTCCGATTGTCCTCCGAGGAAACGAGCGATCTCCAGTACTGCTCCAGCCAAATCGAGCATCATATCCTCATACTAAAAATACAATAGGATTTATGGGACATAAACAAATGCACTGTGTTTTTTCGTTAGATAGTCTTGTTCGATTTTGACACTTCTATTTATCGTTAGAAAATTTTATATCAAGCGCGAAAGAGACTATTTTTTTCCACGCAAATCGAGCAAAACATTCTGATCAATCGAATATTTTAGTGTCAGTCCCTTCGTTAAACATTATACAACCCATTTTCAAAATGGCTTATTAAATCGTTACCTTGAGGAAGAGAATATTCTCTTCTTTCTTGTTCATTCCCTCGATCCAACTCATAAGATGGTGGAAGTAATCACCGAATCCGAGCTGAAAATATTTATTTTTAAAATAATTTAAAAAAAATTAAATATTTTACCTTTCCAGTCATGAATAACTCATAGAACACATCAAACTCTCCATCCTCAAAGTTGTAGATCTTGAACATCTTGTGATGATGGTAATAACTGAAATTTTCATAATTTTCCAGAATCTGGAAAAGAAAAGTCCGTAAAATCACGGGAAATTTGGCTAAATTGCCCACCTCGTCAAACAATCCTTTGGATTTCTCACCACGAAGATGTATTTGGCTCCATTTCCCTTGGGGATATTATCGTAGGTGAAGTGGCTCTAGAAATGTTCTTTGATTTTATCGGGTAGAAACATAGAACAAGAGGGGTTTTGTTCTACAAACGAAAAGTTTGTGTATGCTAAATAGGTAGTTTGTTCATTTGTTGCAGTTTACAGTTACAGTATTGTATTCATGTATTTATAATCGTTACCTTGAGCACTCGTGGAGTCTTGATAGTATCAGCATAGGCCGCTCCCATTCTCTCGATCATCGGAGACACAAAGCACATGGCTGAATATTTCATTGAATTAAAAAAAATATAGTAATAATTATTATAATACCATTTGGATTCCTATTTGTAGTCTGATCATCTTCATCATCCACGAAGGCTTCTTCGATGGCCTCACTGTTGCTCTCGTATTCTGTCTTGTCTGCAAGAATATAAACCTTGTTTCTTGTCACTTGTGTTTGTTTCTGTTTTTGACCTTGTTTCTGTTATAGTATACTAATTTTCTAAATAAAATTTGAAGCAATTATAAAGAGTGTATGATCGATTACCTAGTAACTGATGCACGATATGCTGCAGCCATGTCGTTCCACATTTCGGATACGTACAGATGAATATATCCGTTGGACGAGGCCTCATCTCCTTTGCTGATCTGGAATCATTTCATATTTATTTTAAAACTACAATATGCTATGATTATGGCAGCAAGAACTCATTTTTTGCAATCAATAATTCAGAGATTTTTTTGAAGTGATAATTCGCTACCCCGACTGATCTATGCGATGACACCTCGAAGGAGATTAGTCTTAGTGTTAGCCTTAACCAACAGTCTGCGCAAAGTGCAATTTCTCATTGATAGAGACAAGAGAAATGATAGGTGGAACGAAGAGATCGAGAAGAGAAAAGTCCCCCAGTGGTCTGTACTCTGCAGCAATATCTCGTTTTGTTGTACAGGCAAACAGATGCATACCTCTTCTCAGCAAAAATGAACTCGAACTTCCAATACAATCAAAGTAAATTCAGCCAAATTGGTACCATCTGTGCCTATCTAATCTCGGAACTCTAGTCTAGTAGTGCGCGTGCGCCTGCGAAACTTTTGTGAGCATGTAATCAGCATATTTACAGACTATATAACGGGCTTCGTTATCTCGATCTCGTTCTTTTGCTCACCAAAGTCGATACAAAGTGCAATCATTCTTCTTCCCTTATCATCTTCTACCTATAGATCAGTCGTCAATGACAGTAACTCCTTTGGTTTACAGTTTTCATAGTCCTCAACCCTTTCTGGCATGATCTCACCCCGAAACAAAAGCGGATTAGTCCCTGAGAGACGTCTGTTGATAACTGTGAACTTAGTAGTATGTATTCTGCGAAAGGAGGTGCGGACAGCGGGAATTTGTTGATAAGAATTTGCAGACAACGTCAAGTAATGCGAACCAAGACAACAAATCAAATTGTTACAGTACCCGCGCAAAAAGGCACAGTTTTTTTTTTTAAATTCAAAAGTTTTAAATAATAGATTTTAGTACCGACCGAACATTTGCGGGAGTGAAGATCGGCGGCCATGGCTCTCCATCGATGACTTGACCATCAGGAATACGCAGGGCTTTCTGAAGATTTGGTTACATTAATCACTGATAAACGAGAATATATCAATATTAGTCACGGTTAAGTTAGTGGGACAGATGCCTGATAATGACCACAATCCGTTTTAGAGGAAAATGTTCGGTTAGGCACAGCTGAGCTAATTTTACGCTCCGCTCTGACCACACTCTCATGCAGACAAAGAGAGCGAGAAAGTGTTGCCACAGCGGAGAATTTCAAATAAGGTTGGGTGTGCCTTTATCCATAAAAGTGGAAGAATAAAAATGAAAAAAATGTATTCGGGACGACAGATTAAAGAAAAAGATGACAAATGGCAGCGAAAACGTGTAAATGCGCATCAAGCGGCCTTACCTGTATAATCTGCAGTTGAGCTGCCGCATGATCCTCTTCCTCCGGGGGCACAAGTGAATTCATAGAGGTCCTCAACGAACGTCTATGACGAATAGTTACCATTCTGAATAATGCGATGGTTATATCACCCGGAATGGGGCAAATAGACCGACTTCTTTCGATAATAGTCAGCAGCAAAAAGGGTTCAAGCGACCACTGATTAGCGGTGGAGAAAGCGAAGAATGCGAGAGAGTACGGACGGTTGGAGTGATTAGTTAGAGTATCCGAAGAGTCGCAAAAAGGAAACGGAATGGGCAAAAAGTAGCGTTCGTTGGGAGTGAGTATAGAGAGAATGAGTGTGAAATGAGAAGAGAAAAGACCAATGAGCAAGTGACCAACGATGGTTGGATGGATGGTGTGGACACTTATGCTAACCATAAGAGGGTTGACACAAAGCGCAACATTCGGAGATCTTCGATCAGTCATTTAATGCTCACTAAAGATAGTCAAATAGCTTTTGCTGAGATAATAAAGCAACTTTCGTGTTGAAATAATGGAAGAACTGCGTCTAATTCGCCCTATTATCATTCTCAATCGTTTCTTATCGCACGTTTGCGTCCATACTAACGGCTCGTTTTGTCATGTTAAAGGGCGAAGCTCCGCCCCCTTTTGGATGCGTTTCAGATCAGAGAAACAAGTTCAAGCTGACTGTACATTTTCGTAACATGAATCATACGGGGAAGAATAAGAAGAAGTAGAAGAAGACTAGACAAAAATAATTGTTCAAACAATGATTCAATTGAAGTATGTACGTATGAGTCAGAGTTGGGATTGACATTCGTTTTCGAAATGGATTGTAACATAACTAAAATAGGACTCATTAAAAGTCGGTATTAATGATTTCCTACTTTCTCGAATATATATAAATGTGATTTCGGAAGGAATTCATGCTGAGAAATTTTAAGAAATTCATTCTGAGATGGCTGAATTTATAAGTGCAATTTATCGGGGGGAATACTACGGGGTACTACAGACTTGTTTTATGATTAGATTAAAGTGATTGATCTATCCCTAAAAGGAAATAGAACAAGGTTAATTTAATGGGGGAATGCGTCAACAAAAGAAAGTGGCTAGACGAGACTGCATACAGAGAAGTAGAACAATTAAGTAAATACTGTGGTATTTATATTATAGGTGATCGAAGATATACGGTAGATTTTTTGTATAAAGGTGAGAAATCTGCTAAACAATTATTGGACTGGACGCATTGTCAGTTGGGAGAATTTTTTGTTTGAGAACTGGGAATTTGGAAGTGGTTTTATAGTCAGAAATCTGTGTCATTATTGATATCGTATTGAGTGATAGAAGGATTGGAAGGAGGGATGAAAATGTACTATAAGTTGGTCAGAGAACGGGTCGTTCGCTAAAGGGGAGAATTTGGGGAAAAAGCGGAACGGTTAAAAGCGTGAAACGGTGGTTTGCGATCAGGCCATACTAGAAGAATGGAACAGGTACGGTGATAGGGATGAAGATAAAGAGGGATTTCGCGCATAGAGGTAGTTTATGTGAACTAATGATAAAGAAGAAAAGAAGAACAAGGTGTAGAGGAAGAGATCAAATAATGAAAAGGATGGATAATGATGATCACGAAATCCTAAACGGCTTGAAGACGTACGATAATAGACCAAAAAAGAGATTCCTGGACCGTGATATATATTGAATTTTTGTCGGAACCAGTGGCCAATCATCGAAAAGGGAATCATAATTGGCCTCTTGTCAACAGACCATTGTTTTCGCATTCCTTATATTTCTTTTTTTCTGTCGTCAAAAGAACAAGGAATGCTGAGGAGACTGGTTACGCTCCATTTAAATACGGTTACGTGAGGTTCATCGAGACATTTCGGACATTTCAGCTAGGCTAATATAGGGGGAAGGGACGAGCTAAGTGACCTCTTTTTGTCGTGTCTGCCTCTCGTCGAAAGGGGGAACTGTCTGTGTTAACAAGTAGACGGATTGGATGGGAGAGAAGTGTTCACTGGAGAGGGGCCAGCCACAATACAATACAATATATGAGATAAAGCAAATAGAAGATCAGGGAAAAGCAGACGATGAATGGGGTGTACAAAGTGAAAAACAGTGAGAGTTATACACACGATGGGAAGGAATTGGAATGTCAATGAGTGAATGAATGAATGAATGAATGGGGGACACTTGAAAGTTATGTAAACACTCCACAAAAAACTAACTAGAATAGTAAGGTGGATACTACTACTGTCAATATTGTGCCACTGTGGCAGGACTACCGATACAATAGCGGTCTCTTTCATTTACAAGGAGAAATTATTACTGACAGAATGAAAACTCCCATGGTACGGTACCCAATGTGAGATTTACTCCTAGTGTGGAATTATGTTTTCCTCTAAATCTCCGTGATTTTGAGAGGCGAGTATTTGGTCGATGTCAAAAGTTTGGGCAGTAATTTTGTTTTTATTACTGGGAAAACTTTCAATATCGACTTAAATTCTAGCCATAAAAAACAGAATTTGTATTAAATTAACAGTTAGTGCGGAAAGAAGCAGTTATCACCTAACAGTGATGATGATGGGGAGTAAAGGAAAATGATATGAGTAAACTTACCTCATACGGTATTCACGAATAGTCGTTGCGTGACCCAACGACATTGGTCACATACGGTAGTCTATAGGGCTGTCTAGTTATGACTGCTTGATTGTGATGGTAGACTACTGATCGAATTCGAAAGGGGGGCAGAGACAAGGTAGAGAGTACGGTGAATGGAGAGAGACAGACCACGAGAGACGCAGACAGACGGCTTATCTAAGGCATCACTGATTGTACAAACTTAGCAAGCATGCGCTCCATCGTAACAACCTCGAGGCAAGAAGCTTCTACAGTCTACTTGGTTGCGGATGTGTTAAATTTAAGACAATTTGAAGATCACCCCAGAGAAATGAATCAACAAATTACGATACTGTATAGGGTCTTAAAGCGTTTAAAAGTTTTAACAAAAGTAATAGGGTCTTTAAAAGACGAGTAGGCTAAGGCATAAGTAAATAGAGCGATCGATCATCAGTAATGATGACACTGAATTACTCGAGTATTTGAAAACTAAAAGTGTACTTACAATTTGTACTAGAACTTTACTGTAAGCACTACAAGTACTACAAGTAATCCTCAAGTAAAATTGGAAGTACACTTCTAGTTCTGAAATACTCAAGGGATGACCAGGGAAGATGCCTTATACTCTACTCCATACCCAGTCATGCTTATATACTGATGGCTTATCTAATGCATCACTGATAGTACGATCACAACATCATAAACATGATAGAGAATACCCCACGGGAGAATGCGCCATACATGTATAAGGAATCAACGATTGGACAGTCCATCAAGGCATACTATAGCATAAACATGCGATGGTTTATATATTATATATGGTGTAAGTGAAAGATGTAGTGCCGAGGAAAGACGTTGTTCTATCTTGCTCTATAATTCATATACTGATAAGCCGCACAAGGCACAATATTACAGTATCATGTTCGCTCTCAATCATAGAAATCCAATGGTTTCATGCAATCACTAGTGAACTCTTCAAATGTTCTGTAAATTTTTTTCGGTCATACGAATAAAATTAGTCGAATATGAAAATAGAGCTATCTTTAATACCCACGTTTTTCGAAGGCATTTATGATTATGCGTTAAAGGTAGTATTCCTTTAAAGACTTTCTTCATGCCACATACTGTAGCTTACTTCTCTGACAACTATCCCTATATCCATAATATTTCACTCACGTATTTGGCACCTTTGTCCTTAGATGAATAATTTAAGTAAATAAACTGGACAGCTTTGTGCGCTGCGAAGAAATCGCCTAGGGGGGATTACGTATCTTTAAGTAGGGATACGATAGGTGACCAGAAATCAGTGGACACTATCTATTGCTTGTGTCAAATGTTTCGAAAAGTAAACACAATGACTACGCTCATCATCCTATGCTTAAGTGTGAGAGTGGAGGTGGTCGATGATCATCTACTCGAGAGACAAGAGGACCCAGAAGAGAATCAGAGAAGTACAGTGATGATGTTGATGGAAGTTATAGCAAGAGATGAGATGATAAGTGGGAAGAGCACAAAGAGTGTGGACCACACACATAGCATAAATACATGAACCATACTATACATCGTTCCATCGGAGGGAAATAAGCGGTATTATGCACGTACCATAGCACATTGAACGGAACTTACGATAATATTATACATTGAACGCTCGTTGGGCTAGTACAAAGCATAATCGAAACACATATTGATAAGTCGATTTCGAGTTTTCAAGTCGCTCGTCGAGATCGCAAGCTATGGATAAATCTCTTAACACTACTGAACCAGCTGATAAAGTTGTTTAAAATGTTTTTTTTTAAAGATAAGGTGAAAGAATGACGATACTGTAATTGCAAGATCACTTGTTTAATTTATATATATAATTTAAAATTTATATTCCATCAGCAAAAAGAACAGGAATGATAGAAAGGGAGTGTCTTTGATTCGAATATTTTGGTTGGTGAATTGATTAACTATAGCTATCATGTTGATTACTGTTAACATATTTCATTCTCTGCAGTATATCATAACAATAAGTGCAATCCATATCACAGTATAATGTTTTATAACTACGCCCTATTTCGCCAATTCTCTCAATTTTGTAATCTCTACTATTACGGATCACAAAACATTCTTTGGCAAAGAAATAAACAATCGCATTGATATCAAGGGTGGAGATAATATCTATGTTATCAGTGGAGGTTAGAGGGAGCGTAACCTCACTCAATGGTCTCTTCGACGCGAAATGCTCTCTCATTGTTAGAGAACAGAAAAATAGTGTGCGCAATGAAGAGACCATTGAGTGAGTTAACGGTCCCTTTAATTCATTGTGGACAAAATTTTGATCCGGCATTTTTTGTGATTAGAGAAATTTGAGATGATATGTGTCTATATTCTTTGACAAGTGTGTGAAATCACGCAAAAATGCATGTATGATTCAAGTGCGTTCCATGAAATAAATTTCAGAATGTTTCCGTTATCATTCATGGAACAAATGCAGAGTGTCCACGCGAACGGCCTTAATGTTCACTTTTCTTGTATTACTGTAATAAGTACTGTGATAGGTACTGTAAAAGGCTCCGCCTATTTCTACGTTTCCCATATAGAAAACAATAAACATGCATGCAGAAACAGTAAACATAATTTGCAGAGGATCTACCACCGCAAATAATTTATGATCATTGTTTGGCATTTTTCAGCGCGAAAATCTCTACCGATATCATTATCTTTAAGAATGACATCCGTCAGTGACTTTTTTAATCATAATTTTTTTAAAGAAATTCACTCTACTCGTGCGTTAGCCTCATCAAAATAAATAATGACTGTATTGTCTTGTAGTACTAGATCCTCTTCTCATTCTGTGCAATCAGTAACTATAGCATGTTCATGCAGAAAGAAATATAGAGATTTTTCATTTCGCGACTCCGCATCCAATTAGACCTGACGTTCAAGCGTGTCCACTTTGTGCATTGTTTTGTCTCCGTTTTCATAACAAAGTGAACATCCAATGTTTGCAGAGCATACTGTAGATTTTGCAGTGTGGTACACAGAAAGAAGAACACATAAACAATCGATATTCGACTTATGTTTGGCTTTGTTTTGGAAGCGAACACGATTACTTTGAGTCGTAGTAAAACAAAACAAAGTATTGGTATATGTGAAGAAAGCATTTAAAGGGACAGTAGCCCCTCTACTTTTCAGTGTTTGAATTCCCGCAATTGTTCCCCAACGCGATAACTCTGCCACCGATATAGGAAATAATGACAAAAAACCTTAGCAAGGGTCAGGACTCGAACCCGCTCGATCGTTACTTCAACCGGACATTTACCGTTAGACTATGGGTGTCAGTTGAAGGTGCTGTTATAAGGCGTGGTATAAGGCTTGATGGGATCTGTATATGGTGATTTGCATATAGCAAGCTAAATTATCGGTGTGACATGCAAAACTAGTATGCAAAATTACTTTTCAATCAATGTCAGGCAACACATCGTATGTCGTGGCAGAGTTATCGTTGTAAGACGCCAATTTTAGATTCGCGGGAATTCAAAACTGATTTTCCGGACTTTGTTTTTTTCAAGGGGTTACTCTCCCTTTAAGCAGTACTTAATATTTTTTTTTCGAATAAGTCCAGATATAATATGTCCTAATAGTATGGAATAAAGAATAAGAAAAATAAGATAGGATTGTTTTACGTTACACCTTATTATTATACTTTATTCTGCCATATTATACATAATAAGAAAATATTATACATAATAGGAAATGGGAAAGCATTAGGAGATCGATAAATGTCCGTCGTTACGATTGCGAATACGGTATGGGTTCTGGGTACAGTTTCAATTTTTGAGCTAAAGACGAATCTCCAAAAAAAAGGATAATTATGTCCTAGGAGGAGATCTTAACTAGGCCCTCTGAACCGATGGATGGGTTGCAAATGTGAGAGCTTGATGGTGTATGCTTGATGGTCCCGACACTAGTTTTATGCGCGAGATAACAAAAGTGTCGTCATTTGTGATATCATTAGGCTATAAAAAGTCTCCAACTTCGACTAGACAAACAAGGAAAAGCAGCTCAAAAACATAGCAGATTGAAAAAAGGTGTCATCTTATTCATATTTTTAAAATAAATAAATAAATAAACATTTTCAAAATTTGAAAATATTTCCAACAGTATAGTGTGAAATCGATTGTACCTGCCCTTATCGTCATCAGATAAAACTAGAATCTAGTTTCTCAGCTGTATATTATTATAACTCACGTTGTAAGAGCAATGTTTGTATAACTTATGCTATCTTATCAGTGTTTTTACCAGCTGTCAATTATAACCAAAAATAAAATTTGAAAATTTTTTAAAATTTTTTTTTTTGGATATTACGGAACAATCTGCTGTTTTTTTTTCCAAAATTTTGTTGGTTTCCATTTTGCACCAGATAGAGTGGAGGAAGGGATGATCAAAAGGTCAATGGTATAGATCGTTCCGAACTAAGAGACTAGACTTTGACCTTTCACTTCTCATCCTTTTCCCAATAATCATACGATTTCCCCTTTGCAAAGAATTGAAGACGAAACCAAACAATGAGGCAATAGACCGCGCCTTACTGATCAGTATTACAGATGATATCAAGTAGTGTACAAGTGTAACATTTTCATGAAAAACAGAATATTATTTATTATTTATTGCTTATTTATAAGGAATATCGAAAATGTGCTGTTGTGTGCTTATAGATGGCCTTATTTTCCACGTGGGCCTGATAAGGCAAAGTGCAAATGGTTAAACCGTCGAGCGGTGATGAAACAGTGATAAACATTGCAATGACTATAAGATCAACGTAGGGCCCAATAAACGTCCCCAAATTTTTGACATACACACATCAGGTAGTATATTTTGGGTACTACCCCATTTTGAGCGGAGCTTTCCCTTTTGGAGCATTATTTTGTCACTTCTACTGCTAAAGGATGTGTTCCAAAATGTCTTCGTTCCAAAACTAACGATGTGTAGTACAGATTTTTGCGCTCCTCAACTTATCTAATCATACCCCTTTATTTCACCTTACGGGATGGCCAATATTAAGTCGATGCGGAAAGTTTGGCCTGTGATTGAAATTAAATAACTGTCCAAGTTTCCACATCAGTTACCGAAGTTTGAGCATCTGTTTAATCCCTTGCCACCGAGATTGATAGGCCTTGAAGTGGCATTGAATTATCCCATTTTCCTTTTATCAGGTAGGGTGTCCGGAAAGTCTTTACACTTTTTTCATACTTTACATTTTTTTCCAAATAATAAACGAAGCAGCTACATGGTGATATACTGTCCACTTTCCGGACACCTTAAAGAAGGGGACCCACGACATTTGGGCTGCGCTATTGACATGAAGAACGTGGGACATAGGAAGTGACATTCTGTTCTCTATTAGATTTGACTGCGTAGTAGTGGTTAGTAGTCAGCGCTTGAAACCGCGCCACACGGGTTCGATTCCCGTTTGCAATTTTCTATACAATTTCAAAAACTCGCGCCTTTCCCTGGGCATATCAATGAACTTTAAGTCCTAATTACGGTATTCTGGGGCATCTAAAATTTTAGAGAAAATTGTTTTTGTATACAAGGAGATGTGATCAATAATTCTGTCGGGCCAGTTTAGTCACGAAAAAACTCGTGGGTCCCCTTCTTTAATATTTGTATATATTTTAATCGTATTATTGATTTACAATTTTCATTTCGCACAATTTTCACCTTAATGATCACATATCATTTAAATTTTTAAATATTTATACAGACATTATACTAAAAACAAAGATTGCACCGTCGTGGGCTTGGATCCCATTGACTCCGCCCATTATGCGGGAATTCCTTCTCGAATATACTATGTGTCCATCGAACAACCAACAAACAATTAAATATATGTATGTTGATATGATACGATAGGGTTGTATACATTTAGATAACAGGGGAACATAAATAAACAAAGAAGATGTATGAATATCGACATATACACATGAATGCGTAGTTCGCCCGTAACAATGGTACCATTATGGTTCAGCACAGATTTGGGTAGAATGCAAAACACAAATACCAAAATACTACTATAATATGATAAGCGGAGAATCACCTCATACTTGTGATTTGTAGTTTATTTCATCGAAATAGTATGGTTTATATGCCATGCCAGTCATCAAAAAATGCAACTCTCTCACTTTTGTTTGGTGAGCGAAGAGTGAAATAAATATCTCACCACGTGATAAGGACAACCGGTTGCACTGACCTTCATGATCTTCGTGTTTTCGATAATATTTTTGGTTTTTGGTGATGTTGTAAATAGTGTGTGGAACGAAGAAACCTTAGCCGAAGATCTACTTTCTTTTAATAGAATTCAGTGGAACTCGGAAATATTTCTTTTTTATTTTACATTTTTATTCATTTTTATCAGAAATGAAAAAAATAAAGAAAATTAATGACGACAAACGCACTTTGTTGCTATATCATTGCTATAATCGAAGCGCATATCTATTGTCCTAATCAGTTTGTAACTATTCTATGCAAATGAGGCGTGCCTTGTTTGAGTAAGTGATAGCTGGCCATAAGAGTCTTTAACGATGATAATATGATGATACATTGATAATACATGATAATAATGCCCGTTTTTTTAACGAGGGACTGAATTTTTAAAGATTTTAAAATAGTCTCTTACCATTGCTAAGTTCGGATAGTGTTACCTTTCTTGAATTTTTCAGCCTTATTTTCAATTCTAAAAGGCTTTTCGAGAACGCACTTCATTTATCCTATTCGCGTTTGACATGGTGGGAGTCAAAAATGGTTTCTCAACTCATCATCAGTTTCTGCATAAGTTGGATTCTTCAGCATCTGAGTACAATCTCTTTTGAAGAAGCACAGACTTTAAAGAAGACATTTTTTTTTAAAAAGGGTGTCTGAACTTTTAAACAATAAGTAAAACGATGCGTTGTTTATATAGTATGCCTGTTTTACTATTAGAAGTAATAAATTTAATAATATCATCGCTTCTTTGAAAAAAGAAAGATATTTAAATTATTGTTAGATATAACATGAAACAGATATGAAAACAAGAAATCACAACGAAAATAATTGAAAATACTGGATCACAGCCAAATAATAAATATATGGGATTTAAAATATTTAAAAATAAATTATTGTTAATACTATTCGGGGGGGGGGGGGGGGGCGAAGTGGTGTAGTGGTCTAAGGCGCGCTCCGTCATTTCATCTCTCCTGGGTTAGATTACCGGCCGTTTCACCGCCTCCGCCCCACAAAGGCGCCCGAAAAGGGAATTGGTAGTGACTAGATCATGTGGTAAAGTAGGTCCGAAGAAAAGATTTGGCACTCCGGACTGAATTGGCCTTGAAATATCAGAGGCCTAGCAGTGATAACCCGCAGGACTTCGTGTGCCTTGAATAACGGGTTATACCTTTACCATTTTTACCTTTACTATTCGGGACCTCTGATTCGTAGTAAACAAAATCAATGACTGATCAGTTTGGCCACAACTTCATTATCATTATTATACTTGTATTAAATGTTCAATCCCCTCAATTCCGTTACCTCCTTGATCCTCATTTATATTATCCCTAAAAATTGTATTTCATCCATTTGCTTAATATTTATTGTTCATACACGTTTACCTTGTGGTAAATAAATATATAGTAAGAGCAACATAACTCTCAAAGGGATTAAGCACATTTAAATTTGTTTTCAATTTTGCAAAAGTTAACATTTCACGAATTTCAAAAAAATCTAGAAATGACTGTCCCTGAAAGTGCTGTAGATATATTGATTGCATTTCTGAAAAAAATGTGAATGTATTATAATATGATCGTATCACCATCTATATGCACAGTTTTGCCTCTTCATTCTTCGCAAGCTCAATGTAGTTGAATGGCGAACACCTACTTATCTGGACAAATACTGCCTACTGGTGCGACGTGGATCTGATTCTGCTACTTTGTAAATTTTGTCTAGATATACCACCATTTTCGTTTGCGTCAGTCATCTTTAGCGGTCGCCCGTTCATTTTGCTCTGAGCATCAAGAATCCCTGCCAAGCCGGATTGGGTCACCGTGGCAGTGAGAAATCGAAGACGCGCATATGAAGATCAACGTCGGTGTTCTGGGACTGTCGGAAGTAAGAAGAGCTTTTTCCCCATGCACATCAGAGTCCTACTCTTGATAAATGTGTTTTAAATCAAATCAAATCAAATACCACCATGGCAACCAGGGTGTGCGGGAAATTTTTTTCGGGAAATTTCGGGAAATAAAATAACCCGGTTTCAAAAGTCGGGAAGTTCGGGAATTTTCAGGAAATCTGATTTTTCGATTTTAGTTCATATGAGGCCGTTTGCGTAAGACTCAACTAAGTGCCAGCACAGTCAAAAAATCGAAATTTGGGAATCGGGGTTCTCAAGGGTGCTGATGACGATGACCATGTTCATTTTGCATCTAGCGCTTCCTTTGAGGCCAGACGACGTCGCGTTGAATTTACGTTTTTAGACTTTTCTCGTCACCCGATCTAGCTAAAATTTGTAGATTATTCGCCTAAGGGCAGAATTTGATGGCGATCACGCCTGCCCAATTCATTGTTCATGAAAAAGATTCAGAAATTTTCAAAAATGGAATTTCTCTCAAAGGCAAAAGATATTTTTGCGAGATACATAGATCGGACCGGAATGGCTTCATGTTTTTATAGAAAAAATTTCAGCCAATTTGCGTTCCTGATTTTCGATAAAATCAACTTTTACTGTAGTCATTTTGCCGTTGAAATGGAGGCAAGAGGCGAGAGAGTGTCGTATTGTGAGAGAGCAGAGAAGGTTGAAGGGAAGGGCATCCCGTCCACCCCCTTCCTTCCCACGCTGCTCGCCTCACCTGCCTCCCTGCTCTCTCGTTCCACTTCACTCTCTCGCCTCTTGCCTCCACAAAATGGCAACAGTAAAAGTTGATTTTCTCGAAAATCAGGAATGCAAATTGGCTGAAATTTTTTCTATAGAAACTTGAAGCCATTCCGGTCCGATCTATGTATCTCGCAAAAATATCTTTTGCCTTTGAGAGAAATTCCATTTTTGAGAAATTCTGAATCTTTTTCATGAAAAATGAATTGGAAAGGCGTTATCGCCGTCAAATTCTGCCCTTAGACGAATAATCTACAAATGTTACCTAGATCGGGTGACGAGAAATGACTAAAAATGCTAATTCAACCCGACGTCGTCTGGCCTCAACGGAAGCTCTAGGTGCAAAATGAACATAGTCATCCTCATCAGCACCCCTGAGAACCCCGATTCCCAATTTTTGATTTTTTCACTGTGCCAGATTTCACATATTTTAGTCGAGTCTTACGCAAACGGCCTCATATAAGATCACTTTTTCAATTCAAAACTGTTGATTTATGGCATGATTAAAAGATAAATCTTCTGATCTGATTATGTATAGCAGAAATTCGCACGTAAATCGTTTTCGATTTTCATTTTGGTAATTGTTCTATGAAAGACCTCACAGGTAGGTTTACACTACCGGGAATGATTTGTCGAAAACTTCATTTCAAGATTCCCTTAAAATCAACTTTTGCATTTTCTTTCAATAAATATGTGAAAACTGCTAATATACAATAATCTTTTCATCGAAAAATCAATTTTTGAGTAAACGAATTTCCCGATTTTTTTATCGGGATATCGGGAAATAAGTTTTCCCGAAAAAGTCCGTGAAATTCGGGAAATTTCGGGAAAGGTCGGGAAATTTTTCACACCCCTGATGGCAACCATTGACTGGTCGATATGATCGATAATGTAGTTGCCACAGTTTTTTCGTTCTAGGTTTTCTCAGTTCCTTAACTAGGAAAAACGAAAAAATACACGAAAAAAATGTTGAAGGGCGATTTCAGTTCAGAATTCTTCTCCTTGAAGCAGGAGAGATAATGAAAAATAGTGCACGAAATTCTCTTTTTTTCTGTACATGAGGACTAGAAGTGACGAAACGAAACGAATAGCGGAATTTCGGTTGAGATAATGAGATTATCTCCCCCCAGCCGAAACTCGAGACATGCTAAACGTCTCCAGCCGGCTCGAGAGTGATTCTCGCCCGTTCCGGTTCGTTCAAATGTGATTTTGACGGCATTTTTTGCGGGGAAAACAACCAAATCGATCACAATTTAGAGTTTGCGTGTTTTTCAACCGTACTGACCATCTTCACTTATCTTCCTTATATTCCGGTGGTTCCAATCGCAACCGGAACGAACCGGAACGAACCGGAACGAACCGAAACAGACTGTCTCACTGGGTTAATTTACAGGAAGCCGAAACGAGAGTCGATGAGAGGTCGTTTCTCTGGTTTTTATTTCCCACTGGTCCCCCAGTAGATTTCCCAGTGGGGATGTAGCTAGGGGACCAGTGGGAGATTTACTGGGGGACCACTGGGGAGGAGATAGGCACTGGGGGACCAGTGGGAGAATATTTAGTGCCCCAGTGGGGGAGTGGGCGTGGTCTTGCACTGTGATATTGTAGAGAAGAGAGTTATAGTGAAATGACTGTTTATCCAAGTATGGACGATACGAATACATTCAGAATAATATACAATAAATACAATAGCATAACAAACTCAACAAAGTAACTATTCTAGAGCTCATAAATGTCAAATCTCAAAGGGTCTAGGGGACCAAAAGTTTGTTCGTTTTGCCGGTCTGAATATATTGAAAGATTAGAGGAGGGGCATATAACAATCGATAATGATTACATGACATGAAAAGGTACTGTTATAACATAGAAAGAAATCAAAGGACAGAAACTAGCGATCAAAGATCACTTAATCCTCTTAGCTGGTCATCTTCTTAATATCCTTCTGATTCATTGACCCGTTCAATGAATTATGCTGAATCATCCGTTGATCTCGACTACGCGTCGGAATATTACCCTATTGAACTTAAATGAAATTATACTTATTTCATAGAATTGGTAAAACAAAACATATAAATAAGAAAAAAAATAAAAGACGCCGAACGCAACGCTCATGCCAAGAGCCGCAGCGCGTCCAATGAATAGAACACTTTGTCAAATGTATGACGAGCGCGCAGTTTCATACTCGTGGTCGCATGGTTTTGTCTGGGGGACCAGTGGGAGATTTACTGGGGGACCAGTGAGAAGAAATCTGCATGATTCGCCATCTTTAGAGCACTCTATTGTCCTGGGAAACCACTGGGGGAGCAAAACCACGCCCACTTTTGCTGGGGCCCCACTGGGAGAAAAAAACCAGAGTTTCGCCCCTGTTTCGTTAGGGTAATTGGCATTTGCCGAAACTAGACTCATTTCTCACCCGTTTCGAGAGGTGTTCCTGTTTTCAACTCACCACCTCTAATGCCAATAGTAAAAAAATGAAAAAATGTGCTCATCAAAACACTTTCAAAGAAGAAGCTATATTTGAAAAGTGCCTCAAAGGGAACGCTTCAAACACACCACAAGTATAGAAAACTTATTAGGATTGATTTTTTCAGTTGCTTTGAGACTAGGATGGGAAGGTTTCAGACAATTATATATTTTCTTTTTCGAAAAGCAATTTTAACGTTTAATAGTCCATTGTGGTAAGAAGAGACTTTTTTACCGCACATGCACTTCATAGTCTATTCTTGATAAATATTTGGAGCGCTTTTTAAAAGTCGCGAAAAATGGGAGAGAGAGTGTGTAACACGAAGAGAGTCTTCTCTTTCTGAGCACATCATAGGCTGATATGAACCAACGTGTCATAGGGCACCAAAGACCTGCAATGTGCGATGATCACAACACATACTATTGTGATCATTATTCCCATATGAACATCATATTTACTTGATCTATGAGACAATCTTGCAATTGTGTGAAGAATCAAACATCAATGGTGTGGGGCATCACCTATCCGAGGGGCTGAGCAAGATTTTTTTTCTTTTAAATCAACAATTTGAAGAATAATTCAAGGTTTTGTACATGTAAAAATCACTGTATCATGAACGGTGTGAATGGATCTGAATGGATCAGGCCGATTAAGATTTTGAGCGAGCACCATCTATACAAACATACTAAAAATGGTGGGCTGCAAAGAAAGTTATGGTTGAAAAATCAAAATATCATAGAATGTAAAACATATTTCAGGTATACCATTCGATCATCGTTCGCATTCTGGAATTAATGAGCGAACACCACGTGATCTCTGGGTTTTCGAAATTTTTGAAGATTGGGTAAGTTCTTTTTAAAAATTAATGGCGCTAGATTTTAGAAAGAAGTATCTCCCCTCGTTCACCACTTGAGGCGACTAGTAATTCATCTCCAGGGGCCGTATCCATGAACGTTGGCAAACCGTTTGCCGGCAAACGTGACGTCACAAGCGTAGGCGGAGGATAACTGGCAAACGGCTCCGCCTACGGATGTGACGGTGCCAATAATTTGGTCGAAGTTGAGCATAAAATTTGGCCCCTTTTTAAGTTGTGCCAATAATTTGGTGGTTGGCTCTAAATATGTATCGAAGTGGAGCCAATAATCTGGACTAAAATAACAGCATTTTTATTTATTCGAACCAAATTTAGGGTCAACCACCAAATTATTGGCCCCAAGATGGGTTGGAGAATCTCGATCTTCTCAAGTGTGGATACCACAGTGACGGGTACTGTAATCATCTACCACCTATCACGGACCAGTATCACGTACCATCTCGATCGCACTCGCGGCCCTGCTCATCTTCTGGAATGAGCTACCGTAATCAGATATTCCGTGCGGGAATCGGGAAGATAAGAGCTGACTATCGTAAATCTCATCCCCACATGATGTAATGAAGAAGACTCATAAGTTACCTTACGAATTTATTTATTTATATATTTGTTATTTATTTATCATACATCCAATAAAGATGTGACCATTAATTTAATTGATTCCACATTTGTGATGAAGAAATGATTTCGGAAAATTGTAAGGTAACGGGAACAAGGTGCACATAATGATGAATGTTTATCTTCCTGATGTACTTTCAAATACAAGTCGAAGGAATATATCATACTATAATTGTACAGAGTACTGACAAAAGAACGGGTTACGGTAGTACAAAGGGGATGGGGGAAACAGGAAGATACCGGATTTCTAGTCTATTTTCATTTTCACACGGTCACCCAGGAGTAAAGATTGGGATGACGTCGGAAATAGGAAACACCTTCATTGGACTTGTGTACTGTGAGGAAGAAGGAACAAATACTCTCGTCTTATTTTGATTGCGGAAAAACAGGAAAATTTACACGAAAAGGTACAAAGGGAAATGAAAAAAGTGATGAATTGACTCTGAGAAGGGAGAAATCTGTTCCTAAGTTGAAGAAAGTAGGTCGAGAGCATTATGAAAAGTGATGAAAAGAGGCGGGGCTTAACAGAGATATAACGAGGGATCGATTAAAGAATCCCAGAAATGATGAGGACAAATACATGCACATACTGCAGAGAGATCTCATTACAATGAAGGAAAAACGGAAAGAATGTGGAAACGTCTGGAAAAGGGGTGGGGCGATAAAACACGGAAAAGAAATTGAAAAATGAAAAATGATCCGAGAGAATTGCTTGTAGCTACTATCTATGTACACGTGAATCAGGGAAAAGGGAAGGGTAGAGCATATTGAAAGAGTCTGAGGGTTGCGGTGGTAAATGGGTTACGGTACAAAAGTGGACGGAGCCTAATGAATGGTTGCGACAGGATTTGATCCATTGGATGCCGTAGTGGTGGTGCTGGCGGGGGAGTTCTGGCTGGTCCCGCTCGAACCCGTGCTAGAAGGAGCCGGAGCAGTGGTAGTGGACGATGTGACGGCCAGACCGTTGGGAGCGAGTCCTAGTGCCTCACGAGTCCTGAATCAATATCCACAGTTACAGTATGCCCTCGGGAAATCGTGGTGGGATTCACTCACTTCTTGAACTCCTCGTACTCCTCTCCTAGGATAGTGGCGATCTCGCCGGCCATAAACGCCCAGGGTTGTACGATTCCTACTCCGCCTAGCGGACACTTCTCGCCGGAGGGACAGTACATCTCCTACAATGAGCTACCGTAATCAGATATTCCGTGCGGGATTCGGCGTGATACGAACTGACTATCGTACCTGCGTGTGTACCTGGTGCTTGATGCTCTTCCTCGTGCATGGGAAGCAGAACTTGTGGACGGGTTGAGAGGGACACTGCACGAAGTGGGTGTCCTCTAGACGCTCATGACACAGTGTGCATCGCAGCGGCTTATCCATCCTGGAATATTGATTTATTGATTTTTTTCTATTCATTTTCGAGGTCTCCGCACAGTTCACGTCCCTCCCAAATTGCCTTCTGTTTTCATTTTTCTATCAAAATTGACTAAAGAGAGTATAAGTTTTCTAACAAAGGTCATTTTTCGGTACTCAGTCAAATGAAAATACTAGTTATTCTCATTGTAGAATTGAAATAGTGACGACCTTGTAAAAACCAGCATCTATTACATTTGAGATATATAGACACTACATTCCCTATCTTCTACGACTACAACCTTTTTTTCCACTCGTCACTTTTTGTCCCCTTTTTGTGTGCGCCGACTGAGAAGGCCGCCGATTTTGGGAAACGTCGAAACGCGCGCACACCACCACCACACCAAAATGGTACCGTACCCGTTCTGGGATGGGAAACGTCGGCGCGTTCCATTGTCGGGAGAATGCGTGGACGTGGGTGATACTGAGGACGTCTGAGCGTTACCTGTAATTGATTAATTAATTAATTAATTAATTAATTTCAGTCGATAACTGATTTTTTATTTGTCGATTCCCTTTTTTTCAGGTAGATAGAGTGAAATAACCGGTTGATAGTCGACCTCTACTTTTACTCAACTCTTCGATACCTTTGTATACTGAGATAGAGAAAGAGCAGAGATATATTTAGTGCGATCTATTTGTTTAGTCAATGACAGAATCCACAAAGAGTAGATTAAGAACACAGAGTAAAGAGAAGGGACGACAGACTTTCTTAACTTTATTCTTTGCAACTTTTTTAACTAACTTTATAATAACGAGAATTCTGTAATCAAAGAAATAAGCAGACATTTTTTTTAAAAGTATTGAATGGAGGCTGATGAGATTTCAATCGGTATGCAGTGCAATCTATCAGATTGCTGCTTTGTCCAGGGAGCCAAAAAGTGGGAATTGATATTTGTATACCCTATATAATATGAATTATGTAGAATGTTGACTTCGAGTCTTTGTATATATTATATATTCATTCGAAAGTCGAAATCTGGTCATCCTCTTCAAGAGCTTACATATTAATCTTTTCCAATTCGAAATCACAGTACCAAATCACGGTGTAGCGCACTATATCCTTCAACCCGTGCCATCCCCAGTGCCTGTCACCCCACTGTATCTCTCCCTCTCCTTCTTTTCTCCCTCTCCCTCTCCCTCTCCCTCTCCCTCTCCCTCTCCCTCTCCCTCTCACCGCTTCAAGACCGGTTCTTACCCTATACAGAGATAGTTCACAAGTTGTAGAGCGTCGGTCACGAGAGTCGATTACGAGAAAGAGAGAGAGAGGGAGGAGGGAAGGGGAGAGGGGAGAGAGAGGGAGGGAGAGGGAGAGGGGAGAGAGAGAGGGAGAGAGGCAGAGGGAGGAGAGTGAAAAGGAGAGAGAGGTAGAGAGAGGGGGCAAAAAACCGGCCTCGAGGGTCTCTCCCCTCTCCTCTCTTGATCCATTGCGCAATTCGGGGTCACATATTTGTTGGGGAGAGGGAGATTGAGAGAGGGAGAGGGAGAGGGAGAGGGAGAAAAGGGAGGAGGCACGAGAATGAAGAATAGAGGAAGATGGGAAAATGATGGTTAAAGTAGTCAGAGAGAGAAAATAGAGGTCAAGGAAGGCTACAACGCAAAAACTAGTCGACGATGTGAGTGAAGGAATGGAGGAATGAGAAGAGAATAGGACAGATGATAGATATAGTCTTACATGATCAACTATCAAAACTGAAATCGATTTACAATAGGTATTATCTTATAAAAGGGGTTTTGTATGCCTTGATTAACGGGATAGCTTATCCTTTATCTTTTTCAACCTTTTGTCAGATCAGATATGTTCTTATACCTACATGTGCTATCGTATGTTGTTCAGATCTATTGATTTCACGTCAGCTATAATAGTGTTTTACACGGATTCAGAAGCCGTAAATGTGTGTGAAAAGTGTATGAAAAAGTGTGTGGAAAAGTGTAAAGAATTTACCGCGTTGTACTTTATTGAAGAGATCGGGCTTGACATCATCATCGTGTTCGCGTTTGCGAGTGTTGAACGCGGCGAGTGCGGTGGCCTCGGGCGTTGGCAGAGTGGGAAGGAGGGCTGAAAAGGGGGAAACCGGTGATGAAACTAATTATCATCCATCGAATAGATATACTTTGATCGAAAGTCACCATCGTTTTTAGTTTCGTTTCGCCCTGCTTTGCTACTAATCTAGTGATAAACTAGATAAGGCAAGGAGTATGATCATTTTTGATCACCATGATCAAATAGTGAAAACACTTTCCCATTACGGTATCATATTGGACCGAATAAATAAGACAACAAAAGCCTATTATAAAAATAGAATTTAATTAAATTAATTAAATATATTAAAATTTAAAAAATAATAGTAGAATGAAGCTAAACATACTCTGGAAGATGGGCAGACCTCCATTGGTTGCTCTCATCTGTTGCAATAGAGCCAATTGCTGTTCCACGCTCAATTGTCCCCCGGGGAGGGGACGAGAGGCCGCAGCCAGGAGTTGCTGATGACGTTGATGAAGGGCGAGAGCATCCGTGAACTGGAATTAATAATAATAATAATAATAATATTTTTATAAATTACTATACCCTTATTATCATTTTAAAGGGACTAAGTGACCCAGGAACTTGATTGACTGATCAAAAATACGTTATAGATGGAGGGTTGTTGTAGGGATTATGCTCTGTTGAAAAGTTGCGAAAGAGACCCCTTTTGCACACATACTCACTCCGGTATTGATCGATATCATAGATCAATAAATAAATAATTAATTGATAATGTTCTAACCTGGCTCAGGGATGTCGCCACTCCATTGGGCATGATATTAGCGGGTTGAGCGAGACGAGGCGGAGACGTCCGACCGATACCAGGAGGAACATGGGCATCTTTCTGGAATTTACGTCATGATCTATCGTATTATTCATTTATTACTATCATTTTTTTAGAAATGTTTGATTATCCAGCGACCCTTTAAAGGGTGCGTTGCCTCTCTCAATGGTCTCTACATTGTGGGCCCTATTTCTCTGTTCTCTAACAACGAGAGAGCGTAGAGCGTTGACGAGACCGTTGACAAAGGTGTTTGCCCCTTTAACGGAAATGCAACCAATAATTGTTAGTCTACGGTACTTGAATTCTTTCACCGATATGAGATAAGCATGGAGATTATAACACGGTGTTTCATAGTTTGACATCTTCTCGATGTCTCCCATCGAGATCAAGGATTCATTCTGATAAGGGGACGGAAGGCGTCCATCAACTCTCTCTCGATATCGATTGACTGACGTCATAATATCCTTGTTATCAATACGCGGAATGAATAAGACACACGCGCCTATCACACCATATACAATGGAAGAGGTGGATAGGAAGGCAAAGTCCACCCTGATAGGAGTACAAGGTGTAGTAGAAGATCGTCTACAGTGTAGTCAACCGATATTTCACCATCCCTGACTCTCTCTCTCGCTCTCTCTCTCACTCTTCACCTCTATCCCTATCATGAGATCAGACTCTCTCGTCCTTTTGTTTTTCTGTGTCCTTTTTCCACCTCAAACATAAGCTGAGAGGATCATTGAGCAATAGGAATATGTACTTTGTTTCATTTTTTGGTACGAAATGATCCATATTCCTACCTGTATCCGGCCATTAATTTCGTTGGTCGACGTGGGGAATCCGTGCAGCCTCTTCATTTGTCTCGCGTTTTCAAGCACGTTTTCTATCCTGAACCCATCAATCAATACTCTGACAGGTACGATGCGAGTTCAATTGGGTCGAACTTATGACTCACCGGTCAGCTCCTTCGTAGTTCACACAACCGCGGCAGACGGGCTCGCCGTAGTCAGAGCACATTGCCCAGGGCCATCTGGAACAGAATATAGTTAAATCGGGTTAGATTCTCGATTACGGTAGTTCAATCGGGTCAGATTATCGATTACGGTAGTTCATTCGGATCAGGATGCATACCGTGGCAGATCACAGAGGTAGCAGTGCTGTCGGCCGTTGGCGAACTTGGGATTCGGCCCGGGCGCTGCCGCACTCGGCGCACCATTCGGGACATTGGTGAGCATCGGGGATACTGTAATCACACCATAAATGGTCATATTAAACGATTTCACTCCGGGAATTGTATGTATGTATACGAATGCAATAAATAAATGGGGAGAGAATTGGAGCATAGCATGATATACATAGTAGTACTGATAAAAGAATCAGAGAAATACTGGATCGAATGTTTTTTTTCGCTGCACAAATAAAAGTGCTCGCTATCGCGTATTTTCTAATCCGCTGTCTCTCGCAAGAGATTTGTACTGGAGCATGACAATATATGCATTATACTACAATTGTGATAACTACGATTGACTAAATGACTAAATATATGCCTTAATAGCTAACAATAATTATGTAGGCGACTAAGTAGCTTTAACTTAATAGCTAAGTCACTGATTTAGCAGCTAAGATTAAGTTAAGTAACCTGAAGGTTCCTCTTTGACCATAAGGGCGCTAAGAGATTCGACAGGGGCAGAGTTCATTGGAAGGCGAGAGTTGCAAATGATATGACACTTATCAAGAGAAGACGCAAAAATGTGATAGAGGATTATAGCTCTCTACCTCTACCTCTCCCTCTACCTCTCTCCCTCTCCCTCTCTCCCGAATTCTGCCCTCTCTAATTATCAATATGCAAGAACACGCGATCATAATATAAACATAAATGATAACATCAATAACATCGGCATATTGTATAAAAAATGAATGATAATTGAAAGAAACAAAGTTCATCCCATGAATCACCCTTGATCACAATACAATTCCCCAGTCGTAATCTATTTGATCAACGAACAAATCTCTCTCTCTTATCAACAATTCCACCGATTGCAAGATTCTTGGCGCGATGCCAAGAATGTCCCTGGCATCTCCGGTTATGCAGGATAATTTTATAGTAAGTAGCGCCCAAAAGCAACTTACTTTATACTTACTTTTCATTATATTCTCATGAAATAACAAAACAGTAACAAAAAGTAAGTATAAAGTAAGTTGCTTTTGCGCACTACTTACAATATTTCCCTGCAAAACGGAGATATTGTCAAATTTACCTTTGAGACGAATGGTTGGAGAAGCCCGAGGGTTATGGGATGAGCCAATCGAGATATGTGGGGAGGTAGACAGTAGGAGTAGTGACCCTGAAGAGGGAGAGGTAGAGAGGGAGAGGTAGAGAGGTAGAGAGGGAGAGGGAGAAAGATAGTTAGAGGTCATTTCGCACCGGTTTCTTAGCATCGCTGACAATAATACGAGCGAGAGTAAGAATATTGCTAAACTGAATAGAATAATGAATGTAGACTATATGCATACACTTAAAGTGTACAAGGGCAGGAAGAGGAGGCAGAGGTAGAGAGGGAGAGGGAGAGGAGGAAAAGGGAGAGGGAGAGAAAATATAAGATAAAAGTGATTCAGAAAAGTGTGATTCATTTGTATGAGTAGTATTCCATTTAGGAAGAAGTGAGAGTATGTTCTTTTATTCTGGATTCAGAAGAAGGGAGAGATAAAAGGAAGATGGATAGAGGGAGAGAGGGAGAGAGAGAGAGAGGGAGAGAGAGAGGGAGAGAGAGAGAGAGGGAGAGAGAGAGAGAGGGAGAGAGAGAGAGAGGGAGAGAGAGAGATAGAGAGAGAGAGAGAGAGAGGGAGAGAGAGAGAGAGGGAGAGAAAGAGAGAGAGAGAGAGAGGGAGAGAGAGAGAGAGGGAGGGAGAGAGGGAGAGGGAGAGAGAGAGAGATAGAGTGATCGATATCACGAGTATTTGCAACCCATCATCACACCATATGAGCTAAAGTGAAAGTGCTTGAGATTGATAAGGTGACAAATGTACGACAAAAGTGAGGAAATCGGTCGAACGGTTTATGGTTAACCCCGCATGGTTGAAAATTACTCCACGTTAATTTTAACCCAGGGTGTTATTGTGATATCATATCAAGATAAACTCGGGCTGACTATCTCTGATCGCTTGCTCATTAGGTACTTCTCTAACACGTTCTAACGCGCGCAGTACACCAATTTAACCCAGGGTAATAAGCGTCCCAACACTGTGTAATAAATATTTAACTCCGCACCGGGGGAGGGAATCCCGTGTAAAGAACTACAAGTGACCATAGAGTGTATGTATGTTTAGAGAGAAAATACACGGGAGTAGCTTCGTTTGTCCTCACCTTTCTCTACACAAACAAGGAAGTCAAGGGTCACGGAAACCAAACTGGGAAGTGGTTAACCAATCAAGAATGGTTAACGGGAAAGTAGGAAGTGGTTAACCAAAGTGGGAAGGATAAACCAAGGTTAACAAGAGTCTGCAATGGCGAAGTGAGAACAGGAATAAGCAAAGAGCAGGCACATTGCATAGTGCGTTTCAAGGTAGAAAGCGTGCGCGCTATGCCAAATGAAATACGTGAAATGAAAGAGGCAGAGGGAGAGATGGATAGAGAGGGAGAGGGAGAGATGGATAGAGAGGGAGAGGGAGAGAAAGGGAGAGGGAGAAGCGTTAAGAACCTGTTATGCTCTCTCTGCTTCTGTGTTAACTCTAACCTTGTGTCTCTATTGCAACTTTTCTTCAAGAGTACGAAGGTTTCCTACCCAAACTGATCAAGAAAGAAAGGGCAGAGACGCAGAGGGACATGAACAGCAATGCCATTGTGAACACTGTGAATAAACTATCTCTCTCCGAATATACTCTGACATATCTGGCGCTCTCGCCGCCCATTCCCGAACCGGTCCAACTCTGTTAGACAGTACTGTGAGAGCAGTCAAATAGTAGGCGAGAGAGTGTGACAAAATGAGAGAGTGCAGAGAGGCAGAGAGTAGACGAGAGTGTATGGTATATTGAGAGAGTGGGCAGAGATGAAGCAGTTTCAGAATTATTCCCGATCTGTTTGCGCATGACTTGTGCCAGAAATACACTGTGACGTCTAGTTAGCGAGTAGAAAAGTTAGTTGACGATAAGAGATCAAAGTGTAGCGAGAGGATTACGGTAGTCGATATATGAGATATATGAAATGAGGTGAAACAAACAAAAGACACGAGATGTTTGTGAATGAGCGAAGGAAGAGTACAAGTAAGGAAATAAAGAGGGTGAAGGAGAGAGGGGGAGAGAGATGGAGAGAGAGGGAGAGAGAGAGAGAGAGAGAGAGAGAGAGAGTTGCAAAACGGATGAGTGTGCTAACAAGGGCATAGACCCAGTTAAACTTAAGAAAGAGAAAAGGCGCGAATATATGAAAGAGAATGGAATGGTTTGATGTTCTCTGTAACAGTTATGAAAAGAAAAGAAAAGCCGACGGAACTCTCCTTGCCTTACCTACTCTAATGCTTTTTTCTTTTCTTTTAGCGAGCAATGATGAAGATCAAAGATCAACAAAAGAGAACGAATGGGGGAATTGAAATAGAGAAAGTATTCCATAACGATGTTGAGTAGGAAAGAGAATAGAATGAATAGGCGAGAGGAGGAGGAAGAGGGAGAGAGGAAAGGGGAGAGGGAGAGGGATGAAAAAAGTGAACGAAACGGGGTCGGAAACAACCGGATCGGGAAGTAGGTTGAAGTTCGAGAGAGAGAGAGGAAAGAGGATTGCGGGAGAGGAGGAGATAAAGAGAGAGGGAGATACTTACGTAATCACTATTTTATAGATATATCCATATACAATATCTACTGGCTTATTCCAACAGAATTGGAACGAAACAATGAACAGGTCTGTGTTGAGAGACTTGTCTTTTCCCTCCGGCATCTCTCCCTCTCCCTCTCCCTCCCTCTACCTCTCCCTCTCTCCTCCACCACCCAACCAGCCAGGCTCTTTTGCCACTGATATTCCGGATTTAGGACGGTGTAGATCAAGCTAAGAAGTGAAATGATGGGCGAAAGTGAGAGAAGAGAACTAAATAAATGATGATATGATTATTCTAATGTGGTGTGGAATTGGAAAAAAGCAAAACGAGTGTGCAAAAGGTGCGAGCATTCTCTTCTCTTCCGCTGTGTTCTAAGTAACGAAAGGAAAGAAAAGCGAGAGAGAATGTGCAAAACGAGGAAACTTTTCTCGGATTTTCTTTTCTTTTCGATACATTTGAACACCATATTAGTGGCGTATTCAAAGGTCCAGAAAGGAGCAGAGAAGGAGTGCTAGAAGATATTTCAACTTTTGTATAATTTTCGAAACTTTAGAGATGGTTGTAGGTAAATGAGTGCTCTAGTAGATCATCTATGTAAACAAACAGTAAGATGAAGTAGATGGCAGGGAGAATATTTCACTATTAGAACAAGTTGCTTCTTTGATATCGATTTACATTTTCATGACCCTTCGAGGGGCAAACTAACTGTGCAAAGTAGCAACTAAAGGTTTGAAGCATTCTTGAACTTGACCTGATGTATCAGAGCTGATCCCACTAGAGAACACCTGCATGCGACCAATTATGAGCTGCACACTTTGTGAAAACCATAAAGAGGCAAGCGAGAAATTACGGGCTAGAACAGAGCGCCTAATTCGCAGCTTAAGGTATTCCCCATACGAAATGAGCCACAAAAAATAAGTTAAAATAGAAATAGATTATAAAAGAATGAAAATGTACTCATAAAATTAGTAAATCAAAAGTGTTAACTAGTAGGGCGAGATTCAATGTTTCGGCTAAAGTTTGAACAAAATACTGGGTAGTATTAATATAAAAGGTATGGTAGGAATGATATGGGAGGTTAGACTAAAGTGTATATTATGAATTGAATAGACAATAACTAGTTGATCACACTCATTGATGATAACCAAGGTGGAGAGAGAGTTGAAACCTGCCCTGAGGGGGAGATGGAGAGGGAGAGGGAGAGGGAGAGGGAGAGGGATGGAGAGAGAGAGGGAGAGGGAGAGGGACAGGGAGAGGGATGGAGAGAGAGAGGGAGAGGGAGAGGGAGAGGGAGAGGGAGAGGAAGAGGGATGGAGAGAGAGAGGGAGAGGGAGAGGGAGGGAGAGAGGGAGGGGGAGGGGGAAACAGGGATGGCACCGGATATTTCCGTGCGTCAGGTTTTTAGGCCCATCTAAGAAGTGGCCAAAGCAGGTGGAAGGGGAGAATGTGCGGAGATTAGGGGAAACGAAGAGATCGTTGGGGTTACCCCCTCACTACTAGTTTACTGCAGTCCTGCACATTCGTCTTATCTAAACGCATCATGTCCCTGCCGTTTTATGGAGTCATTAAAGATTTTTTATTAAATTATTCAGATAGATGATTTTAAATTTTTAGAAGTACACTTGTAATGATCGTAACTGATTTTCAGAGCGGACCTATATTTTTAGTCTGCGGGCCATTTTTCTATTTTTAGTACTCAACGAGCTAATGAAATATTTTTAAACAAATCTTTATTCACTTTTTCACGCCGTATAATACCCCGTCACAATGTTCTGCTGCAAGCCAAAAGTTAGCAAAAGCGGCAAAGTCGAAAATTTAGGGAAGGAAATTTAGGGAAGACGAGGGTGTGGGACTGTATGTGTATCTATGAATGGAAGAGTCCAATCATTTACAATCAAACAGGAACTTATAATCAACAGGTTTTCATCCCCCCCCCCCTCACCAAGTGTTATTACTAGCATTGCTTCTATAGAACAAGCTATACTCAACTTGAATTTAGAAAAAGTAAAGATTATTTTTTTAAATTTCACAGTGTAAAATGGATAGCTAATGAATGCATAGTTACATTTGCCTTACGTGCCTACGCCGTAACCTCAGCCGTAACGACGGAGATGCGGCGGAGGGGGTAACGGCGTAGGCAAGTAAGGCTAATGTAACGATGCATAAAGGGAATATTGCCGTTACTCACGATATACGAAGTTCTGCGGGAGATCACTGTTGGGTCAGTGATAATGAAGAGTGTTCATTGTTCATCATTCACGGTGTAGTAAAGGATAAAAAGTAAACTGTTGAAAGAATGTAATAGATTGCGTGTACTAGAGGGCAATGGAAGAAAGAACGAAAAGGGAAGAAAGTTGGCGAGAAGAGATCATGTTGGAGAGTAATATAGGTAGAGAGGGAGAGAGATAGAGGGGGGAGTGAGAGAGAGGGAGAGAGAGAGGGACAGAGGGAGAAAGATAGAAGGAAAGAGAGAGGGAGAGGGGGAGAGGTAGAGGGAGAGGGAGACGGACAGAGAGAGAGAGAGGGAGAGATATAGGTAGAGCGTGAGAGAGATCACTATGAGTAACATGAAATCAACCTAATTGTTCAATTCGAATAACATATTTAACACCATGTAGTTGAGTCATAATTGAATGAAGTGATAGTGTTTTGATAAAGGTAGTTCCACACTTTCACGTTGATAACGAACTATGGAACACACTTTTTGTCCAGTACGAGCGTGCGCATTGCGCGTGCGCGCCTAAACTTACGCTGTTTAGCACCGATATCAATGTCCTCATTGATTTACTGTACTCTTTCAATGCTATTCTTATTCACTCTTTTCAATTCTCTTTCTAAACTTGTTGTGAGGTAGAGGTCACCGACCATTCGTAGTAGCACATGCTGGTACCAAGGTTTCTCCCTCTCCCTCTACTTCTCCCTCTCCCTCTCTCTTTAGCCATCTCTCGCGCGCTCAACCCAAGGACCGGTCGTTTTTACGCAATAATGCCCTTTGAGATGTAGAAAGGGAGAGACAACATCACGATCGAGAGTGGAGGTTATCGGGTAGAGATGGGTTACTGTGGGGGTTGCACCAAAGGGATTGGTTACGGTAAGGGTTACAGAAGAGGAATGGATTACGGTAGGGGTTACATCAAAGCGGGTGGGTTACGGTAGTAGAGTGGTATGATAGAGTCTTGGAATACGGTATACTATATGATATATGATGTATATGCTATATGAGAGATACGATCGACGTGATTATAGGGTTGAATACTGCAGAGGAATGGATTACGGTAGATTAGGCCTAAAGGAATACGGACGTTGTGAATAAGGAGCACAAAATAATAGAAGTGTGAGAAAGGGTTACGGTAATTAGGGATAGTGTGGATATGAACGGGATACGGTAGAACAACAGGAATACGGTACTACACGGAGAAAACTGTACGGAGAAACTGTGAAAGATTGATCAAGATTATATTTTTGAGTATAATGTACAGAGACATTGAATAAGGAACAATTATTTTTGCAAATTTTTGATAGGAATGAACACCAACTAAATCGTCGTGTTTATGGATGTATGGAGTGAGATTACAGAAATGATAGAGGGAGAGGGAGAGGGAGAGGGAGAGGGAGAGGGAGAGGGAGAGGGAGAGGGAGAGGGAGAGGGAGAGGGAGAGGGAGAGGGAGAGGGAGAGGGAGAGGGAGAGGGAGAGGAGGGAAAGACAAGTAAAACGAGTTGGGCAGATGTTGTGAACAATTGAGAAATTAGAAAAGAGAGAGTAAAGAGAAGAGAGAACAACCTGAATTGTATATTATTATGATATTAACTATCGACATCATCATCTTCTTCGTTTTTCTGTTCCAATTATTATACATTGATTTAGTTATTTATAAATCGGTTAAAATATCAGTAACAAGGGACAAGGAGCAAAATAGAGGAAGTATTTCTTAGTTTTGAGCCAAATAGAGCACCATTGCACCGTGAAAGCTAGAAGCCTGCTACTTGTAAGTGAGATCAATCTGTGGGAAAGTTCTAGTGATGGAAGTTCGATTTCATATCCTCGAGATTATATATTTATCACTGTCGAAAAAAATGAGTGGAATAATAATTAAACAATATATTCTCAAGAACGATAGATAAACTACTGTATGTTCCTTCTCAGCCTCACTCTACCTCTCGATCTCCATCTATCTCCATTTCCATTCCATTCACCATGTTGCGTAACACGAGACCGTGCAAGATAGTTCACATCGAGAGAACGATAAAAATACAACAAAAAAAATAAAAGAGTAGACGAAAAAAGGAGCGGTAACTGGTTATGTAGAAGATGAAGAGAAGGTATTGATCTCTCGAGTGAATCATTTGATACACAATCTATGCACTTTTTATCGCATTCTTTCCACAATCATCGACAATCGGTTGAATATTTTGACCAAATCATCTAGTTTTTGGATATTCTAAATTTAAAAGAGAAAAATTCAGGGTGCTTGAATTGACTAGAGAAGGCCTCGTTTATTCAATTTCTCTTCTTCTCTTTGTTCCTCTAGTTTATTATTCATTTATTCCGATTATTGCATAATAAGGGAACTTGGATGAGTGGTAAAGTATTAGGAATAAATATGCTTCAGAGAAACACATTGTATTCTCGGACCTAAACAATCCCACAAAACTTTCTTACAGTATGAGAATGATTCCTGATTTGAACTGTAGGTGAAAAATTAAAGGTAAATCCCGTTATTCACGGCACACGAAGTCTGGCGGGAACCATATATGCCGTATACGATATAACCATATATAGGCAATATTTTTTTCAATAAAGTAACGCAGTATCACAACGTGGGGAGAATAGAAGAGATGAAAAGTACAATCGCAACGCGTCTCTCTATCTATGTTGTTTCTACCCCTATAAAATTTCAAATATGAAAACAACATGATACATGATAAAATTAAGAGGTACATAAATCAAGGGGAGACCACTGCTAGGCTTTTTTGTAAATCAATCGCTTCATTACCCTTTTTATAGTAATTTTCATAGTAAATTGTGACTATCATCTTGGTTACCTTGGTCGTGGTATCGTATTTATGCGAGCTCAACTTCTTAGCAATGATCTACCAACTATTACATATTATTTTGCACCGCTTAAAGTATATATTATAGGCGAGTGATACGATATATGATAACTGTAATAAAGTGAGCGATGTTCATCTACCTCTTCTAGAGTATTAACTAACTAGTTTGCCCCTTTTGATATATTCAATGCCATCATATTTATAGATATAGTACAGACGAATCGGATGAAGAGAAGTAGACGAGAATGGTGGGAGGGGATTATTGTACGGTAGGTTCATTTAGCGATATCATAGGAATACGGTAGGGTTACTGTAGGGCAGCTGAAGAGAACATAATATTGATTACTTAGCGGGGTTAAGCTCTCGTGCAACGAACATAACTGTGAAAGATTTTTACACAAATAATTTAAAAAGGAAAATCCCAGAATTCCACCAAAATTATCTCCCCAAGGCACAACTGGACAACTTTGTAGTTAAATAGTAAGGGTCTTTGCTCTCACGGCATCCAATAAAAAACTATGAATTTACCAAGAAAATACTCTTCGAGACACCTTTTTGCTTTTCAAACATGAAAAAAATTGTAGACAACTCTGGGATAGTCCAACTGTTCACACGGTTGGACATTTCTCAAACTTCTTGGTAAGTTTGTATTTTTCCTCTTTCGATACACCAATATCAGTAGCTAAAGAGAGGAAGTAGAGAAAGAGTGGGGAGAGAGAGAGATGGGAACTGGTATTGTGATTGTATGGGGAAATGATGCAACGGGAGGATAAAGAGATCATGTATCGAGAATAAAAGAGAATGACATAGTAATACATAAATGGAAGATGGGGTAGATATAGACTACAGAAGAGATATTGTTTGCAAAAAAAAGTATACGTTCAGAAATCACGAAAAAATAGAACATTCGTAAAACAAGGAGAGTTTTCCTTTGATTAAATTTTATTTTATCGATGCAATACCATTAAAGGTACGCCCCGAGCTAAGTTTAGCAACTCTTCCTCGTAGAGAAAGAAAACGAGAGAGTATTGCCAGAGCAGAGAGTAACGTAAGCTCGTGGTGTGCCTTTAAACAATTACGCGAGCACATTTGATGCTATACCAGAGTTGTCTGCGATATATTTCATAACCAGCAAGTGATACCTAGTGAATAGACTCTATATCGCATATCATAGTCTACTTCCCATGTACGCTACGATTAAACTCTTTAAAGGGACCGAAACCGTCTCCGCGTTGTTCTCTTCAACTTCCTCAGTACTCTAGATGGTAGAGACCGAGGAAATAGCATGGGAAATGGAGAGACGACAGAGAAATTCTGGGTAAATAGTTTTTCTCTGCAAAACTTGAAGAACTTGCCGAGCACATGTCGACCTTTTAATTGAGCGAAATTGGATATATGGGAGTAAATTGATATGGGTTGAGAGCCATGAACAAAACACAATTTTCTATACCATCTTTGGAACTATGATAAGTAGATAAATAAAAATAAAATTAATTTCAAAATGCGGTTGTGAATTTTCGTGCTTTTGGAGCACGCAGCCAAAATGATAGTAGTTCTTATTTCGTATTTCTCTTTATTCTATCTTTTGTTTTTTTAATCAGATGCATACGCGCTGTTCAAAAGTCAGGAAAGTAATAGAAAAATGGGAAAATTCCACATTTGCATACACTCGACGGCAACTACTCTAGTGTCTTTCGTCGTTTTGTCACTTTCGTAAATGAATTATTCGTAAGAAAATACTTTAGTTGCTTAGCAATACTTATTACTTAATAATACTTAGTTAAGACAAGTGCTTAAGATGGATGGGTGAAAGGGAGTAGTGGTAGTATGTAGTATAACTTGTCTAGTCTTCCCCCCTCTCAACTAGCTCTGTCTTCCTATATGGAGATTCCTTCTGTCTGTACCCGTATCACACTTGTACTGGTTGATGATCAAACCAGCTAGTGTCTATAGGCCAGAAAGGAAACCAGTACCTAGCTGGCAACCAGTATCTAGCTAGTCGACTGACTAGTAAGTGACTTTATTAATGGGCGCTGCAAAATTGGAGATAATGATGGGAAGTGAAATGAAAACCAGATTGCCTACGATTTGGTGCCTTCGAGTGTTGAACAAGTTTGGAACGGCATACTCTCCCTCTCCCTCTCCCTCTCCTTCTCCCTCTCCCTCTCCCTCTCCTTCTCCCTCTCCCTCTCCTTCTCCCTCTCCCTCTCCTTCTCCCTCTCCCTCTCTCTTCCCCTTAAGGGCAGAATTTGAGACAATGAAAGTGATAGAGTGTAACAGAGAGAATGCGCAAAGTAAGTTTGATGACAAGAGGAAAGAAGAGGTTAAACGGGGTCTAGAGTATGTAGAGAGCAGAGGAGTCAGGGACGAAGTCCATGGCATTACACAAATCGAGATGGATTTTGGTTTTTGAAGAATATCAGTGCTTATCATTGATCTGGCTATGATGTAGCGTGGATTCTAAAGATCGATAGATCAGGAACAGTTAAGAAATAGAACAATTGTACTGATTAGCAAGAGTGTTTGATCAGAGCGGAGTGGTTAGAGGGGCCTAGAAAAGACGCGTAAACTTTGAAATGACGAAATGAAATGGAGTCTGGAGGTCTTTGATGCGTGTATTAATCGAAATGCCTAGGTGACAGTTGTCGAGTGCGAAAGAATGAGAGGGACGATGACACTGCAACATCACAATGATAAAGAGTGATCAATCGAACAGAGTGGATATCATCCATCAGATCACTCTTTTTTGATCTACTTACGTGCGTCTGATGCAGATTATTGATTGATTTGTGCTTACTTATCTTAATTCTGATACAGCCAAACTATCCTCATTGGGAAAACCCCCCAGTTTTTCGTAATAGCACCAAAGTTTTTATCTAGATATCGCAGCTTTTTCGTCGTTGTTCCTTATTTTATTCAATATTTATTATTTGCAGAATATCGTCACATTCTCTTGTTCCAGAATCGATAAATAATTATTATTATTAGGAGTTAGGATATTGTTGTAAACTTCAAAACTTAACCCGTTCTTATAGTGGAAAACAGATATTTTGTACCCGAACTTTTGACCCACCACCCCCTGTTGATACGTTGATGTATACTATAGTAGTATACTATGGATCATGACAAAGTATAACAATGTCCACAAATCATTAGATATGTAGTGATAATGTTTGGAACATGAAGGATAAATATCTCAAGATAGAATATCACCCAGTTCCTTTCACATTAAAGATGGGGACCCTCGAGTTTTTCGTAATAAGACTGTTCGGATAGAATGATAGAGATTCATCGCACGAATCGAAAGACATATCTGACATTGATTAGGCATGTAGAGAGGGCCCATCCGATTTGCATACTTTCTCTCTCATTTTCTCATTATCCCTTACGCCAATTACCATATAATATAAACAATAGTCAACATGCTTATCGTGGCGGGCTCATGCCAACTCGAGGGTCCCCTTCTTTAAAGGACTGAAACAAAAAATCAACGGTCTCTTCAACGGTCTACGCTCTCTCGTGTTAGAGAATAGAGAAATAGAGTGCTCGATGAAGAGGCCATTGAGAGAGGTCAATATCCCTTTAAAATAGAAATAGATCATAATAAACATGCAAATGCACTAATATAATTGTGTATTTTTGAAGTTCTAAACAGTAATTTCGTGGAAACCGTTTGTCTCAATATTTTAGTGCAGAAGTAGTCTTCGCATTGTATTTGAATTTTAAAGTATTTTAATTTAAAAATCTTAGAATCCCATAGATCAATAATCTTATTGAGATTTCTCAGGTGTCCTTAGTCCTCCATCCGAGGACATGATTATATAATAGGAAGATCTCGTCCTATCACAGCGATCTGATTGAATTATTGTGTACTATTTTAGTGTGAGAGTGCGTTTGACAATTCTGTCTTTTCCAATGCCTCCTATATCACGGATGCGGACATCAAAGTATGCATCCAATTGGCAAATAGTATACTTCACCTACTTCACCTTGTAACCCTACTTCACCCTTCTTCACCACACTTCACCTTCATTCACCCTTCTTCACCCTACTTCACCGGAGTAATTTCTAAGTATTTAAATTTTAATATAAATTCAATATTTAAATAATTTTTAAATTGTTGGGTTTGTTTTAAACTTCATGTTTTAATTACAGATTAGTAACGATCTACGAGTTAGTAGAAGTAGAGAAAATGTTGAGCTATAAGTAAATGGTGGATTCCGAAACGTGTCTAGTGATTAAGTTAGTTTATTTAATTATCGCTTTAGATCACATCTTGTCCATCATTTAATTCTTTTAGAATTTATTTAAGATAAAGGTTTGATCTTTGATCTTTTGATCTCTTATTGATGATCTATCTCTAGATGGATCGATTATCAATAGCAGCTCTATTTGATCGTAATCAATATATAAATTCTCTGCTCTATTCGATATTTTATTAGCTACACTTTTATCATATATTGCTATTAATGTTGTATCTACTCGTAAGTCCTCGCCCATTTCTACCGTAATCAACCGTAACTATTGTTCCCTTTAAAATATCTACCGTGATCTCTCGTTGTTTTCGCATTCGTCACTGCAAGTGCGCATACGGGTATATCTATATCTTCGACAGAGATCAAAGATCAATCATGAGTTCCTTTTCAGTTTTCTCTTGTAAAGAGTGTTCAACCATATGCTGCTTCGCCTACTCATGGATTTAACTGACAGGTATTCTATTCATTATTGATTCAATACCTTGAATACGATGAAATATATGATTATCCAGATAGATGATTAAAAGATGTCCATTTCATTCTAACTCTTGTTCATACTATCAACATCATTATTTATCTAGGTAGCATATTCTCGCTCATTCTATCTCTTATGCTGTCTTCAATCCTTCTTCATCTTCTTGTTCTTCAAAACATTCGGGATACAGCTGTTCCATGGAATTGGAACGTTTATCGGTAATGTGGACTACTGTAATGACGATTTTCGATCGATTTTACCGTATCTTTTAATTCAGAAATTCAATGAAAGCAGTATTCAAGAATGCCGATCAATATGCACTTTTCATCTTCATCCTATTATTGAGGATTGTTTCCAGGTATACTGTAGATGGAGTGTACTACACTGAGAGCAAACTTGCCCAAATATGGGGTAATCGTTACCCAACAACGTGTATCGGGGTATCCATTTGCCCATATTCGGGGTATTCTGATTACCCATGCATTTTGGAGATCCAGATCACCCATTATTTTGTTGAATAGATAAATAAATTATAGTGGAATGATAGTTAGATCAACACATCATGTCACCCTTGATTCGATATAACTTTTCTTCTTTATTTTCATCTAATTTGTTCTCACCAAAAGTACCGCACGAAGCTGGATTCAACAGTTGGGGTAATCGTTTGCCAGGCAAATGGGGGTGGGTAACGATTTGCCAGGTAAGTTTGCTCTCAGTGTATGCTTTATTTTATCAATCAATAAATCCATCTATTTCAGATTAGATATCATCGTCCTATTCCTCAATCAAATCAATTCAATCAAGGTTTTCATAAACTGGTCTGTTTTATTATATCATCTACAGTAGTCTTGGAGAATCTGTAGTTCTTACTGTAGTTACTTTATGATTACTGTATCTACCGTACATTATCGTAATATTTTAAGCCTCGTGATTCAACTCTGGAAGGAATTGAAATTCGACTAAATAAAGTAGAAAGAATTTGTGTAAACTTCAATTATTATCTAACTATCCATACAAAGAAAGTAGCTGCTCTTATAAGTAATCATTCTTCTCTCAAGTAAGTATATCATTCTTCTCATATCTGAAAGATGATTAACTATCCTATTCAGACAATTGTTCCCTGATCTTCAAAGTGAATTGAAGCCTAGTATTATAAGGAAAACAAGAGTAATCGCTAATAATTGTATAATGAATACTAATCTGAAGTGAGTTAAACATATTAAAAGATACGAATATTGATATTATTTTAGTTGTCGATTCATTGTTGAGAAAGCATTGGCTGAGATTCCGAAGAAATTGATACAAAAGAAAGATGATAAAGTACTTGATTATTATAAAGCATTGAAAAGAGAACATGATGATGGTGGAGAGAAGGTGTTATGGATATTGAATGACTTAATAGTAAGTATATATCTTATAGGAAGTGACAGATAGAAAGAGAGAATGTGATGCATTGAGTAGTCAACTCGAACAAAGTCTACCGAAAGTGAATAGGAATCTAATTAATGTAAGTATATATTAATTATATGGAATAGTATTCATTCATTCATTCATTGAAGAGTGTAAATAATGCATGGAAGAACTAATGGGACCTAAAAAAGACATGTGAAGGATAGATTATTGAATGCTTGAAAGTTGAATTTGGAGATAGAATTAGAGAATAGCTCCATTATCTAGAGAAACAATACAGAAGATTAATCATATCATATCTAAAGTTGGAGTGCAAAATGGAAATGAATACACTGAGAATGAATTGACTTAGTAACTCATTCACTAGCTCAAGTCACTAAGCGTCTATTCACTTATTCCCCCTAGTGAATGCAATTCACTTATATGTAAGTCAATTCGACTAAACGATTAGTTCACGTGGGAGAGGGGAGTAGAGTAAGTCAATTGGATTGACTTACCATGCTAGCGAATCCAAATGACTTACTATACAGCGTCTACTCACATGGTACCCCTAAGTTAGTGAGTGAGTGACTTAATAGTAAGTAAATTCATTCTCAGTGTATGGTAATTTATATGATTGTATGATGTTGATAAGAATATAATGGATTTATAGTATAGAGCATTATAGGAGATGAAAGTATTGATGTAGGAGAAGAAGTAAAGGAAGATACAGATATAAGTAGAGTAGAACAAACATCTCAAGATAGAATGAATGTATGGAATAGAGCATCACTCAAGTTTGTATTATTTATCATCTATTTCTATATATTATATTATATATGTTGTCTTACCTGGTATTAACATATTTTCAGTACATTCAATAGCAATACGGGAATATACAAAGCTGCTCAGAAGTTTACAGTTGATAAACGAGCAGATAAATCAAGTAAATCATTATGATTACATCAATAAAATAATTTATAATATTGATACTAACATTATAGAATATCTTGAATGCTCTGAAGGTGATATATTCTATGTGGAGAAAGTGAATATGGATAATAATTCATATGAATGTTTTAATGGACAAAAACATGGACTTATTCCAATATTTGTATTGACTAAAATGGGATCGAATATAGAAAGACCACAATCTACACCTATTATACCATTGCATAAATCATCTATTACTTCAAATGAACAACCAACTATATCTTTATTGGGTATAGATTTATTATTATACTATATATTCAATATCGATTGAATTGATTTAGAAATGAGTACTCCTGTTATTAATTCTAGTCTTCCTGTACTGAAACCTCAATTATTATCTCGAAGAGTTCCATCTCTTCCATCTATTGCATCGGATCCATTTGGTATATTATCTATATATATTAATAAATGAATGAAGGAATGATTATAGATAATCCTTCATAATCAACAATCATTCGTCTTCTCAATCCTTCATCTATTTCTAATTATTCATTTCCTCTTTCATTATCTTCAATTCAATCTTCTTCTATTAATCCCCAATCAATATCATCTCCATCACAATCAATATATCCTTCTCTTCAATCAATTCCTTTATAAACATCATGTCTTCAACCAACTCGATCATCATCATTATCAACTAACCCATCCAACACTCCTATATCTGAGATGTTGGATGAACTTCATCTGGAAGAAAGAAGATTCTATCGAAGATATGAATGAATGAATGCAAATTATGGAGAGAGAAATATGTTCATTCTTTTATCTTTTGCTTGCTAATGATTATGCAATCGATAAAAATGTCTGTTGTTGATTACTGTTGAATAGTGAATGGATATATTTGCTATGTTCGCATTATCATCTATTGGTCAAGCATACATATATGTATGTAGGAATCATCAACTATGTTCGCTTGAATTGGAAGCAATTAGATCATATCGATCTATTCACATTGTCTAGATATATTCAGTCATTACTATTCATTAATGAAACAGCTCCATATGTTGCTAATGAAGATTGGAAGACTTAAAATATAACAATGTTCATGTCTTATTTTTTCTTCCTACAGTTTTTGATTGATCTATTCTTACACTATATATTACATGCACTCAATTTCATAACGTCTAACATAGCGTATTCGTTTTGACTGTTCATTAACATATCCAACGAATAAAGATTCAATCCTCCATTAAAAATAATAAATGATTTTAGAATTCATGAAAGTGGTGAACAATGGTGAAGTAGGGTGAATAAAGGTGAAGTGTGGTGAAGTAGGGTTAAAGGGTGAACTGGGTGAAGTATACTATTCGCCCATCCAATTTTCGCTCCAATCTTTATATCTCATGTTTTCTGTTGTAGGAGAGACGGAAATAAATGTTTATCATACATATATATGCGAAAATCAAATGAGAAGACGAGAAAATATTCATATATGGAAACAATATTAAATGAAATAGAAAACAACCGGCTGGGGTACTCGTTCTATTTTTTTTAGGTTTACATAATCGTTGGGCGTGACCTATGATCCGGGGTGCTAGATATAGCTCGTTTCTTTCGCACCTGCAAAAAGAACGCATAAATTCAGAAAATATAATGTAGCATTTACAACACGAAATTGAAATAATTATGAGTTTTAATCTATAGATTTCAGTAATTATTGATAGTTCCTGCGCAGATAAAGTCTGTGCTGCCATGGGAAATGCGTTGCTTACATCACAATAGGCAAAATAAAGGTCAGAATACGGCAACTACGATTGATACCGTAACCCTCAGCTAGCAATCAAACTTCATCTTCCGATATATCGCGAAATAGGAAAATTCAGCGGGCAAGGTGTACATCATTCAATAGATAAAGAAATGATCTATCTATTGGAAGCATCAGAAATATCAACTTTAGCAGAATAAGGAAGATAATTTGAATCAAAGTTTAAATTCGATGGAAAATGTGATGTTCTGCTAAATTCCGGCAAAATCGTGCTAATTCCACTATCTATGAGACTAAACGCGATAACTATGATAAGAAATGACATCAAAATCACGCAATAACATCATTAAAATTGCAAAAATAGGAAACTCCAAAATGGAGAAATTCAAGAGAGTGCGCACACCAGGCGCCTTTTCACAAAATGCACTATAGTCACTTCCAAGCCAAATCAGATCGTTGTGCCTATTGTCTCTTGGATTGCGCCATTGCTATTGAACAATAAGTACGATCATCAAAGGGATACCGAAGAAATCAGAGAGGAACAAATAATTCTATTTACAGGGCAAACGGAGGCAGAATCATCACTCATCAATTGACGTTTTCGAAGGATTTTGAAGAATATTATTCATATTTTATAAAATTAAATCATTTTTTATTAAATTAAGAGAAAGATCAAAGAATAAGAAAATTTGAAAATAAAACGTCTTAAAACGAAAGCTAAAATTCTGGTATACGGTATTTGAATTTGTGTGATTGATTGATTTCAGAATGTTGTTTTCCAAAATTTTGGTTCAAGTATTTCATTTCTTTTGTATTTCTTGTAAATAAATCGGATTTGTTCTTTACTTTCTAGTTTTTATTTTACATTTTCATAATAATATTAGCATTATCCACAGTTTCCTTCCTTTGAAAGTCCGTCCGCAATGCCAGGTGACAGTCTCACTTGTTTACGCGTAATGACAACCATAGTCTTCTCTCTCCTCTCCCCCTCGGTCTCTTCTCTCCTCTCCTCCTATCTGCCGTAAGCGATAATGTTGTTGTGAGCATGGCAAATGGTCATTCTGATTGCTTTCCGCTTTCCGTTCTCTCCTCTTTTTTTCAAATCTTGCAATGCCAAAACAATTACAGTATGGTACAACCTGATTTACTTCAGCCGCTTATGTTCTCACACTTCTGCGTAATCACTTTTATCGCCCTACCTTTTCTTTGTCACATCATGACCGCTTTCGAAACTCACTGTAGTGAGTTTTCGTTGTTATCAGTTTGTATTCTCTGTTATTATTTAAATAATAGTTATTTTAAAATTGTTTATCGATCCATTTTCCGTGCCAGTCAGTGTACAGTGCCAGCCGCGCTCTTCCATCTTCCTATCTTCCTGTTCCTCCCTCTCCCTCCCCCTCTCCCTCTCCCTCTCCCTCTCCCTCTCCCTCTCCCTCACCCTCTCGCTCGATCCCGTCTACCGAGTCCTAATCGTTCTCCTCACTAAGCTCATTAATTATGAACTAGCCGGGATCTCATTTCATCTAGATTGTTTATATCCAAGCTTCCGCTATTGTTTACAGTGTGGCGATCAATAAGCATTACCGAGGATGGTACACATTCGTAATTGTTTGAAACATTATCATAAATTAACATTATTCACTTAAATTTTAGATTTTTAATCATTCGCTTTACCATATCAAAAAGTATGTATACATATTTTGGGGACATCAATGCTTTTACATTCCATTTTCACATACAAAATATAGTTCCTACAGTACTAACGTCACCGATGGTCATTGACCATCGTTATATCGTGTATAGGCGCCATAAGCGACATAACTGTCGCGTATGCCAATCAAGGTTCAGCTTCGGAACACTCTTATTTGTAACAACTAGCCGCGCCTCGCAAGCTCGGCGCGACTATCGGGGGGAAACCCCCCGAACCCCCCCTATAATTTTTTGGTAATGGTAATTGTTTAAGGGCTGCGGAAGATGTTAAGTAGATCAATATAGTATCATGGGAACTAACGCTAAGACTACCTTAACTAAAGGAACTTTGCACAGTGTGAATGGTACCTGAATCGATAGAATTTTTAAGTATATCAATATAGTATCACGGGAACTAATGTTAAGATTACATTAACTAAAGGAACTCTACTGAGTGTTAATGGTAACTCAATAGATAGAATGTTTAAGTAGATCAATATAGATCGAGCTATTGTATCATCGATCTCTCCTTATGTATTTAGTGATTATGTAAAAGTTGCAATTCAGTAATTGCAACTATATCGTTGCAACTTCTTGTCTTAATATGCATTTTTATTGTTTTCTTTTCTCACTTCTTTTCTCTCTTCTCCAAGATGCGATAAATATATTATTATTATTATTGTTATTATTATAAACTACAATATAGTATCACGGGAGCTAACGCTAAGACTACCTTAAATCTTTAAGTAGATCAATATAGTATCACGGGGACTAACGCTAAGACTTCCTTAAATCTTTAAGTAGATCAATATAGTGTCACGGGAACTAACGCTAAGACTACCTTAAATCTTTAAGTAGATCAATATAGTGTCACGGGAACTAACGCTAAGATTACCTTAAACCTTTAAGTAGATCAATATAGTGTCACGGGAACTAACGCTAAGACTACCTTAAATCTTTAAGTAGATCAATATACTATCACGTGGACTAACGCTAAGACTACCTTAAATCTTTAAGTAGATCAAGATAGTGTCACGGGAACTAACACTAAGACTACCTTAAATCTTTAAGTAGATCAATATAGAGTCACGGGAACTAACGCAAAGACGACCTTAAATCTTTAAGTAGATCAATATAATATCACGGGGACTAACGCTAAGACTACTTTACATCTTTAAATAGATCAATATAGTGTCACAGGAACTAACGCTAAGACTATCTTAACTAAAGAAACTTCGATAAGTGTGAATGGTAAATCAATCGATAGAATGAATAAGTAGATCAATATAGTGTCATGGGAACTAACGCTAAGACTACCTTAAAACTTTAAGTAGATCAATATAGTATCACGGGGACTAACGCTAAGACTACCTTAACTAAAGAAACTTTGCTAAGTGTGAATGGTAAATCAATCGATAGAATGAATAAGTAGATCAATATAGTGTCATGGGAACTAACGCTAAGACTACCTTACAACTTTAAGTAGATCAATATAGTATCACGGGAACTAACGCTAAGACTACCTTAAATCTTTAAGTAGATCAATATAGAGTCACGGGAACTAACGCAAAGACGACCTTAAATCTTTAAGTAGATCAAAATAGTATCACGGGGACTAACGCTAAGACTATCTTAACTAAAGAAACTTCGATAAGTGTGAATGGTAAATCAATCGATAGAATGAATAAGTAGATCAATATAGTATCACGGGAACTAACGCTAAGACTACCTTAAATCTTTGAGTAGATCAATATAGTATCACGGGGAGTAACGCTAAGACTACCTTAAATCTTTAAGTAGATCAATATACTATCACGTGGACTAACGCTAAGACTACCTTAAATCTTTAAGTAGATCAATATAGAGTCACGGGAACTAACGCAAAGACGACCTTAAATCTTTAAGTAGATCAATATAATATCACGGGGACTAACGCTAAGACTACTTTACATCTTTAAGTAGATCAATATAGTGTCACAGGAACTAACGCTAAGACTATCTTAACTAAAGAAACTTCGATAAGTGTGAATGGTAACTCAATAGATAGAATGTTTAAGTAGATCAATATAGATCGAGCTATTGCATCATCGATCTCTCCTTATGTATTTAGTGATTATGTAAAAGTTGCAATTCAGTAATTGCAACTATATCGTCGCAACTTCTTGTCTTAATATGCATTTTTATTGTTCTCTTTTCTCACTTCTTTTCTCTCTTCTCCAAGATGCGATAAATATATTAATATTATTATTATTATTATTGTTATTATTATAAACTACAATATAGTATCACGGGAGCTAACGCTAAGACTACCTTAACTAAAGAAACTTTGCTAAGTGTGAATGGTAAATCAATCGATAGAATGAATAAGTAGATCAATATAGTGTCATGGGAACTAACGCTAAGACTACCTTAAAACTTTAAGTAGCTCAATATAGTTTCACGGGAACTAACGCTAAGACTACCTTAAATCTTTAAGTAGATCAATATAGAGTCACGGGAACTAACGCAAAGACGACCTTAAATCTTTAAGTAGATCAAAATAGTATCACGGGGACTAACGCTAAGACTATCTTAACTAAAGAAACTTTGCTAAGTGTGAATGGTAAATCAATCGATAGAATGAATAAGTAGATCAATATAGTGTCATGGGAACTAACGCTAGGACTACCTTAAAACTTTAAGTAGATCAAAATAGTATCACGGGGAGTAACGCTAAGACTACCTTAAATCTTTAAGTAGATCAATATACTATCACGTGGACTAACGCTAAGACTACCTTAAATCTTTAAGTAGATCAAGATAGTGTCACGGGAACTAACACTAAGACTACCTTAAATCTTTAAGTAGATCAATATAGAGTCACGGGAACTAACGCAAAGACGACCTTAAATCTTTAAGTAGATCAATATAATATCACGGGGACTAACGCTAAGACTACTTTACATCTTTAAGTAGATCAATATAGTGTCACAGGAACTAACGCTAAGACTATCTTAACTAAAGAAACTTCGATAAGTGTGAATGGTAACTCAATAGATAGAATGTTTAAGTAGATCAATATAGATCGAGCTATTGCATCATCGATCTCTCCTTATGTATTTAGTGATTATGTAAAAGTTGCAATTCAGTAATTGCAACTATATCGTCGCAACTTCTTGTCTTAATATGCATTTTTATTGTTCTCTTTTCTCACTTCTTTTCTCTCTTCTCCAAGATGCGATAAATATATTATTATTATTATTATTATTATTGTTATTATTATAAACTACAATATAGTATCACGGGAGCTAACGCTAAGACTACCTTAACTAAAGAAACTTTGCTAAGTGTGAATGGTAAATCAATCGATAGAATGAATAAGTAGATCAATATAGTGTCATGGGAACTAACGCTAAGACTACCTTAAAACTTTAAGTAGCTCAATATAGTTTCACGGGAACTAACGCTAAGACTACCTTAAATCTTTAAGTAGATCAAAATAGTATCACGGGGACTAACGCTAAGACTACCTTAACTAAAGAAACTTTGCTAAGTGTGAATGGTAAATCAATCGATAGAATGAATAAGTAGATCAATATAGTGTCATGGGAACTAACGCTAGGACTACCTTAAAACTTTAAGTAGATCAAAATAGTATCACGGGGACTAACGCTAAGACTACCTTAACTAAAAAAACTTTGCTAAGTGTGAATGGTAAATCAATCGATAGAATGAATAAGTAGATCAATATAGTATCACGGGAACTAACGCTAAGACTACCTTAAATCTTTGAGTAGATCAATATAGTATCACGGGGAGTAACGCTAAGACTACCTTAAATCTTTAAATAGATCAATATAGTGTCACGGGAACTAACGCTAAGACTACCTTAAATCTTTAAGTAGATCAATATAGTGTCACGGGAACTAACGCTAAGACTACCTTAAATCTTTAAGTAGATCAATATAGTATCGCGGAAACTAACGCTAAGACTACCTTAACTAAAGAGACTTTGCTGAGCATCGCTCTATCTTCATAGGGGGCTGCTGTGCTCTCTGTTCATTTTTTTAGCCAGTTATCGCGAACTGACTCGGTTACGGTAGAGGATATGGTGGTAAGATCATTGGCGAAAAGTAGTCAAGAATTCTGGCTATAATCTAAACAAAAGAGCGCCTTGATTGGGTGTGTATGGAGTGAGTTATTAATATTCTACGAAAGGCTGTTGTGGAAAGTGGCAAAACGAAGCTCTATATAGTAAGGGCCCTAACCAGTGATGGCCTGAAGGAATAGCGATGATATGAATACTGAATGGAACAATGAAAACACAATTTAACAGTAAACCCCACGATTGAATTGGCATTCTTTAAAATGATCTCTTTGAAGTGAGCACACGCGTACGCGACGCACGTTCACTGTGTCACAATTATTACGCCCTGAATCGTTTCTTTTGCTTGTTTTTGCTTCTTGTGACTTATTTTTGTTTTGAATAATGATAATAAATTCGTAAATGTCATATGCAAGCGAAAAGAAGCAGTTATAGCCGCTTTTCATCGCAAAACGGAGGTGGTGAAATGTTGATATGCAAATTTAGGGCGTTAATCGATGGAATTGCGATCGGAGAATGTGCGCATCGTGTTCTCCGTATGCGATTTAGTAAAACTGAATAGAAAAACAAAAGAATAAATCGATAAACGCAAAGTTGAAAATGTTGAAACTTTAATCAATATTTAAATTTTTTTAAGGACGTTTTTCAAAAATCGAATTCGATTGCTTTTATGTTTCGAATACGCTGAATCCAATGGTGAAAACCGTATCGCTCTATCTTTAACGGGGGCTGCGGTGGAGTAAGGACATTATTTTTTTCGTCGTTATCGCGAACTAACTCGGTTACGGTAGGGTGGTGAAAAAATAAGCGAAAATTAGTCAAGGTATCTGGCTACAATCTGAAAAAAAAACGTCTTGATTGGTTGCGTATGACGGAAGTTATTGATGTTCTACGAAAGGCACTTTTGGATTTTCGCAAAATCAACTTCTATATATTAAGGGATGGAATAGTCTCCAAATGATAAGATGGACACTCCTGCTATACAATCTTTATCATTTGATACGGACAGAATCTACGTGTTTTCTTCGGTGAAATACTCATCGTTATTAGTCGTATCGTTGTATACTTTGCGTTGCAGAACATTTGAATGCGCATGGTGTTATTTGTTATTCACCATATGCATCTTGTGTTTTTGTTAACAACACTGTATTATTCAACATAATTCCAATTAATTATCGTAACGTAATTTTAGTTCCATACAGTATGATATAGCGAAATATTTACTTGTGAACCTGCACAAGTGAGAGTGAGAGTTGTAGAAACGAGGATATTATGTAGACCGATCGGTTTTTGTGCACGTTCGAGCATATTTTGATATTAATGAGCAAAACGTTACCTATTATCATCTTGAACATATTAGATTGATCGTCTTCGTTACCCATCATGTCTATACTATCTATTCCCTCTATAGGAATATAATGTAACAGCTGCTTCTCCTTCTTCTTCATCCTTTGTACGACTATATATCATATGGAGATGAATGAATATGAGCATCGTATAATTCATATCCTCACTCTCCCTTTTACATTTCGTCCCTTTCACTTTTACACATCAATTCGACTGCATACTTTATCCAATATCACTAATGATTTTAGTTTATGGATATTTTGGTGTTCTTCAATGGAGAAAAGTTCACTCATAAGAGATTACTAGCAAATTTCCCCCATTGCACCTCTTCTGCACTAACAATAACTAGTAATGAGGTAAGTATATTGATTAGAAATCAATGCCAATGGCTATTTTAGTCTCACACTATTTTAAATTTCACATCTGCTAAAGTGAATTATACATGCACTCTCCACAGGGCGTACATGTCATCAAGAGTGCATTGCTCGATGAAAAACTAAATATACCGTACCTTTGACCGGTGTTTCTCGACCTTAAAGGGATTTCCTTTTCGATGATAGCAATCCCCGTGTTCAGTTTCACTGCTGATTGTATCTTGCTGATCTAGCTACAGTGTGTACCAAGCAATATATCAGATGGAACACCTTGATATGAGGGGAGAGTGAGTCAATTTGAAGATGGAAATAGTTTGTCCTCCGTTAGAAGTAGTACCATCCATTCTTCTATCTTCAATGAGATCTGGGTCAGATACCCTTCACGATTACTACAACAAGGTGTTATGTTTGAATGCGAATTGTTTACTAAAGATGTAATCAATAATGATCTCCTCTCCGGCGACCACAAATTGCCCTGTCAGGAGAGCGCTCAGGTATGACCCTGAATTTCATAGAAAATAGCGGCCGTGCCAAAAACGAAATGTTATGCTTACGACTGAAATCCTTCTCATTTCTGCCTTTATACATTCTATTCCTGATAGTTGTATTTGATGAAGAGTAAATAAATAAATGTATTTATCACTCTCAATTTAGATCTGTATCTATAAGTAAACATGGTTAAACGACCATATGGTGGAATGATGGAAGTCGATCCATCGTGTGTATCATATGACTGCAGTATTACGTCGACTAAGCTCAGTTTGACTTGTGGAGGATTGTGACGGATAAATGATCTATCCGTATCCATTCCTATTCTTTTCCCTTGTTTGTCCGTACGTCTCCCACTGAGAGAATAGACTCCACTGCCACTGACTGATCACTCCTGCCATTGCGCATTTGAATATGCTAGGAGGCAGGGGTAATCCGAGAGGAAGAAGGGCAGACAGACGGTGCTACTATCCCTCTCTCTACACTCTACACTATCTCGTACCCTCAGGGACCATAACGCAGTCTACACTATGAGCAGAGAGTATGGCCAAATGAGAGGGTGGCTAGAGACAGGAGAAATAGCATGACGAATGGAGAGAGTAGATGGTGTGACTGTCTATCTCTCTCCCTTCAAGATGAGAGACCAAAGATGGGAGAGGGAGACAAGGGCTAATTGTCCAGTCCTTATGGTTGTCTCTATCCACTTTCTCTTTCATTTCTTCCTTGTTTCCGGTTCGGTTTCAATATATGGATTAAACATATCTTATATTATCCAACCGATATATCGTTGATATCGTCCTTGATTGCATAGATTTGATGGTCGAGGAGTCTTGAATATGTTGCGCAAGTCGGAATTCTTCTATATGGTCCAGTTATATGATCTCGGATCGTTCATTTCATGCCCATAAACGTTCTCTTAATGTTTATCGTAGCTCTCTACGTCCTTACTCATCACTTTTTACTAGATACTAAGAGGTCTCTGTTGGATATTTCTCCATTGCCCTTCGGCCCTTTGTCCTTGTGCCTCTTGGCCATCTATCCTTCTTCTCCTAATGCCATCATCCACCCTCCAAGGACTAACTTCTTCTTCTTCTTCTTCTTCATCTGAAAACCTATCTGACCGAACTCGTGCCGAAGGCTATAAGAAGTAATCAAGGTCTCCCCTCTAGTAGACATTGTCTACCGTATCACCCTGTTCCTCTAAAAAGTTTACCGTATCCCGTATCCGTTTGTTTCTTCTTATCTACTGCATCCTCCAATATTTCATCTATTATATATCTCATTTTCCTGATCCCTACCGTAATCCCGAGTTCTCATTATCCGATTGGATGGATAGAATGACCTGAGTGATGGGAGATATTGAATAGATTGAATCCTCCCCTATTGTTTCATCCTCTCTACATCCCCTCATCGGTCCTCTACATAAGAGGCCTCCATTATGCATATGGATCTCGTCCATTCACACTTACAATGTGAATGAAGGAAGGCCTACCGTTGGTAATGCATGAAGTCCTAATGCTAACTACGGTCATTGGTGGAATACGTTGCAGATTTGCAAGATGCGGCCTGGTTTTCACAAAAAAAAAACTAAAAGCGGTCAGGCTTTCACAAAATGCGCTCGTATTTCTATAAAAAAATTACAAAATGCGGTTAGGTGTTCATAAAATGCTGTCGGGTTTTAAAAAAATCAACATACAGTTCGACCTGTTCATACATTTTTGTTCAACTCACATTTGCAGAACTATAACCTGACCTGTAATTGTGATAAACGGACCCGATTATAAACTGGCCCGTAAAATTGGTTAATTTTCGCTTATTTTGGCAAAATATGTGATAAAGTGACCCGTTTTTTTATAAACGCGCCAATTTATATACTTACCCATACCCACAATGTGGGTGCTCGAAAATGTATGGACCTATTACTACGGTGCTTTTGAAAAAAAAGAAATATAAGGCTACTGCACGCTACGGTAGTTTTGAACAACTACAATATGCAAGATACGATGGTATTTGACTGAGGCCTACTGTAGGGTACACTATGTAGATCACGGACGGACTAGGGGGGAATGTCAGAATTGTCGTTACGGTATTTTGGGTCTTTGACTTCGATAAGATAGAAGAGAGTATCTAATAGCGAAGATGATATGATTCCTATTAATGTGAATGATTAGATGAATAGACGTGGCGAGAACATATTAGATATTTCTTTGTCGTCATACATACATTTTCGGTACCCTCGCCGTCTATTTTTATATAGTGGGTCAATTCTCGAAATAGATTGGTTGATTCACAAAATTCGTTATTTTCACTTCAAAATCGTCATTTTTAGCTTAATTTTTTTTATCAATTAGCCTAAAATGGGCCTTATATAGTGGGTCAATCCTCGCACTGCGAGGGTATGGCAATGTATGTCGTCATATTAGCATCAATTACTCACAAACATGGCCCTTCAGAGGCAAAATAATTTTGTCTTACCATCTATTGCTGATTGAATTACCTCAAATTTGCATTACATTCATACATTTCCATACTCTCATGAGGATCGATAAAAGGCTCATTTTTGTGCGAAAGATTACAATTTCAGCGAAAAACGACGATTTTTCTAAATCGACCATATTTAAAAAAAACTGTGAAAGAGCTGAAAATGTATGGTTACATTTAAAATATTTCACCTGAAATATCGATTTTTTTCTTTTTTTAGCTCTTGAAAAATCTACAAGATCTTGTAATATTCCTTTTCAAATATTCAAGATATGAGAATTTTTCTGCTGCCTTTCTGGACCATTAATCGATGATATTCCGTTCAACTGTTCTCCTTGATCTTCCTCCTTGATGATAGGTTAATACGAGGAGTATTGCGTAGATCATCTAACCCTACACGACCCTTCTTCTCTATCTCTCTCTATCAGTCTCTATCATTCCTCCTCTTCCGTATCATCTTAACTGATCCGACCTTCTCCTCTTTCCGTTCCTTGCCTTCTCCTCACCCCTCCCACCATTCATCTTTACCATTCCATTCAACTACCAAGTCATCACCTTTACTTCGTTCCTTTCTTTGCATTTTGAATACATTCAATGGCTGAAGTGGTACTTCGTGCCTAGGGGGTGTTACCTCTTCCTATCTTGTACGAATCTACCATTTGAGTCTCCAAAAAGTGACACCGCTATAGTGTCATTTCATTCTTTTTCTATCTCTATCTCCTTCTCTGGAATGGACTAGGATGATCTAGTCCATTTCCCTTTCATTTCTTTCCAGACCTCCTAATGGCATTTTTGATGGACTCGTTAGAGTCTTTCAAAAAAGAAAGTGAAAGTACTGTAGTCGATGCACATATTCGAACAAAGTGAATGGGGGTAATCATCCCCAGTTTGAATGTATTCTTTCCGTCTCTGTGTCTCGCCCGTCTTTCTTGATAGTTTTCTTTTGTTAATGCTATGGCAGATCAAATATCATCAGAGCGGGACGGGAGAGAGAGAGAGAAGTTCAAGTCAAAGGGTATGTAAGAGGGTCATTGCGGTTTACGGTTCATGCCAAAAGTGGAAGAAGAATGGAGGAATGGAAGGAATGGAAGGAATGGCCTTGCCATTCGAATCAAGGACCTTCGCCTTCTCTTCGTTCTAGCCTATTAGCTATCAGAGCTACTACCACTTTATTATTTTCTTTGTTTTGTGTACTTTTAGATAATCATTTTCTGGGAAGAAATTGAATGGGTTCAGCCCTATCTAATTTATAATGAGGCGTTCTGTCTGTTAGCTACTATTATTTGTTCGAAACTTTTTTTAATTTCCTTACCATTTCATCAGATTATTTTCTAAAAGACATCGAGCCCTAGGTCATATCTTCCCTATCCCCTTCAGGGAAGGAAATCAGAGAGGGTGGGTGGAAGGGAGCTAAAGGAAGATTGGGAAGAGGGATGGTTGGGTATTGCGCAAGGGTCTGTCGTTGAGGTCATCCTCCCATCAATCGTGCCCGCTCTCTCCGTTCACTGTACTATCCCACTCATCTAACCACCCGTACTCTCTCCGATTCTCCGCTATCTCGCCTCTCGATTGCGTATGCCTTCCCCCTCCAGGAAGACTGTCCCGAGATGAATAAGAAGAAGGAGAAGAAGAAAAAGGGCACTAATGAGGAAACGAGCTGTGAGAATAATGGGGATGAATGGAAAAGATGCAGATGTCCGTCCATATTTATTATACATCATCATATATACGTATTTGATTACTGTATACATTATGCAATGATAGTGAATGGTTTTCATTATCTGATTGGGTGGGTATAATGATATTTGGTGGCTATAAGGGTTTTTTATATACTCAAAAATCTGGTTACCAGATTCTGGTAGGATGGGCTGGAGATTGTGTGCTTCCAGATTTTTCGAGTTGTTCGTAAACGCTCTGGCTCGAATCTTATTTAACTGGATCTAGTATTTCGCGTGAAAAGACTGGTCATCATCCCTCCGAATTGTTCTTTCTTTACGACAGAATGGCAAATCGAAGAAGGGGGAAAGAATTGTACATTCTGAGTGACATGTGGTCGGTGTGGTTCAGAAGAATGGAGGAAGAAGAAAGGAAATGGGGAAGACTTGCGCAAGTCTTCCTTGTACAACCCCCCTCTATGCTTTGCTGTTGTTTTGTGTTGTAAGGACAATGGCTTATGATGGGGATAGAGATATCGATCTCTTGGATGGAATACGTGATAGATGGATGGATGTTAATGGTGGTGTGTCCTCACTCGCTATCTTCTCCTTATCTCTTCACTATCCCCCTCCTCTCCTTGGCTTCTTTCACACAAAAGTGGGCAGCTGCTCGGAGGAGCCGACTGTAAATAACGAACGGAGTGTAGAAGACGAAGACAGAAGCAGATAAAGAAGAGAGGAAGAGACCAAGTACCAAATGACTCTTCTTTTCTTCACTCGTTCCTCTTCGTTGATACTATTTGCGGACCGATTCAAATAAGTCCTCTATGCCTTGTGTTATTTTGCCTCTATCTTTGACCTCGCAGTCCTTCCCGAGGGCCTACCTACAGTATGCCCTCTTGGGATAAGAGATGAGAGGGATAGAAAGTGAGCTCTAATGACACTTTTCTCTCCCTATCCCTCACCATTGGCATGTGTGTGTGTGTGTCTAGGTCAGTGTAGAGGAGGACCTATAGATGTTCCTTTCGAGTCGAGACCATCTCCTCCCTCCTCTCTTTGGTGTCCTCATTCAAATATCTCGATGAGGCTAGAAGAGAGCTATCTCACGTCTCTTCTACCGTCTTCTCTGTCTCGACTAATCCCTCTAACTGTCGTCCGGTCTCCACTACAGTCCTGCCTATCTCGTCCTCCTTCGTCCCCATCTTAGCTATTATTATTACGCTCGAAGATCGGGTCAGAGAAGAGAGGGAGGAGAAGATGCCAATGTGTGCAATGGGATAGAGAAGAAGGGAAGATGAGCGAGGGGGCGGAGCCTGCCGTATCCCCTCTGGCAACGTGCCAACTCGAATCGGCTAGATATTCAAATGAGAACAGAAGGACCGATCTCGCCTTCCTGTCTGCTATTATATACTCTACTTCTAATTTGTTGTGGTGTTCGCTTTTGTTGGTTGATTCATCGATCGGGAATTAAGGTGACGATATTTGAATGTTGTCTCCTGATTTGAACAGTTCCACTATCTTATCACCTCTGTTCGAACATTGCTCCCTCTACTCGCTCCTTGTCTCTTGTATTATCAAAGTGCGGCATTTTGGTATTTTCTTTTCGCCTCTCCCTCAGCCTCCTCTTGCTCATCGTGCTCCCTCTTGCCTTAGTCGACGTTCGTACCACGGATGAATCAGCAGCACTACGTATCCCTCTCCTCTCTCTCGTGTTCAACATTCCCCCTTTTCGTATTCATCCCCTTTATTCTTATGGTATTGTCTTACAAGAGTTCCTCGTTCTTGTATTGGTTCTCGTCAATTGATTCGTTCATTACGCAAGTCCAATCTATTCCTAGTACTCTTGAGCTTTCATTAATATTGCGTCAACAGGAAGAATAGAGATATGTGTAAGAGTAGAATGTGAGAGAAGTTCGGCACTGGCATTCTCTGGTTTATTTTCAAAGCTAGACATACGAGAGTGGATTCTAAATTCTACAGGTTTTATTATCATTGGTTCTGGCATTCAATATAGAGAGCATTATCTGTTGGGGATGTTCATTTGTTGTTACTTGAGTTTGGTCTTTAACGATTTAATCCATTGTTTGTGATCAGTAAACGGTGTCTTCCTATTCTCCCTGTTTCTTCTTCTTCATTCTTTATCTCCATCTCCTTCTCCATCACTGTCATTCACTCCATTCTGACACTGAGAGGAGAGATGCTTGAAGATATGGGGAGGGGGAATGAGAAGGAGTTACACTTTCTCTCTGTCTCTGTCTCATTGAACTGTCTATCTATCCTTGATTCAAACGTCATCTACCATAGTACACCCCTCACATTACTGTACAATACTGTATAATAATATTTATTTATTTATTTATTTATTTAAGGCCCCTGTGACTTATGGGGGTTCGAAACTATATTCTTGATTTCAAACGTCGTCTACCGTACCCCTCATGTGTCTGTCTACCCTGATCGGTATGGGAATGTAGCAATGTGCATGGTCATGTCAGAGTAACAGGTGGTTGGTTTCCCTCTCATCTAAGCTCTGTGCCCTCCCGCTCATTCATTCCGTCCCTCTTCTTATTCTTTGGTGTGTTGCGCGCGCGATATTTCCGCTTACACGCTATTTCGGACCCTAATATTCCTCCTCTTCCCTCTCCCGTCCCCCTTCGATCCGTCCTCGTCATCGACGTAACTGATCGGGTGTGGAAGGACAAGGGTCAAAGGATTTGGGAGAAGGGGAGGGAGCTTCTCCCCCCTGATCTTACTGAAGAGGGTCTGTTCGTAGCTCTGATCCTTATATCCTCTGCCTCTCCTATCACTCTTCATCCCTCATCTCCGTTCATCTTCATCTTCTGTCAGTTGTCTACCGTCCCTGCCTATTCTTATTCTTCTTCTTCTGCTTGCGTAACTAGCGCACGCGCCAGTTGGTCAGCGCTCGCAATTGGGGACAGGACCCGGTGACCCTACCCGAACCCCCTTACCCTGCATCTGACAAGGAGTCTCTTATGTCTTAAGTTGGCGAAAAGTGACGATTTATAGCTTATTGGAAAGCCCTTTCTTTGTAGAGTAAGAATGTGTGTTTAAAAAATCCTGCGGGGCTCTATGCACGGAGTTAAAAAATTCCAAAGTTTGAGCAATTTCTGCCTTGAAATTCGCGTCTAATGGCCGTGAAATCGCCCTGCAATGATGGGGTAGTTCTGCGCTCTACTTCTCCGAGCTAGTGGTGGCGCAGTGGCAAAGATGTCACTCACAATTTTTGCGCCGCGGGTTCGATCCCCGCCGAAGCCACTTCTTTTGCACGATTTTTACACTCGACTTTTTAATGATTTTTTTAAATTACCTAATCTACATAACTGACAGCCGTGCATCTAATTTGTAATAAAATATGTCAATGATCATGGCGAACTACAGAGAGAGGGAGAGACAAGTAAACGAGATTGCGTTATTGCGCTCTATGTGACAAACTTGGGTTAGGTTAGATGCACGACAGATGTGAGTAACTAAAGTAAAAAGAAAAATATAATAAAAAATTGGAAATTCACTCGGAAACGGAGTACGAGAAAGGTTTTTGTCTGCATTGGTTTGGCCTATAACGAGGCCTACAAAGATTGACCCGCGAGTCTTGCTGTTATTCATTCCCCGTGGCAGCTAATCTCTCTCATCCTCTCCTGTAGAGGAGTCGTTTTGGACGCACTCACAGAGAAAGGTCCATTCATGAATACCTGCACTATATGGCCAGTGGGGAGAGTACTCATGAGAAATGTTCGCTACACAAATTTGCATAGGTTGTCGTATTTCACTTTTAAATAAATGAATTCTCTGTTATTTAATAATATTCTGATGTTAGATAGCAATAAAACAAATAGATATTTTGAAATAAAACTGTTAACAAATAGGCAAAATATACCTTCGTTGAGTCAAAATGTATGACGTTTACTTGTCTCTCCCTCTCTCTGTAGTTCGCCATGATCACTGACATATTTTATTACAAATTAGATGCACGGCTGCCAGTCATGTAGATTAGGTAATTCAAAAAAAATCATAAAAAAGTCGAGTGTAAAAATTGTGCAAAAGAAGTGGCTTCGGCGGGGATCGAACCCGCGGCGCAAAAATTGTGAGCGATATCTTTGCCACTGCGCCACCACTAGCTCGGAGAAGTAGAGCGCAGAACTACCCCATCATTGTAGGTCGATTTCACGGCCATTAGACGCGAATTTCAAGGCAGAAATTGCTCAAACTTTGGAATTTTTTAACTCCGTGCATAGAGCCCCGCAGGATTTTTTAAACACACATTCTTACTCTACAGAGAAAGGGCTTTCCAATAAGCTATAAATCGTCACTTTTCGCCAACTTAAGACATAAGAGACTCCTTGTGAGACTTTATTTTAAGGACAATCTTTATCTAGTGTTTAAGTTCGATCTTATCCTGATCTTTTCATAGTGTAGATTTTGATTTGTGATAGTGACAAGCGTAGTATGTGGGTCATGTACTCTTTCATCCTTCGTATGTGTGTATTTGCATTACCTGGTTCTTTACCATGTCGGCTATGATTAGATCAAGAGGCCATTTTTGTCCAGTGTTTGCACACGGTTTGAGAGGATAGCCTCGAGGGGGATAGGAGAAGAGGGATTAATCTATCTGTCTGTCCTCTACCTCTATGTCCCTACCTCTCCACTCATCTATCCAATTTCTCCTGAGAGGTGCTAAACGAGCCGTGCGACTCATTGGTGTAGAAGGCGAAAGGCATTTTCAAATTTTCCCTTTCATCGGTCCATGTAAACCATAGCCGAAGACCGGTTAGACTCAATTAGTCTTCCGGTAAACGAAATAAATGATGATTGCGAGTGTGGTAGACAGGTTTGGTCATGACGGCTGTTCAGTCCTGTGTCTAATAACACCTTGGCGTTGCACCATGATAAACTTCATGGCAGTGATTGGTTGCGCAATCGATTGGCCGTTCAAGTCGAGTCCATGGGTGAGGACTGCGAGTGAGGACTGTCATGCTGTTATCGCTAGACCGAAATCAGAGATTGCTATCTAGCCCTCGCTGTCTCTCTAGGTCCTAGAAGGAGGCCTCCTACCCGTTATATCATAATTATATCTTCTTTTGGATAGACTCTGGATGGTATCTTCACCTGTCCTTATACAATAACTGAGTCCTTATATACAGTCTCAAACTGTGCGTAGGATCGGTCGTAAAAGGGTTTGCCGCCTTTTGCAATGCGAGATGGGGAAGAAGCTCGCCCGAGACAGCTGCGGTACGGTCTACCTCACCTAGATGACTACGGTAGGCGCACTGTCTGGATTATTGTAGGCTGGTTATTAGGAGTACTGTAGTGACGGCTGATTTAATGCGTAGCGGAAGCAGCGAGCCTTGGTGCCAGTCTGATTATAATTGGAGCAGATGAACAATTGAGGGAGTGGAGAGCATTTGAATTTGCCATTGGATGATGGAAGAAGAAAGGGAAAGGGACATTAGATCTATCTATCTATGTGATGTCTAGAGGGTGCTAATTCATGCATCATTCCCTATTCCTCTCCTATCCTATTCATTTGTCATTCCCCTCTCTCCGATATCCAATTGATGCCTGCCCGCTGCTGAGAATTAGTGGCAGCACTCCCTAGGATATCGATTGATTGCCTGATCTACTGGTATGGATACAGTTAAGAGGGTACGTTAGAACAACACCTGTGTTGGTCCACGTTCGTTCCTCTGAGTTGTTGCATAGTATGGAAGAACAGGTGGGGGTAATGTATGAATGAGAGGGACACGAAGAATGCTTTATCTTTGTCTCTCCATTATCCTCACCCTCGCATGCACTCACCATTCCTCATACTCTCTCATCAATTCTTTGACTTTCTCCATTCTCTAATGGTACACCCCTCAATGTGGAGACTTCATGCAGTGCAGCCCAGACTTGTTGGGATAGATTACGTCAGGGTGCCTTGTGTCAGACAGATGATCTGTCTGCATTCAAATGATTACGGTAGAGTTGGTTATCAAAGTGATAGTTGAGTGTGCATGCTGCAGAAGACATACAATGTGTTTGTATTGTAATATCTTTGATCATTCGCCTTTTTGTAAAGGCGTTGATGAGGGAGGTAAAAGGTGGAGTGGAGAGACAGAGGAAGAGGAGGAGAGGGGTAAATGATGGAATTCAAATGTCCACTATCTATCCCTTCATTCCCTTTCGATGCCCACCAACCACCACACTTTGGCTTTTTTGGTGTAGTCTGCTCTCATCTTCACTTTCATTTTCCACACTCCGCCCACATATTCCAATCTCCTCCTCAAGATTACCTAAGGTCATTCGCCGTCTATAATCCTTACGGTTCGTGCTAGCCGATGGCTAACAAGATTTGAATGTGACCTGAAGGTATTCATAAAGTGTGACCTCGTATGAGCTAGGCAAGGAGTGTGGTGGTGGGACTTAATTGGTAGGATCAAAGTAGTGGCTGACTGGCCGACCTCTCGCTCCTTTTAGTCAGTCTCTCGTACTCTCCCATCCACTCTTGACATGTATATTTACTCTGTAGACTCTCTGTCATCATGTCTTATCCTCTTTGGCTAATATGAGGAACGGTAGTGGAGGTTGGGTCATCAGCGGCTACTCTTTCTATATCCTCAACTATCGTTCCTCTTCACTCCTTATTGATTAAGTACTTTTGGTCCTGGTTACGGTACCTTTGGGATACTGTATGCTACGGTAGTACGGTATCTCTGATTCCTTCTGTCTCATATTTTTCTTTTTTCCTCACTATATTTTCTCTACACTCCTTATCGATTATGTGCTTTTGGTCCTGGTTACAGTACCTTTGGTATACGGTATGTTACGGTAGTACGGCATCTCTGATTCCGTCGGTCTCATCATTATCCCATCACACTGTATCGCGTCCATTTATCTATCCTCTCCCCTTATCTGCAATCTGTCTATCTCCATTCTATTTCTTACTCTTCCGGACCAGTCCACAAAGTGTTCTGTGCTTTTTGCACGATTTTTGTCCTGTTATCTACCCGTACTGATTTTTGATCTTTGATCTTTCGAATGTTGATCTTTGATCTTTGCAGACGTCCTCCACCCCATCGACACTCGATCAGTCACGACGGCGTCGTCTACAGAATTCTGACGGAGGAGGGGTGTTGTGTCTAGACGGGAGAAGAACAAGAACGAATGAATACGTCTAGGATGAAAAATGGTATGGTAATTATTGATTTAGTAGCTGATACGAGATTACGGTAGAGGAACGGTTATTGATTATTTTATGCATGCTAATGTCGTATTATGTATCTAATAAAGAAGTCTGCATGATTAAGATATATTATTGTTGATAAGTGTGATAAGAGATTGGCGCCACACCTTATCGTCTCGGTTTTGTTGAATCTCTGATTATTATTAGGTGTAACGGATACGGTATGTTCGGTACTGTAGATGCTAGTTATGGATACGGTCTGTGGGACTTTTAAATTCAGCCTTATGAAGAAGATGTAGCATCGTTCTCCAGATGGTATTATGAATGGAAGGGCAGTCGTGAAAAAAAGGACATTAGAGCTTTCTTTTTGTCATTTATCATATTTGAATTATAGAGATATTTTCAAATGTGGTCGGGTGATATTCCAATCGTGTAATTTTTTGTATTACTCTTTCTAACTTTTTCTTATTTCGAATATAACAAAGTTGGTGCAATGTTGAGTTGGAACATTTTTCCTGGAACAGTGTATTTCGAAACTTCTAGTTGGGTACTTTTTAAAAAGAACTCTCACTTCAAAACTATTCATTCGGACACCGCTATTTGGGGAAAGTTTTTATTGGAATGAAAGGGCTGGAATTCTTATTTCGTAATTATAATATTGGAAATCACGTTTCGGAACTTTTTTTTCGGAACTATGTTTTGGGAACTTTTATCGGAACTTTCGTGTTGGAAAGTGATCTCCGAAAACTGATGTTTGTTGAATTTTTGATCTTATTGGTCATGGTAATTTCTCATTTGCAACTCATTTGCATACCCATTTTCATTCTCATTTGTTTGTTTGGCGCTTATCTCCTCATAAATTTCATGTCTCTCGCTGTAGGAATCGGTGGTACAATATAATATAATATAATTTGATATAATATGCGTTTTGGAGAAACACGGTACTGATATGAATGAATAAAATGTGTGAAAGATATAAGAGGTTCCACAACCATAGTTCCATTGAAAGAGTTCCAGAAAAAAAGTTCCGAAATGAGGTTTTTGAAAGAATATTTTCTGAAATGCATAATTCCGAGCTGATCATTCCGAAAGAAATGATCCCAGATGAGCGGTCCAAAATGAAGGATTCCCAGAACATCATTCTGAAACAAATTGTTCCCTGAACGGTGATCCAATAAAAATGATCCGATAAATGAAGTTACAGGAAAAATGTTCCAACTCAACATTGCACCACAAAGTTTAATTATGATATTCGACTCAAAGAACTTCTCCCCTTTCTCGATTCGTATTCAAAACTATCCATCTCTGTCATTCAATTAATATAGAGATCCATTCCGTCCCCTTCGTTTTCATTCAAATCTATCTCTCTCTCTCTACTCTACTCTCTCTGCCTTTCTCCATCCTTTTCATCCTCCCCTCCCCCTCTGCCCGTCTTCCCTCACAAAAACGTCTGTGGTGTGCCGTTCGGTACCATAGCATTTTGATCGAGAGAGAGAGAGAGAGAGAGAGAGAGAGAGAGGCAGGCAGAGGGAGAGAGACTGAATTGAGTAAAAAGCAGAGGCGAGTAGAGGACAAATTAATCGCCGCCTTGTTCGTACCATTCATCTGTGGGTATTGTGGCCTTGTCTCTGTGCTATTTGAGATTGAACAATTCAAATTGACTGATTTTGATAGACTCTGAGCTTTGAATGGGAGTCCTACTTCGATATTCGAGAAGAATTGCCAGCGATTGAGGAGAAAATCGGTTACGGTTGATGATTGGGAAGATCAAAGATCAAAGATCAGATGGGGTATAGATAGTGAGGATGTGTGATTGTAGTCTACGTGAACCGCGGATAACTTGAAGATGCGGATGGATACGGTAGGTATGAGCGCCATGGGGTTTGGAAGCTTTCGAATGGTGCCGAAAGAGGGAAGATTATCATAAAATACGATAATATGTGAGAGTGAAGAGTCTGATTAAACAAAGGAATGGGGCATAATGGGCAATGTTTCTATCTCTCTCTCTCTCCCTCTCCCTCTCTCTGTCTCCCTCTCCCCTCCTCTTCCTCCCTCTACCTCTCCTCTATTTTGTATTGATAAGAGGAATGAGTGATATTATAAAGGGAGGAGGAGAAAAAAACTGGAGAGGAGGATTCAAATATGGCTGAATGATTAGATTTTGTGCGTGAGAGTGACAAGGAGAGATATAATAGTCATGAGGGGTGGCGTCTTCTGTATGTCAGCGGAATGAGGGAACCATAATGTTGTCAAAATATTGAAATGAGGAATCCAAAATACGTAGGTAAAGGTAAAGGTGCAACCCGTTATTCAAGGCACACGAAGTCCTGATCACTGCCTGGTCAGTTATAATTGAATGCCAAAATAAATAAATGTTTAAATAACGATTGCGCTTTCGCACTTCCAAGAGGAACGTGGCATGGAACAGAAATGGATAGGTATACTATGAAATCATTGGCAGTTTTTGAATCTTTCTTCCCCCCTTCCTCCCGGGTCCTTAGCCATTCTGTCCTCATCGTTGATTCGAATATGCATTAGTCGGAGGGCGGTCGGGTCCCTATAACCCTCCCCTCCCTCCCCTCCCCTCCCTTCATAATATCTAACATCTGGAGATGTGAAGAAATGGATGAAATGGAGAACGTGAGAGAGCGCGAGAGGGGGAGGGAGAGGGAGGGGAGGGGAGAGTGAGAGAGGAGGAGAAGGAGAGGGAGGGAGGAGGAGACGGAGAGGAAAGGATGGAGGAGGATGGAGAGAGGGAGAGGGAGGGAGGAGGAGGGGAGAGCGAGAGAGGGAGGAGGAGAGGATATGAATGCTTTGAATGCTATGAGTGAGGTCAGAGAGTGGGGAAGAGGTAGGAGGAGTGGAAGACTGAAACGAATACGGAGATGAATGGATGGACAATGGTGATGATGATGAGGAGGATATTATACTTGACCTGAAGGAAGATGAAGGAATTGATGGATGAATGAATGGAGTGGTCTATTCATGCTAATCTAATGGAGAATACATCAAAGTAGTGCAGTTTTATGATATTCGTGATGAAGATTTCGTAGAAGGGTTCCTTGAAGGCCTGGGGATATGGCGGATTTAAATTTTCTGAACTTTTGAATGTGTGGACGTAGGTTTTCCATATAATAAGCTGGAGCTTCTCAGGTAGTGAGTGAGAAAAGTGGAAAGATCAAAGCTGTTTGCCGCGCTCATTTCGCGCTATGGCGGTAATATAACTATATGGGTGTTTGTGTGTGAGTGCTTTTGGTTCTGCCTGGCATTAATTGTATCACCCTAATGACAAGTTCTTTATTGTATCGAAGATAGTCAGTCAGTCCACTTGTCATCAGGGTGTCAGAGTCTTTAAGTGTATGGAAAGGACACTTCTCACACTGGCAATAGCTCTATCACCTTCTATGATATGCGTGAACACCGGAATTGCCTACTGGTAATGCCTGCACTGTGAATCAATTCAATCGAATTGCCAATGAGTTTTAAAATATGGTTACGGTAGTGGCTATCCTTATAAGATGGTAAATGAATAAATCGATAGATCGAGAGAGTAATCAGCAAGATTATCTCAACACGGCAGTTATGGGGTGTGTGGGAGCGAGCCCATAATAGTGGTGGTAGTATATCTATAGGGGATTGAGATTGATGATAGGGATATTAGATATTGAGGACATGTTCTCACAGACATTATGTGTGAGAGAGAGAGATTAGATGATTATGAATGATAGAGTCCTCCATCCCCCAATGTCCTGACCATTCATTCGATCACAGTATCTAATCCCCTTATCCCCCATTCAAATCATTGTTTGTCCCTATAAGTAGATCCGGAGAAAGGGGAGATTTTGGGTGGTTGCGCGAGCGAGAAACACTATCCTCCCTCGTGTACTGTACTAGCAGAGTCGATCGGAGGGATTCAAATACGGGTTGCGCCATTCCTTGATCCTACGTGGTTGGTGTCTAGAAAGCTGCAATAGTATGTTCACATTACTTGGGAATGCTAGCACCACGGTGTCTCTTATCTTCAACGCTCTATGGTCTTTCTTGGGTACTCCTGTTTTTAGCCCAATCAATATTGAATTCTCGTATACTATCTTGCTTCGAAAGAACAATGGCTAGATGTAGAGTACAGGGAATATGATTTGAAATGGTTCGGGTGCAGTATTGAGGGACAGGTATAATAGTAGACAGTTGGAGGAGGTAGTGAATGGTAGTGTCATCCATCTATGGGTATCTCTCGGTTTCTCTCAGTTTTCCTTTCCCCCTTTCTACTCCTCCATCTATGCTATGCTCTGTCTATCTATTTCTCCGACTCTCCCTCTCTTTCTCTGTACCACTCTGCAACATATGGAAACAAGTTGCACTTTGCATGGTCAATTGCGAATGGTGGTAGAGCGATTACGGTAGGTATAGGGAGTACGGTACTTGTCTCCTGGGGGGTTGGGAGCTAATAATGTGACAGGCTAAGTCCAGGCTTGCGGTGATTAGCAGGGGCGATTAACGGTTTGACTAATTAATAGTGTGGTTGTACTCGTGAGGGTGTGGGGATAGACCAGTGGAGATAGGGGAGATGGAGATTGAAGTAGCGATCAGATGAGAAGATAGGGAAGGAAGTGTGAGTGTGGAAGACTTTTAAAGGAGGGCTTACGGTAGGTAGTGGGATTACGGTAAGTAGAGGGATTACGGTAGGTAGAGGAATTACAGTAAAGGAATCCATCGGGAAGAAGTTGTCGTACTCTAGTCGAGTTGGTCTATTGGTCTGTCTGGGTAGATCACTCTCCGTCTCTCTTCATCTCTCATCTTGTCGATCAATCAATATTCGATAGGAAGGGAAGGGACCTAGCTCGTGTCGTGCCTTTTCTCTGTCACTATTTTTTGATTGTTTTGAATTTGTCTCGTTTGCTTTGTTCATTATTTTCATGGTATTTCTCGCTCTATCAAGTCATCTAGTATATTTCATTCCTTGGGGGTAAATCTTGCTCCTCCTCTTCTTCTTCTTCTTCGTAGTTGATATCTATCACAACAATCGTCCTCTCCACTCTTCTCGGCTCATATCTCATCATGATCTCCTTCAATTCTCATTCGCAGCTACATTATTACATGGTGGTTGCGACTTGTGACGTCACTAGACTTTCTCCCTGGCGAGATTGTGATTCGAGGATGTTAGGACCATTGCCCAGGACGTCGGCTTAACCCCCCCCCCCCCCTTACCTGCCTACTTAGAGTCTATCCTTACCATCCTCTTGTCTTCCCCTTTCTTCTGCAGCTTCTGTCCGTGTAATCCGAGACCGTCAATTGGCCGATGTACTATACTACTTGTGTGGCGCCATCCCTTTGTGATTGAATGAGGGCATCTCAGGATGATAGAGAGAGATTCATAGACCTATTGACCACTACTTGGTCCATACCTGGTTAACGTTGCCACAGTGTCTGCTCTTTTGCGCATGTTAGTTACTGTCGTTTGATCTTTCTGCACTTCAGCACCGCTACAGTAACACTATTTTACCGTAGTCTGCTGATGGTTACTGTAGTTTGATCAAATTCTCTCTCTATTCTGCTTCGGGAAGGGTATAAATTTCTGGCTGGTACGTAGAGGCGCGGGGCTGTAAGCAGTAATATATATGAACGGTCATTCTGAGGTTGAGTTACTACCATATGGTATATTCCTCCCCTTTATTCCCCGTCTTAATACATTCCCTGACTCTATATAATCATGACAATTAGCTCATCTCTTCCCTTCTTCCCTCTGCCCCTCGGTCCTCTCATTCTGGCCATCATCATCATCATTTTACCTTTCCTCGTGTAGACTGCCTCCTCTCTAAATCTCGCTCGGGGTCAATTTCGAATTCCTCCTCCTCTTCCCCTTGAACCGTCTCTCCATTTATCTCATTCTGGCATCTTTCATCGTTTCGTCCACCCTCTCTCCTCCTCCCCTCCCCTCCTCCTCCCCTCTCCTCCTCTCCCCTCCTCCTCCTCCTCCTCCTCTCCCCTCTCCTCTTACAAACCGAGAGAGAGATAGAGCTGCACAGAATGTGTAGATATAAGGGAACTAGCCGCTGATGACTGAGGAGTGACCATCACCATATACCCTCTCCTAGCCTTGAGCAATAGATGGAGATAGATAGGAGCGATAGATGATTCTTGATCGAGTTGAATGTGTCTGAGTGGTTACTACGGAATATCCAAAGTATCTAGCTTGTGGTCTTTTTCTCTAGTAGTTTGTTTTAATTATAATTATAATTATTATTAGTATTTTTGCTATTATGATTATGTAATCGGCTGGTGCGACATTGATTATTGCAATTTTAAACTCTGGTTTAAAAAATGCAATTCATAATCTCCCCCCCCCCCTTCCTCATACGTGCAGTAGCGCTCTCAAAAAATGGGGGTCTATGGTGACCTGAGCCTACCGCTCATTGGACTCCCACTGTGCTTGAGCATACATTGCCACGGATGGAGGAGGACTGTAAGAGGGGAGAGGGAGAGAGAGAGAGAGAGCTGGAGGGGAAGGAGAGAGAGAGAGAGAGAGAGAGAGAGAGAGAGGAGGAGGAGGATGTAAGAGGGGGTTACAGGTAGGAGAGGGAGCGGGACTCTATTATTTGTCGTTCGCTGCCTACCTTCTCTTTTTTTCATCCGTTCCTATACCCTCTCGACTAGGAGGCATTCTATGTCTGCACCCTCTCATATCCGCCCACTCTCTCTCACTCTCTGTCTCGTCTAGTCTCTGTCGTCTCTACCCTACTCCCATATCCTATTCCTTGCCTCTCTCCCTCTCGATCTACCTGTGTGAATGGCATATCCGCCCATTCCGTTCTCTCTGTCTCTCTCTCTCCCTCTTTCTCTCTCTCTCTCCCACTCTCCAAATACTCATACCTAGAGGGGAGATTATGGTAGGACCTCCCCCCCCCCTCGATCTCTCACTCTATCTCTCCATCTATATTCAAATATCTCCGTTCGTTTTCCGTTCCTCCGTGAGGTAGTTAGAATTGAGGGATGAAATGATGTATTCCAATATCTCTGCCTCTACCTCTGTCCATCCTCTCCCTCTCCCTCTCCCTTTTCTACCTACCGCTCCCTCAGGGGCTAGTATGGATGAGTGGAAGTGCCTTTGTCTGTTACAAATGAGAGAGAGAGTAACTGCCAGACGATTTCGCTCTGTATCTCCTGACCCCTTTTCACTTTCTTTATTCCTTGCCCCATTCCAATTTCTCTTTCTTTCTTCCATGTAACTGTTCACCCTCGGGTCGTGTTCACTGAGTTTGAAGATGATGGGATGGATGGATGGTGCAGGAAGTTTGAATATAGTCTTTTTATCCCCCTTCTTTCACTTTTCCGTTCTCTACCTCTTCCTCGATCCATCTGTCCCTTTCTCTCGTCTTATCTCCCGTGTTCGTCGCCCTCTATATCCTTCCCCGCACATATCCCATCGCCCGAGGGTTCATAAATGTACCTCGGTGGGGTGTCATCATTGTCGTCACTCTTTTGTATTTATGAGTGGGATGACACGATTGATGCATATCTCATGTGTTGATCCGTGAATTGGAACGAGAGGATATGCGCCAATTTCGAATGTTCTTACGATTTGGTGTACGGTTGGTTATGTCGTCATGACATCGCCTTGTTTCTTCTTGTATGTACAGTGCTATTGAAACGTATTTGGTGTGTGAATAGTTGTTATTAGGTGCTATGGGATTTTTAAAGCTAAATTCATTTATCATATCAGTCGGATGAGTAACGATGTGATTAGCATTATCGATTGTCATATAGACCACCAGAACAATCCCATAACTCTTCTCACCTCATCTCGCCATTGTGCTCTCCGCTGTGGCCACACTTTCTCGTAAGCAAAGAAAGTGAGAGAGCATTGTCGGAGCGGAGAGTTTCGAATTGGCTCGGGGCGTGACTTCAGGCTAGAAAAAAGTGCCCTATAATCACTTTGTTCGTATATTCAAACGTCGATCGATTTTCTGGCTACTAATCACTTTTTGTGTGCTCGCTCATGTCTTTTCATCGTTCTTTCTCTGCCTCTCCCTAACAGCTTATCACTATGCCTATCGCTCTTATCGCCTCTGCCGTTACACGTCGCTTGAAACCACCAAAAACACCAAGGCCTCTTTGTTATATTACATTTTGTTGTGTGTGTGTGTATGTTATCCTCTTAGGCGTATTACCGATCTACCGTAATCTCTTGATCATATTCTACCGTAATCTCTGATCATATTCTACCGTAATCTCTAAATCTTATATTCTACCGTAATCTCTTGATCATATTCTACCGTAATCTCTAAATCTTATATTCTACCGTAATCGCCCAAATTCCGTTCAGGACCATCAGGAGGAGGAATGAGCCGGTGTGGGTCGGTCGCCTCGAGCTACAGCTGCGACCCGAGCAGTGATGAGCTGAGCAAGGATTCTGGTCTGGGCGATTGTGGTCCGTACGATGCCAATGCGCCCACCGACTTTGCTTCGATGCGCGAACCAGCGACGACTACCAAGGTACGGTAGCCAAACCTCTATCTGATTTTATTTTCTGAAAAAAATATTATAAATCAATAATTTTTCTTCATTGCAGAATCTGAATCGCGAGATGAAACGCATGCACATTAGGAGTCAGCAGGTGGCCGATATTCTCGCCCTTGAAGAAGAGGATGAAGATGTGGATGAGATTGAGAATGATGAGGTACGGTAGTTTGAGCTATCGTGAAGTGATCTTATTAATCCTTTTCCCATTCAGAATGCTCGTGACTGCGACTCGTCTTTCACGAAGATGCCCCCACCGTCGACGATCCCCGCGCGACGACCTTTTGAAGATTTGGGCAATCGGTTGGTGTTGAGAGCGGGGAAAAGTTGGCACAGTGCGAAATGTGTTAAGGGACATTCTTGGCTCACTGCCAAAGATGACTCAATCGATATTGTATTGCAGTCTTGAGTCTCCTTTGAGCAGCAAACGGTTGCCTCGCCACGCTAGTGCGAACGCTCTACAGACGACCAGATCGACTGGCGGACTCAGCAGGTGAGTTTTAGTTGATCTTTGATCTCTGAAAATATAATCTTTGGTTTTTGATTCCACGTTGTTGATCTTTGATCTTTGCAGAAAGCGTCTCGCCTTTTCTCCGTCCACATTTGGCCAGCCAGAGCGAATCTCTGCGCACAAGCGATGGAGAGTTGCCGAATCCATTGACGAGCTCTCTGAGGTACGGTACAGTGTATTGAATAATTACGGTGGCTGTTATCGATTGACTACTGTATCTGTTATCGATTGATTACTGTCATTATTGATTGATTCCTGATTCAGGTAGCCTCAACATCTCGTACCCAATCGACCGATTCTCATCCCATATCATCGATTGCCCACTTTGCCCGTCCCTCGTTCCACAGAGTGCAATCGTCATCGATACTCGAAAAGGGACGGTGAGTATCGATTTATTGATTGCGATTGTATACCGTATACTGTGAAATATTGATTGATTGATTAATTCATTTCATTTGCAGCTATGCTCCACACTCTGAGGACTTTCCATCGCATCTTGAAGTGGTGGGTATTGATTTTATCGATTGATCGTCAGTTGATTATTGATTGATATTTATTGATTATTGATTGATTGAAATTCAGTTCATTATTGATTGATTATTGATTGATTTGAAGTCTTACCGTCTGCCCCATCTTGACAACGTCGACAGTCAAGCGTATCGTCGCATCACTGGCGAGACCCTGTGCACGATCATGAATGAGCATGGACTGGAACACTTTGAGAAGAGGTATCTATCGGTTTATTGATTTTTTGAGTGATCAGATTTTATTGATTTCCGCTTCAGATATTGCCTGATCGACTGCCGCTATCCATACGAGTTTGAGGGAGGACATATTAAGGTGAGTTGGAGTATTGATTGAATTCTATTGATTTATTGATTGAATTATCGATTGAATTATTGATTTATTTGTTTGTTTTTCAGACGGCGACGAACATCTACGATCCGTTGGCTGTGGAGAAGGCAATTTTCAACGGGATGGAGTCGCTCCTCCGATCGACCGAAGAGGGCGTACCTTCGCGTATTCCCATCTTCTATTGTGAATACTCACAGAAGAGAGGACCCAATATGTAAGTGTACTGTATACTATGTGATACGGGATACTGTAGGCGTACGGTATTGTGAGTAATGAATGGGATACTGTAGGGGTGTGAAATTCTGAGCGATCATTTTTGATTCTGTAGAAGTACTGTATTGTGATTGATTGATGCTTTGGGATACTGTAGGTGTACTGTAGACCTCTGATTCGATCAGTAACATTCATATCGTCTTCTCCTACGAGATTTTGGCAACTGGTGGAATAAATCCTGTGACGTTTTCGCACCATCCTCATCTAGCAACTATTGCTTGAAGTGATAAAATTGATTGATTGATTGATTGATTGATTGATTGATTGATTGATTCTCCTTCAGGGCATCAGCAGTGCGTGCGTGTGATCGTATCCGCAATCAGCTCAACTATCCTCGTGTGGACCACGCAGAGATGTACGTTCTGGACCTGGGATACAATGGATTCCATGCGAAACACGGATCTGAGGTGTGCATACTATTTTATTTATTTTATTTATTTATTTATTTTAAACGTTTGTCTTCGAAATTACCTTTTTTCTGAGGTATTCTCGCTTGATTTCTCATCGCCTTGCTCACAATTGAACCGCCCGCATACTGATTTTAATTAGTTAAATTTATCGATCCGGGAAATTTTGTAATTTTGAGGCTCACAATTCCGTATGACTGTCGATGATAGGGGCCAAGAGGGAATTTGATTTTATTTTTTTTAACTAAAAAAATACATTTAAAGTGCTTGCATACTTATTCTTGTACATCTATTAATATTATTAATTCAAGTCCATTTATTGATTTTCTTACAGGATGTGTGTTCTCCGTTCGCCTACACCCGTATGGACGATGAGCGTTTCTCCTCCGAACTGCGCAAGTTTGTCTTCCACAAGAAGGCCTTCTCCGCCTGCGCTACCGTTTCCCGGCTCCCGCAACCGCTGACGTAAGTACCGTATACCTACCGTATCAGGGGGTTGATAATTCTTGCCTTAACTACGGTAATCTAATCATGTCTACTGAACTTTTGGGCTACGTTGTAATATGGTGCTAATAATGCTATTATCATAGTTACAGTATCCTAGTCATATCTACAGTATCCTAGTCATATCTACAGTATCCTAGTCATATCTACAGTATCCTAGTCATATATACAGTATCCTAGTCATATCTACAGTATCCTAGTCATATCTACAGTATCCCAATTTCAGTCAGCAATCGAAGCAGATGTTCCGTTCAACCTCATCGCTGACGGCGTCACCAACATTTGCACCATCCTGCGCCTCGACGGGTCTTCCGCGTCGTGCGTCACGTCGTGCGCTTTATCCGTCGTCACCGCGTGCAACGTCGGCTACCGTAACCGCACCACGCACACCATCATCGTCGTCGATGGTTGCGCCCGTGTTGAATCCTCACTTTTCATGAGTAGTTTGCAGACATGATGAGAGTTGATCTTTGATCTTTTGATCTTTGATCTTCGATCTCTCTGTCTTAGATAGTATTAGTAGGTATATTTTGCATACTATTCATTTCTATTCGTCTTCTTCTCATAATCTGTGATAGCTACCGTAACCCCGTTACACCGCCCTCCATTCTTCCCTTTCTCAATGTTCTTCTGGTCAACTCGTACTGATATATTCCGATGATCTCTCATTCTCGTATTCCATTACAGTTTCGTATTATGTTTCTATATTTCGTCGTAGTTGTTGTAGTGTAGGTAATCAATGATACTAGTGATACGGTAGGCGCAGTGTGGGTGGTCTAGCTCGTGTGTGGTGGCACGGACGAGGTTTCCAAAACGTCGTCCTGACACCCAGGGGCACACTACACGCGCGCGCGCGCTTGCAAACCATGGACACTTTAGTAGTTGAATTATGCATGACTCTTCATTCTTACCCTTATCATAGAACCATAGTCAGTACATGGATATATATATGTAGATTGATTGATTATATTAATGGATTAGTCGTGCTCCGCCAATAATATTTGATGCAATCCTCACACTCTCCCTGATGATACTCTAGTATCCGTAAGCCCCGCCCACATTGATCTTTGATCCCTGATCCCTGCCTGTACTCACTCTCTCTCGTTATATCTATACTATATATATACTAACTATAACTACTATATATTGCGTTCATGAACTATCTTACTGTATATAATATATTATCGTTTTTTCATATTTTGTAAATTATATGGGAATGTTCGCACGCTCTTTATACTATTTCTTTTGTACATTTTCATCTCCTCAGGCACGTATGTCCCCTCGAATCCTTTGATTGATCTTTGATCTTTGATCTTTACTCGCTCGGCATGACTCTCGAACTTTGTAAAATAGCCTCGACCCCTTGATTTTCCGTCGACCTGCCCCCGCCCCTGAATCTTCTTATATAATAAGTCAATATATGTTATATTTAATGGGATATAATGATATCGAGCGATTCTTAATGACTATTTGCTAAAGAATGTATATCAATCTATGACTTGAAATGACTCACGTTCTATGATATATTATATTCTATCTCTACCATGTTCAATCTTTGATCTCTTTCTGTGTTGATCTACTTGACTGTTGTGTGCATTGAACAGTGGGATAAAGTCGATCCAATCTTACCGAGTTTGTTGGTTACTATGATAATAATAATATATTAAATATACCAACAAAAGAAGGAAAAAAGTGATAAATTGTGGGAAAAATAGGATTTTCTACCGTATACCAGTTTTTCGCTGTAGGTAGTCATACAATAATAAATACATCTATAGATCACAATGATGTGATCACAATTTCAGAAAGATTCTACAATATGCTACCGCTCTCTTACTTTTACGCGATCTCTCTTTTTTCGTTATACTTTTCTCGGTCGCACGATGACCTCTCTCGAACCGCTGTGTGATATTCTACGGCATCTGAATAAATCACTTGAGAAGGTTCCATTCTGCTGTATTCATAAATTCATTAATTCCAGCGCGTCTAGCTTTAAATCACACTGTCTGGAATTTTGTCTGGAATTATTATCTGACTGGAATTGTCAGAAATGTTAGTGTAATTGTCGGGCATCGTTCTGGGATGTATCACCATATTTTAATATTATTGGTAGTTATATCTATGACAGGACTGTGACTGATCTCTCTAGCATAAGCATAATATAATGAATATGGATATGTTCTATTTGATGGGCTTTACTTTTATATCATTGAAATGTGAGAGATAATGCATTTTTTACCAGTGTATTTGATTTTTTCAAACGTTTTAAACACTTTATCTATAGTAATGGCATCAGCAGCGATATGAAAATTCTCCACATACCAGTATACTGTATTATAATATATGCAGAATAGTCAACTTACAGCATTTGAAATTTATTTATTAATAAAATGAGCAATTTGAAGATCACATGACATCCGTTTTTTTAATTTCGTTTTGACAACTAAATATTTACACAGTATTTCTTTTGATTTGGGTGACTAAAAAGGAAGAAGAAGAACAAAAAAAGAGACTAGAGAACTAAATTACATGTAAATTAGATCGACACCCTCTAACACCTAGTCGCCTTTCTTGTGGTTCCCTCTAGGATCTCCCCCTCTCCCTCAAGGATCTCTCCCTCTCCTTCTGTCCCTCTCCCTCTCCCTCTAGGATCTCTGCCTCTTCTTTTCGTTCCCTGATTTGGTTTTGTCTTCTTATTCTATGCGAGAAGAAGACGAAGAAGAAGAAGATAGTATAGTGATAAGAAGAAGTAGAACACTAAGAGATAGACAGAAGGGAGGGGGACAATATTTGAAGCCGTGAAGATGGTGGAAGGGAATAGGAAGGGTTGGTCCAGCCTCTTCTATCTCGAATCTATCGACGCTCCAATACTAACAATCGTCGTTTTTGCATCTCAACCCCCCTTAAAGAGACAGTGACCTCTCTCTATGGCCTCTTCATTGCGCACACTATTTCTCTGTTCTCTAACAACGAGAGAGCGTAGTGTGTTGAAGAGACCATTGTGAAAGGTGTCAGCATCTTTAACGCCACTTTTGACCCCTCCAGTCACTATTCTCTTCACTATCCTGTGATTGTTCAATTTCTCAATGGTGGTGATGAGAAGTGTAGTTTAGGATTGAGCTCCAGCTCTCAATATAGGAAGCTCCCTCTCCCTATAGAATCTCTAGCTCTTCCTCTAGGATCTCTCCCTCTAGATCTAAACTCTCTCCATCTAGGACCTCTCCCTCTCCCCCTAGGATCTATCCGTCTCCCTTTATGATCTCTCCCTCTCCCTCTAGGACCTCTCCCTCTCTCTCTCTAGGACCTCTCCCCCTACCCCTTTCCTTCTCTCAGGAGGTCTACCAATTACTACTAATCTCTACGCTTTGTTTTTGTCCAGAAGAACAAGTTGCCTAATAACTTTGCAAGATATCCTAAAGTAGTATAATCTTTACTCTTTCCTCTTCCTTCTTTCTCTCTCCTTTCTTACTAACTCCTCTCTCCCTCTCCCTCTCTCCTCTCGTCCCCTCCTCTCCCTCCCCTCTCCCTCTCCCCCTCCTCCTCCCCTCCTATCCTTCTATTCAAATGATAAATGTCTCTCACCCATAACTCCTTTACTCTTTCCATATCCCATCTATGTCCCTTATGTTTTTGTCTCTCTATCTATCTATTCTATTCATTCTTCTTCACTCATTCTCCATTCAATTCGTTCTTATATTCATTTTTCTTGGCTCGATGCCAAGTCCAGTTTAGCTCCTTCTTCTCCCGTTCTCTTTTATCTGATCTACTGCGCCGATACACGCTTCTCGGGTTACGATCGCTACCTCTCTCTCTCTCGTTCTTCTGATATCTCTCCCTCGGCCTCTTGGATCTCTCCCTCTGTCTTCTGATATCTCTCCCTCTGCCTCTTGGATCTCTCCCTCTGCCTCTTGGATCTCTCTCTATTAAGAAGCGAACAATTGAAATTAAGTTCAACGATATCGTCATCAAAGAAGCAATTGTTGTCTGAAAGCCCGCGCAGAACATCAACATTGCGAGAGTTTCTATGGTGTATCGTTCTTCATAATGAAGAGAAGACTGTGAAGGGATGAAAATACACGAATTGTCCATCATCCTCACCCTCTACCTAATGCATCGTTACATTTGCCTTACGTTTCCTCTTCCGCCGCGTCTCCGGCGTTACGGCGTAGGCACGTAAGGCAAATGTAACGATGCATGAGGGATCTCTCCCTCTACCTCTCCCTCTCCCTCTAGGATCTCTCCCTCTACCTCTCCCTCTACCTCTCCCTCTACCTCTCCCTCTCCCTCTACTCTCCCTCTACCTCTCCCTCTAAATCTAGGATCTCTCCCTCCAACCCTTGATCTGTCACATGTATCATCTCATATTCTTCCCTTTATTGGATCTGATTATCCCACGGGGGCTCAATGATAGTAACTAAGGAGCTCCCGCAATCTCACACTGAGTATCGCAAACTGAGGGATCCTCCCGGCGCGAAAGTTAGATACGATATGAATGAGCGCCGCTCGCCATACGAACGTTTCATACTAGAGCTATCATCGAGTTTTACGAGTTGCGGCATATGCTGAGATGGCTTAGTGGCTAAAGCTTTTGTGTGGCGATCCGAACCTCGTGGGTTCGAATCCCGCCCGGTGCAAATCAACTTTGCTGATTTTTCATAGTGCGGGAGGCTTCAAGCCAAAGTTAAATGTAGGGGTTGCCCTCCAATGAACCGCCGTGTATCCATGGAGTATCTCTCATATTACAATTACATTCACTTTCAATAGGAAGAAGAAGATTCTTTCATTCCTTTTTCTTCTCCTATCTATAGAAATTTGTCGAGAAATAGAGAGGGGGTATTTTCTCACTTTGCCGGGGGGATTCTTCGTTTCCCCCATTATGGACGAACTTCCTGGATGCGCTATTTTATGTGTTTTTCTTCTGTTAAACTCATTCGGAATATTTTAAGCTTGATTTATTTGTTATTCAAAAGTGGAGAAGAGGCAATAAATAGGTCTAATCCTACAGCTTTTTTTCTTAGATTTGATTTTTTAACAGAATATTAAAGAAAATAATCTAAATCGATATGAATCTGCAGTGCTCCATTGATGTATAACTCTATTAATTATCTTAATTGTTTATATATACCAATCAATACATATTCATGATTTCCAACCATGGACTGCATTTACAATTAGGCGATTGCGCCATCTGTTCAAAAAACGATAGAATTACGTTAGATGACCAATCATAAACGAACGGAATCTATCTATCATTTAGAGGTTGAACGTTTTCTTTATCCATTTCCATGGCCTTTACTCAATCTAATCACGTCCCGAAAACTTTTTTTTAAACGTTCCGCACTTTTTTGGTTTCCGCTCGTCGTTTTGCGCTACTCCCACGATACGAATCGATCAGTGATATGTGTATCCTTGTACATCCTTCCTATTCTTCAGCGACCACTCCCATATCTTGTACACCACATATTTGCTCAACCGTGAAACTTGCTTACTATTAGATGAACAAATAACAATAATATTTGTATAGTTTACAGTTTAAACACATTTATCAAGACTATTTAATAAAAATAAACAATTTGACTGACTTTCTGTGATTTGTACGAGTTCAATAAATCTTCGTTCAATGTTGATGCAATTTTAATCTTACGTTTGTCACCCTACCGGTATCTGCCGGCGCATTGTATAATGTCTGATAAATCAATAAATACAATCAATCAATCAATCGATAATCTACAGTATGCAATGGGTGATCATCGCTGGAAGAGTCCGCCACCTCCTCCATTGAGAGGAGAATCATACGGTATCTATTCATCTGGCAATTCCATCCACTCTGGACTACATTACAGGTTGGAACTAAGTCAATACAATCAATAATAAGCAGAACAATTATTCAAAACAATTGTCAGCATAAAAATATTATCATGTCTTTTGATTGTTGAGATAGGTTGTAGATCTAAAAGACAAATCAATAAATATCGTAATAAGGAATAGGTGTCTCTCTAGCTAATTTCAATATAAGGCGGCCACTTTCTTTTTTGTTCCCGAATATCAAAAAGTATTATGGTAAATTATAACTTATTCCCGAAATTATCTCGAACACTGAATGCATGGCATTACACACAATATTCATTCTTTGATCTTTGATCTTTGATCTTTGATCTCATTCAGTTCAAATCTCGTGGATGACGTAGACTACCCGTGCTACGCTGCTCCCATCTTTCCATTTGAATCAACGACAGCTGTGGGCACCGTTCCCTCCAATCATATACCATCATTCAAGGTTTGATCTTTGATCTTTGATCTTTGATCTTTAGTATAGTAAAGCTAAATTGTTCATGAACTACGCTGGGGTGTAGTTGCATATCTATCTCATGGGTTTTTCTTTGATCTTTGTTTGTAAACCTTGATCTTTGATCTTTCTCAGTCATGCCACGGTCCGTTCATCAGTCGTGACTCCTCCTTTCGCCCATCCACCAATCTTTATCTGCCAAAGAAAAAACGATCCAGGTGCGTTTTTTTCTTAAATTTGTCATTCTTTTTCCATTTTTTTCATTATAATTTATCATTGGGGACACAAATACGCATCTTGAAAGCTTATTCTTGAACTGCTAAATTATAAGAAGTAATAAAAATATCATAATAATTACGCCGTTGTAAGGAATATGTAAGCAAATTTAAATAAAAATTGTTGTTCCTCACTCTTCCTCACTCCTGTCAGAATGACTTTATTTATGACGACTTTCCCATCCCTATTTTTATAGTCAAGTCCACAATGTCTGGGATTGCCCTCGACCATAGCAACAACGATTTTGATTTTTATTGATTATCGATGTATTGATTTGCATAATAACATATTGATTGATTAAAATCGCTTGGAGGTACCTAGGTGTGATAGGATATTCTGAGTGTTCATCTTCATTCTTTCTTCTCTCTCTCTACATTCATTCATCAATCAAAACTGTCGTTAAACGCACATATGAACTACTCATTTCTTCCACTTCATCCATCCCTCATCTTCTTCAAAATCCCCTCCACCCCCGTCTAACTTTTCATGTGTCTGAATCATCAATAGATCAGGGAATATTCCGGGAACATTCATTTTTTCTCCATAACTGTACCGCACTTCTTATTTTGATTATTTTTATTACTTTATTCTATAAAATAATATCGCACGTCTGTCTTTTTGTGTGTCTGTCCGTAGAACTGCGCCGCAAAAGTACTGTGTCCGCACTCTAGTAGTTCTCTATATCCATTATGATATACGACGACAATGGTCGATGGAGTATATTTTTCAACCAATCGCAACACCCTCCCACTCCCGCGATAGATCCTAGCCGGGTCGGAGATTGCAAACGCTGGATGTGTGCCTTTAAGGGTCATTTCTAACAATTTTCTTTTTGCCTCCTTTCTCTCTTCATTCATCCTATCTATTCATTCCTTAAGATGCGTATAACGGCCGTATATATTTCTCTCATAATCTCCTAGTTCTCTTTCTTCTTCGTCCCGTTTCCCTCTTTTCCTTTCCTTTCATCTATTTATCCATTAGATTAGTGCACAAAACCACTTCCGCTATTTTTCTGTAACATAGATATTATTTTATTGTTAATAATATTAATCCTTCATCTCTTATTTTATTTTTTTTTAGGTTAGTGTTTATTCCCATACTTGGGGGTGGCACGACCGCATCATGAACTCTTTGTGAGCTTCACTTACTAGAATATAATGACCGAAACTATGAACATCGTACTCTAAATTAACAAACTTCAACTTTATCAGCAGCTTACTAATCAATTGATGAGATGAGAAGTCTTAAACTTATTTAATTTTTAATTTAAATTCAACATACACCAAAAAAGATGCGAGAATATTTGTCCATTTAAAAAAAATTGAAATTTTTAATTGCCTGAATAATAATCGATTATGCTTTTACATGGAGCTGTTCTCATCTTCTCTCATCCATATTCATCATGTCCACACATACTAATCCCCATTCTCTTATTCCTCCATTTCGTTCATTCATTCCATCATTCCTATGTCTAAGCTCTTCCTCTGTATTCCGTCATGTGATCTGTGATCTTTCACAGTCATTTTACCATTCACCTGATTGCTGGAAGGTTTCGTGAAGATTGTTGAAGTACTTTAGTTAATTGATTCAGTCAATGATATATATTATATTTTATCAACGTGCGTATGCACGAAACGAAACACATAAAAGTGACTAGTGAAAATTCATGAAATTTAAATGTGATATATTGGGGGGTCAGGATATTTTTACAGTTTCCCTTCGTTTAGATCATAAATTGTTCATATTTTTTACTCATTACATAATGAAAGCTATTATTTAGTCATTATTCCTTAAATTATTATTTATATATTTATTTATTTATATTAATTATATTTAATCCATCCTCCTTTCCCTATCTGCCCGCTCATCTCAATAAAACTCCTTATGATCCATTCCAATTCGATCATAGAATCCTTAATAAGTTTGGGTACCCTCGTCCTCAAATTTCGCCGCTAGTTATTTTCCTTTTCTGTTCTAGCCGAAAAGCGGTTTTGGACAAGAAATGTGATAGTTTTGACACGACTGAGCATTGTCTAATCATATCCTTTTCCATTCTCCATTTACATTCATCTCATATTTCTTAGCATTTCTCCATAATCTTATGCTCTGTTCAGTCACGAATAGAAAAGAAAAAGAGGTGAGAGAGTGTGTGAAACATGGAGAGTTTTCTCTGATTTTCTTTTCCTTTCGCGAACATAACTCACCTCAATCCACATTTTCATGTTCTTATTCTTTCCACATTCATAGACTTTTGTACCAATTCAGACCAGTCTAGAGTGGAGAGAGTACATTGACCGAGGAGACACCAGACAGGTATCGTGAGCGAGAGAGTATGCAAAATTGATAGAGTGCAGGTAATGAGTAAGTGAGAGAGTATGAGGAAGTGAGAGAGCGCAGACATGGGGAGGTCACTTTGCACTTGTGGACAAGTTTCAATTACAATGAAGATCAATTATGAGCAAGGAAAGGAAGTGTGAAATGTACTCGAGATCTACCATAGGCTTTTAGGAAGACTTTTGTACCGTCTAAAGCAATTTAATTCATAAGATCATCATCTTGATTTACGTTTCATTTTAAAAATTCTACTGATAGAATATAAAATATTTTTCATTTATAGTTTAAACTTCATGTGTCTGATTGACTTTTGTAAAACTTTTTTGCACTTTTCCGTCTCATGTGCATGCCCTACCTGAAGATTAAACACATTCGAACCTGCTTCCAACACGTTGTCTCAATTGATTCAAATTAGGTAAACTTGAGTATATCCCCGAAAGGGAAGCCTGATCCTTCTTAAAGGGTAAGAAAAGTTTAAGAAGATGAGAGTGTCAAGATAAGGAAATAGAATCGAGAGTAGGAAAAGAGTCTGAAAGAGTTGGAAACGAAGAGAAAGAGGTGCAGCTTCAAGATTTTATTTTGATTAGAGTAAGGGAAGAAGGAGTACGAAAAAAGCAGATTAGAGAGGGAATAGACTCTTTTAGTTCAATCCGAGTGCCGTTTTGGTTGGAGAATGATGGAATGGGAGATAGTATTTGAATTTATTTATTTTTGTTTATTTGTTATTCTACAATTTTTTGCCCGGTTTTCAACATTTTATTCATTATGCTGTGAATTGGACAAAATCAAAATCAGTGATCTTCCGTGGGCTAAAAGAATGAAAAGTCTGATAATACATTTTAGTTTCAATTTTTTGGAAAATGAAAACTCTCCGATTTATCTCTTCCCTTAATTTTACAATCCCTTCGGATGTTTGATCAAATACTAACATTATTATTGCATTACCTCTATATCTCACCCAGTCTCTTTCTATACAAAATAGTGGAGGATCTACTTGAGTCTTCATCTTTTCATTCTATTCTATTCTTTATCTTCATCTTCTCTCAAGTGTCACCACCCTCCATCCGTTCTTTCTCTCATTATTCACTTACTTCTTCTTCTTCTTCCTCCTCTTTTCCCTTTGCATTTCCTATGGCATCGCTGTAGATGGGCCTACATGGCGTCAATTTTGTCTAACTAGACTACACACAAAAAAAACCTTTTTTTCTCCTGTACCACAGAAGGTATTTGAAAATGGGGGGATCTTCTGGTTTTTGTTCGGTTATCGAACATCGAATGTCAATCAAATCTAGCGGAAAGCACAGTTCGAAATATTTAACATAACCTGAAAGACACAGAACAAGCTAATTTGACTCTCCACTCTGGCAACACTCTCTCGCTTCCTTTGTCTGCAAGAGAGCGTGGTCAGAGCGGAGAGTTGAAAATTAAAAATTAGAGGTTTGCCTTTAAAGTGTTCCTCATGTCCAATAATGAATCTTGATTTCACTTCCATTCCCTATATCTATTCATCTTCATATTCTCCTTCTTCATCTTTATTATTATTCCTTCTCATATTATCTCTCACTCTCTCTAATTAGTCTTCCCTTCCTCGTAGTCTCTTTTCATGCCAATTTACTTTCCGACCGAAGACTCGCCAGATTTTATTACTACAGACGACTATATTGACGTACAAGATGGATATCCTTTAGTGTAATCTCGATCATGCCGTTTTATTCTTTTAAGATAAGTGTCGCTGAAAAAAAAACTTCGATAAAGTTAAAATTTTAAATGTAAATTCATTTTGCCTGTAGTTAACTATGTAATCTCTCAATATGTATTCTCCGTAGTTTTCATGTCATCTAATGCGATGCGCATATCCATTTTTCTGCACTGAAAACATGGATCATTTGAAAATGATTTTATCTATTTTGAGATCTTGTTTCTGATTATGAAGTGAGAATTGGATGTTGTTGGATCGTTGGATCAGAGATTTTTCCTCATTCATCGTATCATAATATACGCTGATTCAATAACCACCCCTCATTGTTTTTCTTCAACTTTCCAATTATGGTTGCGGAAAAAATGACGAATTCTCCTAGGGATGTTATGGAAAACCAGATTTTAGTACTTTTAGTTATCCACGATCAGCGAACTTTTTTACTGATTGCATTGCGCGTGCCGCTTTTGAACAACAAGCAAATTTGTGATGTGATATCGGATGAAATCTAGGGGGTCAAGGCTATTTTAAACCATTTTCGAGAGAGAAAAAAAATTTCAAATATGTAAAATCTCTTATATATCTTATTATAGTTGCATTCCATCATTAGCCGATGATAAATTTGAAAAAAATATTTCCTCGCCATATTTCAGGGATTTTTCCCGTTCGATCATTTTAAAAGGAACCCTATCTTTTGTAAATCTCATCGCTACATCATAGATGAACAAAGTGTGAGAATGGCAGTATGACATTTTGGAACTGCCGTTGTGGAACGAGGACGTTTTGGAACTGTACAAATAGGAACGATACCGATTTAGAACGAGACACTTTGGAACTAGACATTTTGGAACTCTCCCGTTTTGGAACTCCCCCATTTTGGAACTCTTCCATTTTGGAACTCGGCTGTTTTGGAACCGGGACATTTTGGAACTCGGCCGTTTTGGAACCGGGACATTTTGGAACTCGGCCGTTTTGGAACCGGGACATTTTGGAACTCGACCGTTTTGGAACCGGGACATTTTGGAACTCGACCGTTTTGGAACCGGGACATTTTGGAACTGGGCCGTTTTGGAACCGGGAAATTTTGGAAATGGGCCGTTTTGGAACTCTCCCATTTTGGAACTGGGACATTTTAAAACTAGGTCGTTTTGGAACCGGGACATTTTGGAACTGGGCCGTTTTGGAACCGGGAAATTTTGGAAATGGGCCGTTTTGGAACTCTCCCATTTTGGAACTGGGACATTTTAAAACTAGGTCGTTTTGGAATCGAGACATTTTGGTATTCCCCGTTTTGCTTTTAACTTTTTACTACTTTTTTTCTATAAAAGATCGCAAAGGTTACGCGAATATTTTCGTGAACAAACTGTGGAAACAGAAAAATGGCAAAAGATATTCTTCGTACCGTGTACTGAATCGTTTCATCTAACTGTGCGTATTGATTGATAGAAATATATTTCAATCCCGCGACAATCTAATATCAAATCAATGGGTTTGCAATTACAAAAGGGGTGGGCAAGAGTGCACTGAAATTTTTGCATATCACTTGTATTAGAGGATTGCATGAACATTCGCGAGTCTCCATCCTCAATCAATGTGAAAGTCAACGAAATGGGATTCATGTCAAGTCCTTGTTTATATTTAGAGTCTCTGGGGCTGTAAAACAATTCCGTAAAATATAGCGTCTTACCACAACTTTACTTCAAAGGACACGCAAACCAAACTACTTTTCTAGATTGAAGAAATAACGTATGCGGGCTTCAACATAGGCAACATAGGTCAATCTTCGCAGTGACTTGAACATTTTTCAGACATAAAGTCTATTTAGGAGAGAAAAATCCTGAACGCCCAAAAAGCGTGGAATGGCGCTAAATTTTGCAAATAAATGTAGAATGGCCAAAGTAACTTTGACGCGATTCATGAACATGATGATGATTGATGATGATGATGATTGATTCATGATTAAACTAAATTCCACGGTTTTGCTATCACAACAACAGGGGATGCCCATATCCACTAGGATTTAGCTTTAATCCCATTCAGGGGACTTTCGGAGGACTTTTCAGTATGTCTAAAAATAAACACGCAAGAAATATCTTTTAGACTATACTACATTGCGTGGAAAAAGCTCATGAATACCTGAGAATTATGCAAATAATGAATGCATTCAAAAAAAGTTTAGACAATTGGATCCATGGGTATGTTAAAGAGTGAAAAAAGTGTATCATTTGATAAAAAATGAAAAACGGGGAGTACCAAAATGTCCGGTTCCAAAATGGCCGAGTTCCAAAATGTCCGAGTTCCAAAATGTTCGGGTTCCAAAATGTCCCGGTTCCAAAACGGCCGAGTTCCAAAATGTCCCGGTTCCAAAATGTCCCGGTTCCAAAACGGCCGAGTTCTAAAATGTCCCGGTTCCAAAATGTCTCGGTTCCAAAACGGCCGAGTTCCAAAATGTCCGGGTTCCAAAATGTCCCGGTTCCAAAATGTCCCGGTTCCAAAACGGCCGAGTTCTAAAATGTCCCGGTTCCAAAATGTCTCGGTTCCAAAACGGCCGAGTTCCAAAATGTCCGGGTTCCAAAATGTCCCGGTTCCAAAATGGGGTAGTTCCAAAATGTCTGGTTCCATATCGGCATGGTTCCTATTCGGCATAGTTCCAAAATGTCTTGTTCCTATTCGTCCAGTTCCAAAACGTCCTCGTTCCACAACGGCAGTTCCAAAATGTCATACTGCCGTGAGAATATCACCACATCTTGAATATCCAATTGAGCTTATTTTCAAGGTCCCTAGTTTTCATATATTGTCCAAAATGTGTCCTCGCATGCCCATCTCTATCAGCGCCTTCTTCCTATGATTAATCTAATTCCCAATGCAGATTCATAGATTCATCCTTCTATTTATTTCTCACTAGTTCTTTGTATCTCCGCGATTTTTTCAGTTCCTCACAATTCCCATTTTTAGAGGCATACGGCTGGCTCTTAATGGAAAAATGAATTTGTGACTGATAAAGGTCATCGTATTATTTATATTGTTTTTCAAAGTCAAATTTCTGGATGATTTCCCTGTCAATTCTCCACTAGATCTTTCATCCCCATCCCCCAATCCATATTCATACAATATTTGCATACCTGAATTGTATAGATATGCTGAAAACGATCCGTCTTGTCTCTAGTGTCTCCTCTTATTCAATGACTACCTGCACTCTCTCATATTCCCATGGTCTCTCGTCACTCTCTGCATCTCTGGCGCTCTCTCCAATCGACATGCTCTCTGCGCTCGATATGAACCGTTGTTCGAGTGGTCGAATCTGAGCCAAGCTTTTCATTGAACAATTGGACAATAGGGACTATGTCAATTCGCAGCGTCTATTCATTCTCCATCTAGTCTAAATATACGAGATGTCATACTTATCAGTCTAATCATTTGAAACTCTTACCAGGGGAAGACTTTCTCACCTTCTCAATACCATAATTTCTGAAAGGATTCATAATCAGACTGATTCTACTCATGATATTCTAACCTCACAATGTCAGATCACCATGGGTGCTGAGATACTTCCCTTATCATAGCTTGTAAAACGAGGATAATATTCTTTTAAATTCTTTTCCTTTATCAGATTGCGAACATATCATAACTTTAAAGACACGCCCCGAGCTAATTTGAAACTATCCGCTCTTGCAATCCTCTCTCGCTTTCTTTGTCTACGAGAGAGTGCTGCTAGAGCGGAGAGTAAAATTAACACGGGGTGTGCTTTTAATCTTAATCAGGAGTCTTACGTTCCTTTAGCAATTCATCATTGATCCATACCATTTGTCATTCATGTTTTCAAAATCAGTGACATCTATCCACCTTCTCTCTACTACACTCTCCTTCCATCCAATTCATCCCTTCTAATCAACCCAGAACACATAACGTATCTATCAGCTGTTGGTCCCTTTTGTTGAGATATTCCGACACTGATATCTCTCGGTGCCAGAACTCTCTACCTCTACCTCTCCCTCTCCCTCTAGAGGTAGAGGTAGAGATAGAGGTAGAGGGAGATCCCTCTCCTACCTCTACCTCTCCCTCTCCCTCTAGAGGTAGAGGTAGAGATAGAGGTAGAGGGAGATCCCTCTCCCTCTACCTCTATCTCTACCTCTACCTCTCCCTCTAGGAACTCTCACTCTACCTCCAACTCTAACTCTAGCTCTACCTCTACCTATCTCTCTCTACCTCTCCCTCTCCCTCTACCTCTACCTCTACCTCTCTCTCTACTTCTCCCTCTACTTCTAGTTCTCCCTCTCTCTACCTCTACCTCTCTCTCTCTACCTCTACCAATCCATCCCTTCCTCTTTACCTCCGGGTCGCAACTGCACTATGTTCTGCCTTTGATTCACGCAGTATGATGCGTATCACGAACAAACTCTAATGAAGCCCTTTTCAATTCACTGAATTCGTTCTTCGTTTCACCTTATGGTATAATCTGTATCCACTAAATCCATCTTATCTATGTCCATTTTCGTCTCCATTATCTTTATTATAATACATCAACAGTATACTTTCAATACATGACTTTTTTTTAAATTTTCAATCTATTTATCGTTTTTAACGGAAGTCGAGCTATTCTCAGAGAAAAAACATTGACTAACGACTTTCCGTCTGTTCTTGTAATCTATTGAATACTTCTAATGTGAATCTATTCAATCTTCCTCCTAATGTTTACATTCATATTCATTATACTTTCTCTTCTCTCTATAAACTCCTGTTGTCCCTCTTCGATCATCTTTCATTTCGTCCTTAATCCCTCCCAGACCTCCCCTGTTGGCATAGTCGTAACAACCGCACTGCGTCATTTTGAGTAGCCGTTCTGGAAGATTGATAATGATCTGTCCAAAAGTTACGAAAGGAAAAGAGAAAAAATATGCGGAAAAGTGTGTAAAACAAGGAGTATTCTATGATTTTCTTTTCTTTTTGCAACTTTTGAACAGAGCTTCGTCGTTGAAAAATACGGTCCTCCGGAATTTCATGTTAAGAAAAATCTTCTTCTAGAACACGCGACTCCAACAATTTCTCCCCACGAAGTTTTTTTTTTCGCACCAAAAAACTTCGTTTACCTGACTCTCTCCCTTATTGTGTTCTCTCGTTCATCTACAACTTTTTTCTAGAATATCCGTTTTCAGAACTTCCCCAGTAAGACTTCAATGAAATGTGATCAAGTTTTTCGCCAATTCAACAACATCACAATCGCTATTATTCATAACATTATTGATTTTTAATCCTTCTGATCTTTGATCTTTGATCTCTATCGATCTGATAATGATCAAAACTGAATCAACTAGCAATGGAAGCAGAGTGTGGATAGATACCACACCCAGAAGGTCCATTATTATATTCTGTAATGTGTCTTAAAGAGGGGATTCATTTCGCACGCAACGGATTTCATTGTTTCAATAAAGCCTCATGAGATGATGGCGAAGCTGACAGACACACTAATTTTTAACACCAGAAGCTTATTTTACTCTCCGCTATGGCAACGCTCTCTCGTAGACAAAGAAAGTGAGAGAGTGTGTCAAGAGCGGAGAGTTTCAAATTAGCTCGTGGTAAGCCTTTAAGGATCAATATGCATGGTTTTAGGGATAATAATTGCAAATATCATAGATACAAAGAGTTTTTGAAGGAATTGAATTGTAAAATTGTATAAATCACAACAAATTTTCAGGAAATGCACGTTTTCTCGACTGGAATTATGTCTTCTTGTTCTCGTTCTTCTTCTACTTTTATCACTCATAGCCACACTCACATTTTGGTTGTTTTACCTACAAGGATATCGGACTTTTATTAATGGTCAGTCTCTATTTCATTCATTTTCAGAAAAAAATTAGTGAAAATCAAAATGTTTTTAAAAAAAATTAAAAATTAAAATTAAAATTAAATTCGCCTGATTTGTTCATGGGTGCATGTGATCATTCCTCGTTTTCTAACACTATATCTTTTTATTTATAGCCTCGCGAATAGGTAAAAAGAGGGTAAGAAGTTTGGTATGTGGCAACGAGTGGTAAAACCCTAAACGACGTTGCTCTTCCCGACATTTATATCTCTAGAAAGAAATACCAATAAAACAGTCCAATAAATAAACCCATATCTATGAAACAGTCGTTCAAATGACTTCTCCTATTACAGGGAAGCCCTTCTATCCTCGATCCTCTTCTGAATTCGATGAAGCCGCCGATGATTCAGCCACCAATCATGATGGTCGAGTGTGTACCAGTAGAGAGTGTACCACACTCGCCGCTTTTCTCGCTGAAAACCTCAATGATAAGGTATTTTATCGATTTTATAATGTGATTATATTGCTTCATTGATTTTTAATTTTGCTATTTCCACAATGCTGATGGTAATCGCTTATTGAAATTTTTATTCTATTTTTTTATCTCTTTAAAGGCACACCCCAAGCTAGTTTAACTCTCCGCATTGGCAATACTCTCTCGCAGACAAGGAAAGCGAGAGAGTGTGGCCAGAACGGAGGCGTTCAAATTAGATCGTGGTACGCCTTTAAGGATGAATGATTAAGGTGAATCCATGCGACGATTTCTACGAGTACGCCTGTGGAAACTATGGATTAAATCGGAATCTGGCTGCGAACAAACCCCTGAGGCATACTATCAGTGATGTGCAGAGTAGACTCAATAAACAGGTTTGTGTATTTATAATTTTAATTTAAACATACTATTGTGATTAGACGAGCACTCGTGGTGAGAGAAAAGAAAATGTGTGAGGCTTTCAAAAAAAAAAATTTCAATGTTCCATGGGCATACATTTCCCCCCTCACTTCAATCGCTATATCTGCGTTGTGTCGGTAATACGGACGTACGTTTTCGAAACGTGTATCGAGATTGAAAAGTGCAATGCGGAAGTGGACTCGTACGTCTGTGACGTGAAGAAAATCTTTTAAAAAATTAAAAATTTGATAGAATAATAAACATTGCGCTGAAGAATCTACCATGCGCTCATTCTTTACCATTTCAGGTTCGATCACTTCTGGAATCTGCACCATCACCCAAAGATAAGATATGGGACTCATTAGCCAAAGGATACTACAAGAAGTGCTTGGATGAAGGTTTGTATTTTGATCTTTGATCTTTAAACATGATATTTCAATTCTACGATTAAATCTTTGATTGTCATCTCTGACTTTGCCTTTAAACTTTGATCTTTGATCTTTGATTTTATGGGATGTTTTCAGATCATTTGGAAAGAGTTGGTAAAGATGCCATGTTGGAGGTATTGAAATGGGTTGGAGGATGGCCAACGGTTGATGGAGATAAATGGAAGGTATACTATTTAGATAGTTTGCTTTATTTAGATATTTATTTAGATATATAGTTATACACACGATACTCTACGTATCGTACATATTTTGGTGTCCCATGAATTTGTTTCATTTTTTTTTAATTTCAACTATATTTTATAATAATACATCAACAATCTATCGTAGTCATTCTGACACGGAGACAATTTTGTTTCAAATATATTTGTCCAGACGTCCACTAGACCTATTCATGTCCACTCTTCTTTTATATAATTTTAAAGAGATCTAAGAATGTGACAATGAGAAGGGAAATGTGATAAAAAAATACTCATTCAGCTAATTTTCCTTACTACTGAGTAGTATCATTAATATATCATATATCATTAATATTATATAATATTAATTAATATTAATAGTATATCATTAATATTTTCAATGAATTATCATTAATTTGAACAGGAATGGCCTCATGGTTGGGAGAAGCAATTGGCCATCATAATGAACAAGACTGGAGTGAATGCTGTGCTACTCGAATTAGCTGTCACCCATGATCCGAGTAACTCATCCCGCAGTGTCATTGAGGTATTTAAATTAATTTTTTAAAATCTCCACATCGTAGTAATTTTTATTTTATTACAGTAGTTAGCGAAGAAAAAGCAGCGTGATTTTTACTTTTTCAAATTAATATTATCTTTATAGAACTATTTCATAGTACATATTTGCCTGTCGACGAACAGTTCATATTTTCACTTCAATTTTTAAAGCGACACCCCAAGATAATTTGAAACTCTCCGCTCTGGTCACGCTCTCTCGCTTTCTTTGTCTATGAGAGAGTATTGCCAATGCGGAGAGCAAAATTAGCTCGGGTTTGCCTTTAAAATTCTAAACACTTTGTCTAAATGAACTATGCGATGGGCCACCGGACCTGTAGCGATATCTCTGGTATTTCCAAACTAGTAGTTTACTCTTACGTGACGTCACAGACTAGTAGTTTACTGCTAGTCTACTACAAGGGAAAAAACATTTGACGAAATGCACTACCGTATTATACACCACTACTAGTAAACTTACGTTTAACTAGCCGTAGACTTGCAAGTCTACGGCCAGTGGGAAATATAAGTAAACTACTAGTTTGAAAATACCAGAGATGAGGAGGTTCACTGAACCTTGAGCTCATTGTCCGTTCATTCATGTTTCATAAAGAATTAAACAAGGCGCGAACGAAAAACTATACGATATATTTACTACTCGACATTCTTAATCTCCCATCGTTATTGACGGCTAATTAGATAGGTAATATCGATACTTCGCACCTCATGACTCATCTTTTATCGTGTTTTATGCCATTTTTCATTACCATGTTTGTTCTACAGTAGCCGAAACATTCTTTAAAATGACTGAAATCTTTCTATGTAGTTCGCATATTGTTGTTCCTTAATTCCGATGATTTGAATGAATAAGTCAATCGATAATTGATTGATTTCAGTTAGATCAACCCAAATGGGGAGTGGGCAGTCGATGGCCTTATCTGATGGGTGTCGATGACCCTATGATACAGAACTACACATCGCTCATGATACAGACCGCCGTTGCGATGGGTACGGTATTCCTCCTCGATCAATCGATAACCGGATTTCCCTTTAGGAGCCCCTCGAGAACGAGCTGAGAGGGATATGCAAGATGCGATGGAATTGGAGCTGAAATTGGTTAATTTCTCGGCCGAAGAAATGGTACATCTCGTGAATTTTCAGGGAAAAAATCAATCAATAAATTAAGGTCCGACGTGATCCCGATCGGGGGAATAATCGATTTCAATTGGGAGAACTGAAAAATCACTTTGACAAGGTCAGTTACGATATTCCTGAAATGATCAATCGATAAGTGTGGCGTCACATTTGTTACATAATCGATTTGTAGTCGTTAATCAATCGATCCATCAATCGATATATTAATCGATATATGTAGATTTCTGAATCATATTTGCAAAATCAATCAATAAATTGTAGATTCGATTGGATGAATATGTCCGTACCGTATTCTCTGGACTGATATCACTGTCTGATAATGAGACCGTTATCATTAGAGAGATTGAATACTTCAGGGTAAGGCAATTATTGATTGAAAAATTATAATATACCATGACTTTGAATAATTTGCAATTGAGGGCTATCCAGGCGTCAATTGCCTGAATTTTGCTTAAAAAAGATTTTTTTAATGTAAATACAAAGTACTGTTTTGCGACTGATCAGACTGCATTCAGGGAATTCAATACATTCTGGAGAAGACGGAGAAGCGCGTGCTTGCCAACTACATCTCCTGGCGAATAGTACAGGTAAAAATCAATGATCAAAGACCAAAGATCAAAGATCAATTCAGGGTTTCTCTCCATTTTTGCCTCCCAGCGCTCGTGAGCCTTTCTATCAATTCAAGGCCAATCAGACCGGAATGTTCAACTCTCCGCCACCTGATAGGTTAGAAAATTCAAAGATCAATTTCAAAGATCAAAGATCAAAGATCAATTTTGCAGATGGGAAGATTGCGTCACTTTATCAGTGATTATGATGGATATGCCGGTGGGCAAATTGTTCGTAGAGCACTTCTTCGATAGAGTCAGAGCCATGACCAAGGTTGACGATCTAATTTATGATCTTTGATCTTTGATCTTTTAAAGATGAACGAGCTAACAACGTATCTCAAGTCGGAGTTCATCAAGCAACTGCATGTGCTCGATTGGATGGACGATAAGACGAGGAGAAGAGCCATCAGCAAGGTTTGATCTTTGATCTGTAGTCTTTGATCTTTCGTCTTTGTTCTTTGAATTTTGTTTTTCGCATTTATCTTTTCCCGATTAAGGCGAACGCAATCGAGTATAAGTCTGGCTACCCCGAGACACTGTTTGATGATGATTGGATGTCTAAGCAGGTTTGATCTTTGATCTTTGATCTTTGGTCTTTGATTTTTTATCTGTCATTTCAGTGGGGCATGCAAATTCTTCCTGATGAGCATCTTCTCCATTTGACTATACGAATAAAACTTCTTCGATACGCCGAAGAATTGTTACGGTTAGTGTTCATTGATTTTTTTCTTTCAGTTGTGTGTTTATTGATTTATTATTGATTTTTGATTATTGATTTTTAAAAATTATTGATTTTCAGTTTAAGTGAACCTTTGGATCGAACGACATGGTACCAGAGTCCAGCACAGGTCGACGCATACTATGCCCCGAACAGCAATGAAATGAGTAGGGGTTTCCAGCACGATTGTGCTGATTACGGTAACATCGATCGATTACAGTATTCCCGGCGGGAATAATGCAATTTCCCTTCCTGACCATCGGAGTGCCCAATTACATCACTTACGGTATGGTAGGAGCTGTCATTGGACACGAGGTGTCGCACGCATTTGACGATCAAGGTATACGGTAGCACTGAGATAAGGTATCTTGAGAATATCGATTGTTTGAAGGTGGCCGCTATGATGAACTCGGTAATCTGAATGATTGGTGGGACTCGCTCACTGCACAGAAGTTTGAAGATAAAACGAAGTAAGAATAAATCGATAATTGATTGATACGAAAAGACAATTCATTAGATATGAAATGGTGTAAATCGATAATTGATTACTTATCGATCGATATTCCTTGTAGATGTTTCGTTCGTCAATACGAATCGGTCCGTGTGGATGAGGCTGGAGTGCATCTCAACGGTCAACTATCACTGGGAGAGAACATCGCTGACAATGGAGGGGTCAAGACTGCATTCAATGTAATAGTTTGAATAACCTTATCAAGATTACCGTGCCTGATACATACTGTAGAAGTGTACCGTACTGTAGAAAGTACCATATACCTCGGCCTTAGATAGTACTGTACACTTCTACCGTAGTGCAGACTTTTCTAGAACATTCTAATCAAGATTACCCTACCTGATACATATCCTACTGTAGAAGTCTATTGTACTGTGGTACTGTGGAATATACAGTATACCTCTACCACTTCTACCGTAGTACAGACTTTCTTGAATATTCTACCGTACCTCAGACTACAGTATCTCTTCAGGCATACAATGCATGGCGTGCCAATTCGACTCTCCATGAGCCCGCTCTGCCCGGATTCCAGAATTTCACCAGTGAACAAATGTTCTTCCTCGCCTATGCAAATGTAACTTGTTCTAAATTTTAAAATTAAACAATATAAATATGTATTTAAGAATTGGTGTTCCGTGGTCCGAGCCAAACACTACGTCCAATTGATAATGACCGATGTTCACGCACCATCCAAGGTAACTCGCACTCACCGCACCAATGATTACGGTATCCACACCACACCATCCAATTACAGTATCGAGCGATCATTCCTCTTCGCAATCGACCCGAGTTCGCGACAGCTTTCAACTGCCCTATCGATAGTCCAATGAATCCTGAGAACAAATGCCAAGTGTGGTAGTTGGGCATCGTGCCAACTATTCATTCCATCCTTATCTCTAACGTTCAACTTATCTCTCTATCTTCATTCCGTTTATATGTCAGTGATCACCGAACGAGCTTAATCCCCTTTCTATGTCCCCTAGCATCTTTTTGTCTAGATTCATTTCTTAATTCTACAGTACCCTCAAAGTTCAAACTACATCCATTAGGAGCACACTTGCACAATGAGATACTGTAGATCTTTTCTTCAATACGTATCGCTTATTTGTAGTAATGTTCACTTTCTTATTACTTTTACACTCTACCCATGACTGTTGTATACTTGCCTACTTTTATTGCCATGACCATCCCCATTTCGAACGGTCCTTCATTTTCCAATTTGTTAGTGCTCTTCATTGTAGTAGACCCGTGAACCTATATGACCAAACTTAATAACTAAATCCAAAAGCATCCAACTAACGCTTTAACTGGTTTGTATCTTCTTTTAGCTATCACAAACTACACAAAGATCTCAGAATTATTTACTCATTTATTTCTCCAGAAATAAAGAACATGAAATATGATACGAACATAAATTGTAATACGATGAAGATCATGACAAAGTAAAAAAAACTAATCTAGGTGAACTATTAAGACAAACAAAACCTTTAAAAACAGGTCAATTAGCAATTAAACAAAAAAATCAGCACTTAAATGAACTTGAAATCCATTGTAGCATTTAACTGCAGCTTAATAGAGCGAATTGCTTCCTGCAGTTGCCTTTCTTGTTCACGAAGGATTTCGTTGCGGACAACGAGTTCATCCTAAACGAAAGAAATTAATAATCTAGAAAAATAATAAAGAAAGAAAGACACGGGAATAGAATACGTACCTGCTCGCTTTTGATTAGCTCCAACTCGGCCTTCTTCTTCTCACGATATCGGAGAGCAGCATCTCTGTTCATGGCCTTTCGGCGCTCATTAAGGGACATGCGAGCCTGAAAAAATATAGGTAACATAGGTTTAAAACGAGTAAAATAGAAACATACTTGATCTTCAACTACGCGGACTTTCTTCGGCCGTCCTCTCTTGGGCTTGGCTATATAGGGAAGACTTCCTTCCCGGAGTGCGACTTTGCGATCAAACACTGATCCAGGTGTTGTTGATCGACTAATTGAGTAGGACATGTCAGAGACATTTGGCTGTAATTACGACAATCATTGAGATAAATCAAAAGGAAAATCAACCTTGATGTCTTCCTCTTCTTTAACGACTACCAATGAATCAGGCTCGGATTTGATGGAAGTAGATGGTTGCATAATCGGCTGTTGCTGAGGTTGGTTGAAGTCGAGATAACGAAGATCGACTAGAAAATCTCTCATTAGTACTTATAAATTATAAATGCACACGTACAGTCCTCCTTCACAGGCATTGGAGAAGGCGTATTCTTGATGTCCTCATCTTGTAGATACCGAGACCAGGAATCCCAGTCCACATTGTTAGCAGCATCTTCCAAATCAGCAGGACCAAATGTGTTCTAGAAATAGACAGAAATTTCTGTCTTGAAGGCATATAAATATAATATTTTATTCACGATTCTTTAAACTCACAATAGGACCAAAAGTCTCGAGCCACTCCATGTGAGCTTGATCAATTTCTGGCGGACCAGAGGGCTGAGCGGTGGAAGTCGATGGCATTTGCTGCTCTACTCTTGGGCATTCATCGTTATCGAACAAATAATAACCGTAGTCAACATTAGCTCCGAACGGATCCATCCTGAAATTGATTTATTCCTTGCAAGACATAGAATTAGAACAAATAAACAAGCGAAAATGAAAATGAGTGATCAGGAGTGTCTCTTATGGTATTGGAGTCACCGACCAATAGGTCTCCTCCTCAACCTCACTGAATTGGTTACTGTTCCTCACGGAACAGAGGAAGGAGGGAGCATGACACCCTCTCCTTTCGTACTCATCTCAGAGCATTCTCGCGATAAAACATTACCATTCGCTACTCAAAGCACACCCGGTCGGCCATGCCCCGTTCACGACAATTTTGCACAGAAGGAAGCAATGTATACATCAAATATAAACTCAAAATTCGTTCGTTCGCATCGTTCGGTACAGAGCCCACTTTCTTTTTTTCTATCTGTTTTAATAAAGAGCTGAAATTGGATTATAAAATGAGGAAATGACTATAGATCAATACAAATCATAAGGGCAAACTCGATGCCGAACGATGTACAGCCTTTTTCATTTGCCACTTCCGTCTGTGCAACCATATCTCAAAGACAGGTTATAATACCACTGACAATTCTGCCTTTCGGCAATATAGTGCGTGATCGGCTAGGGCCGTGGCCTCCTCCCGGGGGCCGAGTCCAGGCCATCCAGACGGCGAAGCGACATATGCCGAAGCCAGGAGCGGATCATTATTCAGAAGCCATGGGCCCTTCTCATCGTCACCATAGTAACTTGAGACACCCCATTCAGCGTTCCAAAGTGACCATTGAGCCTCCTGGGCTCCAACACCGACGCAACGACCGCCTAGAGGCATGCTCTCCGAGTTGATGGGGAGATCCATTCTTGCAATACTCGACCGATACCAATTGTGAGGGAACCATTCTGCAAGGTAAGGCGGTTAAAAATCAATAGCGGTGACCCCGCACTTCCAAGTACTATTTCGCAACATTTCGAATATATGACGTCATACACCGACACTTTAAAAAGATACAAATATTATCAAGAGTGGAACATGAATATTTTGAATTGAAGCGCTATCATGACCCCATGCACTTTGAAACAAGTAAATAGTAAGAAAAAACATGAAATTACAAAAAATAATATCGAAATGATGACTCACTTGCTTGGAACGAGACGTCGTCGGCTCGATCAGAGGCTATATGGCCTTAACAATTCATACCTGGCCGAAAGGCTAGTGAGTAGATTAGTATGGAAGAGCGGAGGTCGATATACTCCCGACCACGAGGCTTAAAGCTACGCGAATGACGAAATTCACGAGGGAAATAGGGAAGAAGTCTGGTGATTGGTATACGGTAGGTATCAGGGTTTTCCATTCAGGAGTTTTTCACACTTCAATTTTTCGGACTAGTGTGATTCTCTATTTCATCTTGATTTTTCAATCAATATTTTATTTCGTTTTGCTTACTTTATTTTGATTCAATCGTACTTTATGTGTGCACTCGCCATGATCTCTTTAATTTCAAGATGGGCAAGGGCAACAAGAACAAAGCTCATCCTGGTTCAGCTTCAAGCGGATCTGTTCAAAAATCTCCTGAAAAACCAGCTAATAATGTTGTGCAACAGCCCGAATCACCAAAGGAAACTGCTTTTCAGGTAACCTATCCTTATCAATTATATACATATACCGAAATGTAGTTTCAAATCCACTATTTATAAAAATTCGTCAACGTCGTTCTTTATTTCAATCGTTTTGTTTTGTAGGAAGTAGCCAAACAACTGGAATCCGTGAATTTGCAAAACGGAGAGGCCATCGACAGAGATGATGTCATGGCAGCGAGAAAAGCGAAAGCTGCAGCGAAAGCTGAAAAAGGTTTGATTTCTTTATTATTTTGTTTTTGTTTTACTGATTTCGATGATCTGAATTTGATCAGAAATTCGTTGTTGTTCTGACCATAATCAGGGTATAACATAGTTTTGTCGAGATCTTTGCCATTTTGTACTCAATACTGAAAGTTACTATAAACTGATTGTTCAGCCGCAAAGGCCGCCGCAAAGAAAGCCGCTGAAGCTGCTGCAAAACAGGGCGGAGAACAGCCTAATGAGAAGAAGGAACACTCTTCGAAGACTACTGATCAAGTAATGCCTTTGATTACTTTATGTAATTCTGTCCATGATAACTAATCTCACGATGACAGCCATCAAACTTTTATTTGATTCTATTTGATGATTAAATAAATAAATAAATTCAAATAAATAATTTCAGCAATCTAGTGTTAATAAGGAAGAGCTAGCAGCTCGGAAGGCATTGGCGGTGCAGCAACGAGCACAAAAGGGTATGGATCCATGTTCTATGAATATAATTTATCAATTTCCATCTTGCTTTTTGATTCATATGTGAAGCTGATCATTCCGGATTAATTGAAATAATTACAACCGAATAGAGATCAATCTTACAAATATATTTGTAAGATTGATCTCTCACGTCTACATTCATTCAGTTATTGCTTAATCACTTGCTTGCCTAGTTATAGTGAATAAATGATTATTATAATATTACAGCTGCGAAACAAGGCGGTGCTGCACCACAGAATCAAAAGCAAGAAAATCATCAGGTATTTGTTATTTACCTTATTTGTCCTACTATATGTGGGTAGCAGCACAATCATAGGTCGAATAGCTAGGTTATCGGTTTTCAAAATCCGGTCAGGTTTTTCGGTTTTTGGCAGGTTTGGCTCAAAATCCGGTCAGGTTTTTCGATTTTTGTGAAATTTTGGCTCAAAATCCGGTCAGGCTTGGTGCTTTGTAACATACTTTTCGACCTATGAGCACAATCATGACAAGATCTATGATATTAGTTCTTCGAGTCCTACGTTGTATTTTTAATTTTATTTTTGAGTGGGATGAAAATAGATTTCGAATAGCAATTGATTTATGAGTTAGTCACTTTCAGAAAGAAGAACCAAAGTCAAAATCCAATCTGAAGCAGTCTTCATCGTCTTCCAGTGACACAGCTAACAATAAGGAAGTTCGATTCGGTAGGTATATTTATAATCGATAATGGATATTATTGATTGATTTACTAATATTATTGATTGATTTATTAATTTATTGATTGATTGTGCAGGTGTCACTCGATCGGAGTCTGAAGAGAATCTTATGGTAGCACAACATCATGCCGAGCGTGCTAACACCAAAAGTAAGTCTTCTCATTCTGATTTTACTAGCTCGAGCATTCTATAGTTTCCTCCCTTTTCGTAACTATTGAACATACATCATACATTTTCGGTGCCCTCACCGAATTATTTTTATATAGTGGGTCGATTTAGAACAATCTTTTTTTTTTGCTTAAATTGTAATCTTTCACGTAAAAAATTAACTTTATATAGTGGGCCACCCAGAAAATGAGCCGTATATAGTGGGCCAATCCTCACAGTGTGAGGGTATGAAAATGTATGACATACATTGGCTCCGACATGGAGGTGACCCTGTAAAATTAAGGGTTTTTGAAATTTTTGGAATGCCCACCTGTAAAAAATGACGTTTAGGTGAAATTTTTGAAAAAAAGTGATGGACCCCTGTAAAATGAACCATTTTTCGTTCGGATGCCCCCTGTAGAATCGAGCTCCCGGTACTTCGCCCATGTGTCCTATTGAATATAGCATTCTGCCTATATTTTGTTGTGATGTAAATGTACAATAAGAAATAAGAAATGAAAATGAAGTCTGTTTTTTGATTGATAACTAAATAAATAATATTATAATTGCAGTTGAGATAGAAATGAGTGATATTCGTGAGCTGCTCCATCCCTCATTCCTTCCTCTATTCAATCGATGCGAATCGGAGGAATTGGAAGGAGTCGATGAACTGTGTCTGCTATTTCTACAATGCTCCAGACAGGTATCAGACAATGCATTCACTCTATTTATGTCACTGGAGCCCTGCCCATGAGGTGCTCTTCTGCACAAAGTGCTGAGAAGATCAATGGAATGGAATGGATAAAAGGGGGTTGACCGCATACATGGGCCGACACCCCCCCTCCTGTATAATTAGGGGCTTTTCGAAATTTGTGAAATTCCCCCTGTAAAAAAATGACACCCGTCCATACATGGGCGCCAACATGGGGGTGCCCCCTGTAAAATTAGGGCTTTTCGAAAATTTGTGGAATGCCCTCTGTAAAAATGACGTTTAGGTGAAATTTTTGATAAAAAAAGGTGAAAGCCCTCTGTAAAATTAACCATTTTTCGTTCGAATGCCCCCTGCAGAATGGAGCTCCAGGTACCCCGCCCATGTATGCACCCGTCGCATTTTGAACGCGGGCCGTCCTGAAATCAACAGACATTTTCGGAGAGCCTTGTCATCCCTGATTTCGATATATTGTGAAAAAACTCTGATTTTGATCGTAAGTAGGATCGTATCGTACCTACAATTAGCTAACTATCCAGAAGCAGAAAAAAATAGAACGACCGCAGAAGTAAAAGGAAAACATGAATTTGTTGCTTTCTCGTATCTGTACTTATCAATATTCTCTATCCTACAATTTAAGCATGATAATGTACAATAATCCATGCACACCAGAGCCCTCGTCTATGCGAACTCTTGATAAATGTATTGTAAATGTAAAATGTACAATATAGTTCTTCAATATACGTTGAGTACATATAGCAAACCCTACTAATGTAGTCTAATTTAGTTCGTTCGTCAATTCACTGACGATTACCGTAAGACATGGACGGACAAAGGAGCTGAATCACGATTGGGAAATATGATGGATGAGACGATGAGAGCACAATTGAGTCATTTATGTCAAGGAGGTATGTATTAATAATATATATATATATATATATATATATATATATATATATATATATATATATATATATATATATATATATATTATCTATTTATGGAGCGACTGAATCATTCCAATATTGCTTTTGTCCGTCATTATTCATGTTTTTAACTGATGGATAAACAAACCAATAAACAAATAAATATTATAATCATTTAAAGTGCAATCAGCATAAAGTGCACTGCCTAGTCTCTATGTTCGTCGAATTGTTTCCGATCTCATTCTAGCACTTAAAATATTCGCTTGTACTGTAGACCTTCCTATTAGTCGTTTTTATACATATCGATCTATTAGCCGTCGTCAAAATGCTTTTGTTCTCCACATCCCCAAGTCCAATAGAGAAAACCTAAAAGCATCATTCTCCCATAGAACATCCCGATTTTTGAATAAACTGCATACAATTTGTGACCCTAAATTGTCGATCCCTTGTATTAAACGTCATCTAATTGTTTTCCCTCCTCATCTTCCGAATAAACTAGGTGTTGCTGTCCCAAATTTGTAATCCCCGTCCCATCTTCCCGGTCGACTTGATCTTTGATCTCTCCCTCCCTGCTCACTCAGAGATCCAATACATACATTGGATTTGCGGCTGCTCCACCGCACAAGAGGCTCCTCCCCTCTTCACTCTTCCTGACCATAGGTGGGCGCGCGAAAACGAATATTTTTTGCGCACAGCCTTGCCTTCCCATGGGGGAACTTGCGCATAGCCTTTCCTCGCAAAAATCGGACAATTTGCAGTCGAATTCGTCAAAAAATAGCCATGCGCACAGCCTTGCCTCACCCTTCCCCGGTTTGCGCACAGCCTTTCCCCCCAGCGTGCCCACCTATGTTCCTGACTGTAGCAGAAGGCGTGATCAATTGATCTCTCACCTTCCCCCCCCCCATCCCCATCCACCTCTCTTTTAATAATTTTTATTCTCTCACATTTTTTTTCTTGCACTCGAACATTCTGTACTTGTTGAAACACCTTTGCGGTGTACGATAAATAAAATAAAATAAAATGTAATTACTAATAATAAATAATTTCGTATCGGCTTAATTTAACTATTTCGTTTACGGTATTTCTTTTTAGATCGATATCCACTACCGTATGCTCTCGCTAACATTTCTCGACAATTACGAAAAGAGATGATCAAAGTGGGAGTTCCTGATGAACGAGGACACGTCGTTGTGAGTTGATTATTTTATTTATTTATTTATTCCGTCAAATATATATTCATAAGGCTTATGAATCATAGGCACATTACCGGGAAAAAGGAAAGACAGGATTTCCGTCCCTGATAGTCGATTTTGGGTTAAAAAAAACTATTTTACATCTATTTAGGTTATGATCAGTGATAATAATAATAATAATAATAATAATAATAATAATAATAATAATAATAATAATAATAATAATAATATAATAATAATAATAATAATAATAATAATAATAATAATAATAATAATAATAATAATAATAATATAATAATAATAATAACAATATTATAATAATAGAATTATCACTGGCCTAACAGTGATCACCTGCAGGATTTGAGAGTGTGCCTTGAAGAACGGACTGTTCCTTTATCTTTTACCTTTTACCTAAACGGATTGTTGTCGTTGTTCAGGAAACGACAGAGCTTATCGAATGGATCGATGATAGTGAGAGTAACTACTTTGAAACGGCAAATAAGGCCATCTCTCAGCATCTGCAAGCCAAGATTCAATCGGCTACCAAGATTATCACTTATGACTGGTTCGTTGTCCACAGTATACAATATGGCTTACCGTTATAATTATTTCTTGATTATTGATAACGGTGATAAGTATTGATTATTCTTATTACTATAACTATAAATATTGATTATTGATTCTAGGTGTCCAGTGGTGAACTACGTTCTGCGTGACTCTGTCGAGCGTGGATCATTGGAGAAATTGACTGTGATCGATGCAATCAAGAATGGACCTGGTATGCAAATCGATAATCTATATTTATTTGCTGTTCTGTTTTATTGAAGGCGAATAAACACACTGGTTTACATGGTAAATTTGATATGAATGCCCTATGGTTTATTGTTTCTATCAGTAATGGTTCCCTGGTTACCCATTGGGATAGACCCATTTTTCATGTACCCACATGAAAATTTGTCTCAAAGTGTGTATTTTTTGGTCTAAAAATTCCAAATACACTGTACTTATCGATGTTCTCATTGAAGGCATGCATCATCTCCTCTCGCTCTCTCAACATAAAGGATATGTGGAATACGGTGATCTATCCTCGGTCGGAACTATCTTTGAGAGGGTACGTCCTATCTACTCTACCTATCTATTTATCAATTAAAGGTTGACAGTGGTTACCGTAATAGATACCTTATCCTCTTGCCATATCGCACGTTTATACAATAATCGATACCTGGATCTCTTACCGTGTCCCTACAGTAACCCCGATCCTCTTATCAGGGTTCAATGGTACTTCTCGGTTGTTCATCGGTCCTCTCATCGGGCCGTGTCTGTCTACCCCGTGGTGCATTCCAATTGGCCCTGGTGGCACGGGCGAATAATGTGCCCGTACTCGTCCTCTCGCCCACCTACAAGTTTGTCGATCGGGTAAGTTGTTAATATTAAATTAATGTTATTAATAGTTCTTTACCCTGTACTATGCAGAGGGGGTCAAAACAAGGGGAATCTTCTTATCAATATGATCTATCTTTCGGTCTCTAAGAGAATTCTCCATTTATGAAAACGTCCCAGTTTGTAATTTCATTAGAATATTCCCAGAACGAGAAATAATCATCTATATTGTCCACAACATTTGGCTTCACTAAGGGAAAAATCCAATTTCTATCATGACAAGAATTACTTGTGATTGATGCAAAATTACAATTATGCATTCACGATATAAAGTACACTGTCACACCCGTATTGTGTATGATGCCAATGAATGTTGTTCATTTCAGGCCCAATCGGCCTCTCGTTTCGCGCTAGTCGGTCGTTCACCCCTCGATATCCTCCCTCCCGATCTAATCACCGCAATCGTCACTGATATTCGTCTGTTACCGCCCTCATCCGCTCCCGCTGTACTCAAGGCTAAAGCACTCGACGATGCTAATTAGATCACATTTTATTGATTTTTGTTTTCTGGAGTATTATTGATTGTGCGATCTTCAGGCCGCTAAAACTTTCGATTGCAAAGTATAGTTTTGCTTGCTAAACGAGAGCATATCTCAACCACAGTTTTGCCTTTAATTTACTTTTGGCACTTGCATTGCCTTCTAGTCCTATGTTTGCTTCTGATCAGTCTAAAATGATCTTTGGTCTTTTTAAATCTCCCGCCTTCCCGCTTCCCCTTCCTTCCTTCAGATACTGGTCGCATTTTCGTATCTATTCTTTCTCTGGTTTTCAACCTTATTCTTCATCTTTATGGAATTCAAAATAAAGATAGATAACATTTTATCGTTAACTGCGTTTATCGTCAAAGACAAATGATGAACAAAGTTCTAATATAAAAAAAGTGAATAAGATGCAGGGGGAGCGACCATAGGAGGGATTGAGTGTTTTCACGTTCATAAATTATTTGCCGGAATAAAAGGTAAGATAACATCATAAGGGACAGAATCGAGGATACATTTATTAAACTAAACAAAAGGAACACATGGGAATTAAGTGGAGATCAATAAACTACATTAATTGGTAGATCAAGATCAAACGAGTTAGAAGAATCCGGGTCCCTGATACGGCTTGAATCCGCCAAACTCGGCGACGTTACCGTATGCGGGCGGTGCGGATGGATCGGAATGGGATGGACGACCATAGGGGATGGCCTCGGTGTGATGACCTGAGAGAGAACAAATCGATTACTGATTAATTCTCATCATAATAATCATAATAGCACCATAATCGAAGCAGCTATAATAGCAATACAATATTCTTTTATACTCTATGAGTACTCGATCTGTGAGAGAGGAAAATATATAAATAGGCCTAGAAGCAACAAAGCATGCATTAATACCCAACTCTATATTTATCCATTAGTTGATACATGAATGATGAAGGCGAAAAAAAAGGAATATGGGAGTGACGGAGTACATTTTTGTTTATCATGATACATTTATAAATTAATTTTAGTTTTTATCACACACACACACTTTCCATAGACTCTCAATAATTTCCAAATCACACACCATGTCCTCCTCCTCCTCCCAACTCCTCCTTTACTCTTCTATCCTGTTGTCTCTTCAGTGCTCTCGAGATCATCTCCATGATGTCATTCTGTAGATTGTCCACCTACAATACGGCAAATAATAATAATAATAATACTAATAATAATAATAATAATAATAATAATATTTATCTTCTCAGCATATTGAATGCAGCAAATGTCAAAGATTATTAATGTGCTGTTGAAAAGTCACGAAAGGAAAAGAAAAAGAGGCGAGAGTGTGCAAAACGAGGAGTTTTTCTGATTTTATTTTCATTTCGAAACTTTTGATCAGATTACGGCATGTTCTGTCGATCACCTTCTTTACGTTTAAATAAATAAATAAATAAAAGAGTATCAAACCTCAGTGGGATCATCCAACTGCTCCATCTTCTTCCATACCATCTTGCCTGAACGAAACATAAATTAACAACCTTACAAATTATAAATAAAATTATTAATACTCTATTACGCAATGCACATTACATTTCAGGACACGTACAAGAAAATGATTCAATACATAATTTATCATTATCGATTCATTTCGTTTCTTTTCCTTTCATCACACGCGTTTCATTATATAGCCATGAATATGTATAAATATTATTACCACAAGGGGTAATAAGATATGAATCATACCATACGTTGGATGGCAAAAGCTGCCCACGTATGATTATTATTATTATTAATACTAATATATGAATCCTACCGAATAGTTCATGAATGGATCCCGAATGTCTGGGTGCAGATGATGATGAGGGAGGCATGGGCAGTCCTCCTCCATTCATACGATGAGGGGCGACATCGTGAGGGGAAGACAACGAGACGTGAGAGAGTGGTACTGGTCCTCTGTCCGATGACTGCAATAATAATAGTAATAATAGTAATAATAATAATAATAATAATAATAATAATAATAATAATAATAATAATAATAATAATAACGATTATTCAGCTATTTACTCATCCTAGAGAAATCGTAGGCAAAGGAACACCCATGCTTATAATACAAAATAACAAATAATTTGAACACCACTATGAACACTGCCAAATCTACGAGAGTATACTCACGGCAAATTCTCTTAGAGATAGGTTGTCTTACTGGACTACCATAGTGAAAGGTTAGCTTACTCAAAACTCTCTCAAAAAGACACGGTGGATAATACTCTCTCGCTCGAGATTGTAACGGAGACAGGAGTAAGCTAACTAAGTTATCTCATATATGAGAGAACGTTTCTCTAATTGTCGCATCTTAGATAACCTATGGCTCAAAAATGAGAGTTTGCCGTCTGTGTATTGTCAGAACAGAGCCAAATCAACTATTCAATCAATCAAGTCATTCGATCACTTATCGATTGTTCACATTTTGTTTCACGACAATGTACCACGCAAATCTATACTCATATTCCTTTATCTGCCTAATAAGTACATGATAATACTAACCCCAATGGGCTCTCCATTCAGCGGTCGAATGGGCCGACTTCCTACGGTAGACGCAGATGGAGTCATCGATGAACCTACAATGACGGTACATTTATATCAGTTATGACCGCTCAAGAGCCAAATTTGATTCATCTTCATGAGCATTCAGATAGCATAATATTTAAATAAATAAATAATATTCAAAATCTTTGATATTTATCTCCCCGTGGATTCACGATTCGAAAGCGTTCAATGACCATTTTTAGAGGTATAAATGGAAATATTTTAATATTTGGTGGCTCTGAGCGGTCACACAACCCAGGAGGGAGGCTATATTCCGTATAAATCAGTGCCGACAGTTGAGACAGGCAAGATATCTGTCGTTATTGGCAATTTTGGCGTCGACACTTACGACCCGGTAGAATCGGGTTTCAGGGTTAGACCATATAAACAAAAGGAGTGGCATGAACTATAGCACAACCTGGTACTCGCGAGTCGACGAACGTCTGAAGAGGATCGAGAAAGTGTTTTATTATTATTATTCATAATAATAATATTATTATTATGAATAATATATCGGTTGAAATGAGGATCAGATTGGAGAGGTCAACCCCTAATAGATCCTCATTCAACTTAATATCGAGTTTTGATTACTAGGCTGAAAGTTGAACCAGGTTGACAAGATTTAGATGCTAAATATCCACTTCTTCAGTGGGCAGATTTGTACAAGAAAAATAGAGTGAAAACCCGTATTGGAAAATAAGCAAAATGAGTTCCCAGTCGAGATCCTTTAGCTTAAACACAATTAGAACTTTTGTTTCTTTTTTCTAACCAAATGGTGAATGTTAAATCGCCTTATATGATTGGTAAATAAGTAATAATAGTTTGGAAAGCAAAAGAGCTTCAGAATTGAGAGGTCCAAAAAAATGGAGTCACAAGCTCCATTAGACGTTTCAAAACAGAATAACTTTGATTCCGTTTAGATATCTCGATTGAAAAAAGTCATCATTCAGAACACTCTAAATCATACATCCAAACATACGATTTCATAAAATATTTTTAGAAGTTTGAATTAAAAGGATAGTTGCTTCTGTCAAGCATTAACACGTGTCTTCCCTTAGCATTATTCCCAAAATCTTATAGATGCATTTGACAAATCTCTGCAAGAAATAATAGATTTCCTAATTTAAAAAAAATGAGGCGCTCATAGCACTCAAGCGAATGAGCCTTTGACTTCAAAACTCGTTTATGTTTTAAAATTAATCTCTGCAAAAAGATATATAACGTAATTACAAAATAACAATAAATGATACCTTATTGACGTGTCCGATCGGCCCTGATGGTACTTCATTGGTGAAGAATCCATAACGAGCGTGAGGGAAATCAGAATAACTGAAAGATATTCGGTATATTGCATAGGTAGGCGTGTAAAAACGATTTTTTGCTCACTGAATTTCCCCAGCATGCCAAACTATGCTATACTATAATAACTATTTTCAGCTTGTAGTAAAATAGAAAAAGTATATGATGAATAAATAAAATGTATAAATAGTTCAATAAGTTTAATTACTCATGTTATTTCCTACATCGTTTTATAAGAGCGAATAGTTGTGCTTGATTAAATTTAAATTTAAAAAGTATTTCAAAGATGTCCTCATTTCATGGTTTAACATGCGCTCTGGTATTTACAAGAACAGAATATTTCAGTGTCTAAACTACTCTAGACATTAATAAATAATAATAATTATGTAAATGCACTAGAATATATATAATAACCAACTTTTGAGCTCCTCCTCCTCCTCCTCCAGCACCATATCCTCCATCTCCACCTCTAGTTCGGTCTCTATCACGAGGCTTGCCACTGCGACCGCGGCCTCCCTAAAAAATGAAAATAATAATAAAACAAAATATAAAATAAAATACACTATCACGACAAAGTAGTAGCTAGGATTGCCCACGTTTGGGTGAATAGCTCTTGTTTCGAATATGTATCACTTTAAAGATGAAATTGAAACTCTTAAGTAATAAACTTAATAAGAAAGACTCCACGAGGAAATCACAATATTATACAATTCGCTATGGATAACACTGTACAGTGTTTCATGCAAATACATAAAGTATTACTATTATTATTATTAGTATTAAATAACATACTCTCTTCTTGTTGGCAGAGCCTCCGCCGTTTCCTCCTGCAACACGTGCAGCAGCCTTCTTCTTCTGTTCCTCAGTCAGCACCGGATTGCCCGATCGTCCTCTCATCTCGAAGGCCGACTAAATATTTATTTATTTATTTTATTAAATAAGAAGAAAAATGAATCGTTTGAAGATAGACAATTGCAGAAATTAGAATAATGCGTCGCAACAATATGTAAGGTGAAACAAAATAGAGGGAAATAATCTAGAGGGGAAGTTGAAATGATGCGCAAACTTCAAATGTCATAAATGTCCATATACTATAGTCCTATTAAAATTGGTGGTGATGCTTGAACAAAAACAACTGGCAAATCATCAATCATTTGAACTAAATCCAAGTATAACAACAAGAAAATGATATGGATTGCGAGTTACGAACTCTCACGGCGGCTCAATGATAGTAATTAAGAAGCTCTTGCCTGAGAAAGAAAGTATCGCAAACTGAGTGATGATAAGCAGTAAAACATCTAGGTTCTCCCAGCGCGAAAGTTGATTACGGTATATCTGGGCGCTCGCTTCTGACTAGACCTATCATCAAGTTTTACGATTCGCGAGTCATGCTGAGATGGCTTAGTGGATAGAGCTTTTGTTTAGCGATCCGAACCTCGTAGGTTCGAATCCCGCCCAGTGCAAATCAACTTTGCCGATTTTTCGTAATGCAAGAGCATTCAAGCCAAAGTTAAATGTAGGGATTTCTCTTAATTGAACCGCCGTGACTCTGGATTGCGAATTATGGAAGTGACAAGCGTTCTATTCTGCTTTCTACCAAAAGGAACCCGGCTCTACCGTATGCTTAAGACCACACAACAATTTCCAAACATGTACTCATAAAATGTAACTTTAATTATACCTGTGGCCGTATGCAAGAACAAAGGGAAAACCGTTTTCCGGGAAAATGTGACGTCATTGAGGTAGGCGGAGGAATATTGGAAAACGCCTCCGCCTGCGCTAACGACGTCACATTTTCCCGGAAAACGGTTCTTGCATACGGCCCCTGAATGAAACACTATGAAAATAAGAGCCCAGAAAGGAATAATGGTAGGTTAATAATTACGCAATATAATAAATAAAATGGGCTCACCATAGGGAGTGGCATATTTCTCAAAGAAATACTGCGAAATATTCGCTTAATCGGCTTTACAAACGATTAGGTACCGACGCCTACTGAAATGCACACAAAACTGAACTCATTCCGTGCAACGAAGGTTGACATTACAATGAAATTCATTTAAAACGACAAAATAAATTTAACTACGAAAATATTAAGTTTAGTGAAAATAATTACAGTAAACTATTACAGTACTCTGGAGCAATCGTTGTGTCACACCATTAAGTTTGCTGAAAAGAAAAAAATTGCACAAAATGTCAGAATACAAATGTCCGAATTGCACAAAACAATTTGCTATTATTTTCCAAGCTCTAATTTCAATTATAGATTGTATATATTTGAAATGTTTAAATAAAATTCTATTTATTTCACCATCTACTTATCTTTGTTCAAAGCATTGATCCTTCTCTCCGATTTGTAGTGCTAATTATTTTTGTTTAAATTATAAAGAATAAATGATTACATATTTATTAAAGTTCTCAACATTATATTATCCATCCATCAACATGGAGTAGATAGAATCGTTGTGTAAAGAAATTTTCATGCTACCAATTATTTATCTTATTTAACAAAAATCAGCAATCAGCAAATATTAATTCTTTATCATTACTAGCTAGTAAGCTAGACCACAAATTTGGAGTTTATACTTAAATTTTCTGAACGAATATTTCTAAATGAGATAAAATGTAAGATGCCACTTCAATTATGTCATTCTATCAAATTGTCTTATCATATTTGAACGGTAATCATAAGACAAGATTCACCTCAGTGAACGTGCGGAAAAAAACAAAACTAATATTTGACAGGAAATACGGGTCTTGGTAAGATGGTGTTCGCATCTATCTTCACACTATCAATAGGCCATTTCCTTTGAGAGTCGTATGACAATAGATCAATCTAAATTGGTGAGCTTGCACAATACGATCTGATAACCAAAAAACATTAAGTTCCTTTATGAAATAAAATCGGTGCGGAGCAGGTCAGACGGGTTAGGTGGTGAGATAATAATGACCGTGTTGGAGGCGATAAAGTAAGAAATCTTTCCCTTGTCTGGCCCTCGCCGCGCTGATATTTCGCTGCAAGAGTAAGTTTCATGTACACTGTATCTTCAACTTTCCGCTTAATAGCAGATACGATTCAGTATTCTAGTCAATCCGTATTTTCTACGGACAATGTAGGCTATCTATATGGAGTATGGAGTTGTTTTGGCTGTGAACAAAGATAGGAAGAAGAGGAGAGTAATCGAATAGAGTATGCAGTGACAGGGGGCGGAGGGAGAGGGAGGAAAGAGGGGGGGGGGGAGGAGGGAAGGGAGAGGGAGAAGGGGAGGAAGAAGAGGCAGATGGGAGGAGGAGAAATATAGGAAAAGCAAGGGTTCGGAAGGGAAGGGAAGAATGGAAGCGTGCTGGGTTCCCAATGCCATTGAAGCGTCTTTTGACTATTCTCTTCTTAGTTCTCTTTTTGAAGAAAAATAGAATGAAATGGTTTTTCTCCAAAAAACGGAGCTTCATTTTGAACCTTCTTATAACTACAGCGTTTCTTCAACGCGATCATTGAATACTTGGAAAAATGCTATGAAAATACAGTATGGTGCACCATGGTTTACCCGCCTGTAACTTATGCGTTCTATCTCAATTTTTCATTGTAATTTTTGTTGTTAAAGTATCCTTGTTCTCTTTTATCCAACGATCTACACCCTCCAGTGTGATCTCTGTTTCGGGTCATTTCCAAATGACGAATTGAGTATGGAGAGAAGAAGAGATAGATTGAAGAGAAATGAGAAAGATAATAGAAGACGAAAGACATTTCAATTCATCTTCGATTCAGTTGAATAATTTCTTCCCATTGACTAATTTCAGTGCCATCAACTCCAATTCACTCCTAATTTGATTTTATTTTATATATAGTATAATTGATATCGTATGATATCTAAAATTAAAAAAAACCCTATATTTTAAATATAATATTTTATTACTATCAAGTGTTTTTTTCAAAAGCTGAGAAAAGATAGAACAGAAGAGAAACCGATCCATTTTCTCTCTCACCTACTCGCCTATACTTCCATTCTTTTCTTACTTTGGAACATCACAAGACGATCAGAAAAAATGACCCAACTTGAGACTGTTCAAAATTCAATTTTCCTTTTTTTCTTTTCCTCTTTTTGCTATTTTCTATTTAGCTATTTCTCTATTTTCCTATATTCCTATTTCCCTATTCAAAGAGAGAACTTTAGAACAATACTTAGGAGGGGGTGACCAAAGAACGTCAAAACTTTCCGCCATTCTTCAATTCCATTCAACTCATCAGTTCCATTTCCTTTTATCACTCTCATTGTTTGATTGAAAGATAAGAAAAGGTGTTAAGAGTACGAGAATGAGAGAGGGAGAGGCAGAGAGAGGTAGAGGGATAGGTAGAAATAGAGGTAGAGGGAGAGGGAGAGCGAGAGGGATAGGTAGAGGTAGAGGGAGAGGGAGAGGGAGAGGTAGAGAGTAGGTTGAGAAAGAACTATCTAAACACTGACAACTCCTTCTACGACTATCACTCACGATTTTTTTCTGCAAAACCCAATACTGGATTATTCCCATCCTCTTCTCTTTTCCTCCAACTTTTAAAGGAACACCCGAGTTATTTGAAACTCTCCGCTCTGGTCACACTCTCTCGCTTTCTTTGTCTATGAGAGAGTATTGCCAATGCGGAGAGCAAAATTAGCTCGGGTTTGCCTTCAAAGGTATAACCCCAAAAGTTTGCAACCCCCCCCCCTCTTTGCCAACATATTTTCTCCGAGATTGTTGACAGAGCACAGTGTTGTATGAAGCATTCCTTAAAATTCCGACACCCTCAGGGTTTATTTGGGGCTAGTCTCTCTCTTCTATTTCGATTGTTTACATTTTTATTGGGAGACTCATCGATTCTTTGTTATGTTTCATCTATGATAGATATCGTCGTCATTCCTAATCACTCATGATCCCATTCCATCAATGTTATCTCTTCATATGAAACATCGGTAGCATGGGGTGGTTCACTTATTACGTTCTGTATTTTCCTGGTGCCAACATGAAGCTTGATGTCATTTCTGTCATAGAAACTGTTTTTTCTATCATCTATCTAACAGATATTCCCGATCCCATCCCCGATGCGTTCATTTGAAGGAATAAAATATTATTATTATTATTATGATTATTATTATTATTATTATTATTTCATAGATCCTCACTGGCCTATCACTCTCACTAATTATCACTGACCTAGCAGTGATCACGCGCAAGACTTCGTGTACCTTGAATAACGGGATGTACCTTTACTTTACCATAGATACTCATACTGGCAATAATCCATGTATAATGCATTCCTCTTTTCATGGTTTGACCTATGTATTGTTCTCTTCTACAAGAGTGCGACTGAACGACTGTAGTTGTGATATTTTTACCCAAAATTCTCCTTTACATACCTATGTAGTAGGCGTAGCGGCCGACACCATAATGCACATTATTAGCTAACTAATTTATTTTAAAATTTACATTTGAGGATCATGCATACTTATTGTTATACATATTAATTTAATTGTCTAATTCATGATCATGATCTATATTCTACAATCTCTGTTCACTACTGATTTGATTTCATATCGACCATTTAATCCGATTTCATTCCTTTTCCTCTTTTCTCTTCGGTACACTACTTGTTTCCTCTCGTACCGTCTAGAATTTGAACAATTTTCGAATATTTTAAAGTGAGGTTGTTTTTCTGGGTTGGCAAAGATTCTACCCTATGACTAAAATAATGCAAACAACGATGTTTATATTATCCACGGTTCTGGTTATCCAAAGATCAAAGATCAATCCTCCATTTCCCTTTTCATTAGTGAAATGAATCTTACTTTCATTAGCACATAGTGCTAGTCATGGGTGTAATTGCAAACCATTTTCTCCTATTCTCGACCTCATTCTGATTTTTACGACAATGTTGTTCGTTGGTATAATTGAATTCCACTCTTGACGTGAGATGTGATCTTTTAGGTCCTCCTTATTCAATGTACCTGAATCTACGCTCTGACCATACTCTTTCAGTTTATTCATAAGCGAGAGAGTTAAAGACAGAGATTAGAAATCTCTTTTAAAGATAGCCAAGCTATCGTTTTTGCAAATAAAAAAACACCGAACAAAGCCCTCCTTATCTCTGCCTTTCTCTGCTGTCTCTTATTGTTTCCAGTCATACTTATCATTTTTATCAGTGAAGGCGATCTTCTGACATCATTTTATCGATTTATCACTCCTCCTATCCTCACAAAACTACGAATAATGTTTTCCCTGTTATGCTTGTCAGTCGAGTTTACTTTGAAGGCGCGATACCTTTGTCGAGGGGGAGTTAGAGAAAAGTGAGATAGCGTATGGAATGGAGAGAGCGAAGACAACAATGGTTACGGCCACTTTAACCAGAGATCACCTCTTGCTTCTCCCCTCGTTTCCTCTTACGTATGTATTCACTTCTTCTTCTTCCCTATTCTATATTGATGACACGTGACTTCTTTTGATAAGCATCGATAACAATTAAGTGAAAATTTGCTATTTAAAGGGGTTTCTTCATTTCCCGCACTATTTCTTTGATTTTTGTAGATGACAAAGCTCACATCTATCTTTAAAGGCCCAAAAAGAGCCAATTGTTCTTTCGGTTACTGTATCAACGAGGGAGCATTGTGAGAGCTGATAGGAAAATTAGCTCGGGATGTGTCTTTAAAGGGTTTGCAGTGTGCTTTGCGTGCTCTATATTATGCTTCGTTTTTTTGTTCCAAAAGAACATAAAATCGAAGCAAATTCTAATAATACTCTTTCGTTTGTTTTCATTTTCGTTACTTTTGTCGATAACTAAAACAGTAGTCTGTACGTTCTACCTTTCTCTATGTTCCGCAGACACGTGACCAGTATGGTAGCAGATATCATATTTATCTTTTTTAGAGGTGAAATAGACAAAACAATACAATATTGAGTTGAATCATTCCTGAATAAAATAAGACGGAAAAGGGTTTTATGGATATCAATACACATTAGCTAGACTGTAGCATGAAAGAGACAATGAAAACGAAAACAATGCCTTTTATAATTCATAAAAGTCTGCGTATTTCTTATTTATTACCTTCCCCTTCTTTATCGCTGTTCACTTCATTTTTCTTCATAAACATAATTTGATTAATCTTTAATCCACTGTTCCTTATTTAACTTAATTTATCGTTCCGATGTTTCGACAGATTGAAATCAGTTGAGGACGGTATCAAATTTGAAGAAATGGCGGTGTACATATATTATTTGACGCGAGAATGGAATGGAGATGAGAAGGAAATGAAGTGAAATATTTGTTTGGCAGTCCCAAGAGTAAATAGAAATATAAATGGTATGTATAATATCGGAATTCATACCACTTATGGGTAGTAGTTTATTGTTTTGAACAAGCAAAAATAACAGTATACAATAAATACCCCCATTGCTTCTCGTACCCATTATATCCACTACATTCTATTCCATCCTATATTTCTATATTTATTATCATTTTTCGCTCGTTTTCAAAACACTTTTTCTTGTTTCATGTAAATAACGACAAAACTTCGACAATTGTTATAATTATGATTCATTTCAGGGGTAATTATCCTCAAACGGGAGAGGAGATGGTACAGGTGTGTTATTCTTTCCACAAGTTCTACATATTAAAAAAAACACTCATGTTATGTTTAAACGTCAAGAAAAGAAAACAAAAGTGGGTACGAGTCCGTAGAATCTCCATTTAATTTAATTTAATTTAATTTAATTTATCATACATTGAATAAATGTGACAGCAAGTGATAAATGAATAGTGTGAATAATGTTGAGGGGAGGGGGTCGGAGAGAGGGGAGGGGCCATTTGTGAATATGAACCCGGTGTGACACCCCGCGACCTCAATTATTAAGTCAGACATTATATTCTAAGTAACGTAGTATTTTTATTCTCCACTAGCAATTCGATTGGATTGCGGGTACTCCGGGGTCCCAGGGCTAACATTTACGAAGAAAGATTCTGCGGGCTTCTAAAAAGGGGAGAGTTTTTACTACTCATATTTTATTTTAGTAACTTTTGAGTAGAGCACAAAAACGGACGAATGTAGTTTGATTGGGAAAATATGTGATCTTTGTCAAAGGTACTTTCTCACACAATACTCTCGTTGTTCGAGATGAAATACTCAGCGAAATTGAAAAGGTGTTGCTGATCTTCCATTAAGGTTAAACACTCTATAGTATCTCGAATTACTTGTGCAGAGCTGCAACACTATAACAAAGATCCATTTTAAACATTCAAAAGACATTTATCAAGAGTATCAACGAGATTAATATGTACATTGATGACGTACTTTCCATTCCTCCCCTCACCTCACTGATATACACTGTGTGTAGCAGGGCAGTGCGGAACATACTTTTCGGAAAATTTCGGAAAAAGGAAATTTTCCGAAATTTTTTCACGGAAAATTCGGAAAATGGGAAAATCGGAAAACGGAAAATGCACAACCCTGGTGTGTAGTGAGATACATCTCAACCAATAACTACAAGTTCAGTATCATAAATAGTCGATCGCTCACAATTCCATCACAATCTCAATCACAATCTCAAAGTCGATCACAATTTAAAAAATCAATTATTGATCTAATATTTTCAGCCCTACAAAGAATGCGCGACTTCAGAAGAAACAGCGAGAGCGATCGATAGTAAAAAGACGGTAGGTGATTTCACCCTTGCTTGATATACTGTACCTCGTCGTTCCAGGACCCAGAATCATTGGGAAGTCAACAGGCGTCCAGTGGAAAATGTGCCTTTGTCGGACAGAAAGCGAAGAGTTTCGTACCCATCGTAGATTGGCTTCCTAAGTAAGCGAAAATTTAGAATTATTGATATTTTCATCAATAAATCTACCGTCAAATTCAGATATGCATGGAAGGAAAACCTTCACGGTGACATTATCGCTGGACTTACAGTAGGAATCATGCATGTGCCTCAAGGTTTGAGCATTTAATCGCACGTTAGTTCAGCCTCTGTAACAGCGGGGCCACAATGAAGGTTGGGAGAATCACGTTTTCCACCTTATGGAGAATGCGAGGCGGATGACAGGCGGGTTTGGTGGGCTATATTAGAGAGGGTGTGCGTGCGAGATGGCATCAAATGATTCTCTCTGTCACACTCTCCGCCGCGTCACCAAACCTGTCTCAGGTGCGCCGCTCTGACTACTGAACTATCGTCTCATTACAATGAGATTGTGAAAACACACCAAACAGCGCACCACAGTGATGGCAAAAGTCGCCTTAGCATCTCTTTTGCCTCGCTATTCCCATCTCTCTCGCATTTTGAACTAACGTGAATCGCAAGAACAAGATATATTTCGAGGATATCTATATATAGAAACTGTAAATCAATAACTGTGTTCTTCAAAGCTTTACCATACAAAATCATTAATTCAGACTATTGAATGGTTATTGGAGTGGCAATAATAATAATAATTTTAAAATCATGAAATTCAGGAATGGCATATGCATCCCTCGCGTCAGTCCCGCCAATCGTTGGTCTCTACTCGTCATTCTTCGCTTCTACATTCTACATGTTTTTCGGGACCTCTCGTCATATCTCGATCGGTAGGTCATTTCTATTGAAGGAACCTTATTCGGGCTATAATGCATGCATTGAGTTTCGAACCGATCAGTGCCCCAGCAAATGCACGACCCCATATCTTGGAACTCTCAGCTCTGGCAATGCTTTCTCGCTTTCTTTATCCGCGATAGAGTATTGCCAAAGCGGAGAGTCGTTGAGGTAAAGGTAATGGTAAAGGTACAACCCGTTATTCAAGGCACACGAAGTCCTGCGGGTTATCACTGCTAGGCCAGTGATATTTCAAGGCCAATTCAGTCCGGAGGGCCTAATCTCTTCTTCGGAACTACTTTACCGCATGATCTAGTCACTACCAATTCCCCTTTCGGGCGCCTTGGTGAGGCGGAGGCGTTGAGGTGTTCCTTTTTTTAAAAATCGCAAAAAGGACGACACCTATGAAGATTGGGACCGCAAAAATGGCATAGGGATTATTTTTTAATTATCCAAACAATATAATATTCAGGTTGCTTCGCCGTGGCCTCAATGATGGTGGGAGCAGTCCAAATGCAAATGATCCCCTCCTCTGATGGCAATGACGACAATAACACTACCATTCCTTCTGGACCCCTAGGCGATGTTTCTCCCCTAGAACTATCTAGTGCCCTCACTCTAGCCGTAGGAATCGTACAGGTTTGGCTGCGTACATAAACTGAGTATCATAATGATAATATCCAATTCAGTTTATAATGGCTCTTTCTCGACTTGGATTCATTACGGCGTATTTATCCGATCCCCTTGTTTCTGGTTTCACTACGGGAGCTGCAGTGCATGTTATGATGTCGCAAATGAATAAGGTGCGAGAAATCCGTAATGCACTGTTACATTTGCGTTACGTGCCTACTCCGTAACCCCCTCCGTCGCCTCTCCGACGCGGCGGAGGGGGTTACGGCGTAGGCACGTAAGGCAAATGTAACAGTGCATAAGCAATTTTGATCTTTGAATTTTCCAGGTTTTCGGAGTCCCAATGCCACGCTATTCTGGAATGGGCATGATTGTTTATGTGAGTTTATCTTAGATTTGCAAAACGTGAGGTTCTTCTAAAAAGTTTTGTTAAAGTGACACTCAAGCTAATTTGAAGTTTTTCGCTCTGGCAATGCTCACTCGCATTCTTTTTTTTACGAAAGAGTGTGGCCAGAGCGGAGAGTAAAATTACCTTTAAAAAAGCTATAAAATGAATGAATGAATAGTTATTTTCAGATGACTCGAGATATAATCAAACAGATACCCAATACAAACTTAATGGCTCTCGGTATTTCCATCTTCGGTATCGTCTTTCTCACATTGGGCAGAGATTATCTCAATCCTTTCGTCAAGAAATACTCGGCCATCCCGGTTCCACTCGAACTCATATTGGTATTTCTTTTAAATGTTTTATTTATTTAATTATCTTACATTGAATGGGAGCAAGTAAAACACTTGAAAGAAATGTGGTATGAGGTGGGGAAATAGAAGAAAACGTTTCACTTGTACGATCCTTGTTTCGAAAGGGAATGATTATCTATTATTTTACCGTTTCATTCAATTGCCTTCAGCAAAATTCCTAACGATCATGAACTTACTCGAATTGGGGACAGTTGCAAAAGAAAGGGAGGAATCTACCTACATAGGGGTTTATCACAACACCAAAATCAACAGAAGTGATATTTCAGGTCATCATGGGCACTATTTTCTCGGTCTTCATGAACCTCAAAGCCGACTATCACATCAAGATTGTCGATATAATCCCCCGAGGGTATGGTAGATCATTCCAATCGATAATTATCGATTAATCTTAGATTCCCTGTCCCTTCTCCACCGCGTGTTTCATTGATCATTCATTTGATGACTGATGCCATACCCATAGCTCTAGTCTGCTATATATTCATCATATCTATGGCTAAACTATTCGCGAAGAAACACAAATATCGAATTGATTCAACTCAGGTAGATCAATCATTTATTGATTTTTGGTTATTGATTACTTTCCGATTATTGATTAATTTCTTTAGGAAATGTACGCGTGCTCATTCTATTCCCTTCTGTCCTCATTCTTCCCTGTATATCCAGTAGGAGCGTCGCTTTCGCGATCCGCAGTCTGCGAATTATCTGGTGCTAAAACATTGGTAATATTTTGATATTTTTCCTATTGCCATATATTGTTGATTTACAATTTCATCATACATTATAGTAAATACAACTAATATAAGAAGAAAAAAAACATGATAGAAATTCAACGTTAATTCTTTTAGTTGTATACGGTATTCTCCAGTGCTCTTCTTCTTACTGTCATTCTCTTCCTAGGACCTCTTCTCGAGCCTCTTCCTATGGTCAGTTTACATATCGATCTATAATAATTTTAATTGTTATTTATTTACTTATCTATCAATCATTATCATCAATAAAGGTAAAGAACTATCGCACAGTTTTCTTTGTAAACTCTCGAGAATGTATTGCGCAGGAAAAATATCGTTGGCAATGAAGCTCCTCCTACTTTTAAAGTTAAAAATCGATATTTCAGTGTATCTTAGCGTGTATCGTCATAGTCTCACTCAAATCGCTTTTCCTTCAAGTGAAGGAGCTTCCTCGTCTATGGAAAATATCCAAACACGACTTCGTAAGATTATTTTATCTTTTGATCTACCCTAATTATTGATTTTCAGGCAATCTGGATCATCGCGTGCGTGGCTACCGTACTCTGCAACGTCACCCAGGGCCTGATAATCGCGGTGGGATTCGCCATCATTACGATTGTTCTGAGGGAGCAATGGTACGGTATTCATATTTATTGATTGTGGAATTGATAGTTTATGGTGTTCATGGGTATCCAGATATTTTGGTATTTGTAGTTTTTGGAATTTACATATAGGATACGTGATTAATTGAAAATGGCATTAATAGATTACGGTATTCATTGAATACGGTATCCCAATCAATCAATGAATAAATATTCTTAAGGCCTTCATTCACCGATGTTCCTCACATGAATGTTGGAGTGGCACCGAAGATCCCGATAAATTGCAAGGTACCATTTTTAAGTTCAAAGATCAGAGACCAAAAATCAATTAACATTTCAGATTCTTAAATTCGAGTCGCCTCTTCACTTCGCTAATACCACACGCTTCACTGATGTACTACAGGCAACTTTCAACGAACCGGTACGAGTTTAAAATTTGGAAATGTTAAAGTAATTTCACGAAAACTTCTTATTAATCTCATTGTAGACAGAATTTTCGCCGGAATTTTCAAGAATAGTTATTGTTGAATGCTCTGCAGTTAGTTATATCGACGCTATGGGAGTGGATGCTTTGAAAGAAGTAAGTGTATTTTATTTTTATTGATTTGATCAATCGATATTTGTAATTAATCAATAACCGTTTTTAGATTTACTCTGATGCGAAGCGAGCAAACATTTCATTGTATTTTGTTGGATTTAATGGTATACTATTTCCAGTATATATTGACTTAATCAATCAATAAATTCTTCTAGAACCCACGATCCAAATGTTGGACTCGATCGATTTCTTCTCTACAGTACCCCTATCGATTTTCCGCCAATCCTTAGCGGATGCGATCAATGATTCGGCATAATTAACTAATCAATCAATTTTTAAAGTCTATCGACATTATTTACACAATCTAGTTTGTACATGTAATAATGTAGAGTATTGTTATTTGGTCGAGATTCAAAAGTCGGGAAAGAAAAGAAAAAAAAACGGAAGAGAAAGTGTCTAAAATGGCGAACTCAATGTTTTCTTGACTTTTGAAAATCGATTAGTGTAGCCCACATTTCATACTTGTTGATCTATCCTTACACCTATATCATACACCATTCGTATTCGTGTTTCTGTGAATATTTTCTTCATCCCGCTGTACTATACATGACCATTTCTGTGAATATCAAATATTCCTTGTAGAATTTCAAGGATCGATTCCATGCTAATCAACTCTTTCGGTGCCCACTCTTAGACATTCCATATTTAATTGACGAGAATAAATTATGCTTCGCTGTGTTACCAAATCTCCGATTCATTTGCGAACAATATACACGACACCGAACTATAGGTTACATTTTTTTCCATTTTTTACTCCACACTAACGGCGGTGACGTACACTAAAACTTCGCAGAATTTAAGTTATGAATATTACATTTATGCCAAAATTCCGTTCTTAATTTGCGCTGCAAAGTTTAGGCACATAAGACAAATGTAACAACGCATGAAATGAGGTAATCCGAAAATGTAGGATCAATTTTAATGCAATCAAATAAATATTGAGCGACATAAATGCCATTCACTTCATTCATGTCTCAATCCTACTTGGCGGTCTCTCACTAATCCTCAATGTCTTGTTTCCAACGATTCTCCGATACATTCGACGTTAGTCATTTACAATAAATTACAATATTTATCATATCAGCACTTACCATTTGGTGCATAACTAATCAGATGAAGGGGAGGAATTGTACGCATTTTGTTGTTCGTCAATTAGATGTTAAAAGCAAATGAAAAATGAATGCCAGAACTTTAAAGTGACATTTTTTGAAACCCTCTTGCCATACTCTCTGTGGACAGACAGTGAGGGAGGTTAGCTGGAAATTACGAATTTGTTAACGAAAAGAAAATAGGGAAAATTCTCCTCGTTTTACACACTCCAACGCCCCTTTTTACATTTCATGGCGATTACTTTTGAGCAAAACATTGATCGAAGAATTCTAATTTAACCAACCTTTCTTCATATTATATAATTTACTTTTTATACAGCGTATATTGGACAAAGTAGCAACTACCATCTACTCAAAGGTGTGTAAACTTCATTCATATTTATATATTTTGTAACTTTTAATGCGCATTTTAACACTTTCGTTCCACTTATTCGTACTTTACTAATTGTTACCTTCATGTTTCAGGGTTCACTCAAGTTTTTCATCGTACTCTATTGGCTCTATAAGATATGCTGCAATTTCATCTCCTCCTCAGGTTATCACTATAAAACTATGCCACAAGATGTTTTGAATCTCTTCGTTCTGTCAATAGTCTTGACGATATTTCGTTGAACTATGCTACTTTATTAACATGAATACTTTCCCCCATTGCATACGTTTCATGTGTCATTACGCATGTACATATGTATATACAATATGCACAAAAATGCACAAAAATATTAGCAATAAATATTAAATAAATGAATGGGCTAAAGTGCCCAAGCATAGGTTTGCATGCGCAGTAAAGTTGAAATTATAAGCTAATATATTAATAATTGTGTTATTGTATAGTATATTTTGTATATTTTGTAAGGTGGATCAGGAAGCAGTCGCGAGACAAGCAGTGCCCTCATCCTGCCTGCCATCGTAGTCATTGCATCCATCTGTGGTCTACTACTCGATACTCACATTCTACTTATTCCATTCTTCTTGGCAGCTGTGAGTTCAAAGATCAAACATCAAAGATCAAAGATCAATTCGTAGACTTACGAGATGACACTGGCTGTGTGCAAGGAGGCGATACTCTTGACCTACGTGATTGAACCATCGAGTACGGTAGATCCGACCAAGACGGAGATTCCTCGTGAGACATTTTATTGATTGATTTAATTATCGCCCAAATTATTGATTGATTTCAGTTCTTGAAATAATGTTCAAGGGAATCGTTGACGAAGCCAAGGGGTCTGTTGAACTTCCGTTCATTAGAGAAGTACGGCTATTGATTGACTATTGATTGATACTTATGAATACCGTAATATCCAGGGAATAATTCTTCTGGTGGCATTCGCTGCAATACTCGTCACTGGATATCAAATGAGTGAAATGGCGAAAAGGGAACGACGATTGGTCAGATATTTGGAAATGTTATTGATTGATTTTTCTACACAACTTTTCAAAAACGGTCTGTAGTGATATGATTCATTTCTCTTGCAATATTCATAAATCTCGCCATGTCTTTCTTAACCAATTCATTCACTAATTCATTGATTGATTATTTATTATATTGTTTGTTTACGAATGATTGCTAGTTGTAAACAAAAGCAAAATAATTTTATTGCAGGAACAACAAGAACGCGAACTTGTTGCCTATCATCCAAATGTGAGAAATGTATGCGCACATTATTTAATTTTCATTAAATAATAAAATATTTAGATGCGTTTCATATTTCCTCTTGACGATGATCAAATCGTCGGACCTCATACCGCCCTATCCCCTCCTACTTACTCGGTAAGAATCATTTTGTCCGATTCTTTTTAACACGTTTGTCGACAAATGCGATGTCTCCAGCGTGGGGGGATTTTGGCAAAGACCTATACTTGTGACATCACATTTGGTGACAAATGGTTTACAAAACTTCATGGATACCTATTCAGATGGCAATTCGCAACGAAGGCGTGCGTACGTATGCTCCCGAACTCTGTATCACCGAGGATACTGCACCTCCTTCATATAGAACACTCGAAAGAGTTCCACTCAATCCCCAATCTACTCGGCAAGATCCTCCCACGTATACCACTGACCACTCAACTGTCTCTAGACAGTCATCTACAATATCGATTGAAATGTAGAAAAGATTTTATCGATTGATCTACTCATGAAACTCGCGAATTATACCATACTGACAACGATCGATAAAGATTAAATATCGATTAATTCTTTCTTGAGTCCGAACAGATCGATACACAGGCTTGACAGAATATGTTGACTTGAAATGAGATTTGGCATACATTACATATTTTGTTAAATCAATGTAATGCTCGCAAATCACACTTCAATTGATAGAGATTAAATATCGACTAATTCTTTGCACTTATTGATGTATTTATCCTTCCTCGTAGTGTTATTGTTATTGTGGATACAATTTGTTGTTCTTTCCGGCATAAAAATACCTGAAATATAAATCGATATATCGATTGACTCAAATATTATTGAATGATACATTTAATAAATGTCTTCTTACTGCTGACGAGAATATAATGAGAAGCACTAGTGTTGAAATTATTGACATGAGATTGATTGGATAATACTGGAATAATGAGGAAATATCGATTTATTTTATATGGATGAAAATGTAAAATCAGGAAAATATTAAAAAAAAAATCATATCTTATAATTAGTGCAATTTATTTATTTATTTATTTATTATTCAAATGCATGGTTTGAGGGGTTGACTAACACTTGTGCCTACGTTTGCTAGGCCAAAATTAGTCAAGAATATTGGTTGTCTATTTATTTTTTATCTATTTATTCCAACAATTATATTCAACAACATATTATTGGTACATAGCTAGGTATTGAAACGCAATGTTCAACGTACCAACACCACCCAGATATTTCCCTGAGGCAAATTCTGGGTCACAATATTGATAAGGTAAGAAAACTGAAGAAGTGACTTGGATATTTGAGCTACACTTAAAAAATATCTTAATCTTTATATAAATTTAAATTTCAAACTCACGCACACCACACTGAGTATTTGATTAGATTCATTTGTTTTTTCTGTTTCTGAAATTTACCGAAATCATTTAAAAATTAATAAAATGATCTAAAAAAATTCTCTTACCTGACAACTCCTGTTCCTGTTGTTAAACTTCTTGAAAATCAATGCAGTTAGCACGATGCTGGTAATCACATAGATCATGTAGAATGTGCTAATCATCAATTTCACAACCTAAATTTTTATTGAAATTATAGCGATTTTGATTTTTCGAAGTATTAAAGCATCAACATATCCTTTCGTCTTTCGTTTTCCGCTTTGAAAAAAAAGTTAAATGTGAACTACCACCCATTCTGGTTATGCTGTCTCGTTCATAATGAATGCCAGAGAGTTCTGCCAGAGTGGAGAGTTTCAGTAATACATGGGCGGAGTACCTGGAGCTCGATTCTACAGGCGGGGGGGGGGGGGGGGGTTCATCCGAACGAAAATGGTTAATTTTACAGGATCCTTCACTTTTTGTTCACAAATTTCACCTAACATTCATATAATACTGTACACTTTTTTGCAGGGAGGCACGAAATGAAAAATTCGAATGGCTCTAATTTTACAATGGGCACCCCATGTATGATTTCATTCTCAGTACACACTCGAGAATCGTTCGCCGACAAATGCGACGTCACTAGCGTACACAGAGGAATCCTCCGCCAGAGCTAGTGGCCTCACAAACGCTTTGTGTATAAGAGCTTTTAAAAGATTCCTAAACTCCTTTATTGAAATTGTGACAGTCAACTCTGATGCCATCGTGGGAGCATCGTTATTATACGCAGTGCGTGCGTACAGGGTGCGCTATAATTACCCGGACTGTTGTCTCCATATGATTCTCCCCTTGGGAATGTGATTTGATGGTTCATGGTAAAGCTTATCAAGAATATGGGCTGCAGTAATGTATTAGCGAATCTCGTTGTGGTCTATTTTAGCTCTGACACAGGCCTTGAGTCTCTTCTCATATGTGACTGCCTATTCCCGCAAGTAGTTGCCATCGAGTTCGTCCAATGCCTTGAGAAGGGGAGCCTTGAGGGAGTCGAGGGTCTGGTGCTTGGTAGAGGGCATATTGGCCTACCACACCTCCAAAAACTGCAGTCGAGGAGGTTGAGATCGGGGGAATTCGGAAGCCATTCAGTGCGATGTATTATATTTTTAGCCGAGTTCATGGGTAAAAAACCACGACTGTGTGAACTTTTTCATGTGATTGACGACAGAATCTTACCGAAAGGTCTATTGATCCTGACCGAAGTGGGTATGGTATCGGAGTAAAAGCGCGTCGTCGAGAATGTGCTTGATATAATACGACTTATTGATCTAGATGCATGGAGTGGCAAAAAGAAGCGGGAACTTTCAAGTTGGGCAAACATCAGCTAAAACCTTGGCTTATTGTGGATGACTAATATTACCCATGAACCCAGCTCTCTTGTAGGATTCTTCATGATCAGAGGCAATGATTCTGTTGTTCTTGATATTCAGGTTGCTTTCGAAGGTAAGATATTCTTGTCGCTGAACATCGTGCTGAAGTGCGCGGACCTGCGCAACGCAGAAACAGTTGAGGTGCTTGCTCATTCGGTTCATACAGTTTACGATTCTTGTAACGGAGAAGAATTAGCTGACAAGGGGATGGTCGCAACTGGTCCTGGCCATATGAGATGACAATAACATTACTAGGATCAGTTTTCGATGCTGATTACAAATCCGTTTTCAGAAAGTGCCTAATCGACCGGATTTTCGAGGAAATCGATATTTTAATTCGGAAATTCGTGTGGTTTCTTGCGCAAACCGTCCGGATGGGCTGGTGAACTCATCTAGAAATTCTCCCAATACTTTACCTTACATTGTCGGATCGTTCCGATGCAATCCAGATAGTTTGTGTAGGAAACTACACGACTTATCGAATTAACAAGCCAAATTTCAATACCGATTTTCTCGAAAAGCAGGTCGATTAGACACTTTCTGAAAACGGAATCGTAATCAGCATTGAAAACTGATCCTAGTCATGCCATTGCCATCTCATATGGCCATGGTAAGTTGGGAACGTTCCCTTGTGAGACTTGAGGATATGACGAACGGACGTGTTCGAGATAGCGAGTCTCCAGATGGTAAACTTGTGGTTTCGAAACACCATCTTTCGGATGGGATCTCGGTTCGTAGCGGTGGAAACTGAGATCGGTCTACCTCTGCCCGGACGTTCCTCGTTAGTACCAAGAGAGATCTTGGTACATGATACCGGTATCGCATACATCCGACTCGTGAACGCCGAGCTGATGAACAATGTCACTCTGTTCTTGTACACTTGACAATGATGGGTCGTTGTCGACATGACTTCCTCATTACTAGAAGACTTGACTAACTGACTTAAAACCTTGAATAGGGAGTGACCAATGATCACTCCTCATGATGCTACAACAGTAGGGGTTGCGCATATGCATTGGGGGCACGGGAATCATAATGGTGAAATCAGTCCGGGTAATTATACGCAGTGCGTATAATTACGTCTGTTTGACAAGCTTGTCGAGATCATCTTATTGTTGCTTTCCTTTTTGAATTTGGTCCACGGGGAGCTGAGAAAATCGCCGACCCACTTTCGACTCGCCTAAAATGGTTCATTCGCCTCTCTGAGAGGCACTCTGCCAGAGGGGAAGGATATCTGCCGGACTCGCTCTAGACCCACCAGAGATCGCAGAAAGGTCGATCCACCGAGTCATTCTCGCCACCCTACTACGCACTTCACTATCTACCAATTTATCTACAATCATCATTTTTGTACAGAATAAAGTTTGTGAATATTATTATTAGGCTCGCTAGAATACCTTTAAGTGTTTGTCTTCAATATTTGTAGCACACCCCTCCTTAAACACAGGTGAACCCCATAGTGGATGAATTGATATCGAGAATGATATGATACATTGAACAAGAAATATTATAGGCAATTTTACTCCAGACCAATGCTGAAAATGTGATATTGATTAGTTATTAAACGTTATGCTCGGTACCTTCTCGTTGTATTTGGAACTAGTGAATACAATAAATCGATGATATTCAATCAATAAACATCCAATGCAATAACCAATGGCTCCCGTGCTGTTTAGGACCTAAAGGAAAGATAACATTGTATAAGAGACCGTTTGTGTAAGAGTCGAGCAAATCTGGGGGAATCAATCAAGCAAGGCCAAAAATTTCGATACCCTCAAAACGTGTGTATAGGGGTTATCGACTCTGCTGATGAAGATGGGCGTAGTCATTTTGGCCCCAGTGGTCCCGCAACCCCTGGGAGGGATTACGGTAAAATCAAGTTTTCAAGCTGTTCTCGGTCAATGTTAGAGCTAGAGGTATGAAAATTAGGCTCCTGGGACAGAATTTGATGGCGATGACGGCTCTCTACTTCATTTGTTTTGAAAATTTTCCAAAAAAGATCGAAAAGTGGAAATTTTGATGCAGACGGTTGCGCCCCTAGCGAGTATGACAGTTCGAACCGGCGTGACGAGAAGATCACGACGATGTATTATGAGCCATTATCTCCGTTGAGAAAGCCTTCATAGTCTCGTTATAGTGTTTTCAAAACTAATGAAGTAGACAGCCGTCATCGCCATCGAATTCTGTCCCAGGAGCCGAATTTTCATACCTCTAGCTCTACCATTGACCGAGAACGGCTTGAAACACACCGGGGACATGCGGGACCACTGAAGCCAAAATCACTACGCCCATCTTCATCTGCAGGGTCGATAACCCCTATACACAAGTTTTGAGGGTATCGAAATTTTTGGCCTGTGCCATTGTTCGACTCTTACGCAAACGGCCTCATAATTCAATTACAAATTTAATCATGGTGCTGTAATTTCGCCCAAATCACATGAAAAAGTTAGAGATAAAAAAATAAAATATATTGCTGCAGAGTTTACAATTTTCCTTGGCGTGTTTTTTCCAGAATGCCCCACCTCAATTATACAATATAACAATCCATTTTGAATGCAAAATGCACGAGTTCCTTTACAAATTCCACTACAAATTCCATAGAGAGCTGTAATTTAGGAGATTATACAAATTAAAATGCATACATAATACCTGTGACTTTGAACAACGAAAAGAACGAATTATGATGATATTTGTATTGTGATGTATGAATGATAATAATAATCAATAAGTAGATCAAAGATGATAAAATTAAGATTAAGCAAGAAACAAATATGTAAGTATCGATGAGACTCATTGGAATATGAATGAAAGAGAGGACATGCTTCTATTTTCATTCATCTTCGGAATTTCTCTCATCTATAATTATATATGAGGCCGATTGTGTAAGAATCGACTAAGTGCCGGCACAGTCAAAAAATTAAATTTTGGAGATCGAAGTTCTTATGGGTGCTGATGACGATGGTCATGTTCATTTTTCATAAAAAAACCACCATTGAGGCTAGAAAACGTCGTGTTGAAATCGCGTTTTCAGTCTTTTCTCCTCAACCGATGGTACTAAAATTTGCAGACTATGCCACAGGGGCAGAGTTTGATGACCATCACGCCTGTCTAATTCATTTTTCATGAAAAAGGTTCGGAAATGTTCAAAATTTGAATTTCTCTCAAGGTGTTTTTTTACGAGATATTATACATATGTAGATCGAAGATCCCATAGAACAATTTTCAGCCAATTTGCGGTAGGTACTTTCGAGAATATCAACTTTTAGAGTAGTCATGTTGCCGTTGTTGCGGAGGCAAGAGACGAGAGAGTGTAGTATAGTGAGAGAGTAGAGAGGCAGGTAAGGCGACCGACATGGATAGGAAGAGGTGGGCAGGATCGCCTCCCCTTCAACTTTCTCACTGTAATACCATCTCTCGCCAATTGCCTCCACAAAACGGCAAAACGACTATATTCAAAGTTGATTTACTCGAAAGTACCTACCGGAAATTGGCTGAAAATTGTTCTTTGGGATCCTGAAGCCATTACAGTCCGATCTATGTATCGCGCAAAAACACTTGAGAGAATTCAAATTTTGAAAATTTCAGAAACATTTTCATGAAAAATGAATTAGACAGGCGTGATCGTCATCAGGTGAGAAATGAACAAGACCATCGTCATCAGCACCCTTGAGATCCCAGATCTCCAAAATTTAATTTTTTTTTGACTGTAAAATGTTGGTCATCGGTCGAAATGTATGAAAAAATTTATTCTCTCAAATCACACCAAAAATCGATTAATACTTTGCACTTGTTGATGTATTTATCCTGCCTCGTAGTGTTACTGTGGACGCAATTTGCTGTTCTTTCCGGCATAAAAATACCTGAAATATATACATATCCCCACTCCCTAAACTAATTCAGGGAACATATTCCTTTGATCTACCCTATATAAGTCCAGCACAAATCTTGTCCGCAATATCTAACTTAGTTCCCAAGAACAATACCTCTCCTGATGCCATACCTAATCGTGTATATCTTAAGTGTAAGACCTCCATTGTTGTTCCTCTCACAATTATATTTAAAGATGGAGACCCACGAGTTTTTTCGTAATAAGACTGTTCGGATGGAATGATAGAGATTTATCGCACGAATCGAAAGACATCTCTGATATTGATTCCCGCTATGTTTAAAGCTCACTATGCGCATTGAAAGTACTACTTTCAAGGCATGTAGAGAGTGCCCATCCGATTTGCATACTTGCTCTCTCATTTTCTCATTATCCCTTACGCCAATTACCATATAATATAAACAATAGCCAGCATGTTTATCGTGGTGGGAGTCAGTCATGCCAACTCATGAGTCCCCTTCTTTAATCAGTCTCTTACTACGTCTACTGTTCCCCTTGCTTGGAAAACCGCTATTGTTAAGCCGATTCCCAAGAAACCTAGAAACAATAATATCAGTAATTATAGACCTATTTCATTAACGGCCACATCATCAAAAATCTTTGAAAAAATTTTAATTGATTGTATTGTATCTTACCTTGATGACCACGATATTCTTGATACCCATCAGGCTGGTTTTCGTAATAATCGCTCTACCACAACCCAACTAGTTGAAACTTATTCTAATTATCTATCCAATTTCTCTAGAGGATCCTCTATTGATTCCATATATTTTGATTATGCAAAGGCGTTTGATAGTATTGACCATCGATTATTGTTGTATAAACTTTCCAAAATAGGTTTTTCCGATCATATTGTTGCTTGGTTTAGATCTTATTTGTTCGGCCGTACACAGTCCATTTTCATTGATAATGTTTTCTCTCCTCCCGCCCCGATCATCTCAGGAGTTCCTCAAGGTTCTAGCATTGGTCCTCTTTTATTTATATTGTACCTGAATGACATTCAATCCATTATCCCTCCTCATATCAACCATGGTATTTTCGCTGATGATATTAAGATATATGCCCCTGCCTCCTCCACAGACATTCAATATACAGTCCCGCAGAATCTCCCCCTTAACACAAGTCCCCGGAGACACTCGGAGTGTCTCCTTGTGTCTCCTACCCCGATTTACTCTCTAAAATTAATTAAAGTGCGTCAAATTACTTTTTTGCGAGCCTTTTCGTAATATGCATCCAATGCATGTGAGAAATAAATTTTTAAAAATCTTAAACATGAAAATGAAGAATACTTGAAATATAATATGAATTCACAAATATGACACACCGAAACTCATTTGAATTGCGCGGGTAGATTACGGTATAGCCGCATTGCATCCGCCTCTGGTGTCCGCTCGCTAGAAAGGCATTTTTCTTTTTCTTCTCTCTTTACCGGTTGTTTTTGTTGCTTGTTGTTTTTTCTTGTTGTTCTGTTTGTTTATCAACTATTAATATCCTATACTAGCGGAGTTTGTGCTGTCGCTTCGTCTCCCTCCGTTATTAATGTCATATTGCAGGAGGGTTGCGACGTCTCCGCTGCCGCTTCCGGCTAGCTGTCCGCGCACGACGCGCCCGGTGCTCATCCGCTACACTCGCGTTGTCCACGCCTTCCAGCAGCGAAGTAAGTCATCAATATTTCTACTTTTTCAATAAATATTTAAATGATTTCTTTTACTTTGCACTTGTTGGTATTCAATCGTTATTAATCTAGTGTTGCGACGTCTCCGCTGCCGCCTCCGGCTAGCTGTCCGCGCACGACGCGCCCGGTGCTCATCCGCTACACTCGCGTCGTCCACGCCTTCCAGCAGCGACGTAAGTCATCAATATTTCTACTTTTTCAATAAATATTTAAATGATTTCTTTTACTTTGCACTTGTTGGTATTCAATCGTTATTAATCTAGTGTTGCAGGAGTGTTGCGACGTCTCCGCTGCCGCCTCCGGCTAGCTGTCCGCTCACGATGCGCCCGGTGCTCATCCGCCACACTCGCGTCGTCCGCGCCTTCCAGCAGCGAAGTAAGTCATCAATATTTCTACTTTTTCAATAAATATTTAAATGATTTCTTGTACTTTGCACTTGTTGGTATTCAATCGTTATTAATCTAGTGTTGCAGGAGTGTTGCGACGTCTCCGCTGCCGCCTCCGGCTAGCTGTCCGCGCACGACGCGCCCGGTGCTCATCCGCTACACTCGCGTCGTCCACGCCTTCCAGCAGCGACGTAAGTCATCAATATTTCTACTTTTTCAATAAATATTTAAATGATTTCTTTTACTTTGCACTTGTTGGTATTCAATCGTTATTAATCTAGTGTTGCAGGAGTGTTGCGACGTCTCCGCTGCCGCCTCCGGCTAGCTGTCCGCGCACGACGCGCCCGGTGCTCATCCGCTACACTCGCGTCGTCCACGCCTTCCAGCAGCGACGTAAGTCATCAATATTTCTACTTTTTCAATAAATATTTAAATGATTTCTTTTACTTTGCACTTGTTGGTATTCAATCGTTATTAATGTCATATTGCAGGAGTGTTGCGACGTCGCCGCTGCTGTTCCCAGCTTGTCTCCCCATCGTCGCTTCTTCGCAGCGGTACGATTCGGCGCCGGCGTCACGCGTGTCAAGATTCGAGCTTGCCTCCTCTCTTTGCTTATTCTCCGGGTTGTATATATATATACATCTGATGCATATTCTCGTATTATCGTATCTTTCTTATCGTGAAGTTTACAGTTATAGTTATGATCAACAACGATTTTATCAACGATCAATATGCAACAGTAATAACATCAACAACGAATTAGCAAACGATATAAAGGATCAATGAATCAACATTATTCATTATCTTCTATTCCATTATCTTCATTCTCTACTTCTATTCCATTCTCTACTTCTACTTCTTCTCCTTCATGTGGAATATTTCTTCCAATAGGGTCCAAACGGGGCCTTTTGAACTCGTAATTTGGATTGTTTCTCCTTCTCTTGATCACATCATTGTATCTGAATTTTTAAACAAAATTGTATTGCTAATTCGGTTTGAAACTTACTTGCTCACACATCTTCCCCATTCTCTCTTAGCTATTTGATCCGTTGCACATCGGAGACTTCCGAATGCCTGATAGCAATGCATGTCATAGTCTCATGAGATCTTATCTCACCTCTTTAACAAATTGGACCCTGTACGGATCTCGTTCATGCACGAGAAGTGATCGTTCAGGCTCACAGTCAAAAATGATATCCATTACAAGTCTAACGAAAGTCTGATCGGAAGTCGGATGGTCAATCGATAATTGTGCCAATTGTTCTCTGTTGATGTAGTCAGGGCCCACATCTAAATTATAGTATTAAATAATTACAACAAGTAGCAGTATTAAATAATTACAACAAGTAGCAACTCACACTTATTAATGGGTCGAGGAGGTAATGTACTTGAGATGTACTCTAATATTTTGAGCATGTGTTGCTGTACCTTGTTGTTGTCTAATTGCATTCCTTTTAGTTCCATCAACTTAACAAGTTTTATCATACAACACTTTAAATTAATATTCTTACTTCATTAGTATTTGATTTTACAATCTTCTCAAGATTTCGTATAGTTCCTACAGATACGGGCGTATCTGTGATAGCTGAGGGCGACGATGGAACCTGAGCGGGAGTCACTGTACGGCGTCCTCAAATCACTTATATGAGACATATGTTGATTTTGGAAATACTGTTAGACATACCGTTCAAGAATCGTTTGACATCTAGAGCCGTTCCATTCTTTGGTGTAGTAATATTCCCAATCCCGGTATTTGCTGTTCTTTTGTTACCAGTTACAGTCTTTGGTGTAACTATGTTTCCAGTACGACCATTAGCCTCAGGAATCGATCGGACTACAGAATGGCGGGCCGAACTCGGAACGGGATGAGCCTAAATAATAATTTTAAAAGTTTTTATAATAGATTTATCTTGGGACTCACTACAGTACTCTTTACAACGCGAGTAGGGGACTCTGGTTCAGGTTTTATCGGGCGAAGGCGGAGTTTAATCGGAGAGGGAACACTCAATAGTGTTTTAGCTGGAGCCGTTGTCCCTTAATTATTGATTTTTTCCCTAAATACACTATATTCTACATACCTGACGTGTGAAGTTTCACGAATGATTCACACTGTCGAACATCACCAAAATGTAATACCCGTCCATCCATCAATACACCTTTATCATTTCTATACTCCACTATCTTATTCTTAGATGGTCGGCCAACAATCCAATCCCTCGGTATAATTGATACTGTACCTTCCTCATCTAATACCACCGACATGCTGAAAGCATGTAATAAATTTATATTGGGTAAACGATGGTGAGCAAGTAAGCCGAAAGGTCATATAAACCATAGTGCAAGTGCAATAAAGTCGTGCAGAGAATGATTTATCGATCCTTTTTTTCCTCTTTATCGATTTATTTCAGTATGTGGAACGAGGTTAGTACTAGACAATGTCGTGCTTATTTCTTTGCTGGAGATAGTGCAGCTCTAGCTCACAAAAAACTACGTCAATCAAACCATACGATATGTTATGCATCTGTTCTTGCTTTCTACAAAAAAGAAGCTAATAGAGGACAACCGGAACATCAATACACGTAACATACACATATCTTTAAATGAACAACGTTATATTTCTCAGATCATACATTCTCAAAGAAAAAACCAAAGAAGCGATGCATAAGATTGTATCTATCTACGATATCAATAAATGTATATCCGAACGTCAAGTAAGTACTGTCATTATAATGTCCCGTTACATGTAATACATATTGAAAAATAAAGGTAAGAAGAGAAATGGAATTAGTACATGGAATCACGGTGACTCGATCTATCCTCCAGTCAATGAAGAAACATCTTCACTTGAAAACGTATTCACCTCTGTATGTCACATCACTCTCTGAAATCGATATCGTTATAAAGAAATTCAGGCACTGTCAATACGTCTCTCCTGATAATGAGGTGAGACGTTTCAATCTCTGTGATTCATTGATTGAAAGTGGTGAAGACTTCTATGACTGGGTAATCAATATGATCCCATCCCGAAAATTCTTTTATTTTTTTTTATTTCAGTTATTCTCAGACGAAAGTATCGTGCAGCAGTCAGGGAATAAGCTACAGATCACCACACAAGATCGATGGGATGAAGACCGCCTACTGCAGCATCATAAACACCCCGATAAAGTAAATAACCAAGCAAAGATGATGTAATAATTTATTTTTAGGTGCAGATATGGGGTGTGATTGGAGTAGATGGCCCTGGGCCGCTTGTATTTCTGAGAAATTCAGAGAGATTAAATGCTGAAGCGTACCAGGAAATCCTGCGTGACAATCTTCTTCCATTTATTGATGGTACTCTAGGAAGGGATCGGGCAGTTTTCCAGCAGGACGGAGCTCCTGCCCATACTGCACGATCAACTTTGAAGGCTCTGAAAGAATGGAATATTAAGGTTGCGCCTTGGGCTGCCTCCTCCCCTGACTTGAATTGTATTGAATATATATGGAGAGAGTTGAAATTATGGTTAGAGTGGGAGGCAAAACCTCGAAACCGTAGTGAGCTTGAGGACTCTATTGAGCACTGGTGGCTGAACAAGCTCACTCCTGAGATGTGTAAACTATATGTTGATCACACTACTCGTAATGTTAGAAAAGTTTGGAAGGCTAAAGGAAAACCGATCATTGATGGTGCCCCTCGTTTCGTATATAATTGATATTTATGATGTTTGTTATTTAAATTTGATAAAGTTAGTTTTTGTAACAATAACAAAACTAGTTACTATAGCTATAGTTGTAATAGTTATTGAAGAAAAAACTAGAAATTAACATTAGACTAGACTTACATTTATTTTCTTTAGACTAGACTTACATTTTTTTTAAAATCATTTAAATATTTATTGAAAAAGTAGAAATATTGATGACTTACGTCGCTGCTGGAAGGCGTGGACGACGCGAGTGTAGCGGATGAGCACCGGGCGCGTCGTGAGCGGACAGCTAGCCGGAAGCGGCAGTGGAGACGTCGCAACACTCCTGCAACACTAGATTAATAACGATTGAATACCAACAAGTGCAAAGTACAAGAAATCATTTAAATATTTATTGAAAAAGTAGAAATATTGATGACTTACTTCGCTGCTGGAAGGCGCGGACGACGCGAGTGTGGCGGATGAGCACCGGGCGCATCGTGAGCGGACAGCTAGCCGGAGGCGGCAGCGGAGACGTCGCAACACTCCTGCAACACTAGATTAATAACGATTGAATACCAACAAGTGCAAAGTAAAAGAAATCATTTAAATATTTATTGAAAAAGTAGAAATATTGATGACTTACGTCGCTGCTGGAAGGCGTGGACGACGCGAGTGTAGCGGATGAGCACCGGGCGCGTCGTGCGCGGACAGCTAGCCGGAGGCGGCAGCGGAGACGTCGCAACACTCCTGCAACACTAGATTAATAACGATTGAATACCAACAAGTGCAAAGTACAAGAAATCATTTAAATATTTATTGAAAAAGTAGAAATATTGATGACTTACTTCGCTGCTGGAAGGCGCGGACGACGCGAGTGTGGCGGATGAGCACCGGGCGCATCGTGAGCGGACAGCTAGCCGGAGGCGGCAGTGGAGACGTCGCAACACTCCCGCAACACTAGATTAATAACGATTGAATACCAACAAGTGCAAAGTAAAAGAAATCATTTAAATATTTATTGAAAAAGTAGAAATATTGATGACTTACGTCGCTGCTGGAAGGCGTGGACGACGCGAGTGTAGCGGATGAGCACCGGGCGCGTCGTGCGCGGACAGCTAGCCGGAGGCGGCAGCGGAGACGTCGCAACACTCCTGCAACACTAGATTAATAACGATTGAATACCAACAAGTGCAAAGTACAAGAAATCATTTAAATATTTATTGAAAAAGTAGAAATATTGATGACTTACTTCGCTGCTGGAAGGCGCGGACGACGCGAGTGTGGCGGATGAGCACCGGGCGCATCGTGAGCGGACAGCTAGCCGGAGGCGGCAGTGGAGACGTCGCAACACTCCCGCAACACTAGATTAATAACGATTGAATACCAACAAGTGCAAAGTAAAAGAAATCATTTAAATATTTATTGAAAAAGTAGAAATATTGATGACTTACGTCGCTGCTGGAAGGCGTGGACGACGCGAGTGTAGCGGATGAGCACCGGGCGCGTCGTGAGCGGACAGCTAGCCGGAAGCGGCAGCGGAGACGTCGCAACACTCCTGCAACACTAGATTAATAACGATTGAATACCAACAAGTGCAAAGTACAAGAAATCATTTAAATATTTATTGAAAAAGTAGAAATATTGATGACTTACTTCGCTGCTGGAAGGCGCGGACGACGCGAGTGTGGCGGATGAGCACCGGGCGCATCGTGAGCGGACAGCTAGCCGGAGGCGGCAGCGGAGACGTCGCAACACTCCTGCAACACTAGATTAATAACGATTGAATACCAACAAGTGCAAAGTAAAAGAAATCATTTAAATATTTATTGAAAAAGTAGAAATATTGATGACTTACTTCGCTGCTGGAAGGCGTGGACAACGCGAGTGTAGCGGATGAGCACCGGGCGCGTCGTGCGCGGACAGCTAGCCGGAAGCGGCAGCGGAGACGTCGCAACCCTCCTGCAATATGACATTAATAACGGAGGGAGACGAAGCGACAGCACAAACTCCGCTAGTATAGGATATTAATAGTTGATAAACAAACAGAACAACAAGAAAAAACAACAAGCAACAAAAACAACCGGTAAAGAGAGAAGAAAAAGAAAAATGCCTTTCTAGCGAGCGGACACCAGAGGCGGATGCAATGCGGCTATACCGTAATCTACCCGCGCAATTCAAATGAGTTTCGGTGTGTCATATTTGTGAATTCATATTATATTTCAAGTATTCTTCATTTTCATGTTTAAGATTTTTAAAAATTTATTTCTCACATGCATTGGATGCATATTACGAAAAGGCTCGCAAAAAAGTAATTTGACGCACTTTAATTAATTTTAGAGAGTAAATCGGGGTAGGAGACACAAGGAGACACTCCGAGTGTCTCCGGGGACTTGTGTTAAGGGGGAGATTCTGCGGGACTGTACTATTGACCAAATTTCTGAATGGAGCAAATTATGGAACATGACCCTCTCACCTACCAAATGTACTGTAATGCACTTTGGACCTCTTAAGAATAGAGCCACTTATTTTCTTGACGGTTATGCTTTATCCCCTTCTCCTATTGTTAAAGACTTAGGTATTCACATGACCCCAAATCTGAAGTTTAATGATCACATCTCCATTCTTGCTAATAGAGCCAGACAAAGGGCAAACATTCTATTCAAGACAATATATTCTAATTCAAAAGAAATCTTTCTTAAAGCTGTTTATGTTAGACCCATTCTTGAATCATCTACTGTTGTATTTAATCCCACCTCTAAGCACCTCACCAACTATCTTGAAGATGTCCAAAGAAATTATACCAAAAGAATGTTAGCTAAATGCCGTTTACCTCCTTCTCCTTATCACGATAGACTTACGTATTTAAACCTCGATACCCTTGAATATAGAAGAGCTATTTATGACATTCAATTTATTCATAATACTATACATAAGCTTAATTTGTTTGATTCATCTAATCTGTTTTCCGTTCTTCCTTCACAATACAACCGTCTTTCTCATCCATTTCGTATTGTTCTCCCTTATAGGATTTCTACTACCCATACTACATGTGCCTCTAGAAGTATAGATATTTGGAATTCACTCCCCTTAGAATTAGTTCTTTCACCCCAAAAACCCTTCCGTGCAGGGTTGATAAATCTTCCTCCCAATATTATCGTTAAAGTCTCTCGAATCCGTACCTGAATCCCTTCCCATTGAAAACTGCCACCGTGCCAAAACCGAAATCGCCTTGTGCGACGGAAATCCATCTATCCCTTTTTCCCCCTTACACACATCACCCTATTATTATATATATTTGATGGAATAAAGAATAAATAAATAAATAAATATATCGATATATTGATTGACTCAAATATTATTGATTAATACATTTAATAAATGTCTTCTAACTGCTGACGAAAATATGATGAGTAGTATTAGTGTTGAAGTTATTGCAGTTAGGTTGATTGGATAATACTGTAATAATGAGAGATATCGATTTATTTTTATGGATGAAATTGTAAAATTAGGAAAATAGTTTAAAAAAATTTCATATCTTATTATCTATTTATTCCAATAAATATATTCCACAACAGGGCTGCGCGAAAAAATTATTTCGAATAATTTTCGATAAATGAAAATTTTTCCTTTTTTTCGAGAAATTCGAAAAAAACTATAAAAAAATTGAAAATAAATTAAACAATGTTTTCTCTTTTGAAAACATCAATTCGTTAAATGTTGCCATCGATAAAAATGCAAATACTCTCACTCTCTAGCTATCTCTCCTCTCTCATCTCCTCTGCGTGTCTGATCATATCTGACTGTCAGTGCGTGAAAAACGGTAGAAATCGGCACTTGTGAACTTTTGTGACAATTTGTCACAATTTGCCACAAACGTTTCATTTTTTTTCGTTTTGACGGTATACAGGGTGCGCCAAAATTACCCGAACTGGTGTCACCATATGCTTCTCCCCTTTATAATGTGATTTAAGCGATATGGTTCATAGCAAAGTTTGTCAACAATATAGGCAACAAAAACATATTAGCGAATTTCGGTATGGCCTCCTTTACCTCTGACACCGGCTTTGAGTCTCTTCTCATATGCGATTGCCTATTCCCGCGGGTAAATGTCATAGAGTTTGTCCCATGCCTTGAGAAGGGGAGCCTTGAGGGAGTCGAGCGTCTGGTGCTTGATAGAGGACATCTTGGCCTACCACACCTCCAAACACTGCAGTCGAGGATGTTGAGATCGGGGGAGTTCGGAAGCCATTCAGTGTGATAGGTTTAGCCGAGTGCACGGGTGAAAAACCACGACTGGGTCAACTTTGTCATGTGATTGACTACAGAATCTTACCGAAAGGTCTAGTGGTCCTGACCGAAGTGGGTATGGTATTGGAGTAAAAGTGCGTCTTCGAGGATGCACTTTGTATAATATGGTTTATTGATCTAGACACATGGAGTGGCAAAAACGAGAGGGGACTTTCAATTTTGGCAAAAAGCAGCTAAACCCTTGGCGTATTGTGGATGACTGATATGACCCATGACCCCAGCTGTCCTTTAGGATTCTTCAGGATTATAGGCAATGATTCTGTTGTTCTTGATATTCAGGTTGCCTTTGAAGGTAAGATATTCTCTTCACTGAACATCGTGCTGATGTGCGCGGACCTAGCACAAAGCATTAACAGTCAATGGCTCCGTTCTCAGCGGAGCTTGATCTGTCGCTCATTCGGTTCTAACAGTTTACGGTACTTGTAAGGGAGAAGAGTCAGCTGAGACTTGAGGAGACGAGGAATGGAAGTGTTCGAGATATCAAGTCTCCAGATTGTCAACTTGTGGTTTTGAAACACCATCTTTCGGATTGGATCTCGGTTCATAGCGGTGGGAAATGAGATTGGTCTACCTCTGCCCGGACGTTCCTCTTTAGTTCTAATATCTTGCTATCTGATACCGGTATCGAAAAAAGCAGACTCGTGAAAGCCGAGCTGATGAAGGATGTCACTCTGTTCTTGTACACTTCAGAATGATGGGTCGCGGTCGACATGCCTTCCTCATTACTAGAAGACTTGACTAACTGACTTGAAACCTTGCATACGGAGTGGCCAATGATCACTCGTCATGATGCTACAATAGGGGTTGCGCATATGCATTGGGGGCATGGGAATCATATGGTGACACCAGTTCGGGTAATTTTGGCGCACCCTGTATATGAAATATTGTGCCTTTTTTATGTCAAAAGATTTTCCGAATTTTTTGGAAATTTTTTTTGTCGAAAATGTTCTTCGCAAAAAACCGAGAAAAAAACGAAAAAAAACGAAAAACGAAAAACAAAAAAATGCACAGCCTTGTTTAACAACATTTTGCATGGGACAATGTTCAACGTACCAATATCACCGAGATATCTCTCAGATGCCAATTCTGGGTCACAATATTGATAAGGTAAGAAAACTGATGAATTGACTTGGATATTTGAGCTACACTTAAAAATATTTTTTGGGCCTTCTAAATTTAAATTTTCACTATTGTCATGCATAACTGCATTGGGCAATCACATCCACAATAAAAAAACCTTAAATAATACATAATCAAGATCGTGAAAAATGCTAAAAATGGAAATCTTGAGAACTTTTCTCAAATTTTTCAAATTATTTGACAAATGTTTCATTTTTTTTTCGTTTTGATGTTACCTTCAAGTGTTTCTGTTCAATATCTATGACACACTCCTCCTTAAACACAGTTAAACTCCACATTGGATGAATTGATATCGAGAATGATATGATACATTGAACAAGAAATATTATAGACAATTTTACACCAGACCAATGCTTAAAAATTTGATATTGATTAGTTATTAAACGTTATGCTCGGGTACCTTCTCGTTGAATTTGGAACTAGTGAATACAATAAATCGATGATATTCAATCAATAAACATCCAATGCAATAACCAATGGCTCCCGTGCTATTTAGGACCTAAAGGAAGACAAACTTGTATAATTCATTTATAAAATACAAATTTAATCATGTTTTAGGTGATGTAATTTCGTCCAAATCCCATGAAAAAAGTTAGAGATAAATAATATTGCTGCAGAGTTTAAAGAAGGGGACCCTCGAGTTTTTTCGAGACTAAACTGGCCAGGCAGAACTATTGATCACATTTCCGCGAATACAAAAACAATTTTCTCTAAATTTTTAGGTGCCCCCGGATTGACGTAATCCGAGATTAAAGTTTATTGATGCGCCAGGGAAAGACGCGAGTTTTTGAATTTGAAGGCAAAAAATATTGAAAATTGCAAACGGGAATCGAACACGGTTACAAGGGCTGAGGGCTACTAACCACTGAGGCACATGCTCTACGTGCTCAGTCTGTCAAATCTAATAGAGAACAGAATTGCACTTCCTATGCCCCATGTTCATCATTTCAATATCGCAGCCCAAATCTCGTGTGTCCCCTTCTTTAAATTTTTCCTTGGCATGTTTTTTTGTTGTTCAGAATGTTCCACCTCAATTATACGATATAACAACTCATTTTGAATGCAAAATGGACGAGTTCCTGCAGTTATAAGATTACAAATTCCATAGAGAGCTGTAATTTAGGAGATTATACAATTTAAAATGCATACATAATACCTGTGACTTTGAACAACGAAAAGAACGAATTATGATGATATTTGTATTTTGATGTATGAATGATAATAATAATCAATAAGTAGATCAAAGATGATAAAATGAAGATTAAACAAGAAACAAATAAATATGTATCGAAGAGACTTATTGGAATGAAAATGAAAGAAATGACTGTCTCGCTTGTCTAGTCATGTCTCTTGTCTCTTCATTCATCCGAGGAATTTATCTCATCCATAATTATATATCCACCCATGGACCTACCGTCAAAACGATAGAAAATGACTCAAGTAGGAGATTATACGGGAAAATCTCCTATTTTTCCACACTTTTCAAAAAGAACGAATCAGTTATATTTCTTTCACAATTATTCAATTATTCTATGAGATGATGCAGCAAACACTATACATTACACGTTTCAGTTATCTTAAATTAAACACATTTATCAAGAGCACTCTCTGATGTGCATGAAAAGTCTAATTGCTTCCGACAGTCCCAGAACATGAACGTTTATCTTCATAAGCAGGGTCTTCAAATTCTAATTCCTGAGTACGAGCCGATCGGACTGAAGAATTGGCTGTTTAGGGCAGTTTAGGGTTGATAGAATCTGTATTAAACGATTAATTCTTTGCTTTTGTTGATGTATTTATGCCTCGTAGAGTCACTGTCGATACAATTAGCTGTTCTCTTCGGCATAAAAATACCTAAAAAAATATATCGATTGACTCAAGTACTATTGATTGATACATTTAATAAATGTCTCCTAACTGCAGATGAAAATATAATGAGAAGTACTAATGTTGAACTCATTGAGATGAGATTGATTGGATAATACTGTAATCATGATTATCGATTTTGTGATTTTCAAGGGCATATATTGATTATGGCAATACTAATTAACACTTTCGCCTATGCTTGTAATGGATCGTTTGCTAGACTAATCATTTGACAAGATTATTGGATGCAAATGTTTTTTTTAATTTTAAAATTTATTTCTATCAAAAATATTAACATATTACTGTGATATGTACGGATTTTAACGCAATGTTCAACGTACCAACATAGTCGAGATATCTCTCAGAAGCAAATTCTGGTTCGCTATAAAGATGACATAAATAAACTGGAGAAGTGACTTGGATATCTGAGACAATCTTAAAAAATAGTTTTTTTAAAAATTTTTTTCAAAATTTAAATTTCAAACTCACGAACACCACACTGAATATTTGATTAGATTCATCTGTTTTTGCTGTTTCTGAAACTGACCAAAACCATTTTAAAATGAATAAAATAATTTAAAAAAATAGAATATTCTGACCTGACAACTCCTGTTCATGTTCGTAATCTTCTTGAAAAGCAACGCAGTCAGCACAATGCTGGAAACCACATAAATCATGTAGAATGTGCAAATTATCGATTTTGAAATCTATAACTATTTTAAAAAATTAGCAATTTTATTCAAGGCTGTTCGGAACGTATGTTTTGGGCATATTTTTTCTTTCGATTTTTTGTATTATTATTGTTGTCATAAAGGTAAAGGTAAAGGTACAATCCGTTATTCAAGGCACACGAAGTCCTGCGGGTGATCACTGCTAGGCCAGCGATCTTTCAAGGCCAATTCAATCCGGAGGGCCTAATCTCTTCTTCGGACCTACTTTACCACGTGACCTAGTCACTACCAATTCCCCTTTCGTGCGCCTTGGTGGGGCGGAGGCATTATTATAATTATTAATATTATTAATACGCTGTTGAAGTGGCTTAGTGGAATACCTCTAAATGTTTGTCTTCGATGTCTTCGATACACTTCTCCTTAAATACAGGTGTTCCCCATAATGGATGAATTGATAGCGAGAATGATATGATACATTGAACAAGAAATATTATAGGCAATTTTACCCCAGACCAATGCTGAAAACTCATAATTTTGCTTGGTTATTCAATCTTGGCTCGGGTACCTTCTCGTTGTATTTGGAACAGGTGAATACAACAAATCGATGATATTCAATCAAAAAACATCCAATACAATAACCAATCGCTCCTGCGCTGTTTACGACCTTAAAAATCTTAAATAACAAATCTAAGATTATTTTAAATGCTGTTGTTTGAATCAATTGAGTTGTCTCACATCATTTTCAATCTGACCACCAAATTTTTGACCAATACTCTTGAAGATATCCAGAGAAATTTTTCTCAAAGGCTTTTTTCCCGTTGCAAATTGCCCCCATTCAATCATACTTATAAAAATTCTTTCTTGAACCTGCCCCTCCTTGAATATCGACGATGTATTAGAGATTTGCAATTTATTCATAGCACCATTCATGGCCATTATGATTATGATTATTCAAATCTTTTTGTTGTATCTTCTATTAACGTGATCATAGGTTTTCTCATCCTTACCGTATATCCCTTATCATATTCATTCAACATTATCTACATGTGCATCTAGGATAATTTATGTTTGGAACTTTTTACCAACCGGATAATTTACATCCATCCCTTCCATGTAGGGCTAGTTAAGATCTCCCCCAGATATAATTATACCCTTTTCCAAGTTTCGCCCGTAGCTCCCAAACTGCTACTGTACCCAAAACCCTCACCGGTATCGCTACCTAAGCGACGGACATCCATCTTCTACCCCTTTGTTATTCGTTTTTTAATGTATATGATGGAATAAAGAATAAGAATATGAAGAATTAGAAATGATAAGTTTAAAATTTTCCTTGGCATGTTTTTTTTTCCAGAATGTCCCACCTCAATTATACGATATAACAATTCATTTTGAATGCAAAATGCCAGAGTTCCTGCAGTTATAAGATTAGAAATTCCATACAAAGCTGTAATTTAGGCGATTATTTGTACAATTTAAAATGCATACATCACCTGTGACTTTGAACAACGTAAAGAACGAATTATGATGATATGCGTATTGTGATGTATGAATGATAATGATGATCAATAAGTAGATCAAAGATGATAAAATGAAGATTAAACAAGAAACAAATATATAAGTATCAAGGAGCATTGTTGGAAGGTGAGTGAAAGAAGGGACACGCTTCTATTTTCATTCATCAGAGGAATTCCTGTCGTCTATAATTATATATAAACCCATGGGCATAAAATCTATTAGATGACATACCAAAACACTATACATTACATCTTTAATTTTTTCTTCACTTGAACATTTATCAATGTCACCTTCCCCATGTCCATACCATTATTATTATTATTATTATTATTATTATTATTATTATTATTATTATTATTATTATTATTATTATTATTATTATTATTATTATTATTATTATTATTATTATTATTATTATTATTATTATTATTATTATTATTATTATTATTATTATTATTATTATTATTATTATTATTATTATTATTATTATTATTATTATTATTATTATTATTATTATTATTATTATTATTATTATTATTATTATTATTATTATTATTATTATTATTATTATTATTATTATTATTATTATTATTATTATTATTATTATTATTATTATTATTATTATTATTATTATTATTATTATTATTATTATTAATTCACCAATCACTTCTGTTTTTCCTCATGCACCTGTCATGGGTGTATCCAATAAATAAATCAATCAAACAATCAAGAGCATTCTCTGATTTAAATCCCAAGTCTTCTTACTTCCGAAAGTCCCTGAACATGAACGCGAACATGAACTGAACATACGCGATTCTTTCAATTCCACATTTCTTGAGTCCGAGCAGATCGACAAGCAGTTTCGGGTTAGGGTTGGCTATTCGGGTTGCGGGCCCGAATGCCATTCTTACACGATATTTTGAAAAATCAATAAGATGTTAGTCATCGTTTGAGATGTATGAAACATATCATCGCAAATAACACCATCGATCGATAAATATTAAATATCGATTAATTCTTTGCTTTTGTTGATGTATTTATCCTGCCTCGTAGCGTTACTGTGGATACAATTTGTTGTTCTTTACGGCATAAAAATACCTGGGGTCCGTCCAATCTGTCAAAAAAGATGCGAATAAAGTTGCGAACAAAGTTCGCAACTTTGTTCGCATCTTTTTCTCTAAATCTCTCGAAATACACGCTCTCTAATTCTCTCTAACAAAAGATGCGAAGAAAGTTGCGACCAAAAGATCGCAACAAAGTTGCGAACTTTGTTGCGAGGTCGGTTAGAGCAGGCGAGAGAGTGTGTATTTGAAGAGGAGCAGAAAAAGTAAACGGAGCTTTACATAAAGTTGCGACCAAAGTTGAATTTACAAAAGTGATAGTTTGATGATTAAATTGCTATTACTCAACTCTCGATGAAAGTGTGTTTAATGCTTTATATTTATTTTTTGTGAAAACACTTATCATCTACACGAAAACTGTACAAGAAATCGTGTGCATTCTCAGTCACACTCGTCCGAATTTTTTGAGAGCGCGGAGCAGCTGAAAAACATGTTCGAACAGGGGGGGGGGAACACACGCGTGCGCGACCGCGCGCATGACTTTACCAGTTCACTGTTCTTTCACTCTTTCTTTCCGTTCTTTCCGCTTTCCGATCGCATTTATACGTAACAGGATGAATTTAGGTTACTCAAGATGGGTTCGCGACGACCAGCACACGTATCGGCTCTCCCAACCAAGACCGCTCGTCACGTCAAGCTCGTCGACAACCTCAACTACTTCTCAAGATGCATCTTTGTGTTGAATATGCCGTCCTCGGGCAGCTACAGTCGTCAGGTAGTCTTATTATTTTTAATTTTTACGCTTTCTTGTATCAATTGCATACTCTTGTACACGCTTGTTGTGAAATACACTCTCCTCTCTGTCTTACTCTCCTCTCTGTCTCACTCTCCTCTGTGCCTCACTGTCCTCGCTGCCTCACTGTCCTCTCTGCCTCACTCTCCTCTCTGCCTCACTCTCCTCTTTGTCTTTCTCGCGACACGCTTGTTGTGAAATACCCTCTCCTCTCTGTCTTACTCTCCTCTCTGTCTCACTCTCCTCTCTGTCTCACTCTCCTCTCTGCCTCACTTTCCTCTCTGCCTCACTCTCCTCTTTGTCTTTCTCGCGACACGCTTGTTGTGAAATACCCTCTCCTCTCTGTCTCACTCTCTTTCTCGCGACACGCTTGTTGTGAAATACCCTCTCCTCTCTGTCTCACTCTCTTTCTCGCGATAGGGTGCGCGCATTTCACTCTCTATCCCTCTTACTCTTTTTTACCCTTATTTTTAAAATCCACTGTTGATTTGACTTTCCCAATGCTCTGATTACATTTCTCTAGTCTAGTTCCACTCTATATTTCTTCTGGTTAGCTTATTTTCTCATTAGTTTCTTATTTACACTTGTTTTCACCGCTTCCCTTTTCACTCTCTCAATTTCACACACTCTCTCACCTCCTTCCCTCTCTCTAGCGCTCTAAGTTCCTCTCTGTCCGTATCCGTGAAAAAAGACTGGCGCTCATACTTTTTCACGGATACGGACACGAATCGCCCGAATCCGATATGAAAAAAGAGTTGGTACCCATTTCCCTCCGTATGTCTGGATTACCGAGACAGTGAGCGGCCCTATTTAGAGCGATCTATGTTGTTGTTGTTTTACTATATCTTATAACTGGCGTGAAACTATCAAATCGTTATCATCCCTCTATCTCTATGTCTGCGCCAATCCCGAACCTTCTGCCTGTAGTTCTCTCCCAGTTGTAAGCATACAAGAATAGCACAGTTGTGATAAAAATGCGTGTATATCTTTCCTCTTTCGTAGTAATAATAACTTATTGATTGGTGATGTATTTTAAGCCAACTGTTCGATTCAATACTCCAAATTTCAGCATGATGTTCGGTCGTTCTGCCCTCAGCGCTATTTGCATCACAGTCCTCCCACATCTCGCCTATGTTCTTCTCAACTTGAACAACCTCCGTCCCGCTGAGTCCCTCGCCCTCAGTGAAGAGGTCCAGGCCGAAATCGATGAGATCGATTCAGGGTGGTCGGCACGTTGACTATGTTGCCGATCAAATGGTCCAGAAGCTAATCGATACGATCAAGAAGAAGGTTGGCAAGAGTACGGTACAAGTCAAGCCTTTGCAAGTATGTTTCTGATCATTTTGACGATTTATTGATTGATGGATTCACATTATCGATTGATCATTTACAGGTGAAGAATCACATGTGGGTCTTCGTGAATTCTCTCATTGAGAACCCCACCTTCGACTCGCAGACCAAGGAGACCATGACCCTCTAGTCGAAGAGTTTCGGATCCAAGTGTGGGATCTCGGACAAGTTTGCCAAACAGGTACTTTGTATTCTGTAGTTTGGTTAACGATTTATGCGACTGACCTACCGTACTTGTTCAAGGCCATACTTTTTCGGTGTCCTCACTGTATTTTATTTATCGATTCGATTCGATTCATGGTTTAGAAAGTTAGAAGTAGAGTAGTAGAAGGTTTAGAAAGGTGGGTCGATTTAGAAAATCGTTATTTTTCGCTTAAATTGTAATCTTTCACAAAAAAATGAGCCTTATATAGTGGGTCGACCATGAAAATGAGGCGTATATAGTGGGTCAATCCTCTCATTGTGAGGATTGACCTAAAATGTATGTTCAAGGCTCAAGCGTGCGACATTGTGGACTCTCTCGTGGGTGCGCTTCAAGCAGACGGAGATTGTGGACAAGAAGTGCAACAGCAAGAAGACGAGCAAGATGAAGGTGGGAGCAGATTGGTCGATTAGTTGATTCATTGATTGATTTTCTGCATTATTGATTTATTGATTTTTTTCTGAAATTATGGATTAAATGATTACCGCATCTTTGTAGGGCATCCCCAAGCTCGAGGACGCCAACGACGCCTGAACAAAGAACTCGCATCTGTGCACGCTGTATCTGGTAAGTATCGATTGTAATATCGATTAATTGATTTATTGCCGTACTATTGGCTGTACTGTAATCATACGTGGGCGGTATTGTCGCTAGCGTCAAGACCCATCCGATTTTATCATCCGACCCACCCGATTTTCTCAAAAATCATTCAAAAATCACCCGGGAAGTGAAATTATTATATTTACATGCCTCATTTTTGCCTCCGACCCACCCGATTCTACTTCCAGCGTCAGTGGCCGCCCATGTATGACTGTAATGTGTTGCCCCGCTCTCAGGTCTCGGAGTGGTCGGTCGTGATCGCTATAGTGTCTTCCCACTTCGAGGAAAGTTGCTCAACGTTCGTGAAGGAAATCTGAAGCAGGTATACTGTAGCTGTCTATTGATTATTGATCGATTTATCGAGAATCCTGTCAGGTTGCCGATAACGCTGAGATCAACGCACTGCTGAAGATTCTCGGTCTTCAGTACAATGCGAAGTACGACAAGGACGATGACATGAAGACGCTTCGATACGGAAAGGTCATGGTTATGGCTGATCAGGTACGGTAAAGATTGATTTATTGATTAACTCGAGAAATATTATTATTGATTAGGATCAAGACGGTTCGCACATCAAGGGACTTGTCATCAACTTTATCCATCACAATTGGCCCAATCTCGTTAGGTATATGGTAGTTTCATTGCGCATTTATTGATTGATTGATTGAACACTGTTCGTGTTGGTGTTACTGCAATTACCGTACGGTGCTGTACTATAATTACCGTACCGTACTGGGTTACTGGTTACTGTAATTATTGCAGACGTAACTTTGTGGAGGAATTCATTACTCCGATTGTGAAAGCGACAAATGGCAAGGAGGAGATCTCATTCTTCTCAATTCCTGAGTACAATGAATGGAGAAACAATACGGATAATTGGAAATCCTTCAAGATCAAGTACTACAAGCGATTGGGTACGGTGTCTTTTTTATTAAATTAATAATATTAATAGATGTACAAGTTCTAGATTTGCATGTACTTTAAATGCAAAAAAATGTGAAATATATAGGTTAAAGAGATCAAATTCTGTCGTTTAATACTAGCTTGACTTAAATAGCTTGCATAATAATAATAACAATATGCGTACTGTAGGTACGTCCACATCGAAGGAGGCCAACTTCTCTGACATGGCCCGTCATCGTATCCGCTTCAAGTATGCCGGACCCGAGGGTGACATTGCGGTCGATATGGCCTTTAGCAAGAAGAAGATTGAGGAGAGAAAGGTACCGTATACTAGATCTATCGATCGATTATTGATTGATGTATTGATCGATTATTGATTGATGTATTGCCCTTGTCAGGATTATATATAGTGAGTATATGGTAGTCAGTTGAGTGGGTATACGGTAGTCGATTGAGTGGGTATACGGTAGTAGATTGAGTGGGTATACGGTAGTAGATTGAGTGGGTATATACGGTAGTAGATTAAGTGGGTATACGGTAGTCGATTGAGTTGGTATATACGGTAGTAGATTAAGTGGGTATACAGTATTGAGTATATTAAAGGATTTTGTTACTGTTGCAACATCATATTTTGAGTGTTTGCAATATGTCGCCACTGTCACTCGGCTGACGCATGCATTCGGGAGGTGGCTACCCAGGCGGCGCCTCGAATGGACCTTTGGCGGTCCGACCAACTTTCCCATGCCTCCACCCAATATGACCGGAGGTAAGATTGTATTTTGTTAATTAAATTGAACGACTAAGGGGTCGTAGAAATTGAAGATATGCTTATTGTTAATGATATGTAGTTTAATCCACTGCCTGAAACATAAAAACGGCTGGTGAACGGTCTTTTGCACTATCCTTTGTTCATTTGTTTGAATTCATATGCAGAGCGCGATAAAGAGACAGTCGGATGGTGTAATGAACTTGTTGATTTGGCGTTTTACGTTTGAGATTAGGGTGCACTGCTTGTCTATTTGCATTCGAATCATAGATTTACGCTGATAAACGATTTTTAATACTAAAGCGTTACATAATAAAGCGTGCTTCAAGGCACACCCTGGGCTAATTTGAAATTATTTGCTCAGTGATCTCGCTTTCGTTGACTACGAGAGAGCGTTGCCAGAGCGGAGAGTAAAATTAGCTCGAGATGTGCCGTTCAAAACTCGAAGTGTACTTGCGATTGCTTTCTCTTCAAGTTACCCAACAATATTTTGTTTAGAAATATTGCGATTTTAATTTATTTTCGTGTTTTTTCAGGGCATGAACACAGGCCGCAACGAAGGCGCCGTGTGGAGAAACTCATCTATCAATTATCGATTGATCAATTCACACGCGAGGATGACGTCACGCTTCATAAGCTGCGACCGGACGCCCATTTCCCCATTCGTCAATCGATCAATATTTGTATATTGATCGACTACCCACCGTAATCTCACTCACTCCTCGTTATTCATTTGTTCTTTCACCCAATTATTGCTTTCTACATAACATGTTTCTCTCTCTCATCTATTGTATTTGTACTTGTAGTGCTTGTCATTGTCTCGTTTTCATACTTTTTGGTTCGATTTATTACTTTGTTCATACAGTAATTTTAAAGGAATGTTTTGTGTTGGCATGAAATATCTATAAAACCCGAAAAAACCAAAGAATAACGTAGAATCATCAACAAAAAGGTCTCGGTAACGGTAATTTACAATTAGTCAATCATCTGACCCGTTGCAATCAATTTGACCCAATGAACTGGGTTACTGTAGGTTACGGTAGGTGGACTACGGTAGATTATGATGGCTTAAATAATGAGTTTACTTGAAAGTTGTTAGAACCGTCGGAGCTCCGCCCACCGCCCGTTAGTTTAGTCACACACCAAACCCGTCTGGGGTTTGCCGAACACTTTATTACAAGTATATAAGCCCCTTTGCCCTGAGAGGGGTAAGAGAACTTGCAACGAAAGTTGCGAGGAAAGTTCGCATCTTTCGACGGAAAGATGCGAACTTTCTTCTGAACTTTGGTGTCCAAAGTGACAGATTGGACGGACCCCTGAAATATATACATATATATCGATATATCGATTGACTCAAATACTATTGGTTGATACATTTAATAAATGTCTCCTAACTGCTGATGAGAATATAACGAGAAGTACTAGTGTTGAACTCATTGAGACGAGATTGATCGGATAATACTGTAATAATGAGAGATTATCGATTGATTCACCAAGGACATAGAAATATTGAATTTATAATATTACCTTAAAATAATAAAAAAAATCTTCACCAACTACTTATACTATCCATTGGTAAACGTTTTAAGAAATAATTTGCTAATATGTTTCAGACCATTCCAGAGTTATTTACGAAATACAAAGTGCGCGGCAGCGTGGAGGGGAGATGGGATATGAGTTCGGAAGGTGGTACAAACCGGTGCTTATTGTGCAGCTATAAAAAGCATAGCCACTAATTGAAAGAATTGTAGCGTTATTGTTATGCGCACTAAAAAATTACACATTGAACGCTAGAATCATGCTCTCACTGTCTGCCATTCAAACGGTTACGACTCTAGTGTTACATCTAAAAAACTAGGTGTTTCACATGCTCGATCTCATCTCCCTCTTCCTATCCGTCCTATCTTCTCTATTCCTTATATTTCCGATGCGTTCACTAAGGACGTCAAAGAAGCCTTATCTAAAGCTGATCTTGACGTAACCGTAGTTGAATCTATTGGCCCGTCCCTTCTTTCCCTTCTTTCTCGCAACCGGTATCTTGACTCTTTTTGTGTCCTCGGTGATCGGTGTTGTTTCTGTCCATTTAATCGAGTAGGAATCTGTCAGTCTGTAGGGGTTGTATATCGTCTCGAATGTTCATTGTGTCCCGATTTCTACATTGGTCATTCAGGCCGACCCCTCCATGCACGTGCAGTAGAACATTATCGTAGTGGTAGATATCCTCTCACTGCCTCTAATTCAACCAAGCCATTTGCTCGTCATTCCATTGATTGTCACAATGCTCAACCCATACGTTTGTCTGGCACTGTCATCTGCATCGAACCCAATGTAGTCAGACGGAAAGTAGCCGAGGCCCTTCACATTGAGACCACTAAACCACCTATCAATGCCCGCTATGAACTCACTGATGACCTCACCCCATTATCTCTTCTCTCACTATCTCTAACATAACCCATCTACCCACTCTCTCACTCATCTTCTCACTCTATAGTCATCATTTGCAGCCGTTTGTCATTTGTCATTTTCCGTGTGTCCTCTGATTCTCGTGTTTTCACCCTTGTCTAGTCCCAATGTTTGTTATTTGTAGGTAATGTCACTGATGATGGGTTTGAACACCCGAAACGCGTCTGACCAATAAACTAATATGATCCAACTCTTCGTTTTCCTATGGCATAACCAAGCTCTACACTAGCTAGAATCATAGTTGAATCATTTCGGTAACTAGGCAGAACTCAGTTAGCCAGGGTACTAGCATCGTGATATAAGCTCAAGCTTTCTACTCATACATGGGCGGTATATCTGGAGCTCGATTCTATGGGGGGGGGGGGGGGTTCATCCGAACGAAAAATGTTTAATTTTACAGGGGCCTTCACTTTTTTTTTAAAATTTAACATAAACGTAATTTTTACAGGGGGCATTCCAGGCGCCCATGTATGGTGCTACTTATCACAACAATAACCATATGACGGTGCTAGGACTCCGTCTATCTGAGTTCTTTAGTGTAATGTTCAAAGTGTACCATAATAGTAGTCAAATATCGCAGATGCGAATGGTTGGTCACAATAAGGATAACTGTGATAAATTGAAGCAGAGATTTGGATATTTGAGCCATTCTGAAAATGATATTTTGTTCTTTTAAATCTAGACATTTCAAACTCACGAACACCACACTGAGTATTTGACCAGATTCATCTGCTTTTGCTCTTTCTGAACATTCCCGAAATTAGTTTTAAAATTCCCTTGAAATATATTATAACCTGACAACTCCTGTTTCGGTTCTTAATCTTCTTGAAGATCAATGTAGTCAACACAAGGCTGGTGATCACATAAATCATGTAGAAAATGCAAATTACCGATTTCGAAACCTACAAATATGGTTAAAAAATTTACAATATGTGTAAAAGTTATTCTTTCCACATTCTTCACATTATCTCGCACCTACCTATTCGCCTTATTTATTTATTTATTTATCTTACATTGAATAAATGTGACAACAAGTAGATATAAATAGCGTGAATTAGGTTCGAGGGGGTCTTGTTTTTGAACACTGCATTTGGTTTAATACACATCCCCAAAAAAACTCCCCACTCTGACAACGCTGTGTCCTTATGACATTAAAAATACCTGCAACTTTTTGTCTTCACTATCATCGGTACACTCGGACGTCTGCACAGGTGCTCCCCATGATGGATGAATTGACATCGAGAATGATATGATACATTGAACAAGAAATATTATAGGCAATTTCACTCTAGACCAATGCTGAAAAATCAACGTTTTGATTGGTTATTCAAGCCTGACTCGCGTACCTTCTCGTTGTATTTCGCACTCGTTAATACAATAAATCGATGATATTCAATCAATAAACATCCAATGCAATAACCAATTACGCCTACTTCATTTATAACCTTAATTGACCCACACAAAATCTCAATTCGCGTATCCCGCAGATTCCCCCCCCCCCACGATCCTCTCGAATTATGGTGCGGTCAATATTGAATATCAGGCAATTGTTACTATTGCTTTCCTCTATACTTGTCCTATTTGATCACGGAAAGTTTTTTTTACGCTTGTTAATTACATTCTGCTAAGAAAAAGATATACCGAAAAAAATCACTATATAAATTACGTAGCACGAGAAAAAAATAATCAAAATATTTTTTTTAATGCTTGGTAATTCAACCTCAAAGCGACTTTTTTCGGCATTTCTATTGAAACTTCTTTGATTTCTGGCACACCCCCCTCGCGAGAGAGTGTGTTCAAAGCGGAGAGTTTCAAATAAGCTCGGGGTGTCGCTTTAAGAATAACTTACCACAAGTATTCGGTATATTAAGTCATTTTGGACGCAAAGTGAAAGTATTCCTCCAGTCATAAGATTAGAAATACCATATAGAGCTGTAATTTAGGAGATTCACTCTCCTTACAAATTCTTATTTTTCGACCTTTTCATGTCGAAGCATTGTTTTGATGCATGGTTAATTAAAATAAAATAAATATCATACCTGTAACTTTAAATATGGCAAAGAAAGAGTTGTGATGATATTTATATTGTGGCGTATGAATGATAATAATAATCAAAAAATAGATCAGAGATGAGAGAATGAATGTGTAAGCAGAAAGAGAAATGTAAATATGGAAGAGATTCATTGTTATTCGAGGTAAATGAAATGAAATATTCACTTTTCATTCATCAGTGGAATTTCTCTCATATATAATTATATATCCATCTATGGCCAAAAATACTCCATGAGATGATGTACCAAACACTATACATTTCATTTTTCAGCATTTCTTCTTTTAAACACATTTATTTCTCTGATGTGCATGAAAAGTCTATTTACTTTCGACACTCAAAGAACGTGGACCTTCATAAGCGAGTTTTCCAATTCTTGAGTACGAGTAGTTTAGGATTGATAATATATGTTGACTTGAAATGAGAGTTGACATGCATTAGATGATATTTTGAAAAAAAAAATAAAATGTTAGTCATCGGTAGAAATTATGAAACATTTTATTCTCGCAAATCACACCAAAAATCGATTAATACTTTGCACTTGTTGATGTATTTATCCTGCCTCGTAGCGTTACTGTGGACACAATTTGCTGTTCTTTCCGGCATAAAAATACCTGAAATATAAATTGATGTATTGGTTGAATCAATTACTACTGATTCATACATCTAATAAATGTCTTCTAACTGCTGATGAGAATACAATGAGTAGTACTAGTGTTGAATTTATTGAAATAAGGTTGATTGTATAATACTGGAATCATGAGATTATCTGTATTTATTATATATGGATGAAACTGTGAAACAAAAATTAGGAAAATATTTAAAGAAAATCATATACAAGATATTATTGAAATTCAAATGCAATCATGTAGTATGTTATGTCACTACTCTGGTATTTTGCCACTTAAAGTCTACTTAAACTTTCCCACTTTAAGTAGACTTTAAGTAAACTTAAAGTGAGACGTAAGTCTACTTAAAGTGGTGTGGTAATTCATTTCGTCAAATGTTCTTTCACTTAAAGTTTACTTAAAGTCTACTTAAAGTCTGTGACGTAGTTTAAGTAGACTTTAATTGGCAAAATACCAGAGTATAGCTGTGGTATTGACCGTATAAAATACACTTGTTTATTTGGTACGAGAGTAGCCAACCACTGCCACAATGAATTTCTATGTTTAGAGAGAGAGAGAGAGCACCGGTGAGAGACTAGGTAGATCAGAGAGAGCGAGGAAGGAAAGGAGGAAAGAGTGGGGAGTTAATCGATAGTTCTTCCTCTGTTTAGCAGCAGTAGCAATGCAATTATCACGCATGTCAGCTAAGGATTGACTGATTCCACTACACACTTTTGAGTTGACCCCCTCTTTTCTCCTCGGTTTTCGATGGTCCTTGGGTAGGACATCCCTGAACCAGAGTAGCATGGTTGGTAGATCAAGCATCTCTCCAGGAGCTCACTTCAAAGTTCGTCATTGAGGCCCCTTCCGAGCGATTTTCACGGCTCACAGTAGAGCTAGGAAAAAGTGATCAACAGATGAAATGTGTAATTTCTCGAGATAAAAATGTGAAAATCCAACTTTTTGATTTTATATTCCACAAGGAATTGATTTTGATCCGCAGTTCCGGGACCTATTTTGTTTTGGGCTCAATCGATAGAGCTCGTCAGTAGCTTTCATTTAAGCCCTTGGGAGCCGATTTAAGTTGGCATTTGGCTGAATGACGGCCAAAAAACTGCATTTGAATGCTGGTAGATCACTAATAAAAGCCGCGCGTTGCTTTGATCTACTCACCAATGTCGGCTAATTGACAGGAATGTCCTGTAATAAACTGGAGAATGTGCTGACGATCAATCTGACGTCGAGTCGCTCACCCACGTACGCTTTATTCTCGCTGCAGGCAAATCAACAAAATTAGTCCATTCCGATGGTTCCTGGTACGGATTGATCGACGAATACTGTAGATATGAGAGAAAGTTCAATTTAGAGCTCTCTGGAACTCTTTCCAAGTGATCTATGTTTCTCGAAGAATTCCCGAAAGAGTTCTCGCTGGACTAGCCATCTTGGATGGGCTCTGTTCTACTTTACGGGTCCCATGGAAGTTTACCGGTCTCAAGAAAGTTTACGGGTCCCATGGAAGTTTACCGGTCCCAAGAAAGTTTACGGGTCCCATGAAAGTTTGCCGGTCCCATGGAAGTTCACCGGTCCCAAGAAATTATAACGGTCCCAAGAAATTATAACGGTCCCAAGAAATTTTAACGGTCCCAAGAAATTTTAACGGTCACTTTACCGTTAACATACGAGTAGAAAATTCAGGAAAAGTAAGCGCTCTAAGATTTTCATAACTTCATTCACTACGCTGTGCCAGTAATAGGATGAATGAGTACGTTTATACGCCTATATCTGCATTGGTCATGTAATCGAGAGATTGAAGATGCAATGTGTTGTTTAGAAGTAGATATAGCACCCCACCTCTCTCGATCAATTAGCCGTTATCTCCTTTATTGCACGATAAACTCTAATGAGTAATTGAGTTGAAACTATCAAAATGCAATGAAAAAATAGTATGCAGGAAAAAAACTAATTATTTCATTTCATTTCATTTCACCGATTCGCCTTGGCGACGGACATCCTTCACAAGACTATCTAACAGATATTCCCAATCCCATCCCCGATGCGTTCATTTGAAGGAATAAAATATTATTATTATTATTATTATTATTATTATTATTATTTCCGATTCATGGGACCGGCAAACTTTCATGGGACCGGTAAACTTCCAAGGGACCCGTAAACTTTCTTGGGACCGGTAAACTTCCATGGGACCCGTAAAGTAGAACAGAGCCCTTGGATGCCCATCCACTGGAACTTTCTCTCATATCTGCAGCATTCATCGGTCAATCCGTACCAGGAACCATCGAAATGGACTAATTTCGCTGATTTGGCTGCAGCGAGAACAAAACAAACTTGGGTGAGTGTCAGATCGATCGTCAGCACATTCTCCAGTTTATTACAGGACAATCCTGTCAATTAGCCGACATTGGTGAGTAGATCAAAGCAACGCGCGGCTTTTATTAGTGATCTACCAGCATTCAAATGCAGTTTTTTGGCCGTCATTCAGCCAGATGCCAACTTAAGTCGACTCCCTAGGGATTAAATTAAAGCTATTGACGAGCTCTATCGATTGAGCCCAAAACAAAATAGGTCCCGGAACTGTGGAACAAAATCAATTCCTTATGGAACACAAAATCAAAAAGTTGGATTTTCACACTTTTATCTGAAAGTATTCGAGAAATTACACATTTCATATGTTGATCACTTTTTCCTAGCTCTACTGTGAGCCGTGAAAATCGCTCGGAAGGGGCCTCAATGACGAACTTTGACGTGAGCTCCTGGAGAGATGCTTGATCTACCAACCATGCTACTCTGGTTCAGGGATGTCCTACCCAAGGACCATCGAAAACCGTGGAGAAAAGAGGGGGGTCAACTCAAAAGTGTGTAATAGTAAAGCAGACGATTTTGGTCAATCCTTCGGTGACATTCGTGTTATGCAAGTACATTTTAAACGGACAACATTGATTAACGCTTCCTCGTACGATTGTAACGGATCGTTTGCTAGGCTAATTACTTTTTTATTTCTTTATTTGCATCTACTATATTCATAAACATATTACTGGGACATACGTATGTATTTTAAAGTAATGCTCAACGTACCAATATAATAGTGATATCTTCCAGAGGCATATTCTCGGTCACAATATTGATAAGGTAAACAAACTGAACAAGTGACTTGGATATTTGAGCTACACTTAAAAATATTATTTGGCCTTTATCTAAGTTTAAATTTCAAACTCACGAACACCACACTGAGTATTTGATTAGATTCATCTGTTTTTGCTGTTTCTGAGATTTGCAAAATCATTTTGAAATGAATAGAATAATTTTGAAATATCATTATAACCTGACAACTTCTGTTTCTGTTCTTAATCTTCTTTAAAATCAATGCGGTCAGCAAAATGCTGGTAATCACATAGATCATGAAAAATGTGCAGATTATCGATCTTAAAATCTAAACATATATATTTTTAAAATCGTAGCAATTTCATTATTTCCCAAAGTCGTGATGCTAAAAATATCCTTTCGCCATTCATTTTCCGCCTTGCTGCTGAACACCGAATTTGAATACTTTCCCAAATGAAATGTGAACTATCACATAATTCTGGATTTGCTGTCTCGTTCAAAATGAATGCAAGAGAGTTCTGCCAAGGTGGAGATTTTCACAACAGAGACAGGTATATACCCAAGAACCTTTCGTTATCAAACGCTACGTCACTAGCGTAGACAAAGACGTTTTCCAAAATCCTCAGCCGGTGCTACACTTACGGCAAATTCTCTTCTAATTTAATTTTGTAAGCTAACTAAGTTATCTCACATGTGAGAAAACGTTCATCGAACAGTCTCATCTCAGATAACATATGGCTGAAATATGAGAGAGTTTGCCGTCAGGTTAGTGATCTCGCAAAAGCTATCTATCAATTTATCAAATAGGGTGTGTCTTAAGTTCGATAAATTGTTTCCTGGAATAAAGTTTTCTCATTTACGAGTTGTTCGTGTATCGGGTTCGCACACTCATTGAATACCTCTAACACTTTGCTATGTTTTTGCTTTGCCCCATTCCATAACATTCATTCTGCTCGCAGCATGGCTCTGTTCTCTGTAACCCACTCAGACCCACATCCACGAGTCAATTCGTGACCTCCTCCGCTCAGTGGCCAAGAACAAGGCTGCCCAATAGGAACTGGTGAAAAGACATGGCCCTTATGCCCCCTGCCTAAACACAGTCCATAAGTGATTCCATCGCTTCTCTTTGGGCGACAAGAATGCAGAAGTAAGCCGAGGTCGGGTCGCCAAGTGACAAGGAACTCAAGGACTGTCCTCACCAGACATGTCCTGTCACAAATTGGCGGCCCCACCCACACTTCTCTCAAAACCACCAACAGGATCCTGCGTGCTCATGGAAAGAAACCCCGACTTCCCAACCAAGTCCCCCACGACCTGACCCCTGGCCAGAAAAAAAGCGTGACTCGCAAAACCTCTCCCGTTTCCCAACGATGTGGAGTCTGAACTCCATAGTCACTCAAGACCACGTTAGTCCAGCCTCTGTAATAGCGGGGCAATATGGGAGGAATGTCCCGTTTTCTTGAGTTGGATGTAATATAAAGAGGGCGAGGCGGATGCCAGGCGGGTTTGGTGGGCTGCATTAGAGAGGGTGTGCGTGCGAGAAGGCATCCAATGATTCTCTCTGTACACTCAGAGAAAAAACCCTTAAATGCAAGGGTTTAAAACCCTAGTTGGCATGCTGCGCTGTATATAACCCTTACGGGTAAGGGTTTTGATACCCTTACCCATAAGGGTTTCAGCCCTTACATGCTAGGGTTTGAAACCCTTAGTGACCTCGAAAAGACGCAGAATTAAAGTTGCAAAAGATTTTAATCAGAGTAGGAATCGAACAGGCGGAGGCGCACCACTCCGCGCACCACCCAAGCGCTCTACCCACTGCGCTACACGGACATGTTGGTACACTGACAGAACTCATATATCATACAACGGGGAGGCGTGGGCCTTGCAAATAAGGGTTTCAAACCCTAGTTGGCGCTCTGGCCAAACCCTTAATAGTAAGGGTTTTGTCTCTGCAATTCCTTAGGATTTGGGTTAGGGTTTACAACCCTTAGGGTTTTTTCTCTGAGTGTAATACTCTGCGCCGCGCTACCAAACCTGTCTGAGGTGCGCCGCTCTTACTCTTACGCTCTTACCCTTACGAGGTATTGATTTTCCATATTATCGATAATCATGTCAACCCCTGCTATGCCCACTCCTGAAGTCCTCAATGAACTTCTTTCCGTCATACCACTCCTGAAGACGCTGATAGATCTGCTCACTAAACTGCTTCCTATTCTCATTCCACCTGCCGGTGCTTATCCCTCTAGGCCATCACCTGTACCTCTTCCATTGTCCACGTCATCTATTCCTTCTACTACTCATTTGCATACTCCATCATCTGCTTACAATGCTATAGTTCGTGCATTAACATCAGATGCAAATGTGATTCAAGACAAGTCAAAGAGAGCTGTATTGATCGGTTTCCCAGAGCGATCATCGATTGAAGAGACAGTCAAAGCTGATCAATCCAATGTTAAGATTCTTATTGATCAGTGTAATGATGATGATATGAAGAATGCATATCAAAATAATGAAGTTACTTTCCATCGTCATCCTCCTAATTCTCCTCCAGGTCGTCGTATTCTCAAGGTTGCCTTCCCCAATGTTGCTCTAAGAGACAAGTTTCTCTCTTCTTGCCGCCAGAAAGACCGTCATAAGCTCTTCAAGGATAACAAAGGATCCTTCGCTCGCAGAGATCTCACTCCATTCGAACTCGAACAGGAAAGGAAATCTCGAGTAGAAGTCAGGAGACTTAACATCTCAGCCGGATGTCTTCAGTATGGATTGAGAGATGCTGAGATTGTCGAGTACAGAGCCCCTTACCGTGATCTTCCCGATGGATATGGAACTCCTCCCCCGTCCCTCAATAAGACCAAAGATCAACGTAGAACAGATTCTGCTGATAATTCTCTTACAGTGGCAGATGACTCATCTCGTGGCTCTCACATCACTCATCGCAAGAAACTCGCTGATCAAGCCGCCTCCAACTCCGTCAATGCATCATCCCACTAAGACAGTGGCAGTAATCATGTGAGTGTCCCTGCACGGTCCCCTCTATCCCGTCCTATTCCATCATCTCATTCATTCACTCATTCCATTTCTGTTTTCTATTCTAATGTTAGAAGTATTCGTTCAAAGTTACATCGTTTATCTCATCTTCTAAGTTGTGGTCTATACAATATTCTTTGTTTCTCTGAATCTTGGCTTAATCGATTTGATAGCGATAGTGCTCTTATTGGCTCATACCCTTCATATTCATGCTTTCGTGCCGATAGACCTTATTCTGATACAACTGGTAGAGGCGGTGGCTCTTGCGCATTAATTCATTCGTCCCTATCACCAATATTGATTAGTACACTTATCATACCTGGTTTTGAGATCATTACTATTGATATTCATCCTCCCGTTACAAATCCCCTAGAACATAAATGTATTCGAATAATTTTAATTTATCGATCCCCTTCATCACACACGAATTCCAACCAGCCTTTTATTGATTATCTTAGTAATACTGTAACTAATGTCTGCCCTACCGTAATCCTCGGAGAATTGAACTACCCAAATATCGATTGGCCAAACTTATCTTCATCCAGTCCTAATCTCTTTCTCGATTTTTCCTCCGACCATCATTTCATGCAGTATATTGATTTTCCTACTAGAGGCCCCAATATTCTTGATCTCGTTCTATGTAACTTCCCCATCATTCGTTCCATAAGAACTGATGTTCCATTGAGTGATCATACAAGTATCGTCTTTTCTCTTTCATTGTCTATTCCAAATGCAACACCCAAACCTATCACGTACCAATTTCACTTAGCAGATTGCACTGAGAGCAAACTTACCTGGCAAATCGTTACCCCGATACACTTTCCGGGCAAACGAATACCCCAAATGGTGAATTATTCAACGGCTGAATTCACCATTTGGGGTAATCGTTTGCCAGGAAAGTGTATCGGGGTAACGATTTGCCAGGTAAGTTTGCTCTCAGTGTGGGAATCCATTAATTACAATATTATTAACACAGATTGGTCAGCTGCCCTCTTTAGCCTATCAGTGGACCAATCATTTATTTATTTCACAGATTTCATCAATTCGCTTATCGATTCATTTGTACCTAAACGTAGAGTTAGTGATCATTCAATGTATCCCAAACGAATTAGGATATTGTATAATAGGCTTCGTTATCATCAATCATTTGCCCCTAATGCACTTCACACTATTAACCTTCGTCGTAAATTTGATCTCTCTCTTCGTGAATTTGAATGTGCTTTAGAAGCCAGAGCTATAAATTCCTCCAACCCACGATTGTTCTATTCTTTTTGTAAGCGTAAGCTTAAGTCTAATAGTAGTAGTTTGCCTGGTGTTGTTAATATAGATGGTAGTATATTAGTTTCTGATATAGATAAGTCCTCCGCTTTTTCTCATTATTTTTCTTCCGTCCAGACTCCCCCTCAAAGTTCCCCATTACCGTATCCTACTCATTCCCAATCATCTTTCGATCTCGCCTATATAACTCCTCAACAGATACTTTTAGCTTTATCTGACCTAATACCTAAAGTGAATACATCTCCTGATAACATTCCTAATATTGTATATTGTAAATGTAAATACTCAATTGTTGTCCCCTTAACCATAATTTTTAATAAGACTCTTCTTACTTCTATTGTACCTAGCTTATGGAAAGTAGCAATTGTCAAACCCATCCCGAAAAAATCCAATAATAACAACATAGCTAACTTCCGCCCGATCTCTTTGACCTCCACTGCTTCGAAAATTTTCGAGAAAATTTTGATCAAAGAACTTACTGAATATCTTGAGTCGAATAATATTCTGGATTGTCATCAAGCTGGCTTTAGGAGTAGTAGATCCACAGCTACGCAATTATGCGAGTCCCATTCCTATTATGTTAAGTGTGTTTCTGCCGGTATTTCTGTTGATGTTATTTATTTTGACTTCGCTAAGGCTTTTGATAGTATCGACCATAGACTATTACTGCACAAACTTAAATGTATAGGAATCTCACCTCATATTGTATCTTGGTTTCATTCTTACTTGTCTAATCGTTCACAATCGGTGCTTATAGGAGATTCCATGTCCCGCCCTAGTCCCATCACCTCTGGAGTGCCTCAGGGCTCCAGCATTGGCCCACTCTTGTTCATACTATTTATTAATGATTTATCTGTTATAATTCCCTCTAGTGTAAAATACGGTATTTTTGCTGATGATCTTAAGATTTACGCCCCCGTTCCTTCCGAATCTAAATCTTTACAATCGGCTATTGATTCTATTGTTGATTGGAGTCTCACATGGAATATGACTATATCTGCCCCCAAATGTACTGTCCTCCATATTGGCCCTTTAAAGGCTCGTACCCAGTATATTATGAATGGTTGCCCACTTTCCTCATCACCTGTTGTAAGAGACTTAGGAGTTCACATGAGCTCTGATTTATCGTTTAATCACCATATATCAGTCATAACTACCAAGGCCAAAGCTTCTATTAATATGCTGTTCTTGTCTGTCCACTCTCGTTCCCATTCACTTTTATCTAAAGCTTATACTGTTTATATAAGACCAATTCTTGAATCATGTCCTATTATCTGGAATCCCACCCTTAAATACCTGACCAATTCAATAGAAAGTGTACAAAGAAATTTTACATATAGACTTTTTGCTAAATGCAAACTTGCTCCCTTACCTTTTAACGAACGCAACGCTTTTCTTCAACTCCCCACATTAGAATATAGAAGAGCCATCCGTGATCTCCAATTTCTCCATAGCACAGTACATAACTATTCTTTATTTGACTCCTCTCACTTATATTATATTGATTGTAATAGAATTAGCCATCGTTATAGGATATCACTACCTTTTTGTATTCCCAAATCCCTTTCCACTTGTGCCTCTAGATCTCTGTCCACGTGGAACTCCCTCACCCAAGAGCTTGTCTCTTCCCCTCCCCATATATTCCGTGCAGGGATACTAAATTTGCCCCCTCACAATATTATAACTCAATCTCGTATTCGTCCTTAATATCATTGTTCAGCTAAAGCTGCCACTCCCCAACCGAAATCGCTTAAGCGACGGAACTCCATCACTCCCTTATTGCTTCATTCATTCATTATTCTTGATTTTAACTGATGGATAAAGAAATAAATAAAATGAACTGTCGTCTCATTATTGTGAAAACACACCAAACCGAACACCATAGTGTTGGTATAGTCGCCTCAGCATCTCTGTTGCCCCGCTATTCCCATCTCTCTCTCATTTTGAACTAACGTGAGACGAGAAGTACTGCTTCTACAAGAACCCTACCAAGACCCCCTTCTGGGTCTCGCCAGGGGACCCAGTGCTGACCTTCGTTCGTCGCGATATGCACGGAGAGAAGCTTTTGCTCAGCTTCTGGTATTGCTCCCACAGCCCCGTATACTGGAGGGCCCTGGATAAGGGCCACATGGTGACCGCGAGGGACCTCTCCAAAGAACTGGAGGAGGTGAACAGGAGACTCCCTCTGGTCCGACTGCCATGCCTCCAGAAGCAACTTCTCTTCGACAACGCCAGAGCCCATGCGGCGAAAGTTACCTCGACCTGCAGTCCTTCCTCACCGGAAAGAAGATCGATAAGGAGGCTGTCCAAGAGTGCCAGATCAGGTCACTCGCGGCCGAAAGGGTTTTGGAAGGGTTGCACCCGCAAGCTGGCTGAGCAATGGCAAAAGGTCGTGGATGCCGACGGGGAGTAAATTGTCTTCCACCATTGATACAATCATCATTTTGTACGGCATAAGGTAAGTTAATATTATTATTAATTCCTGTGTGTGGTTCGATAGTATACCTTCAATTGTTTGTCTTGAATAGTTGTGAGACACTCCTCCTTAAACACAGGTGCTCCCAAAAATGGATGAATTGATAGCGAGAACGATATGATACATTGAACAAGAAATATTATAGGCAATTTTACTCCAGACCAATGCTTAAAAATTTGATATTGATTAATTATTAAACGTTATGCTCGGGTACTTTCTCGTTGTATTTGGAACTAGTGAATACAATGAATCTATGAAATTCAATCAAGAAACATCCAATGCAAAAGCCAATGGCACCCGCGTTATTTACGACCTTAAAAGAAAGAAATTTTTTTATCATTCAATGATAAAATACAAATTTAATCATGTGCTGTTATTTTCCATCAAATCACATGAAAAAGTTGTCCGATAAATATTTTCCGTATAAAATGTTTTTCCATATTTGCCTTGCTACTGCTGCTAACCGCAGAAATATTCTATCGATCGACCCCATTTCCTTCCCTTCTCTTAACGCGCTCTCTCTGATGTACGTACTATATCTCTCTATTTTTTGTGGCTCTGGCTGGTTACTCTCATACAAAATAAACATGTTTATATTATACGGTCAATAATATTGCCACAGAGTTTAAATTTTTTCTTCGCATGTTTATAACAGAATGTTCCACCTTAATTGTACGATATAACAATTCATTTTGAATGCAAAATGGATAAGTTCCTCCAGTTATAAGATTACAAATTCCATACAGAGCTGTAATTTAGGAGATTATATATTTTAAAATGCATACATAATACCTGTGACTTTGAACAACGAAAAGAACGAATTATGATGATATTTGTATTGTGATGTATGAATGATAATAATAATCAATAAGTAGATCAAAGATGATATAATGAAGATTAAAGAAGGAACAAATATGTACGTATCGAGGAGACTCATTGGAATGAAAATGATAGAAAGGACATGCTTCTCTCTTCAGTCATCTGATGAATTTATCTCATCTATAATTATATAACCACCTATCGACCTACCGTCAAAACTATATAATACGGTGCAAGTGAGAGATTAGGAGAGATGGACGTTAAGACTCGAACACCCCCGGACGCGTGCGCTAGCAATGGGAACTGGGGTTCCATACTTGGATGTTAGGAGTATCACCGGCCCTTATTACACAAAACTGCTGAAATTTCCTGCCTGTGCCCCCAGGATATTAGAAAAATTAATTTGAGTGCGAAAACGTTTAAAAATCATAATTTCTCAAATTGTCGAGATAAAGTCTAAATATCATTGGCGATGCGTCTAGGGTGCACAGATCTTGTTAATTCACTATTAGCATCGAATGTGCGTTGATTCCTAAACCTATTTTTTCCTCAAAATTTAGGTTTTTCGGACAAATCATCGCTTGTTGTAATTTGCTCCAGAGTTTTTTCGACCAGGTATTGTAGCCTAAGCAATTCTGCATTGATTTCACTTAAAACCGGGTTCTCCTTGTTAGACCAAGTTCGCTCGAATTTCCGTCATCGATATTTATCCCGAATAAATGCTGTATTTTCCAAACGATTGGTGCGGAATTGTGCTCTATACAAAGTTTCGAGGTGAGACGAGTAATATGACACAAGAAGCAAATCACTTGGATCAATTTGGAAATTTCGATTTGCACGACCCGGAGGCCATGGTCCGAAAATTTAAAAATTTCCCAAGTTTGAAATATTTTCATTTATGCGACTTATTGTGGAAATCGAAAAAAACCGAAAATTCGAGTAAAAAAATCAGTCTAGGAATTGCTTAAAACGCTTAAAACCAAGTGATTTCAGTAGTGTTTCTGTACACATTGGGCATGCCTAACACAATCCCGAAGAAATTTGGATTCTTTTTCGGTTTAAAAAAAAATAAAATCGAGTTTTCCAACTTGGCGACCACCTGGCACTCCGATTTCCACTGTTAGGGCCACTTTGGGTGCCATTTTGTAATTAGGGTCTCAGGTACCCTACTCCCATAAAGTGGATTCAAAATTCGATGTCTGGAATCTGGCCGAAGTGCTCGAGTTTTACAGATCCGGTCTCTTAAGAGCACTCTCTGATGTGCATGAAAAGTTTATTTACTTCAGATACCCAAAGAACATGGTCAACATGAACATGGTCACCCTTAAATACCTGACCAATTCAATAGAAAGCGTACAAAGAAATTTCACATATAGACTTTTTGCTAAATGCAAACTTGCTCCCTTACCTTTTAACGAACGCAACGCTTTTCTTCAACTCCCCACATTAGAATATAGAAGAGCCATCCGTGATCTCCAATTTCTCCATAGCACAGTACATAACTATTCTTTATTTGACTCCTCTCACTTATATTATATTGATTGTAATAGAATTAGCCATCGTTATAGGATATCACTACCTTTTTGTATTCCCAAATCCCTTTCCACTTGTGCCTCTAGATCTCTGTCCACGTGGAACTCCCTCACCCAAGAGCTTGTCTCTTCCCCTCCCCATATATTCCGTGCAGGGATACTAAATTTGCCCCCTCACAATATTATAACTCAATCTCGTATTCGTCCTTAATATCATTGTTCAGCTAAAGCTGCCACTCCCCAACCGAAATCGCTTAAGCGACGGAACTCCATCACTTCCTTATTGCTTCATTCATTCATTATTCTTGATTTTAACTGATGGATAAATAAATAAATAAATAAATAAATGACGAGTCTTAAGCGAGACTTCCAATTCTTGAGTCCGAGTATCTTAGGGTTGATAATATATGTTGTCTTGAAATGAGAGTTGACATTCATCACACGGTAGTTTAATATTTGTCATCGGTTGAGATGTATGAAACATTTTATTCTCGCAAAGCACAACAAAAAATCGATTAAAGGGACCGGGAAACGAAAAACAAGTTGATCTCATATAAAAGAGCTTGAAATTCTGTTTCGAAATATATAAATCTTATATCATAAGAATTCTCTGGTAAGAAGAACAGCGCGGTTCAAAAACTACAGTCTGCTCCAATTAGAGGGAGCCTTTTCCTAATTGCCACACCAACTCTTTGGAGGCGACATGAAATCGAATGTTTTGATGATAATTATATCCACAGTGGGGAACTATGACGAATAAAACTCAGTAATGGGTATTTTGAGCCTTTCGATGAAGTTAGCATACTGTAGTTCGGAAACCTCGCCCGTGGTGTGGAGCAAGCTACAGTAATCCAACTTCTTACCAGATCGTCGTTTCAAACTTTAAAATACATATTTCTGATGAGTTTTTTGAGCTTATCAACATGAGATCAACTATTTTAACTATTTCGAATCGAAATTTTTGGATGCCAGCTGCCTTTAATACTTTGCACTTGTTGATGTATTTATCCTGCCTCGTAGTGTTACTGTGGATACAATTTGCTTTTCTTTCCGGCATAAAAATACCTTAAAAAATAAATCAATAAATTGATTTACTCAAATATTATTGATTGATATGTACATCTAATAAATGTCTCCTAACTGCCGATGAGAATATAATTAGTAGTATTATTGTTGAACTTATTGAGATGAGATTTGTTGGATAATACTGAAATAATGAGAAATTATCGATTCGTTAACCACGGTTATGGAAGTGTGGAAGTTAGAATATCCCCTTAAAATAAAAATAAAATATCCACCTACTTAAAGAACTATTTAGCAAATATGTTTCATACTGTTCCAAGGTTAGTTTACGAACGAGAAAATGCGCGACAACACGTAAGCTCAGGTATTTTTCCCACTGGTCCCCCAGCTCGATCCCCAGTGGGAAAACATCAAAGATGCTGAAAGGGGACCACAAGGAAAATTTCTTCCCAGTGGCCCCCTGTCGGCATCTTTGATGTTTCCCCCACTGTTAATCAAGCTGGGGCCCCACTAGGAAATAAAAACCAGAGAGGGGGAGGATATGGAAGAGGACTTCGGAAGGTGGTGCAAATGATTGTTTATTGCATAGTGGTGCACACTGTCCTTTCCTACAAGCGTGTCCCCGCGTGTTTATTTACTTCATGCATGATCGAAATTCGGCAAAAGAATATACGATACAAGCAAAAGGAAAAATATAAAATTTACAATATTAAAAAATTAAACCGTCGTCGCCCTATGAATCTATTTTACTATTGAACTATCCAGAGTCAAGCAATATTTTTTCTTTTGCATGGCGTTTAGCCGCACTCAGATAGGCTAAATAATTGATATAACGAAGATATTTTTCAGATTTGTATTCGTAGAAAAATTGCCCAGTGGACATCGGGGGACACACTTGTAGGAAAAGAGAGTGTGCACTACTGTTCAAGTATAAGCTATAAAGAGTTATATAGTGTTATTGTTATGCACATTGAAAAATTTCCATATTGATTGCTAGAATCGTGGTTGAATCATCAGGGGAAGTAGGGGGGGGGATATTTCGGCAACTGGGCAGTACTCAGCTAGTCACGGTCCTAGCACCATGATATTAGGGTGTGTCATAAGTTCGCAAAATTTTTTCCTGGAATAAAGTTTTCTCATTTACGTGTTGTTCGTGTATCGGGTTCGCACTAGAGTTGGCTATTCGGGGGGTTGCGAGCGCCCGTTTCCCAACGCTGATGAGTCCATAGTCACGACTCCATAGTAGTGTTGTTAGATGGACTAAATCTTATTCTCGAATAAATTTGCATATTTAGTCCAGACTAAAAATCATTCGAAACTAAAGTTCTCATTTTAGTCTCGAATAAATGGCTAATTAGCGACTAAATTTGCATTTAGTCTAGACTAATATTTTCGAATTTATTCGAGAACACGTGTTCATTTGCCATTAGCTTTTGCCTCTTAGTGGTTCAATTCTCTTCTCCTTTGTAATGGAAGGGTTTTCCCTGACCGATGCAGGGAACAGCATGTTTGTTTTTTTAAATGTTTTCTTTATCTTAAATGTGTTCTGATGTTCTCAGATGGACTTGAATTGAATAGCTCTCCCTTGGAATGGTATCTATTTTTTATTGATTACAATTCTTATGTAAAATTAAGGTGGCGTGTAAATAAGTATAAATTCCCTGTCTTGGCCTCGAAAGCTCAAATTCTTTTGTCTTTGAAGCCTACAAGTTCTTGTGTTGAACGACTTTTCTCTCTCTCAACATTTGTTGCAAATAACTACAAAAGAAACAGGTATTATATTATTTTATATTTTTAATGTTTTTAATGTACCAAATCTAGAATGCTACCGGAGAGAATGCAAGACTTGATTGAGATACAGGGAAATGCTAAGCTTGAGATGGATCCTAAGTAAGTAAAATTCTTAACATTTACACAGTATTCATGATTCATTGTTCAGTGTCTTGTTCAATGAGTAAGATGAAGTGAGCGAATGGAATGAAGGAATGTTTTTCGAAGAGAGAGACGAAGGAGAGAAGAAAGTATTGGAAGTGACCGACATGCCCCATGTAGAGATCAACTATCCCAATGAAGAAGATCAGGAAACTTTGTAGTATTCTGTTGTCATGAATAAATTATTGAAATTGATGAATTTGTTGCGTTTGCGCACTTTTAGTCTGGACTAAATGCAAATTTATTCTAGACTAAAATTTAGTCTCGACTAAAATGTCATTTTTAGTCCAGACTAAAAAGACCGGTCGAATAAATATGCAAATTTTATTCGAAGGAAAATATTCGCGGACTATATTCGACTAAACAACACTACTCCATAGTCAACCAAGACGAGAAGTACTGCTTCTACAGGAACCTTGCCAACACCCCCGTCTGGGTATCGCCTGGGGAACCAGTGCCGACCTTCGTTCGTCGCGATATGCACGGAGAGAAGCTTTTGCTCACCTTCTGGTATTGCAAACCCACGGCCCCGTATACTTGAGGGTCCTGGATAAGGGCCACACGGTGACCGCGACGGACCTCTGAAAAGAACTGGAGGAGGTGGACAGGAGACTAACTCTGGTCCGACCGCCACGCCTCCAGAAGCAACTTCTCTTCGACAACGCCAGACAACATGTGGCGAATGTTACCTCGGCCAAGCTACAGCAGTTGGTTGTTATATCCGAAGTGTGGTGTAGATAGGACGAAGACGTAGTAAGCTATGCAGCTTTATTAGACAGATAGCGAGTAGACGAGTAGAGAGAGGAATAGGCGAAGTGACTACTAGTCACACGAGGGACTGACTAGAATCAATGGATACTCCAGACATTCTTTGTCATAGACAAAGAGTGGAGGCATTATATGCAGATCTAATTACATATGAAAATATGCCAATCTAATCACATACATAACACCTCCCCCTTATAATGGGACATCTTACAAAACAATGGGGTAAGAACGAGAAATGATACAATCAATCAAAAGGACCACTTAGTGGTATGTCTTCGTAGTTAACATCATTCTCGGTTATTGTTGCTGCTGCCAGTTGTCGGCAGGCTTGCTCTGGATTGCGGTAGCTGGTGCAGCTGTCATCGGAAACTGTCGTTATGGCATCATCATCATTGTCATCCATGATGACGTCATCGCCATTCACAATATCAAGCACACAGAATCCATCTAACATGATCTGCTTAGGCGTCTCCTTACTACAAGAATCAATCCTCCATAATTGACTCCACTGTACTCTTTCTCTTCGTAGATCACTACTGACCTCGACCATCACTGAATCTCGCCTTCTCACAAGGGAAGTGTAAGAAATATCTTTTAGACCTATTGACGAGAGTATTTTTCCTCGATAGCTATAGGCAATATAAGGTCGGAACCAAAAAATCAGCGGCTGGCATGCACTTTCCGATTTTATATAATTAATCAAATTTTGTACTTTCGAACGCGCTGTTTTCAGGCTGTGTATGCTATGAAATAAGACACCCCTGATAGAGCAATTGACAGAGTAGTGAGAACATGGCGTGGTGTAGTGGTAGCGTGTTCTCTTCTTGATCATTATGTTGGTGGTTCGAATACACCTATGGACACTTTTCTTTTGCTAATTTTTAAACGTTCCGGACTTGTAATTTTGATCAGAAAAAAAATGTAAAAATTTTTTCACAATTTTTATGTAGCTGTTGAACTTGAATTTTATCATTTAGGAAAACAAAAAATAAAAGCAACATTTCGTTTACCAGCATAGTGATAATTTAATTTTGGGAGAGTTTTGCACGGGGACTTCGGTGGAGTCTCAAAGGTGAATCCAAACCTATCAACGGGCGTAATATTATAATTTTGTCATAAACCTGTGGCCATAACTTTGCCGTATTGCAATCGGCTATTCATTAACATTTGGAGCATTTCGTAAATAATCTCACTGATTAATTGTCCCTGTGGACAGGAAGAAAAAGAAAGTTTGACCAAACACAAGTTATCAAAATGTTATTATTCCGTAGCCGCTTGGTACAGATGAACTCTCCCAAAATTAAATTATCACTATGCTGGTAAACTAAATGTTGCTTTATTTTTTGTTTTCCTAAATGATAAAATTCAAGTTCAACAGCTACATAAAAATAGTGAAAAAAGATTTTAAATTTTTTTGATCAAAATTACAAGTCCGGAACGTTTAAAAATTAGCAAAAGAAAATGTCCATAGGTGTATTCGAACCACCCACATAGGGATGAAGAAGAGTACACGCTACCACTACACCACGTCGCCATGTTCACATTGCTCTGTCAAGGGCTCTATCAGGAGTGTCTTATTTCATAGCATACACAGCCTGAAAACAACGCGTTCGAAAGTACAAAATTTGATTAATTATATAAAATCGGAAAGTGCATGCCAGCCGCTGATTTTTTGGTTCCGATCTTATATTGCCTATAGCTATCGAGGAAAAATACTCTCGTTAATAGGTCTAAAAGATATTTCTTTCACTTCCCTTGTCAGTACGATCCAACGGACCCATTCAAACTGAGTAGGCACAGAGTACTCCTTGTAGAAGACCTCATCTCCTGTGTGGAATTTCCTTTCAACAATATCATTCATCCGATCGTTTTGTTTCACCATATCTTCTGTCAGGATATCTCCGATCGGTAGGAGGTCGACTTCAGCGATCCTCCTCTCACCACAGAAAGCGTCAACCGTAATGAGCTTTCTTGGTTCACTTTCATTTGCCATAGGCGTTCTTCTCTCCTTTATCCTGAGAGTAGCCTTTGCCTTCGTACATGCTGCTTGACTCTCCTCTGTAGCCTCGGCAAGCATTTCATTGGTCATCTTACTCGTGACCTGCAAGAAGTCCATAGTCTTCATACGTGCTGCTTGACTCTCTTCCGTAGCCTCGGCAAACACAGTATAAATCATCCTTACATGATCGATATCATCGGTGGTCATCTTCATTGTGACCGTGAAGACCTCATGGAGCATCTTCGCACATGCTGCTTCACTATCTAGTGTGGTCTCAGCCAGCATTCCTTTGATATTCGGCCTGGAGCTCTCGGCACAGACTGTCAGGCAGTTGGCTCTGAGCAGTCGGACAACTCGATCTGCTTCCACATCTCATCTGACGGCAGTGAGATGTTAGCTCCGTCATCGATTTGCATGGCAATCGATTTCTCCTGTAGACTCACATAGATACTGTAGTGGTCGGTACTTGTTCTATCGACACGCATTTGTTTGATCTCCTTCAGATCACCACTACCATCCATACACACCTCAGCAAAATCTCCATTCTTGCGACATTGGTTGTAGGTTGTATTCATGTGTCTACCTTGACCGATATCATAGTCTCCTTGTGATGAGACAGCCGTACTGTTGCTCAACTTCTCCACTACCATCTGTAGTAGATCTATCCTCTCATTCAGTGGATGAATGAGCTCCCTCAGAGCTTTCATTGTCTCTGATTCATGATCTTGTCTGATCTCCTTATTTGGCATTGTATTGACTCATACAATCCAATCACTATCCACACGTATTGATGTAATCGCAATTACACTTGTTGATCGCAGTCACCAAATCACAATTTGAGCAGAGCCTTCGGCCAGACAAGTGAAACTTTGCTCGCAAGCAATCACACTACACACGCTCGCAAGCTGTGTCGAATGAATGGATTGACCAGACATTCATTCTCATAGACAAAGGATGGAAATATTATGTATATATAATTAGATATGGAAATTAGGGTATATACACCTCATCCCTCACCCACCGTACTCCCCTGACATCTCTTCTCCCGACTGCCATGCCTTCCACAGCCTGCAGTCCTTCCTCACCGGGAAGAAGATCGTTAAGAAGGCCGACCTCGAGTGCCAGACCAGGTCATAGATTGACTCGCGGCCGAAATGGTTTTGGAAGGATGGCATCCGCAAGCTGGCAGAACGAAGGCAAGAGGTGGTGGATGCCGACGGGGGTAAATTGGCTTCCATCATTGATTGAGGTAAGAAATATATACATTTTATTGTTCTCTTCGAAAAATTTTGCGAACTTATGACACACCCCAATATAAGATTGAGATATGATAGTGCTACATATCACAATGATACCCATATAACTGTGCTAGGACCCCGACCATGTGAGTTCTTTTTTTGGAATATTCAATGCGTACCATAATGGTAGTAAAATATCGCAGATGCGAATGGTTTGTCACCATTATGATAACTGTGATAAATTGAAGCAGTGATTTGGATATTTGAGCCATTCTGAAAATGATATTTTTTTTCAATCTTCAAATTTCAAACTCACGAACACCACAATGAGTATTTGACTAGATTCATCTGTTTTTGCTCTATCTAAAAAATCCGAAATCAGTTCAAAATTATCTGAAAATGTTATCATAACCTGACAATTATTGTTCTTCTTGAAAATCAATACAGCCAGTACAATGCTGATAATCACGTAAATCATGTAGAATGTGCAGATTATCGATTTCGAGACCTAAAAATATGTTTAAAATGCAATGAATTTACGCTAGGAGCCCTACAACATTGAAAGTTATGCTTTCCATGTATAATGCACACTAGAGTTGGCTATTCGGGGGTTGCGGCCCGCAATGATTTTACAGAGCATTGCGGGCCCGCAATGTGGTGTGCGTTATAGCCAACCCTAATGCACACTATCTCGTACTTTTCTATTCGTCTTGATTTTGAACGCAGCATTTGGTTTAATATGTACACATCCCCATAAAACTCCTCGTTCTAGCAAAGATATATCGCATCCGCAATCATTATCATTCACTTGGATTGATGACTCAATTTACATTCCTTATGACATAAAACATACCTGCAAGTGTTTGTCTTCTATATCTGCAATACAGTCCCTTTCAAAAACAAGAGCTCCCCATAGTGGATGAATTGATATCGAGAGTGATATGATACATTGAACAATAAATATTATGGGCAATTTTACTCCAGACCAATGCTGAAAACTCATAATTTTGCTTGGTTATTCAATCTTGGCTCGGGTACCTTTTCATTATATTTGGAACTAGTGAATACAACAAATCGATGATATTCAATCAAGAAACATCCAATGCAATATCCAATGGCTCCTGCTTCATTTATGATCTTAAATGTAAAAAAACAATGTTCAATGATTTTAAATACATCGCCCGAAATATTGTGCGTCAATGTTGAATTTCGTGCGTGACAATTGTTACCATTGTTTTCCTCTTTACTTGACCAATATAGTCCGTATAAAATGTAATTGTGTCTCTCTACCTACTATCTCACTTGTGCGCTCTCTCTAAACATAGAAACACATTGTGGATGTGGCTGGCTACTCTCGTACCAAATAAACAAGTGTCAATATAACCACGGAAAGTTTGGAATGTTTGAAAGCTTGTCAAATTGTGCTCAGAAGAACGATACGCCGAAAAAAAGTCACTTTGAGGTCGATATTGACACCACAATAATTCGATGGGATGGGGGAACACATAAACGTAATGAGCTTTTACGAAACTATATATTTTAACTAGTAAGGTCTACTAAAGTTCAGGAATGTAAAATTTAAAAAAAATTAATTGGGCGAGATAATATTATATTAGAGTGTAAAATTATCATGATATTTCTTTCAGAATGTCCTACCTCAAGTATTCGGTATATTAAGTCATTTTGAACGCAAAGTGAAAGTATTCCTCCGGTGAATAGATTAGAAATACCATATAGAGCTGAAATCTAAGAGATTCACCCTCCTAACATATTCCTGTGCTATTTATTCGACCTTTGCTTGTCGAAGCATTGTTTTCATGCATGTGAAATTAAACAAAATAAAATAAATATCACACCTGTAACTTTAAATATGGCAAAGAAAGAGTTGTGATGATATTTATATTGTGACGTATGAATGATAATAATAATCAATAAATAGATCAAAGATGAGAGAATGAATATGTAAGCAGAAAGAGAAATGTAAATATGGAAGAGATTCATTGGTATGCAAGGTAAATGAAGTGAAAGATTCAGTTTTCATTCGTCAGTTGCATCTATAATTAGATTGTCACACATGGAGCATTTCATGAATTTATTTTGACATTCCATCCGGTGACTAAATATATCCCCAATACATTTTTACGGACGTGACACACAATTTTCTTGCATTCCATTACATAGATGATGTATCAAACACTATAGAAACAGGGTATTTTGAAAGAAACAATAAATTTGTAGCGTTATTTCCCAGTGTCATGTAATGCTCAAAATTCACAAAATAAACAAAAAGGCGGGAGAATTTGCAAAAAGTAGAGTGTCACTCAACATTTTTCTTATAATTTTAAATTCTATTCTTAAATTTTCACAATTCTTACATGTTTGCTAATTACTTTTGAACATTGAACTATTAATATAATTAAAATCGTCCCATTTGTGATAAAACTGTACGGCGTGGACCAGTACACATTGCTCATTTGCCTTCAGTATCTCAACGATGACAAAAACAAAAGAGTAGGAGAAGCAGAAGAAGAAGTGGAAACCGGACGGAAGACAATCATTTCAGTATACTTGTATTGTACCAGGAAGAGGATACGATTACTTGACTGGTTTGAGGATGAGCTAACGAATGGTGGAGACCAATTAATACTTGATTGTAGACTAACTTCATCTATCAACAAACTGAAGAGAATTAGGTTGTATCTATTCAACTCTTCGTGTAGATATTTCTTTGCGGGTCAATGGTTCATATTGTATATCAAGGCAAATATCTAATTTAACTCAGTTCAAAGGTTGCGAAAACAAAGGAAGAGAATAGACCTTGTACAAACTCTCTCACCCAGTATCGTGACTTCTAAACAATGACCGTCACCATTATGACCGAGTGGTATTCATTATGCCTGACGGTCAATGATTCCATTTGTATTTTGTGTTCCGTGGTCCTTAGCGCTGTTATTCATTTATTCCAATGACAAACAATTATCAATAAGTAATTAATCGATAAATATTCATAGTTTAGTAATTAATCGGATACAAACAAGGGTTTGACTATGTACAGTATCTATTGGGTTTACTTGGGGGTTGGGATACGGTAGTTCAATTGGAGCACAGAGCTAATTCGGACTAGGAATACTGCACGGACAGATGCAAAAGGTCGAATCGGTGTAAAGAATCAAGAAAAAGGGTATGAAGCTCAGATATAACCCGATTGAAAGTTCAAATAAAGAAATTGGGAGAGAGATTGAGAGAGAAAGACGCCTCAGTTGCGCTATGTTTGATTATGTTTCAGTTTGGAATGGGACAACATGTGATACGGTAGGAGAAGATTACGGTAGATATACGGTAGGAATTACGGTAGTGATACGGTAGGAATTACGGTAGTGATACGGTACGGCAGTGATGCAAAACAAAATCAATTATGCTACTACTCCACTATTAAGATTAGTGGAGGCCTTACGCCGCCGACTTTCTTCCTCGGTCAGTTTTTCATCATCAGAAGTGGACAACATCTTAGCCAGATTCTCCTTCTCTTCGGTCAAATGCCACGCGGCGGTCCTACAACGATTATTCCATGATATTGATCGATAACCATATTACGGTAACTCACTTGTAAACCTTAGTGTGCACCACATGTCCGATCTTGTCGAGAGGATAGCACTGCTCAAAAATGGTACGGTACCTGGAAAAAGTTTAGTCATAGATCTGACCCAATTGAACTCTAGGGTAGTCGTTACCGTACTTACCAATATTCCTCTTTCGTCTCAGGAGCTCTGTCAGGGAAGAGCTCCAATCGATTTTCGAACTCTTCATCACTCACAATCTTGTTGGCATGATCATGGACGACATCACCGAGATCGATTTTACCTACGAATATTGATTTTGCTTATACCTCACTATCTCTATCAATATGGCATAGTACGATACTGTGATAAGATATTTGAGAATGGAGCGATACGATTTAATGATGCTATTATGAATTGGATGATGTAGAGAATCAAAATTAAAACTAAATAAATAAAATATTAACCGAGAGCCTCAGCGAATCCCTCCTTGCTTCTCCACAGTACTTCTGATGGAAGCCACCCCTCAAATGCCGATCGAAGAATGTACTTCTCCAGTTTGCGCTTGATCAGCTTATAGGTGGGAGGAAGACGAGCCACGAGATCGATCATTTTCTGTACAAGAACATGATTTTGATTTGACTGCGTACACGGCTGAGTATCATGATGACGGAGTATCATACCTTATCCAGGAATGGCACGCGAATCTCGAGGCCATGACAGCTTGTTGAGCGGTCGCATCTATAATTATTGATTTTCAAAATAAGTTTAATTGGCGGGGCTTAATCAATCGATAATTGTACTGTACCTGAGGACATCATATTGATGAAGATGCGTCATTCTTCGGAGGATTTCTTTGTGCAGATGGAAGGCATTGGGCGCCCGTTGCATGTACGCGTACGATCCGAAGAGTTCATCGGCGCCCTCTCCTGAAAGTATCGGTTAACAAACTGGTTTATTCGCACGGGGAATAGGTTTACCAACTGGGTAAACAACTTTAGAAACGGTTAACCAACCGGATAGGAGAACCTTGACATCCGAGGTCTCGGAGATGTGTTTGCAGAGAAGATAGTGAGCGATGCCACAACGAATGATTAGGGGATCGAAGGTCTCCAGGGCGTTCACTACTTCTGAAGAGAAGAGAAATTTATAATGTGCACAACGAATTCTGGATGACTCTCGAGTTTTTGCACACTCGCTCATTTTTTTGTTGTTTTCTTTTCTTTTCTCGACTTTTCACAACATATCAATATTTTAATGGGCGGGGCTTAATCGATCGATAATTGCATACCTGAGGACATCATATCCAATCAAATAAAAAATCAAATGTTTGTACTCTCTCAACAGTCTCGAAAAGAAAATAAGAGATTTGTCAGGACAAAGTAGATAGAATACTACAGAAATGGATAACTCACCTGGAATGACATCGATGCACTGTTTGGGAGTGATGACTAGTACATGATGAGGGATATTGAGATATTGCGCCACTTGGGCTGCGTGCTCGAGATCCGGTGAATCCTCGAATCCGACTGAGAAGGCATGCTGAATATGACCAGTTATTTATTGATTTAAATCATGGTGGTGGTATCGATTAAAGAATACATACAGGTGTGTGTTTAAGGAACTTTGTAGCGATGGAGGCGATGAGGGAGGAGTCGAGACCTCCTGGAAACAAAGTAATTTAAAATATATCAAGCATATTTTTTTTAATTATTCGTTTTTTTTTGCAATTCTTGCCAAAATGTAATTACGGTTGGGATTGGAACGAACGGAGAGTTTGAAACAACACAAGATGTTCATAGAAAGTTCAACAAACCAGAAAGCATGAATCCAAAGTGTCTATTGCCCATGAGGCGTTTCTCAACCGATTTAATGAGCGTGTCACGAATGAGGGCCTGAAGAGAGATCGTATTGATTGACTAAATCCCTTATTATCGATTTATTAATTACCTGAGCAGCGTCCATGCTGACAAATCTATCAGCGATATGTGGAATGCTCCAGTACTTATGGATCTGCAATAATTGATTGACAATTATTGATCGACAATTATTGATTAACAATTATCGATTGACGAATTCCGTTTATTGATTGATTAGCGACTAAGATCTACCTGTAGAGCGCGAGCACCGCTGGTGGGAACAAATGTGGCGCAGCTTCCAGGAGGGAAGAATTCAACTCTCTCGCATAGAGCAGAGATACATTTGATTTCCGATCCAACCAGAAGGGCTCCTGAAAATAGAATTTTATTTATTATCGAATGTCTAGACTTCATTTTTTGATCGTTGGAATGGCAAAACATCGTAAAAGTATAGGTAGAATCTGTCTGTCTACTCGTTTATCCTTTCTATTGACTCAATTCAGTTACTATGAGATTGAAATCGCAAAGCGCACACCGACTACACTTTTGTCAAACAAAACTAGACTATCGGGAAAAGTCAGTTATCGATCGCATGTGATAGTGTAATTACCGTACCATCGGCGGCGAATCCGTAAAACAGAGGACGGACTCCCATCGGGTCACGGCCAATGTAGACCTTCTCCTGATCAGCCATGACAAATGCGAAGACGCCGTCGAGTGAAGCACATGCTGCCCTGGATTACGGTAGAGTATTGGATTACGGTAGCGTACTCGTTGAGGCTTCCAAACGGAAAAGATACCGTACTTCAAGTCCTTATTGTTTCCGACAAACGCGTGTACGATAGCGGCACAGTCAGAACCACCATTGCGGACGTTGGTGAGAGGGAATTCATCCTAAAACATGTAAAAATTAAGAAAAATAAGGACCGTTTCATCTATAAGGGTATTTTGATCCTCTTTAAAGAAGGTAAACTTTTACCCACTGATTTTTCACCACTCAATACTCTATTGTTTGCTATAAACTAAAGAATGGTGTGTAAATTTTCGAGATGGTTGACATAGCTTTAACTTCCTTTAATAGTTTTTTATTCTTTGAATAATATACCTTAATCTGTTTGTGATTGTAGATCTCTCCATTACATACAACGGACATTCCATTTCCTACGATAGGCTGTTGAGATGGTTGATCACCCGGCTGAAATTATGCAATGAAGATTTGCTAAAAAGTAAAGTGAAGATTTATTCTACCAACCATTTTATCACATCATCATATGATTTTTCCACCTCACGTGTCGTTCATTGATTGATTAATCAGTACTTATACTACATCCCGGTAAATAACAAAGTTTCCCATCTTTGGTATACAAATAAGTGAGTAAATAACAGTACAAGGTTTGAGTGTCTTCATCTAAATCAGGTTTTCTCTATGTGGCTCATTAGTCATCACCGTTCTTTTGTCTTAACCAAACAGTCTCAATCCATTCCCATTCTAAGGTTCGTCTTCTCATCTGGAAACTGTGTCTCTCCATGTGTCTCTTCTCTCTCTCGTCTCAATTGACCACCGTTCCTCTTTTAGCCTTCTGTTTGTTGATCTTGAACGAAAAGCCAAGGGGTCATCACTGTGGCGAGGGTAGGGGTGGAATATTTTCGCGAACTGTGAAGACTGAGATATAGCAACAGTTATTCTACATACCGCACACTATTTACTTTATGCTAATTCAGTATATTGAGCGCTACAGTTATGAATTAATCATATCGCAGGCAAAGGCGCGCTTGAAAATTGAAAATTTGGACAAATGCGATTAGTAATCCATTGTTTTTACCTCTACGCTAATGGATTGATCAGTGGAATCTTTAACTTATTGTATACCATATGGAACTCGCATATTTCAGATGCAATAGATTTCATGAAAATTCGCTACACCTTCAAATCTCCCACTGACCAATGTGCACTTAGGACGTACTAAAATCCTATGATAAGCTGATGATAGTTGATCTCATGAGTGTAATAATGCTTAGGCACAGCTGATGAGGCTGTTGTGTGTGTGATTTAAAGAAATGATAGCATGATATACACTCCGAGTGTTTATAGCATCTAGAGATCAAAGATCAATCGGAATTTATAGAGCTGAGGATTGCGAAAGTCTGATTCAACACCCTATTTTTAGTGAAATCTATCATCTACTGGTCCAGTAACCCATTAAATCATTTGATTCAATGCACTGCACTTCCATCCAACAGAGAGACCAACCCAAAGTGCACACCAAGGTTGACCAATTCTGCACTTTTACAAACCTCGACCTTCCCAGATACACTCGATGCACCACGATAAAAAATTATACTCACAATAACGATGGCTAAACGATGGAATCCTAGATGAACCGAGGGGGCCACTAGTTCTACGGTAGAGTAGTCAGGACCACGGCCAACAATCTTCATAAAGGCCTCCATATGATCATTACGAATCTGAAAGAGCAGCAAGACTTAATGACTAAGTCCTACCTACATACTTAACGATAAGTCTTTAAGTCGTTAAGTGAAAGTACCTCATCACGAGTGGTCGCTCCACCGGCCAGCGCCCAGATTCCGCACATCTGCAAGAATTACGTGGCTATATGACGGTTACGATTAAAGTACGGCCAAAGCAAAGAGTGGAGTGGAGAGAGACAAAATGGCGGCTGAACGCAAAAAGTAATCGGAAAAATCGGAAGAGATGATACTCTAAGAATTATCTCAATCAAATAATTAAGAACAAACAGAATTTGATCTCTTAGAGTAAGAGACTGGCGTAGAGGCTAAAGAGCGCTCGAACTCATTCGAACAAACCCTATGAAGATTGATAGAGGGCTTCCAGTTAGAGAGGTTAATGGGTACGGGGACGGGGGGAGGGTGTAAGGAACTGAATGGGAGATCGGTAGGGGTAGATGACGACGTGAAGGAGGTTATATACTTGAGACTCACGTGGATTCAGTTGGGGACCGGTTAGATGGATGGGAGGGGACGAAGACAGAAGAAGAAGAGGAGGAGGAGGGGTTAGTTAGTTGGTAAGGAAGATCATGATCATGCTTACAGTTACGAGTATGATAGATGATAACCTAAGTGGTAAAGGTTAAGATATCTTCAACCAGAATGCTTTCAGACACAGGCACCTGAGATTCCAGTGCAGTTACAGTAACCACTAGATGGTTATGGCCTGGTCATCCAAAAGGGGAGTGCTCATCAGGGATGGACTAGGCAAAGAATAACGATAGACTGACTAGAATTGGGATGGGTCAAAGGAATAGAGAAGGATAGAGAAGAGAAGCTCTCTCTATCTCACTCTCGTTGTCTGAGATACCCTCTTGCTTTGACGTACACTCTACGCATTCTGGTGTATCTTCAACGTCTATTCTCTTATGAACTCCATTGACTCTTGCATCTTCTCTCATTCTCTGTTATGGGTGGAGATGATTTGAGGAAGAGGGAAGGGATAGACATCGAGACGCCATTCTCGTCCCTATCACGGAACCCACAACGCCCCTTCCGCACTCGCCCACCTAAGGTCAACGACGTTAACGGCTAAATCTTAAGTCTCGTTTGTGAGCAACCATGGATCGTCATTCGGATACAGGTGAGTAATATATTTGACTGTGAGTTCTAGCCTCGGGGGATGGGGGAGGGTGGCATCAACTATTTGTCTGTGGGAGGAAAGGCTAGTAGTCACTCTCTTCTTATATAATCTCTACCTCTATCTATTCTTCTCCGTACGAATACTGTCTAGCAGGAAGAGTAGTTGTGATCATCCAAGTGCATAATATGCATTGCATATACAGTAACCTTTATCTGCCGTACTTCATTTTTGTCATACTGTAGATTGGATATGGGTGTTCCACTTCGCGTGCTGTGCAAATGACTGATAGGAAAAAAACTAGTACATAATACCCGACACTATTCGTAAAAAATATAGTAAATTACTACTACTATTCCTAATGGTGTAAAAGTTTGGGGATTAGGGTACAAGGTTCAAAGGCCTTCACAGCTTCTTCATGTTCCCAGAATCACACATGTTCGTTGGCATCTAATCTAACGTGAACCAGAATCGCTGTAAACTCTAATTAAATCTTGTGCTGTTGTTGGTACACATTCTTCCAGACGATTGCTCGCTCGTTGTTCATTTGGTGGATGGGTAAATATGATTGTGGCTGTATACATATACCAATGGATATACCTGAATTGGCCTTGAATTATCACTCGCCTAGCAGTGATCACCCGCAAGAATCCGTGTGCCTAGAATATTGTACCTTTTCATCCTTTATCCCTATGATTAGAGGGTCGTGTCTGATATGATAAATGAATTGATTAGGCCAATATGGAACATTTCGCAATTATCGATCGGTATGACGTCATCGTAATCGTATTTGGGACGTCTTCACTGTCTTCCTTCCTCTATTGTGACGATAGGATCGTCTTTCATTGTCATTTCAAGGGAGGGAGACTATTTGTTCGTCCTCGGTCAAAGGATGGGGATATAGTGGAGAGGGCATGAATGAAGAAGAACGAAGAAGAAGAAGAAGAAGAAGTGAAGCAGGTGAATGAGAATAGGAAGACGAGTTGTTCCGTTGACGATACGAGTCTATTTCACAACGCTACACAGTCATAGGATAATCACTGAACCAACAGTGAGCTAGCGCAGGACTTTATGCGCCTTGAATAACGGGATTTGCCTTGTCCTACACAGTAATAGGATCTAATCAGTTGGACTCTGAGAAGATCCACCAAAACTGACCCATTTGATATGTCCAGGACACTTCTTTGAGGATGGGACTAAATATGCAACATGCGAGGAAGGCGAAATGGCGACACCCTACAGGAACAAGAGTGTTGTAACGGAGAAGAAGACTGACTCATAGTATCGTTGTAAGATTTGTGTGAGTAATGTCAAGTGAGTGGAATGTGATCAAGAACATTAACTGAGGTCTTCTGATCAGTATTTACTGTGTAATAAGGTGACAGAAATAGACCATGTAGTTCCTCGTCCAGCATGAGAGAGACCAGAAATTAATCTAAAAATTTTTTTTTAAATATGTAAATATTTTTTTATTTATTTCCATCAAATATAGTGAACATGAGTAACATGTATAAGGGTAGAAAAGGGATAGATGGATCTACGTTGCGCAAGACGATGTAGGTTTTGACACCATGTCTATAATTGTAAATATGATTACCAGACGATTGCGTAAGCGTACAGGGATACTTACAATTAGACTGCTTTAGTACTATACTCTGGTCATAATCTCTCGCTATAGAATGTGGTCAGAGGGCTTAAATTTAGAATCTAGTGCTGTTCTTGATGCTATGTTGATCATCATCCATTCATTGCTGTTATTCCGCTCTCATCCACTATTTGTTTCCTATCCTCTCAATTTATTGTTGTTTCTCAGCACAGCCACCATTTACCCCACCGGAACAAAGAAGCATCGACCATAAATAAAGTGCCACGGAATCAGCAAAATACGTGAACGAACAGAATCTTCATAGTTAAATCCCTCTTCGAATCTTCGAAAAGTTAATATAAGTTATGTTCAAACGCAACGTTTGGAAAATAAAAGCGGGAACAGTATGTAAAACAAGGGTTTTCAATCTTTTTTCTTTTCTTTTTTTTTCAAATTTTGAATTGAGTCTCGGTGGTAGTAGGTAGTAGTACTCGGTAGTAGGTGGCAGAAGTAGGTAGTAGGTAGAAAAAAACTCTAGTTGCTCAAACTGTGTAGTTTGTCTGTGCACGGTACTCTCCATATCATGGGACGCGCATTCTTGCAAAGAAAAATGCACGATGATGACGTGAAGAGAATGAAGAGATATGTGATGGAGAAGACATTGAGAAGTTGACTTACAGAATATCCCATCCCATAGTATCATAGTGAACTTCCACTCAAATAGATCCCATCACTCGTATCCATTCCTTCGATCGAGTAATGTGCAAAAGGTAAAAGGTAAAGGTTATCCCGTTATTCAAGGCACATGAAGTCCTGCGGGAGATCATTGCTAGGCCAGTGATCGCAGTGATTTCTAGGCATCGCTGTGACCAGTGATAATCGCTGGTTCAAAAGATACCAAAAGAAAATCAGACCACATCCTTATCATTCATTCATTCAAATTCATTCAATCTTTCCTCGTATTACTACATTCTCGTCTCTTTTCTTTTATTTTGCTTCGAACATCACAAAAATATAGGAAAAGTACGATGAGAGCGATTGCCGAGGACTCCTCTACTAGAGGTCGATGAGAACTGAACAATAGATTAATCAAAATGAGAAGGAGGATGGAAATGAACTGAGAAATATGCACGTCCAACTCAAAAATAAGCCAACATCTGTTCCAATGAAGAACTGTGCACAATTTACATCTAAAAATATCAATTTATCAGTTTCGGTTACATATATTCCAGCAGATATTTTAATAGTGACCAAATTTGTCTAGTATGTCTGAACTGGAGTAGGTAAAATATTCTTAGAGGTTAGAGAATTGATGAATACGCTCAAAGTAGACATTACACTGGGAACTGCATAGACTCTTATGTTGAGAAGTAGCCCATTTGTCCTCTTGGTTCGTCTTTTGCTGCTACGTCGTTGCTTCTTTCTTTCTTCTTCTTCTTTCATCTTCTCATGCTTGGATACTTAATCACCGGAGAGAGAGTAACTCTCTGAGAGGGGCTAGCAGTTGTCCAGTTGAGGGATTGAATCGAGGAAGACATCAGTGATAGGAGGATCTTGTAGCTTGGATCAGGAAGACAATGGGTCACAACAAAGTCATTAAGAGGGATTGTAGTTGATGATGGGAAGAGGAAGAAGAAGAAGATCGTCCAGAAGGGATATAGGGACTGATGCAATACGTAGCGTTAATTACTAATGTGTGCACCACTGCAAACAATGATACACTGTTTATGACTGTAAAATTGCGAAATTTCAATTTGCGAAACATGAGCAAGTCGACGTGAAGTTGTTAGTAGTAAATTACTCATTAAACAATCCAAAACATACGAACAGTCATACTCATAGTAACGTTGTTGAATAATTAGATTACTCATTTTCTCCGATGACTAAAAGTTCTTGAAGAGTAATGTTGTATTAATTAATTAATTTATCTACGCCCGAGGCGCAACGAGACATGAGAAAATTCAAAGGGATAAAGAACATGATATAATATAATATTGACTCTCCAGACTGGGGGGGGGGGGATTTACAAAGGACGTAATTCGTGAATGATGGGGTGATGGGAAAGCCGGTTTTTGAAGATGCTGGGATTTGTTGATGAAGTGATGAGTGGAGGTAATTGGGAGTACCATCGTGCCGTTCGAACAGGAAAGGAGTGGAATCGGGCTGTGCTTGTGGTCGCTTCGATGTGGATGCCGAATGAGGACGTTCGATCTCGTAAAGGTTTGTATAAATAAAAAGATGAGCGATCGATAATGGTGGAACCGGACATAATCGAATAACACATACAAAGATCACTAATGACTCTCCTCTCAACTAACGCGCGCAGGCCTAGGGTTTTCATCCGATCATTGTAGGAGGGCATAGATTCAGGATATGTAGGGGAGGGGAAACAACGGTAGAAAACCTGACGAGTGAAAGTGTGTTGAACATTCTCAAGGGAACGAATATCAGAAAGATAATGTGGATTCCAAAAGGGTGAAGCGAAGTCGAGGAGGGGTAATACATAGGTCTTATAACATTTGACAAGGATTTCAGGGCAATTAACGGGGACGGCTTTAAAAAGGAGAAACATCTTATTACGAGCTTGTAGAGCACGGGTTTTGACAGAGGAGGTATGCTTTAAATCAGAACGAACTTGGACACCTAGATCACGAACATTATTAGATAGGGGGAGGGGTATTGAATCAATATGGTAACGATTGGATTGTGACTGTGAGCCTATTCGAATGTGTGAACATTTGGAAGCAGAAATAGACAACTGGTTGGCATTAGACCAGTTATACAAACAATCGAGAGCAAGTTGAAATTCGGAAGTAAGAGCATCACGGTTCTTACGGTTATAGGAAACATACAACTTAACGTCATCAGCATAACATATGCAAAAAAACACGAAACTAAATTAAAAAAGAGGTGAGAGAGTCTGTAAAACGAGGAGAGTTTTATATACCTTCCTTTTCTTTCCATAATATTTGAACAGGCCATAAGTTACTTGAACAAAAAAACGGGATCGGGTTGTTTCATGGGATTTGAGAGCTAATTAGAACAGTCATATCAATCTCAAATCATACAAACAATTAACGGTTAGTCACAGATCCTAGCCACTAATTAAACCAGATCGGATCTATTAAAGTTAGTTTGCCCCCTTCTCGATTCCTGAAGAAACTGTGGGTAGATCAATAGATGATCTAAGTTTGCACATGATCTTGACCCGAGAATCTAGATATAATTGTTAAGATGGGTTAAAGAAAGAAGATCAGACTGATTGCACCCTCGGGGGTGATACACGGAAGTGTTAAGAAGATCGACAAACTGAATGATTAGACGAGAGAGCGAAGAGAATGAAGAGACGACAGAGAAATAGAGAGGGTTAGAGAGTATGGAATATTGAGAGAGTATGATAAGAAGATCCTGCAGGTTGAGTAGGTCAGAATAAGTTGAAGCGATGGAAGAAACTGATTTTTGTGTGATCATAGAAGCTATAGAGGAGGAGTATACAAGTATATAGAATGAATTGAGAGGATAGTTCAGCCATTTATATCTCAGTCTCATTTCACTCTTAACAATTACAATTCCCAAGCTATTCTTGTCTTGGTATATTATTTTATTTGATAAAATTGGACCATTCTTTCGGGTTTTCTACAAGTATTTTTATTGTTAGTGCATGTCTCTAGTTATATTTTTTTTGTGATTTTCAGCAGTCTTCTTTTTTTTAAATATAAAAAAATCTTCCAATATTTTTGAATAATCTTTAAATTGTTGACATGAATTTTAATTGAAAAAAATGAATTAAAATAGATTGTGTAAAAATCAAGACTCATTGAACCTACTATCTAGTAGGTCATGAATTTTTTACTCATTAAAAGCTCTCTTGGAAGAAAGTTCTAGTGGGCCATCGTGCTCCGTTCTATTGTTTTTTTAAAATAGAATGAGAAGGCTTTAGATCTATGCTTTTACAGTTTTGTGAGGATATGCCGTATCGAAAGTGGGTGACCACATGCTGGAACCGTTTTGAAAATGGGTATGAAACGATGGGAGAAGTGATAAGATCAAGACGTGCACCGGAGCGTGAATCCTTTGTCCGTGCTATGAGTGGATCCTGCATGCGCCTCCTAGCACCATTCACCTTATCCTCATCGATTTAGAAAACAAACTGGCTTGACTTTGGTGAACTCGCCAGGGCCCTAGCGTGACATCCTCAGCAAGAAAATAATGATGCTATTCTGTTTCTAAACACTGCATCCATTGCATTGACCGTATATACTGAGCTAAAGAAGATGAATGCAAAATCTCGCCCAATTCGGAAATTTTGTTGAAAAATTAAAAATATTTGGAGACCGTAATAGGGAAAAATGATTTTTCCGTGTATAGTATAGTAGTTGCTCTTCCATATCATCTCAACCTTCTTCCATCTTTGATTCCTTTCCTCGATTAATCCGTTCCGTTCCCATCCACGATACTGTCACTGATATTCGTATCCACTGATTAATCAGCGATTAGAAGTAGAGGTACAGATACTCTGGGATGGAGAGGTAGATAGGGAGAGAGGCAGAGGGAGAGATTCGAGAGGGAGAGGGAGAGATCATAGAGGGAGAGGGAGAGATCATAGAGGGAGAGAGAGAGATCATAGAGGGAGAGAGAGAGATCATAGAGGGAGAGGGAGAGATCATAGAGGGAGAGGTAGAGATACCCCTCAGGGGTTGTCTAAACACAATGTAATCAGATGATCTCTCCTCCCTTCTTCTTCTTTCCTCACATCGTCAGTATCATCACTTTTCGTCTGTAGTTGATACTATACCCCACTCAATCAACGTTACAGTAACCCTAAACATATCCATTCCCCCAATCTTGTCCTATTCTTTCATGTGAAATTATATGTTATGGTTGCCCAATCATTATGGCGCTACATCTTTTTGGTACTTGCTGCTGACTTCACCTAAAAATTTAAATTTTGATTCAAATTCAAAAGCATCTGCCGTCCGAAACAAGCTCTTGATATCTGGGCCGCTTAGCATATCTTGATTTGGGAACAAAACATGGTCCTGACCAAATCCTGTCCAGCTACAGTACCCCCATATCCCCCGTATGGCTCTACGGTTGTACACTACCAGTAGCCCTCCTTCAGTAATCATCTTCACACTTGTGTGTGCACTGTTTGAGCAAAGACTGTCTATACTGTCCCCCCTATCCCTATGTACTCCCATCTAACTGCATTGTTCTTCTTCTTCTTCTTCTTCTTCTTCTTCTTCTTCTTCTTCTTCTACTCTTCCTGTATATTCTCTCACATGGATCACAATGCGTGTACACAACCTATTGTCCCTCTCGTACATCATGCATACCTTTCGTACACTGTTCACTTTTGTCGCATTCGGGGATATGTATGATATCATTCTGGACTGGTCGAATGATTAGATCTCGTTATTTAGGCCTTTCTATATGAAAGATTTGTTGAAGGGATGTCTTCGACAAATTGAATTTTTGCTTAATAGCAACCTCTCCAATTCTGTTTGGTGCGGCAAAAAGCAAAAAACTGTATTACATTGTAGAATAGGAACCATTGAACCTTTGTCGTTTATTTTATTGATTATCATTGATTTATACTTCAAATATTGATTTTTTTAAAATTCAGAACAACTTCTCCGTATGTCCTCAGTGCATCCGATACAAGACGGCCTATCAGGTCTGCCGCCCCCACTCCCCCGACCACCCCCATTCAGATGGTATATATAATTTATTTATATGTATTTATTTTTTTTCAAATTTGCAAAAATTAAAGAAAATAGAGAACACTCTTCTCTTTTCACACATCCACTAGTCTGTTTTCCGTTTCGAGACTTTTGAACTCCACAATAAAATAATTGTAATAAAAAAGAATTAGGTGATAAGAATTATGCATGTATATTACATAATATTCTTACCAAAATCTGATTGTGTTTTACCTTATCTTTTTTAGATCACAAACCACATTTTTCTAAATTTTTGGTGATTTTTCGATCAATACTAATCAATCAATAATTACTTTCAGGTTCCCCTCCTATCGTTCTCTCACTGCTATCCTGCTCTGTATCTGCTTTGCTGCGTTCGTTTCTATTTTTATTCGATCAATAAATCGTAATCAATAAAATGCCACCGATTACAGTATCCACATGATGAACTGTAATCTGTCAATGTCTGTGGTGTGCATGATCAACTATACGGATGCGAATGGGAAAATGTCGAATAAAGGTAATAAATTTTGTAGCATGATATTTCTAGCCTAGTAATACCATTGCCTAGCAGTGATCACCCGTAGGACTTCGTTTGCCTTCAATAACGAATTATGCCTTTACCTTTTTCCTTTACTTTAATATTCGTAGTAATCATCGTAGTGGATCGAGATCGATGAGATGATATGTTTTCCATATTTGTGAGAGAGTGAAACTTATGCCAAAGCAATAGTTATTGATCCTAATTCTGCTATTTCAATGTATTCATTTTAACATGGAAATTAATGAACAAAATTAATTTGAAAAACCAAATTCAGAAGGCGGATTCTCCTCAAACGAAACGTATTCAAGACAAGAAGGAGCAGCAGATCTAGTTAATTGGACTCCTGAAGAAGAGGTTTGATTTGATCTTTGATCTTTATTTCATCGAACTCGGCTGCGTGATCTTTGATCTTTACAGGGAATCATCTTTTCTGCCTTCAACATCGGACTAATGTTCATGTTGTTGACCGGATTTCTGGCTGACAAGCTCAATGCAAAGTGGGAAATTTTTTCTGTAAAGTCTCCTGGATGTAAAGTAGGTCCGAAGAAGAAAGGCCTTGAATTATCTAGTAGTGATCTCCCGCAAGATTTCGTGTGCACTGAATAACGGGATTCACCTTTACCTTTATCTCCAGTATGTGGGTCATTCTGAATGCCCCAATGTGACATCAGCTAAAAGTTGGAGTAAGCTATGATTAGAAATGATATGAATATTTGACAGATGGATGATTCTCGGATCGGTAGCTGTTGCAGTCGTAGCTACGATGATGATTCCATTTCTCACTGGAAGGTACTGAGTTTTATTACTTTTTTTGTTACCTTATTGGAATTTTGAAGCCATGATACAAGTGAGTGGGGGTTGGTGCATAAATTTCTGACTTCTTTAAAACCATTTTACATTTTTTTGTTCTTTGAAATGACAATAGTTACGCTATTTCCTTGTTGCGCGTCGATGGTATCTCGCCAACAACTGAGAACAAGAGAATGAGACTATATTTTTTTTACGGTGAAAAGCATGTTTGTAGAAAGATTAATTAAGATTTATTCATAAACCGCGAAAAGGTAGCTCATAAAATCAGAATTTTTTACACCATTCTAATAATTTGCCTGCGTAGATGATTCTTACTGAGTATCATATTCAGTTTCTACTGGGCAGTCCTCGCTCGTTTCCTAATCGGAGTTTCGGATGCTATGCTACAAGTGAGTGGGAGTAAAATGACAGAAAATCTAGCTATCGTCATTGAAATCATTAAGATTTCAGAAGATTTCAGAACTCGGCAAACAAATCAAATTTATGAATTTAAAAATCAATAATCTAGCAAATTTCAGCCAGCCGTGAACTCACTTCTCACAAGATGGTTTCCTTCGAGTGAGAGAAGTTATGCTCTGAGCATAGCCACTGGAGGACGACAACTCGGTTCGTTTATCATTACATCTTTCATCTCTCGGTTTCACCAATTTAGGGAGAAATCATTGAAAACTTGATAAATGCCAAAAATTGGTACAATGTATTTTAGCCGTTGGCCTTCTCTCAGTTTTACCGTCTCTTTTGGGTGAAGGGAATGTAACCTCTCAAAATGGTCTCTACATTGCGCACACTATTTCCCTGTTCGCTAACAACGAGAAAGCTTTGCGCGTCGAAGAGACCATTGAGAGAGGTTACGCTTTCTTTCACCTCTTTCTACGTCGCGCCATGACAGCTCTCGAAATGTTGTCCCTTGATTCTGTGCCCACGATGAAATAAGTTTCAACGATTGGTTTAATACCCAATCATACGATTTCATTTGATATGTCCTCGATTTCATCATCCGAGCCCATTTTATAATACACACAGAGAGTTTAGGACCTGCGAAATGTTATACTTTTAAAGAAGTGAAGTTAGTTAAGTGAAGTGAAATATGACTCTTCAAAACACTGTTCTCCCTGTGCATTCCGTGGTCTAGAAATGCATGTTCCAAATATCAATAATATGATGGACTAAATAAATCAATTATTCCACCTTCGCTCCCATTTTGCTCTTTTCCTTCACTGTTGATGTTCAAAATTATGGGAACCAAATAAATGAACTAAATGATCCAATGAAAACATCCCTTCAGGTACTCTTTTGATTACTCCAGTCGCTGGTGCTCTTTGTCAGTCAACCTTCTTCGGAGGATGGCCGGCTATCTTCATTCTATCCGCTGCATCGGGTATGATCTTTGATCTTTGATCTTTTTATAATCTTTGATCTTTGACCTTTGATTTTTAATATTTGACATTTTCCAGGAGTCATCTTCATTGCCATGTATCTCTTCCTCGGAGCTGATAAGCCGTCCAAGCAGGTACGATCGTGATACTCAGTCTGTTTCTAAGATACGCAGTTGAATCATGATACTCAGTCTCATATACGCAGTCAAATCATTCCAGTCTTGCATCTCCGACGCGGAATTGAAGTTCATCACATTAGCCAATGCGGCCGAGGATTGTGGAAAGAAGCGAAACGAACGCAAGGTGAGAGATTCAGTCATAATTAATGTCTGTAGTCGATACTCAGTCTAGCTACGCAGCCAATTCCAGGTCCCATGGAAGCGAATCGTTCTCTCTGGCTCTGTGTGGTCGGCCGTCGTTGCCGTAGTCTGTCACGAGTTCCCTCTGATGACTATGATCATGTTCTTGCCCAGGTACGATACTCAGTCAGCTCAATCAGCTACGCAGTCAAAATATATTTATACTCTTTGTCAGTGAACTCTAGCCGTGCTACGCTTACACGTAAGCAAACAGATCGAAATTCTTTGTATATTCTTATCAGAGCTCATTGAATTACGATTGATAGACCAGTTTCATGAGTTCCAGTGATCAAACAAATAATCGTCATGCTGTACTTTAAAAATATTGTTTTGAACTTTGTAGTTTGATCTTTGATCTTTGATCTTTAAGTTACCTCCACGACGTTCATCACTACACAGCCACCACCAATGGAGTCATGTCATCGTTGCCTACTCTCGCCCTGTGGATAGCCAAGATCCTCTCGTCGTATTGTAATACATGGTTGAAGAAGCATACCAGATGGTCCGCATCTGCCATCTGCAAGGTTTGAACTATTTGACAACTTTAAACTACTACTTCTTTGGAAACTATTTTGTTTAAAGGCACACAGACGAGCTAATTTTAGACTATCCCCTCTGACAACGCTCTCTCGCTTTCTTTATCTACAAGAGAGTGTAGCCAGAGCGGAGAGTAAAATAAACAAGGGCATGTGTCTTTAAAAATATCGTGCAATTCAATGTCTTACGTCTTACTACTGCCCTAGCCATTCCACCACGAAGCAGAGTGACAGAGTGACAGGACATTTAAGGGGACACATCTTGGTTTTTCGACCATTAATGATTTTCATAATCCATTTCCAGATTCTCAACGGTATTGGCTCACTCGGTCTTGGAGTCTTCCTCTACGCTACAACTCTTCTCGACGCAAGTCACGCATGGCTCGCCGTTCTCTTCCTCTGTCTATCAATGTTCTTCGCTGGTCAGTTGAAGTCGGCAAAAGCGCCTAGGTTCCACCGAGATTCGAACTCGGGTTGCTGGATTCAAAGTCCAGAGTGTTAACCGCCACACCATGGAACCGAGAGTTGTGTTGAAGCTCAGATTCTTAGATGGAGGGGAGAGAGGGAGAGAGAACTAGCGCGATGAGATAGTGTGCAATGGAGAGAGAGAGAGTAAACAAAATGTGCATAGAATACACACAAATAACAGAAATAAAATCTAGAGCTTATTTTATTATCTTTTAGAGAAAAGGTAAAAACATTTCAGTGCATTCAAGTAGTTTATTTGGTTGAACAGTTAATAATCAATTATCGATTCGCTGGCCTCTATCTCGGCACGCGAAAGTAATGTAGCCACGATGTTTTAGTATGTTATACGGGTCGACACTACCTTAATATACGCCATATATAATTTGCTTCTCTCAGTACGTGCTCTGTTTTAGTGTGCGATCTAACTACGTTCTCGACAAAACTCCAGATCACAATTTCATGTTCACGCATGCAAAAATTTCAGAACGATTCGATTTTGTCGAAAAAAACCCAAAACTCATGATCTATACTTACTCCTCAATCGTATGATACAACGTGGAAAAACCTTAAAGGTCTCCACACCCCTGGCTGTCAAGCAGCACTCGTAGCTATCGCTCCTGCTTATTCCGGTGCTGTCACTGGTGTGACGTTCTTCTTCGTCGCTTCCTCTGGAATCGTCAATCCTATTCTCACCAAGTGGATCGTTCAGGTGCGTGTTACTAGATAATGGATTAAACTCTTTTTTTATTTTCAAAAAAATCATTCATCAAATGATATTAACTTAGTTTAAGCGACTCATGGAATAGATCAGATACAATCAATACATCTGAAAATTACATCGTATTTTACGATTGTGGAATACATGAAATCTATTATCTTTGATCTTTGATTTTTCTGTGGGATCAAATCCGTAACATTTCACATTGTAGAACCAAACAGCGGAAGAATGGAATCTGGTCTTCTATATCTCTACGGTATTCGCTCTTCTGCCGTGCATCACCTTCTCCGTTTGGGGAACAGCCGATATCCAAGTGAGGTTTATCGATTTATTTATTTATTTATAAATTAATTAATTAATTAATTAATGAAATATATTTTTTCAAACTTTTTTTAATTTCGGGAATTTCTAGAACTTGACATTTGTCAAGATTTGCCAATTTTTTCCTTGGTGATCGTTAGGGTGGCGAGAATTGCTCTCGAATGAGCCTGTTTTGTAGTCTCTATCGAGTCGAGGTCGAATGGAGAGGATATTCGTTCCCCTTGGCAGTCTCTATCTCTCTCCCTAGGATAATCGTTTTTAGGTCGAGTCGAAGTCGAGTCGAGCGTTTTTCAAGGCCGTGTTTGAACAAAACTAGACAAATTATGTATATTTGAAATCAGCAAAACGAGATCTTTAAAATGATACACAATTCGCATCGAATAATTCAAATTAAAATTTCTCTTTTTTTCTTTTTTTGTCTGATGATAGCGAGATTGAAGAGTTTGAATCTGATGACGAATTGGAACTTTAATAATAGTATTGCCATAATAATTGTTATCAAATTAATAATATTATTGTATCATAAACCAACAAATTATTTAAAAAAATTTTTTTGAAAAAAAATTGTTAAATTTGGCTTCGTTTTATAGCACTTAATGAGCTGATGTCAGAAGTTTAAAAAGTATTGAATTTGGTCAATGCAGTGCTGAGAAAAACCTTTCCATTCGATTTCGACTCGACTGTTTTTTGACTATTCGAGACAATGACCCCTCTCCCGGCTCATTCGATGAGAGAGAGATCGTAAATGCCTCTCTCTCCGATTACTCGGCCAAGACTGCCAGTGGGAACGAATACTCTTGCGCCATTCTTGCCACCCTAGTGATCGTTCAGCAAGTCCAAACGACAAAAGATAATTTTGTTAAAGTTTGGTTGATATGTGACACACAGTGCGGATTCGGATTTAGGTGGTAGACCCTCAATGGGTTATTTGGCAAACGACATCGAAATATTGAAATGAATAGATCTTGCCTTAGTTTTCACCGATTTGAAAGCTTAATTTTCAGTGGTGGGCAAAATCCGAAGAGCAGCAACAGTACTACAAGGACATCAAGTCATCGAGGAAGACTTCAAAGGAATCAATAGATTCAGCCTAATAATCGATTATTTGTTGATCTTGCCCGTGTTTGCTTTCATCATGAGGGTTTTTACTCTTTGAATTTTCTTTTAAAATAGTCATTATTTAATATTGATTTAATCAATTCGGTTTACACCGATTCAATCCCACTTTGTTGTTTCATTTCGATAGTTGCCTTAAGTCGTTTGCTTCATCGTTCCGATATTTGATCTCGATTCCGATTCCGTCCCCGTTTCGATCAATACTTATTTATCATCCTTAAAGGAGCGCCCCAGGCTAATTTGAGTCTCGCCTCACTGAATGTTAACTCGTAAAAAGTAGATCGAACGCTGAGGAGGGTTTACAATTAACTTGGGTATTTTTTCTTTAATCACGCAACCCTTATATATTCGCATAACTTATAGTACGGGCGATGCATATTGTAGGCATAGTGAAAACTTGTTTAATATCACGAATCAATCAATAATTAGTCTATTAACTTGAAGTCTGCATAAAGTACAATATAATAAATCGATTATGTCACGGCAAAGCGAAAGTCACACAGGAAACAATGGACAATAAAACGTGTAATGTAGAAAGATTTGAAAGGTACGAGAATTTTGTTAGAATGAAAATTTTGTTGACTTGAGATTTTGTAACGGAAAACCCGTATATCCATGAGAAAATTCACAACAAAACAGGGGAAAATAAGCGGGAATTAACAGAAATCTAGAAGTTCAGAGATCAAAGATCAAAGATTAGACAGTAATTTGATCTTTGGGTGCGATAAGAGTCTGCGTGGCTGCATATGCGTCCTTCTCCATGACGGAATCAGTACGAAGCAAACGGCTACCCTTGCCAGGTCGAGTACACATATTGCCTGAATAGATCAAAGATCAAAGATCAAACTACAGGATTGATAAGACGACAAACCAATGAATTGAATGGCTTCTTTGCGTAGAATAGGCTGGAATATCATGTAGATGGGCAGTCTTGCAGCGCACGAAACGATGGTCAGAAGAGATACCATGTCTACGGAGAGGACGTAGAAGGAGATGAATCTGAAAATGGCGTTATATTTTATATTATATTATATTATTTTATATTTTATATTTTATATTTTATATTTTATATTTTATATTTTATATTTTATATTTTATATTTTATATTTTATATTTTATATTTTATATTTTATATTATTTTATATTAGTTAAGAGTGTTCAGTGTTGACTGAGAACAGAAAAAATAGGAACAAGCACAGATATGCCTGTGCTCCACTGTAAATCGATAAAATGTAGCAAAAGAGGTAATTTCTGGCCCGGTTCAGCGTGAAATGAATATTCATTAAGCATTGTCAATGTATTGAAGTTAAATTGATGAAATAAATAATCTGAAGCATACTTCTGGGTTAGTGTAGCCATATCAATGTACTCCCACAATGAGACGATGACTCCGACCACATTCGATACTAGATATGTGCAGACGAGGACGACGAGAGTACGGGTGGCAGCACGGATTCGAGCCTGAATATGATCTTTGAACTTTACTCTTTTATATTTGTACTATGGAGTTTAATTATTTTTTGAATTTTGGACTTTAATGTAATAGATGCCAAAGCACATTTTCTGCATAAAAATCTTAAAAATTAATGCAGTTAACAAGAATAGAATAGTTTAACACAGTCTTTGACCTTTGTTCGATCTTAGTTAAACGTACAACAATTGTTGCCTGTACTGTATTTTGCATTACACATACAAAATTGTGTGCATCATGTGCGCAATAG